>JAJHSJ010000001.1:23026705-23092564 GCA_021015155.1 Magnolia officinalis | reverse complement strand
TCACTGAACATCATTCGCTATCCAAACCCCACAGGGAATGGATCCGCACCACACAAATCTGTGTTGGCATACAATACACTCACGGATCAGGTAAATCATAATATCAGACACCTACAAGCAAGATTGGTACAACCTAGATTTCTTAGATTTAGATCGCCAAGTTGAGGTATTAGGTCAGGAGCACATCACTGTACTAATGGTCATGGTTGTATGGTTGGTGAATCTGGATTATCCTTCTGTTGCATCCAACATTAGAAGGCCCACACTAGAATAATAATAATTAAAATAAAAAATAAAATCATAGCAAAATCCTTTCCAAGCTGTCCATTCTGTGCCCTTAAAACAGATGGTGAAATAAAATAAAGCTTCATTGCCATAATTCAAAAGGGAAAAGCTCCAAAACCGCTATGATCTCAGAAGAACATGAAACTTTTGTGCCTCTACCTTCTACGACGTAGATGTGGTTGTATGTATATGGTATGTATGCCTGTACGGTTCTGTAACTGGAAAGTGGACCAAAAAATCACAATCATTGGATTATCCTAGCCATGTAAAATAACAGCATAAATAATCACTTGCTGTTTTTTTAATTATTTTTTATTTTTAACACTAGTTTTTGAATGATAGGGACCATTTTAATTTATTGTCCATAGCAAATTCATGGGTTTTAGACTCAGTGAGTTGAGCAGACTCGAGCGAGTCGAGTCATGACTCACTTAAGTTTGGGAGGTGTATAGGCCTGACTCGCCTGAGTCAGAGGCAACTCGTGGTGTCAAACCAGACCAGGTACTACTAAGTTGAGAAGTCATGGACTCATCTAAGTCTTAAAATCATGGCATGCACATAAAGTCCTGCCAGATTCATGTATTAGATTCACCAACAGTCCAACCAACCGTGCAATGGATCGACAACCAACCCAATTGCGTGGCCCCACCTGTTAGCTCCCTTTAAATTATTATTATTATTATTTTGATGGTGACTTATAAATGACATTAGATTTTTTTTTTTTTTTTCAAAGTAGTCAGATGCTCTACAACTGTTGGAGAATAAGCTTATTCTACAAGGCAGAGTGTAGGGGCCAAATCCAATCCATCTAAAAGGTGCATCTTTTCTGATCTCATCGAGTCCCAAAAACCAGCCTAATTCAAAGCACAGGTGGGTCACACCACAGGGAACAGTTGAGATGGGCCGCCCACCATCAAAACCTTCTAGATTGTGTAGGGTTCACCATTTTTTGTACATGCCATCAAATCCATTCATAAAATGCACATTTCAAAACTCAGGTGGGCCACACCTACGTGATTTTATAAGTTTCAATCATGATTTTACGAAGCATGGCTCAGATAAATTTTTGGGCTCAAAGGAGAACATGAGGGGGCACATCTGATGGGCAGATGAGATATCATACACAGATGGACCCCACACACTACATTGTAGAATAAGTACCACCAAGCTTATCAACAAAGAGATGGGCTTCAATTAAAAATGTAGGGTGATCCTTCCAGGTGTACATTAGCAGGAACTTCTCCTCCATTCATGAAAGGGACACTTCCAAAAGCCCAAATATCAAAACCATGCAAAAAGCAACCTACAATGTCCTCCCAGTGGACGGCAATACAAATCAAAGCGTCATCGCATACTTTTAAGCCATGTGGTACCTCCCATAGTGTGTGAGTGCCATCTCACCCATTCATTAGATGATTCTCCTCACGTAAGGTCTAGATCCCAAAATCCAGCCTGACCCATGTGGCCCACACAAAAGGGATCAATTGGGGCCATTGAGGAGGTTGACGCCCCCCATAGAAACTTCTAGACCGAACGTGCTGTCCACCATGTCATCTAACACAGTCTGCGAGACCCAGGCCATTCAAAGAATCAGGTGGGCCACAGCAGGTGAATATATAGGTTTTAGGCCTGATTGTGCATTGCTCCCTCCCAACTGAGTTTTGGATTGGGATGATTGAGGATGCCGTATGAAATGAACGGTTTAGATTCCACATCAACATCACGGGTGGGCCCCACAAAGCTCTAAAATATCGTAATCACTACACATTCCAACGTATGACATCATTCCCCATAGCCTTCTTTTCTGGAACTTTAACCGACTCTGCAGACTATTTTTCTTGTAGGATTACAAATTCCTGTAGCATTTAATCATGAGTTGCAGATGAACAAGACAAACTAATTTCACATGTACTGAATTAACGTTGGACTCTGTTGGAGGCCCACAAATTCCTCTGATCACACATGCGGTGCATGTGTATGATAATCAGAACCATGGATTGTATGGGATCAGTTTTTAATTGGTCCCTAATCAAAAAATTTCTTTGATTGTACTATCTTAACCATGTAATAAATGGGCCTTTCCTCACTTAATGAGTCGTCGCTGATTTTTGTCTTTCAATGTTCATTTGTTTGCAGCGTAGAACAATGTGAGTTTTGGACCATGTCTGAGTCATCATTGGAGTTACTGAATTGATGATTTAGATCTCATCCACGTGCACCACGTATTCAGAACTACAGGGAGACAGAAGGTAGCGGATACAGCAAAGGTTCCCACATTGGCACATGGCTGGAATGATGTTGATGTCCTCAAAAGAAAAGAGAATCCAAATGAATATGAATGAGAGAGATGGGGCTAGATTTCTCTAGGGATTATCATTCTCACACGTAGCACTTACGTGGAACTATCAGACCATTCAAATTGAGGGTCCCATTGTGGATGGTGCATATATCTTAACTCATAATGATAAAGCAATCCTAACTATTCAATTAATTGCTATTGAACGGGTGGTTAAAAGTAAAATATTAGGTAGTCCAACTTTAAAAGAGAGAGAGAGAGAGAGAGAGAGAAAATAATAATAATAATAAAATCAACGGTTAATATTATCTTCTCAGTGTGACTTTGTTGGCAATGCTCCATTGATGGATAGATGAATGATTTAGATGGTCAAGATCGTGGGTGAAGAGGAGACAACGAGATCTATGATTGTAGAAATGGACAGGATCTCTTTTCTCTTCCTTTAGCCTTTCTAGTTTGGTAAGATTGTTGGGACTTAGAATATATTTGAGAGGGATTAAGGTGGGGTTAGGCATACCATACAAACTCGTATCAATAAAGTAGTTGGTGCAGCATTATATCACACTAGAAAGTGTACCATTCATTCTTACTTCACTTTCTATTATTACTGTTTTTATTCTTTTTAAAGCACACCCACCATTTTATTTTTATTTTATTTTTTAAATGAAAATGAAAAGATAATGAGGATTCTTAATTAGGCTCTGATACAAAATTGATTTGATCAGGTTATCCAACCCATCTAATAAATGGAACTTTCTTAACTAAATTTGAGTGATTGCTTGCCTTTATCTTTTAGCAACCATTTGTATTCCACTGATTGAAGGGTTATGATTGTACAGAAGATTAGACTGTGAGCAGAAACTAGTCACGTCGAATGCAGGTAATGTCGCGAGGCTAATGATCACATGCATTTGCTTTAATAGTAGAGTTTTAGATTTATAGTAATTCACCAACGGTTTGGATTGTCCACATGGAACAACATCTTAACCATAAGCCCATCATAAACTAAATAAATATTTATGACTAGATCAAGAGGATTATTGGCCACTTCACGTGTGTGTGACTATTGTGGTTGCATTGGAGTAGAAATGTCTTTAATACTCTTCTCCCAATGGTTTCCTTTCCATTAGTTTTAAGACACGTTTAAAAAGTTGGCCAAAATAGATGTTTCTAAGCATTCAAGTCGCTTTCTACAAATGGATAGTAAAATGCAAAGAGAGTGTGCAATTTAGAAGAGCAATGTGAGAGAAGGGGCTGACTAAGATTTTACCATGATTGTGATTTTTGAACCATGAGTCATCTAAGTCAGATGGCACTAGGTCTTGATCTACCTTTTATCCTTCAATCACTCTATCAAAGGAACTCATTTAAGAGTTTTGACATGTTTATTTGTTGGGTCTTACCCTAGATGGGTCATGCGCTACATGATGCATGAGCCCAATATGTTATTGGAGGACTTTTACCCATTGATGGTGGGCCAGTATTCGAACTTCTTCTAACCATCCATAATGCAATTATCAAAGTCCTTTAATTGGACTTGTTGGCTGATCGTATCCATCAATTAAATATACAATAAGGAAAAAGTTAGAAATTGAAAAATGCTATGATGTTCTCAGGCACTATAAGTTATGGAGCTCCTAGTTAGTTGAGACACAAAGACCGCCTAATACATTGATCTAGACCATTTATCATATCTGACGCACATTTCATGGGCTACCCTGCAAACATCACATTAATCTGACAAATATTAACCATTTGATCTATAGACTTTAATACGGACGGTTAAGATCGTTTACAAAAAATATATCAAATCAACAATTTAATTAATCTATTTGTTAGGGCCAAAGACAAGGCCAAATATAGGAGAGGTTGGATCATCTGATCAATACCATTTTTGCATGATAGTCCATAGAATGTATTCCAGACTGAATAGACAATACAACTAAGGGCACCATTACTTATAGTGCTCTCAATGATCCAGTGGTCTACCATGCTCAAACTTGCATTTGGATTTATTGGCACGTGCATCACATATCTGAACCATCCATTAGATCCACCACCTTCTTCTTCCACTACCATGCAAAAGTCACCACCATTGGATGGCCCTACATACGCAACTGAACCTATCTTTCAGGAGCAATCTTGTACCTTCAATTTTACATGCCTCTGATTAGATGGTTTAGATCATCTATCAGCATTATTTCTTCAAGGCAGCTTACGAAGAGTGACCTGGAACTAATGAACAGTCTAGATAGGTGTCCAAATGCAACTATGCGCATGGGAAGGTTTCCAGAGGAACCGGTGCTAATATGCTATCAGGTTAAAATATTGTCTGTGTTAGTCATCCAGCATTCCGTACCCGTACATCTAGTACGCGTGTATGAGATCCGAGCATTCGATCTCTTCGTGGAATACTGTGAAAGTGAATACTAAGGTCAGATAATGCGGCCTTAGCATTAGCTGTGTTCAGTACAATACTAATAACTAGCATGTGCAGTGCACATGGGGAGAGAGGAAATGGTTGGAAAGTAGTAGGGGAGTAACATGCCTATGTATTATTCTAGGATATATCAAAATTGTAGCCATTGAATCGAGATCATGTTCAATGATATTCAACGATCCAAACTGTTTCAATGATGGGCCATGTATGAAGTATAGCCACACACATACGAAGCTTTTTAGAATGACCCCAGGTTGTTTAACTCTATTCCTTATGGCTAGAGATGGGTCGGGTAGGCTGCCCGAACCAACAAGACCAATCTGGCTTTGTGCATAGCTTGGACCTACTAGTCTTAGGTCTCACATGCATGACTCAATCAATTTTCAGGCTGGGTTTGGTCTTCTCCATAGCTCAAGTGGTAGACTGAGTGAAAGATATGTCGTTTCAACACTGAGGTATTGGTATCGATCCCTGGTGGGGGTGGCTAACAGTGAAGTGTGATCTGACAGTGGGGTGTACTAACAAGCTAACAAAAAAAAAAAGGTCATTTTAGGCCAACATGTCCTGATTTTGTATGCTCTTGTGTTATATCGTATAAATATGTCATTTTAATCCTTGGTTAGGCTACCAATTCCTTTGAAATCTCTATTTTTGTGCATGTGTGACTCATTTCATCAATGGATAGAATTAAAAATAAAAAATAAAAATAACCAATGGTGGTTTTGAGTCATCAACAAACCTTGCCTCTAGTGGATCTAACGCCGGGTCATATCACCAACTAGATAAGAAATCAAACTCGATCTCGGGATGTACCAGCCAGGATGCCGCAGAGGAAGGGAATGTGAGGCTAGGTAATTGATGGCTTTCAAACAGGAGTTGGAACTAGTGCAAGAAGTTGTAAATAGGGATGTGATCAAATTTCTGGCCAGTGGGTCAGGCCTGGGCCAACCAAGTCTTTTGAGCTCCTCCTCACCTTGGGCCTTCTGTTCTAGGCCCATGACGGGCTTGGGGATTGGGGCTTGGGGCTTGGGTGTTAAGTGTTGGGCTGGGCAAACACGGCTCCTTGCCACCCTACTTCTTCTTTTGAGCATAGACCTATTAGTTCGGGAGTTTAAAACAGTTTGCACAAGCAGAAGCACGTTGGGCCATGTTTCAGTTATCCAAACGGTTGCTATTAAGGACCCCATTTTGGATTATGTGATACACTACAGGACTCTGCATAGTGTAGCACACATGTATGACTCTGTGGGTAGAGCTGGGCAAGGGATGACTCGACTCGTCCGACTCGTTCAGACCCGACTCGATCTTAACCAAGTGGGTGAGTCGATCCGAACCGAGTAGACTTCATCCAATCCGAACTCAAACCGAGTCGAGTTCGGGTCACCCAGTAACTCGAGTCAACTCGACCTAAAATCCAACTCGGTACCGACCCGACTTGATCCGAAACTCGACTCGTACATATATATAAACTCAGATTTGACGTTTCAGATCTTAGATGCCGTGTAGCTGATGGAGAGGCTGCAATTTTGGCAAGTGAACCTAGGTTTTGAGTTGTGATTTCAGCCCGTGGATACTTGGTGCCGACTCGACCCGACTTGGTACTTGTGACCGGGTCAAACTCAGTCCGGATTAGTCCAGGCCAGACCTGAACTCGGATCGGGTCAAGCATGTTGGACTCGATACCAAGTTGGGTTGAGTTCGGGTGAGGTCCTATTTCAAAACCGGATTAAGTCGGTCAGCCCTAACTTGGTCTGACTTGACTCGATGCCTAACTCTATCTGTGAGCCCCATCATGATGAATGTGTTTTATCCATGCCGTCCATCTACTTTGTCAGATCGTTTTAGGACATGAATACAAAAATGAGGCAGATCCAAATCTCATGTGGCCACACCTCAGGAAACAGTGGTGATTGAACGCCCACTATTAAAAACTTCCTAGGGCACATCCAGTCTGTTGAGTAGGTCACACAAACCTGGATGAAAGGAAAACACAAATATCAGCTTGATCCAAAACTTTTGTAGTCCCAAGAAGTTTTTAATGGTTGGTGTTCAATCACCACTGTTTCCTATGATACGGTCCACCTAAAATTTGGATATGCCTCATTTTTGGGCTCATGCCCTAAAATGAGCTCGCAAAATGGATAATCAGCATGGATAAAACACGTACATCATGGTGGGGTCCACAGAGCTTTTCCAGCACCACACAATAGTAATGTTGGTGCTGTGTGCTACACTACACAATCAAAGTCCTAAAATAAAAATAAAAAATAAAAAAAAACAAAAAAAAAACCAGCCATTAGAAGAATCCTAAACCCATCACTAGGTGGTAAATAAATACAACAAAGATTAACATTCAACTAAGAAAGAAGGCCAAATATTGTATAACCAGTACCTTCCAATATTGGGGGTTTTGGTGCAGAGGTCATAATTTGTAGTGAGGTCCATGTCAATGGTTTGAATCATTGAACACCAGGGGCCCCATATTAAAAAACCGAAAACCCAACCCTTATCATACAACCTTTCAACCCGAGCATTTTATAATGCATCTTGTTGATCTTTATATATATATATATATATATATATATATATATATATATATATATAGTAATACATCTTGTTGCAAAAGCTTCAAGAAGAGGTCGGTTTCATGCAGAAATTCTTACCTGTCATTACCAAGTACTTCGGGATTAGAATGGCTAGTTTTGTGGCTCGGCATGAAGAAAGAGAAAGTATGCATAAATTCATCACTAGGTTTCTCTACCATCAATGAACACACCCAATCTCTGGGTAGAATAGATCTGATTGCTCAATGGGGATGAAATAGCCACTTGTGAGAAACATGTTTTTATTGGAAAATTGAAGGGTCATATACTTGTAGAAGGTTCGATCAAATATCATTGATTTCATAAACATCGAAATAATTCCTAGTTTTAAAGGTTGCCTAGTGCATAATATAAATCATTAATTCACAAAGAATTATAAACTTGCATCAGTCAAACATACTTACAGTGGATGTTCTGGTATTGGAGTGAATGTCAGGACAGTTGGATGCTAATGAAAGGTGCGTTTAGATTTTCAGCTGGGTTTTTTGGATTCAATTCGCCTTCTTCAAGTATATGCGGCGCTAATCTTGGGCTTCAAGCTTATTGCAGCAACAATTCACACTGTACATATTTTTTGTGGTTTTTATCCACACACTTCATGGGGCTCTAAGAACTCCACCCTGCAGGCCAGGGGAGTCACAAACCTCTGGTGAGGAATCTCGAATGGTGATGCATCAAGAGGTGCAGTATAGTTCCCCCATACTGTAAAAATGAGCTAGGCTTAATGATCCATACTGTAGATCTGATAGGCTCCATTGGACGGTGGATACCTCCAAAATTGGTTAAGAAAACACAGCACTGCACTGGAAAAGAGCCCAAAGATTAGCAATTCCCAGTCTTTATTTATTTATTTATTTATTTTGTTGGTTTGGAGGGGAATCCCCCCACATATGGTGGGGCCTGTCAGATTAATGGTCTGGATGACAAAATCATGAAACCCACCTGCAATGCATGCATCAGGGCCCTTATTAGCAACTCCCCACTTCAACAGCATGGCGAAAGGTAATAATGTGTTGCTGTTGTTGCTACAACCGCAATATTGAATGGCTCTGATGGCTACTCAGATTGTTGAAATGCTAGCATCAAGAAGCTCTCTCCTCATTGATTACACTAATCAGTTGATGTTTCTCGGCTAAGAACAAGCAATTTCTTGCCAGACATTACTTTGGTCAGTGCTTTGGACCATAGGAGCATAACCCAAGAATCTCATTTCCATTTCCAATAATCCCAACATCTCGTAAACCATGTCTGTTTGTGGCTGCAAGCTATCACCTGCAATGAATGTGTGGATTTCTCTTCCAATTTGAATCCAGCTGCATCCAGGATTCTTTCTCAGCCCCTTCTCTTTCATTACATCCCGAATTTCCGAGACCTCTTTCCACCTTCCAGCGGCTGCGTACGTGTTCGAAAGTGTCACATAATTTCCCAAGTTGTCAGGTTCCAATTCGAAGAGGTGACATGACAAATACTCACCTAGTTCAATCTCATTGTGTTCTCGACATGCAGCGAGCAAAGATCCTAATATGCGAGCATCAGGTTTAAATGGCATTGCAGAAATAAAGCTAAGGGCTCCTTCCAAATTACCAAAGCGAGAAAGAAGACTAACCACACAACCGTAGTGCACCATACTCGGTCTCATGTGGTACAATGAGACCATATCAGAAAAAAACTTCAAACCTTCATCCACTAGCCCAGCATGGCTACATGCACACAAGACATTCGTGAAGGTGATCTCATCTGGATTCATTCCTTCCTTTTGCAAACCAGTAAAGAGTGCAAGAGCTTGTGTGGCTTGACCATGGAAAGCATACCCAGAGATCATTGCATTATACAGAGGGATCTCCTTGCTTGGTGCCATTTCAAATACCCTCTCAGATAGAGTTAGGCTTCCACATTTTGAATACATGCTGACCAGAGAAGTTACAACAGAAAGAGATGAATATAGCCCACGTCTTCTGATATATCCGTGAATAGCTTTCCCATACTGTAATGATGCCAGATTTGAGCATGCCAAGAGCACCCCAACAATGCTCACAGTATTCGGTCTCAGTCCTACATCTTGCATTTGCTGAAAGACCAAAATCGCATCATACCAATATCCATTTTGAGCGAAACCAGATATTAGCGTAGTCCACGTAACTAAATTAGGTTGCAGACCAGTAGATCGCATCTGCGAGAATGTATCTTCTGCCTCGTTGACCTGTCCGTTTCTCATAAATCCCAAGATCACAGAATTCCATGATACAACATTCGGCGGCACGCCCTCTAACTGCATCTGATAGAACAATTTCAAGGCCTCACCGCTCAGACCACGCTGTGCATATGCAGCAATTAGGGTGTTCCACAGCACCAGATCTCTCTGCGTTGTAACATTAAAGACCCGTCTGGCATCATCAATCCTCTCACATTTTGCGTACATATCTATAATGCTACTTGCAACAACAACGTCTGTTTCAAGGTTGTGTCTAACACTATAACCGTGCCCCTCTCTACCAATCTCTAAATTGGCTGATTCAGCACAGGCAGAGAACACAGATGCCATAGTCACCGAATCAAATCTCAAACCGTCCGATCTCATCCACCGGCACGTATCAAAAGATCTTTCAATTTTCCCATCACGCATATAGCCTGAAATAAGCAAATTCCAAGTCACCACATCCCTCTCTACCATCCTATAAAAAACAAGCTCTGCATCTTCAATCAAACCAACCTTAGAGTAAAAGTTTATTAGTGCACTACCTAAGATGTTATCCAATTCCAGTCCATTCAAAACAGCAACAGCATGCCCTTGCCTACCCTCATCCAAAGCTTCTAAATTTGCTGATGAAGAAAGGAAGCTTGCAACAGTCACTCGGGTTGGCTCAACCCCTTCAACTCTCATATCATAAAATAATTCCATTGCTTCCTCATTCAACCCGTTCTGGACGTAACACACAATCATCGAATTCCATACGACGGCATTTCTCTCAGGCATTTCTTCAAAAACCTTCCCCGCGTCCTCGAAAACACCACATTTCCCATACATATCGACCAAACTACTTGCAACGAAGACACAAGAACCATAACCCATCTTCAAAATATATCCATGAACCCCTTTCCCAAACCCAATTGCCCCAATTGCAGAACAAGCCTTCAGAGCATTCGGGACAATAAAATTATCAGGAAAAAACCCATATTCTTGCATTTCACAATAGCCCAACAGAGCCTTTTCGTTCCAACCTTCTCTACAGTACATCCCGATCAATGCAGCCCAGGCAAAAACGTTCGGCCTGCGGAGCCTACCAAACAAACTGACTGCCGCCGCCACATCAGGATCACATTTTGCATAAAAAATCAAGACCTTTGTCTCAATGTACTCATTCCTAGAGAAAAAGGTGCCCTTTTTAAGGAGCTGAGCATGGATTTGCTGACCTGGCGGGAGTGCCCGCTCGTAGACGCAGCCTTGTAGGATTTCACCATAGATTTCGGGACCGATGGAGAGGTCTTGGGATTGCATTTCGGTGAGAACAGAGAATGCCGGTTGGAGGAGGCCTTGCTTGCACAGAGAGGAGATGTAGTGGAAGTATAAGGTGGAAGGAGATTTTGGTCTTTTTTCATGGCTTTGATGGAGTTTGGTGAGATGGGGTGGATGGAAATGTAGAGATTTTGGGGGTTTGGAGGATTTGAAGGGAGAGAGAGATGAATTTGGTGTTGGTGGAAGAGGAGGAAGAGAAGCCATTCAAGGAAAAGGAGGGAAGAGAAAAGAGGATATGGTAGCAGCTCAGGATCATATAAATTTCGAAGGGCATTTTCGTCATGTAATAAATTTAACAGATAACTGTACACTTAAGGCTGTGGTGTGAGTTAGCTACACCTTAAGAGAATTTACCCACATTACGCTTGGCATGCATGCCAGTCCTGATTGTTCAAGTGGTCAGACGATGAAGATGGGTCGGATGATTTTTAACCATACGATTTTCATATTTGAATTTGGACCGTTAAACTTGCCTTTTTAACTGTTGATTTGACAGCCCTGCTGGTTGGACGGACCAGATCTTCTGATTTTATAAGGGTGGTTTCCGTGGCATGCTGTGTCCTTCATGGGCCCACCATTTGGATGGTCTAGATTACATGCACGCTTTGTTGGCTATATCAGTGGTCTATAAGTAGCTGCATGTGACTAACCCATATTATCATCATGTTAACCTTGCCCAAGTACCCGGGTGAGATGGGCTTTCTGATTGTTTGGCAGAAGTTCAACGACTAGCTATTTATCTAAATCAACACTCCTTTATTCAAGCTCAGATCAGTCCACTGTGTCTGGGGTTAAGTGTTCAATCATACACATGGAATGTAACACAAAAGTCCAAGTTAAAAAAAAAAAATTTAATGAAAACATTTGATTGTTTGAATCAAGTCCAACTATTGTAGATGCAGTTAAAGTTGCCTACCAGATCTAGGATTCAACTGCATGAACAAAAAAAAAAAAAAAGGGTACAAAAGAAAATGACACAACCCATGCTTCATACATAAACAAAATCTCAATATTCAGACAGAGACATATACACATTCTAATGCAGCTCCATCATCTCTTCAAAGAGAAAAGACACCTTGCCTAGTGAAAAGACATTCTCATCTTCTTTGGAAGTTCAACACCTTAATCGACAAGGCAAAGACGAACGCAAAGAGCACAGTGAACCCGATTACCCCAGCAGCAACTGCTCCCAAGAAGTCGTGCTTGAATCCGAAATAGGTCCTCACAAAATCCGATACAGACTCACCAGTGTCCGACATGGCAGCATCTATGTCGCCAAACTGCGAAGCAACCAACCCGTACAAGGTCCAAGCAATGGGACATGCCCAATAATACCATCTCCACCACACCGGAATTCTCTGTAATGAAAACAGGAAAAAGCTTTAGTGGATTAGTTTCAATTAAGAAAATGTAACGAATGTATAAGGTGAGGATTGGATTTTAGAACTTACGGGTCGTGGTATTAGGAAGCCCGCAAATAGATTCCATATTGCGTAGAATGCAGATGAAACTATTGCGGCAATGTCGTGATTTGGGGTCATGCCAACCGCCATCATCCCATAGAATGTGAAGTAGAGCAATGTGAAGAACATGAAAAACAGATACCACAAGAACTTGGCAACTGTCCAATCGAACCCGATCATGGCATAGACGATGACTCCGTATACAACAGTTTGAACAAAGATGTATGGGACTTCAATTGCAACCTGAAAATGGAGTGAGATAAGGTGAGGCATGCCATAGAGAGAGGGTAGAATCGGGCAAGGAACATTAGAACACCTATAACAGATATAGAGAATATGCAATGCATGGCCTGCATTTTAGTGATCATAATCGTTTTGGTGGGGCCATTGATGGATGTGAGATACCCCATAGTTCTCCCCCATCGGATCATCTCAACTCATTTGATTGGATGTCTACCATTTGCTTGCAATCATCGATTTTCATCAGATGCTATGAGTGCTACTAGGCCATCTCCCATCCCATGATTAGGCCCACCAGATAAACACCTCAGGTTACTAAAAGGCTGGCCCTTCCCATACCATTGATGGGTTTAACATGAAAAGGATTCTTCTTTCAGTTGAGAAAAGTATAATAAAAGAAACCTCAATGGATCTGTTTCTCAACTGCATGTGATATTTGATTGATGAAGAAAAAGAAGTTTATGTGGCACTATTGAGCATGCTTACTTGTGCAAATGCATATGGTAAAGCCGAATACATTCCTGCAGCCCTCTCTCTGTAGAAAACTGTCCGTTCCACAGCCACGACTGGCTGCACGGATGATGCATTCTGTATTCCAATGAACAGAACCGCCGCATACATGGAACCCATGGCATTGAATAGATCCTGTCGCCTACTCCTGTAAATTTCACCATCCATATAAATGCGGCCTAGTTAGCTTCAAAACCCACACCAAACTATATGTCTTTACGAAAATGCATGAAAGAGACCACACTAATATCATACGTTTTGGAGCCAAGCTTCCAAAATATTGTCCCAAACATCAAAGCAATGAAGGTTGTAAAGAGAAGCCGCACGGCAGTGTATGGGGGATTGCGCCAGTATGACATCCGCTGCTTCCATAGGCAAGCCATGCACTGTGTGATGAGGGGCTGTGAATACTGAGTTGGGAAGTAGAGATCTTTTGATCCTGGAGGAGGCGAACTTAGTTCTTTAATCAAGTCCTTGTTTCTCCTGCAATAATCACCATAAACCTGTGAGGACTAGAGATACAAAAAGCTCTTGATTCAGACATGGCTTTTAGAGAATGCATAGGATGGCCCACCGGAAAAGATCTGAGATTTTGTATATCTCGGTGAAGTTGACACCCAGAAGATCTTCTTGTGCCATGGAAGACACCTCCAACATCCATGTCGCAGGATTATAACCTTCTCTTATCTTCCTTACACCATTGATAGACTTCATAAAACAAAACTAACTTCCATCAGTATCCTTACCATGGGAGAAGAAAAAAAGGGGAATCTGAAAGCTACTTACAATAACAGGAGTCTCACCACATATACCAATATGGCAAGTATGTACTGCATCTGAGCCATTCATCAGGTAGACCCCACTGTGAATGTAATGTTGACCAAAGAATAGACCAATCTTGTCATCAGTCGTGCCACATGTGGCCCAACTCATGACTGGACTAACTCAATTTTAAGTGAAAGGAACATATGCGATGGACCAACCTGATGAATGTCCCATATCTTGCAAATATGTGCCACATTCGCACATGTGGATTTATGAGTAGCCTTATCAAGGCTCTAGAAGATGAAGAAGAAGAAGCCTGTTTGCATTTTCCGCTTCATCTTTCAGCCTCACCTCAAAGTACTTGATTAGCTGGGAAGAATGGTGGCCCAATGGACCAACATATATTTCATCTCCACCTCGTTTCATAAGGAAGAGCTGCAACCAGGCAGTAAGAGATATCAAGATATGGTACATGAACAGAAACAAGAATGAGAAAAAGTAACAAGGTCTTCATTTTCAGCCGTCCACCCTCACCTCATCAAATGCTTCGAATATGTCAATGCTGGGCTGGTGAATTGTGCACACCACGGTTCTTCCAGTGTCCACAGTGTTCCTCACTGTCCTCATTACAATTGCCGCAGCTCGGGCATCCAATCCAGAAGTAGGCTCATCCATGAATATTATAGAGGGGTTGGCGACGAGCTCAACCGCAATGGTCAGCCTCTTTCTCTGCTCGGTTGACAGCCCACTCACACCAGGTAACCCGACAAGTGATTCCCTCAGCGATGTCAGCTCTACAAGTTCCATGACCTCCTCGATGAACATCTGCAATCATCAATCTTACTGGTCAGTTGAGACCCAAACAGAACAAAGCATCCAAGAATCAAATTAAATGAACCGTGCACAAGATCTCAGCCATTCATCAGATGGCCCTACCGTGTATGCACCATGCCACGAAATCTGGCCATTCCTATCATCTAGTCAGATGTAGGCCACGGGCCAAGTCATTGTTACAGTCCATATGTCCTACCAATGTCAAGGAACATACACGATGACCCTCCAGATCGATTCTGCAGATGTCATGCAATGTCACATTGGCACATGTAAGGAAAGCAGGAATCAAATCCTGCTCTCATGAGCAGCCTTCACATTCATTGACTAACATTCAAGCCACCAACCTTTCTTTTGGCAGAGTCAACTTCATTGGGTAACCGAAGCCATGCGGAATAAAGGAGAGACTCATAGACAGTGACATGAGGAGAGTGGATATCGTTCTGTTCACAGTATCCTGCTATGCGAGCAAATGTCTCTTGCTTCTTGGGATAACCAGATATGGTGATGTCTCCTTCTATATATCCACCGGTTTTCCTCCCGGCTAAGACGTCCATCAGGGTGGTCTTACCAGCACCGCTGACACCCATCAGTGCTGTAAGAACTCCGGGCCTGAAAGCTCCACTTACACCCTTAAGAAGTACTAATCGATCTTCCTCAACACCTTCACCTTTCATTTCCTGTTGCAGAATCCCAGAAAATTGGTTATGATTTTCATGACTAATCATCATGCTGGAAGCATGGAGCTCTTATAACTGAATCTATCACGGGATATGTATGTGTTTCCACTGTTTCTTAACTTGTAGTTGTCTACCATACATCAGATGAAATCATACATCATCCAAACCAGCCATAATCACTGATCTGATATTTCAAACCATCCATCCAATTGGTGGACAGGAAATGGACAGCTAAAAAGAAATTGGTCGGCTGTCCAAATTCGACATCTGATATCACATGGTTAGGATCGTCCAAATAGTTTGATTTTTAAATATTCTCCATCCATGATTCAGTACATGATTCTTGAGGTCCGGATGGATGTAGATGTATGCCCCACCGTGTGTGGTGCATGATAGTCTAGGCCATTTATTGTTTGGTTGGAACTTGAGGTTACCTGAGGCATGTCTACAGAGTATCTGACATTGTCAAAGGTGAGGGAAAGAGGTGCGAATGGAAGAACCATGCCCTTCTTCTTGTTCTTATTAGCTTCATCCATGGCTTCCATCCGAACAGAGCCATCTGCATCACCCTTAGATTTTGAACGTGAGGTGGAGCCTTTTCCTCGAGATGAAAGCTCAAGACCTTCAACTTCTCCGGTTCTGTTGGCATGCTTCTCCATCAAGGCCTCTTCTGATAGAACTGTTTGACCTGTCTTAAATGCTGTAGGCATTCAAACCAACCATTAGAACTACATAATTCAAACTGCTAAGGTGTTTGAATGTGGAAAATTGTCACTGCCAACTAGGCACGTAAATACTTACGGTTGAGATAAGTAAGAGCTGCAGTAAAGAAGACGTTTAAGAGGATTACATGACCAATTAATGCACCCACGCCAATCCAATACCAGTTTGAGTCAGTAAAGATGGCACGAGACTTCAGGATTTGGATGCCCAACATCTCTGTAGAACCAGAAATGGTCTGTACGAGAAACAAAAGACTTTTGAGATGATTTCCCGAATTAAAGTAGTGGAGATCTTTTTCTTTTCTCAAGCTTGATACTAGATTCTTACATGTCTCCAACTTCTGCCAAGAAATTCATTCGATGCAATTGCATTCTGTGCATACATCAAGGGTGAAATCCAGTAGCCCCAGATCCACCATTTCTTCACATCCTCTGCAACCAAAAACATGTTTCTGTCAGTCAGTAAATCCATCAATCGTCAGTCCACATTCTACCTAGACATTTTTAAGGGTGTGTTTAGATCTTATTCAAACAGAACTTCTATTCATTGAGCTCTCTACAAAGGAAATGGCCAACATGGGGTGTCACCATTTCAGCTCATAATTACAATAGAACCATTAACGGCAATTCCAAATAGGGATAGAATCACTTTGATCAATTCAATTTATTTCATTGGATATTTGAAATAGATTCAATTGGGCATCTAAACAAGGACTCAAATGTTATGAAGTATGAGAAATTTTCGAAGATTGAATCTGAATAAAGCTGGGCATCAAGTCGAAAATCATGCTTTTCGTAAGTGTATCATACCTCGTGACACAATGAATCCTCCAAGAGTCATAATTGCAAGAAGTGCAAAGGACCCAAATGTATTTGCAACAATCATGTTCCGACCTAGTCCAGCCATCAGTCGGAATAGTCCAGATGCCATCTGGCTAATCAATAGGAGGAGCAAATACTGCCTAAACATCCTGAAACAAGAACAATATATGGTAGCTCTTATCGTGGGTCAAAATAAAAGACGGTTGAAATAGCACATTCCTTAAACAAAAGAGTGTATGGATGCAGCACAAAAATGGCAGTCGTGGGAGCAGCATGGAAAAGAATCCACATTAATCAAGCTGTCGTATTCCTGATTTCTATCCATATCTCAGCTGCAACTTGATTGTAGCCTATTTTTCTGGTATTGGAAGCTGGAAATTTCAAAATGCAGTCTCACCTTTCAACGTTTGGATCATAGCCAATGACATAATAAGTCATGGCAACCCAGACAGCAACTTCCATAAATGATATGGGAATCTTGAGGATCCATGTAGGCAGCGAGTATGCCCATGAAGGATAAAAGAGGAGGTCTCTTTGCTTGTAGAAAACAGGAAGCTTTGCGATGGTCATGGCGAGCTCTGAGAACCCGTTAAACATTAGCGTCACGAGTGCAAAAAATAGAGCACCCATAAAAATACTCCCATCATTCAACGAATTACGGTGCATCTTGGTACGCAGGAAAACCGTCATTGCGATGAATGAGATAATTATAAGCTGAAATTAGAGGGAGAATGGAATGTAAGGCAAAGAACTTGTTAGTCCAAAATTCATAAGGTGAACTAGGATGCACAACAATACTTACTTGCATAATTTTGAAGATGTAGACGAACGAGTTTCGCTTCATCAGGAGCCATTCTCTTGCGACACATGCTTTAAGCAATCCCATCTTGCTAATGCCATATGTTGAAGTTGTTAAAGCAGCGGGATGGCTCTTTCTCTTGTCAAATGGGATGCTAAGTTCATCTCCTAATTTACGACCGACATGGAATGATTGGAATGCATCCGCAAATTCCTTGACAGAAACATATATGTAAGGCTCATCTTTATTTGCCCAGTATTGCTGTTGATCTTTTATCGAAGTTACCTGGTGATGTAGAAAGAATTCAGTGTTGTGTTCAGCATTCTATTCTAGGATCAAACCGTTCTTTCAAAAGATGGAAGTAACTGTTGCAAGACTTCAATTCATTTGGTAATTATTATAGAGGAAATGATCAGGTTGGGGTGATACCATTTACTATGAAACAATTCAGTCCACTTCAAGTTGGACTTGAGACAATAGTAATTGCAATTTAGGGCCCAATACATCATTTTGAACAGTGTGAAGTTAACCCTTCTTTGGTCATTTCCTCTTTATGAATTTGAACTGTTGAAATTCAATTTAATGGAGCATACAAGATGAATGAGTTTACTCAACTTACTTCCTGCAAGAAATCAGCAACACCTTTCCTCTCGGGGCATTTGAACCCCATGGATTCAAAGAACTCGAGCACGTGTTCTCGAGGACCCTGATACACAATCTGCCCGTCGGAGAGAAGAATTATGTCATCGAAGAGGTCGTATGTTTCTGGTGCTGGTTGAAGCAGCGCAATCAGCGCACTCCCACCAACAATGTGAATGGACTGTCTGAGGGAATTGACAATCTGGAAAGTCGTGGAGCTGTCCAGACCAGTGGATATCTCGTCCATGAACAGTGTTTTCGCGGGTCCCACAAGCATCTCACCTATATCAATCATAATTAAGAACTATTAGCCTAAAATACCTAAAGATTACAAGAACTAAGGATCCATCTCAAAGAATATTTTCTAAGGCTGCATTTGGATATACTATTCAATTGAGTTGCAATGGTTAGTTAAATAAGCAGTTATGACCAAGTGTGATTCAGGACAATTAACCTCTTGCTCTAAAAGCTCGAACTATTAGAGCATGGTGAATTAATCTCTTTATCTCATATCCCCGGCCCCACATCTCATGAGTTAGAACCTCGGCCAAACCCCCCTCGTAGGCCCCAAATCACATGGGTACCACCTCACACGGGCCGCCCACCCCGAGTTTGTTCCCGCGTCCCACAAGCTACCCCACTCAAGCCCCTGTGTGAAATGCGCATTAATCACCCCCGGTGAGGAGTCTCAAACACGAGACCTCCCCCGTGGGCCCCGCCCACCTTGAGTGTGCCCCTGCATCCCACAAGCGACCCCACTCAAGCCCGGTGTGAAAATGCCCCTGCATTAAAGTGGCAATTACCATCCTTATTATATTTGTATCTAGGAAGTACCTCTCGAATTGCAATTCATTCAAGTTCAACTTGAAGTACTATAACTACAATTTTGGAGCCGAAAGCTCGAAATGAATACAAAGGTAGTTGCAGTGCCACCATTTCCACTTTATCGAAATAGTTATTGCAATTCAATTTAATTGTGCATCGAAACACACTTAAGTTGTACTTTTTGGTAGTTTATCACCTGTAGTAACACGCTTCTTTTGTCCTCCCGAGATGCCCCTCAGCATTTGATCCCCCACCATGGTATCAGCGCAGACTTCAAGTCCTAAGATCTGCAATTCAAAGAGGAAGATGAAATAGATGGAAGTAAGTTTAACCTCCATGTGTCTAATGTTTTATGAAAGTGTTTTTTTCCCCTTTCTTTCACTGCACAAACCTTCAGAATATAGTCTGTGACCACAGTTTCCTTCTGCCCTTCCAATGACGCAGCCTACAAGAGTACAGAAGAATGAGAAATGAGGAAATATTAATCTCAGATTATCAAGTTCAGATTAGTCTTCCACAAAAGTAACATAGCACGGCCCATCAGACGGTGTTCATATGCTCTCGACCATTGAACAACATTGTATTAGGCTGCATTGGATGTCCCAACATTTTTATGCTGGCAGTTTCTTTTCTTTCTTTCTTCTTTTTGGCTGTGCAAATCCAAATTGGCTGCATTTCAGGTAGGTCACACTCATGATTTGCGATAAAAGGAGCATACAAAAAGCAGCCCCTCTAATGATGTCCTCATTTTTCCATGCCACCCTAAATGAACTGCAGAAACGATTTCCCATCGGTTCTGCCAAATCTTGTGCTCATTCACAAATTGGAAGGAATCCAAAAGGCCCTTTTGAAGTTGATAAGACGAATGAAGAAAATGAAATGAGCACACAAAGCGACAGATCAAACAATTTAAATAAATAAATAAAAGACCCTTTATGCAGGTGATCATGGGCAGGTTCATCCATCATTCAACAATAAAATTACAATTGAGAATTCTATCAGGTCATAATTTCATTTTATCAAAGGAGAACTGGGTCTGTTTCTATATATTGGAAAGAAAAAGAATGTAAAACTATGGTTGTGGACATAAGTTATTGGTTTTCACCTTCATGTAGACATCAATATCAGGATCTGGCTTGATGTTTGCTTCTTTCTCCCTTCTTGACAGCTCCATCAGCATTTCTGTAAATCAAGGGAAACAAAAAATATATATATGCTGATTGGGACACCTGCAAAATCTCTAAACTCAGTAATATTAACTGAAGCCATTTTCTACTAACTCACCATAATTGGTTCCGACTCCTTGGCATCGTGCAGAGAAAGCCAAGGTTTCTCTCACTGTCATTTCTCCAATGTGAAGATCATTCTGACTGATATAAGCAGAAGTTCTCCGAGGGACAAACTCCTCCATTCCATGGCCATTGTAAGTTACTCTTCCGGATGCCTGAAGTTTTAGAAAAGAGGCATTATACGAAGAGATCAACAGAAATAGCTTCTCTTTCTGGTTTCCTAAGCCATTAATCTGCTGGGTCTCATCATCTGATGGACCCCTCCTGAATATTTCCCCCACCATATGATCCAAGCCATCAGATGAAAGTGGAAAATTAAAACCAATGGTCAACACTTAATAGTGCCGACTTGAATGGTTAGGGATCCTCAGTTGAGGGTGGGCCACGGCGGGTTTCCTCCCATATTGATTCCCAGACATAAATATTTCTAAAAAGATATTGAATATACAGTAATAACACATTAAAAAGATCCAAAGAAACGCAATATCTCTACCTTTAGTTCTGAGTCGAGCTTTCCTGCTAAAGCTAATAACAAAGTTGTTTTCCCAGATCCTGGAGGTCCTAAAAGCAAAGTCATTCTGCACAATTTACAGATGAATCAAACTCCCGCCAAGCAGAGAATCTATAAACAGAAGGAAACAGGAAATTTTGCAAAACCAAGTTCATGATTTCGACGTTTTCTCACCTGTAAGGCTTGATGATTCCACTAACATCATGGAGGATCGATACAGGTTTCTTCCTACTGGGAAGAATACGAAGAGTACTCAAGAACCCCTTTGGAAGCAAATGAGAGATCAATACATCAGTACATTTGAATATTAGAACATATTAGGAATGCCCACATTGATGATTTTCTTTTCTGATTCAATGATTCAGATATGCTAATTATACCTCAATAATATTAAAGATGAAGTTGACTATTGTTGGTAAAGCTCTACCCCCAACATAGGCTTCTGCTTCGATATTCAAATGCTCGAATCGGACTTCGACTGTGGGAACCTCGATTCCGACTCTGACCAAACATTTGAGAAAGACCCATCAATGATCCATTGGCAAGAAGGCTATGGAAGGTTTGATAGGAAGAAGAAGAAGAAGAGCTTACCGGTCGATTCGGTTTTTGAGCTTCAACAGGAACTTCTCATTATCCTCCTCTGTAACTCTAATCAGTCTCTCCAACAAATTCTTCCTCTCTTGGAACCCAAGATCTCAATATCAACTTCCCTTAGCTCTCCGGCAACTCCACTCAGTATCCCCTTCCTAATCCGATCGTAGGTCGGCAGCTTCTCAAGAGCAGCCCATTTCAGTGCTTCTTCATCGTCTTCATCGCGAGAAGATCGCGAGAAGACGTCTTGGGCAGTGGTGCTCCTCCATGAAGAGCCGTTCCGACGCAAACTTCCGACTCTATAAAGATCAGCATTATCCATTGAATCTCACAAAAACCCACCAAAACCCGGTAAATCTCTTTCAAGTTCCAATTCAAGGAGCGTCAATTTTTTAATGTCAGAGGATGAAAAATAATGGGTTCTCTCTCTCAAACAAAATCAAACTAAAAAACGAAAAAGATTCTCAAGTCTCGGTTTAAGTAACTTGAAACTTCAAAGTCTAGAACATGAAAAACACAGAAAGATGATCTGTTTCTCTGAAACAGAACCCAGACAGATTCTTTAAATCCCAATGCAAGACACCATAAAATCAAGTGCTTGAAAAGCACGAAACTTAGTGGGTTTTTCCTCTCAAATAAAATCCAAGAAAACCCAGAAAGATTCTTCAATTCTCAGTCAAATAGACTTGGAATCTCAATCTATAAAACATGAAAAACAGAAAGAAATGAAAAAAAGAATGAAGAAAAACAGAGATGGGTTTTCTCCCTCGGTCCAAGAGACTTGAAATCTCAACACATAAACAGAGAAACCATGGAAATAAGATGGAAATCTCTCTCTCTCTCTCTCTCAGGAACGTTACATGCTTCTATTTAAATATAAGAGAAGCGGCATTTTCTTCCTATTATTTATAGAAGATATTCTGAAATCCAGCGTCGCGCTGAGAGAAAAATAAAAAAAAAATACAATAATCTGCATCTTTTCGAATGCCGGGAAATTTAATGTCGCCGCGCAGTTTTCATGACAGTTGAAGATGAAGTGAGTTTGATTCATCGTGCAGTCAACTATCTCGGTACATCGCAGTTTCATTCCAGATATATTCAACTAGCGGTTTGCGAATCTTGGCCGTTCATATCATCCTGTAGACCCTACTTTTGGTAGAGCTTCTGATCTTTGGCGTTCCACTGTAGAAATAGAATATAATCATGTAGGGTAAGATCATGTTGGAAGTGGGATCTAGTAATTTTAAGGCTAGGATCATGTAGTGGCCATCTAAGGTAGGCCCCACCGATGCGTGCAATCTGGTTTCATGTGGCCTCTGATTCAATGATCCTAATCAGAAAACGGGCCAAAGAATGTATGGTTAGGATCATCTATCTATCTACGGGGCCTACAGGCAGGGGAATCTGATAGGGTAACTGTGTAATTCCTCTTCACAGATGTGCGGTGGTGATGGCGACAGATAGGCTCGTTTGAGCATCGCGAGGAACCAGAAAACGAAGCGGATTGCGTGATGTGCCACACACCACCGACGTGGGTGGCATCACAGAAATCTTGGGCCTATAAAATGGGAAGCGGATTGGCTGGTGTACTTTACACCAGCTATGTAACTGCTGTATTGACGTCAGCAAATTTTGTGGTTCTGATGACGAGGTATGTGTTATATCCAAGCCGTTCATTCACTTGGTGAGCTGGTTTAAAAGGTTAAGACTAAAAATAAGACAGATATAAATATCATGTTGACTGCACTGCAAAAAGCAGTACTGAATTGCATTATGACCATTTTTGGGGTCATAAAACTTTTGAATTAATAAGAAAATTGTTTTTCAACAAGATCTTTGTGACCACATGAACAGATTGGATGGAAAATAAATGCTATAGTGGTTCTTATAAATTGATTTATGGTGAAAATCATTATCCCCACTATTATTTATGGTGTGGTCCATATCATCTTGAGATATGATTCATATTTTAAATAATACTTTAAAATAATCTTTAAAAATAGATCAACAGTATAAATATAATAAATACATCACTTGCAGGGATACAAAGCTCGAGGACCTCAGATGCAAATATATAACTAGCGTGTGGTACACCGGCCAATCCACTTCCTATATAAAATGATGCAGGTGTTATATCACACCGCTCATTTATTTTCAGGAATCCTTTTAAGCTCGTGACTTAGAGCCTAAAAATGAGTTAAATACAAAGCCCAAGTGGACCACATCTGAATCCTTTTAAGCTCGTGACTTAGAGCCTAAAAATGAGTTAAATACAAAGCCCAAGTGGACCACATCTGAATCCTTTTAAGCTCGTGACTTAGAGCCTAAAAATGAGTTAGATACAAAGCCCATGTGGACCACATTTGAAGAAGCAGTAGGGATTGAATGCCTACCATTGAAAACTCGCGGGGACTATAGAAACTTTTTAACAAGCTGATATACGCGTCTTCTCAACAGTGGAAGTAATTGTCCCACTGCTTTCGGTAAAATGGATGGACGGTGTAGATATAACACATAATTAGGGTGGCTATAGAAAACTTGGTGACTTGAACACACCACCGAGGTTAGTGGTGTGTGGCACACCACGCGCGTAACCCGCTCCCTTCTTTAAATAACTGAAAGTTCTTCTAGAAGGTCTCTGAAATGGGAACCCATGAAAGGGTCGTGATATGATAAACCACGACTAGACAGCTCGATCGCTTCTATGTAGACAGGTGAATCAATTGCTTTATGCGTAAGAAATCCTATCTGTACAAATAGGTGGGCCCTACAACGACGATCACCTGACCTGAAAATCAGGCCGATCCAGTCATTAGATGGGCTATGCCTTTACATCGCCCCATACCATCGGATCTCTATCCTGACCTGACTCACTTTTCGAACGGCTGCGATATTCCCATATGTGACACGTCTGCAAGAAAGAGAGTACGGTACATGATCATTTCACATTTTCCAAACGACGAAAATACCCTCGTAGGGCTTTTGTATTCGATCACAAGATCTGTAGATCGACCAGAATTAGAGTCTGAGTGGCATTTCAACCGTACATTGCATCTTGATGGGAGCCTGTCGTTTTCTCATTTAGGAGTAGTAAATAAGTTAAAAATCAGTGATTATTACCTATCTGTATTTACGTTATGCAGCCATTCATTGATGTTAACACGATGTTCTGCATTTAAATGGGAAATGAAACTTTTTCTCATTAAAATCTGTGGGGCCCACTGTTATGTGTGTATTTGATCCATGCTGTTCATTCATTTTTTCCACTCATTTTATGGCATGAGCCCAAAAACGAGGTATATCCAAAAGCCAAGTGGACCACACCATAGGAAATAGGAGAAATTGAATGTTTATCTTTCATATCTTCTTTGGGGCCACAGAAGCTTTGGATCAAGTTGGTATTTGTGTTTTCTCTTCATTCATGTCTGTGTGAGGCCGGGAACAAATAGGATGGATGACAGGTACACATCCCCGTGTGCCTTTTGCTCATTTTTACTTTTAAAGTAGGCATTCAATTCTTTTTGTTTCGCGTGGTGTGGTTCACTTGAATGCTATATCTGCCTCATTTTTTATTCTCCTTCATTGAGGCTCTTATTTAGAACCTTGGTGACCTTATATAGGAGTCATCTTAAATTGAAAAATTTTCCAACCCAAGGTGATTATACAGATTTAATCAATCATAAATTCTAAGCCTTTATCAGCTAGTGTCAATTCCAAATCTTTGAAATGCATTATTCTTAGTCCTCATCATTCCCATTCAAAACTAAGTCACACCATGAGATGCATTTTGGCTGCGATCATTCACCCATGGGATGGTGTTCACAATCCCACGTGCAAAGTATCCTACACATACTAATGTGTCACGTGTGCCACCATTCATCTTCTCTTACACCCCCACATGTTGAAGGTATTCCACGTACGCCAGTGCATAATTCCTGCCACCGTCGATCTTCAATTGCTCTAAATATGTCATATGTGCCAATGGTGTCATTGGTCACTATTTGCTATCATTCAACTACAAGTGCCCATGTGTTAAATATCTTTATGTGTGTCTATGCCACATGTGCCATCATATAGCTTCGAGCACCTCACATGCGACGTCATGTCACAATTGAGTTTCAAGCATCCACATATGCCACAATTACATGTGTCATTATCCATCTTTAATAATGTCAAATATATTATATTTACTAATATATTTTTTTCAAGAAAAACTTTATTTTGCAAGACAACAAATTTGAAAATAAATCTTAAATTTGTAAATTAAAAAAAAAAATCTTATCCAAAAAAAAATAATAATAATAATATTTTCTTTCCCATGAGTTCCTGAAAATAAAGGTTTTTCAATAAACATTATTTTATTTTCTATGATTTTTCATGAATTCAACCTGCTTTGAAAATATTTACATTTATCCATAGTTGAATATTTTCATTTATATTTATATCATGATGGTAGAATATTATAAAAGTTAAACTTATATAGTCATTATATCAACTAAAACATTATAAAATACTTGACAACCCCTATAACAATATAAAACCTTGTTTCAATTGTGAAATTAACAGGCCTATTTTTTAAGGCCTATCACTAATTGTATATGCCATCTCACTCCTGCATTTGTCAGCCCCATCATTGTGGCAGGATGCCCCAAACATAATCATTAGGTGGACCACATGACATAGAAAACAATGCCTATCCCTCCAAAAGCTACCAAATTCACGTCATGGCCCACCATGGTGGGATATGTTTGATTTTTGGGATGTCCAGCTTTCTTCGTAAGGGTATCCTGCTGTACAAAGAGAATGTCATTCACACATCCATGGGCCCACACGCATTGCTTCTAGAATAACTAAATTCTAAGTGGATTTGAATACAAACAAATCTGGAAAGAAGGTCGATCTATTGACAAAAGCAATCTACGGTGGGCCACAGCGAGAGTTTATCACTATCCTTGAGGCCTCGGTGTCTTATCACCGTAAACGTTTATACATGGATCGGATGGCAATTTGGAGCGTCCAGATCACGCTCCATCGTCAATAGAGCATGGCCTGAAATTCAAGGTGGCAAACATTGTCATCCGTTGAATTTCGCTCACGGAATATGGATAACTGACCATTTTATTTTTAACCGTCCACTTCACACATGTCGATTGGATGGTAAGGAATCATTAAATACGCGTGATAAGCGAGCTATGATCCATCCACATTGACCCTATGTTTTGAATAGTTTAGATTGGTTGCGTACATATGCTACGCGTTCCACCGATGTGATATATTAGAAATTTCAAAGGGGCGGACTATCTCCGCAAACGTGTGAAACGCATGGAAGAAAGTGGTATTTGTTTATCAAGTGGGCCTACCGTAAAGGAGCACCCACGGCCACATGGATGACTGGACGCGGATTGCCCGGAGACAATGTCCCCGGGGTTTGACTTGACTCTGTGGGCACACAGTTAAGTATGTGTTTTATCTACGCCGTTCATCCCTTCTGCCAGATCATTTTAGGGTACGACTCGAAAAATGAGGAAGATCTGAAGCTCAAGTGGACCACACCAGAGAAAGCAACGGGGATTGAATGCTTATCATTGAAAACTTCCTAGGGCCACAGTGTTTTGGATCAAGCTGATATTTGTGTTTTCCCTTCATCCAGGTCTGTAAGACCCTATGAACATGTTGGATGGCCAATAAACATCATGGTAGGCCCTACGAAGGTTTCAACGGTGGTGGCTTTAACCCCACTGTTTCCTGTGGTATGATCCTCTTCAGCTTTGGATCTGTCTCGTTTTTGAAGCGATGCCCTAAACTGATCTAGAAAAATGATTGGACGGTGTGGATAAAACACACACATTACGGTGGGCCTCACAGAGTCCTGGTGTCCAGGCATTCTGCTTCCTGGATGACCGGATCTGAGCACTTAGTAGCCCACGTTTGTCTGGCAAGAATCTCTCAATTGGACAGCTAGGAATATTTGATGGCTTGATTTTTTTTAGCTCAATGGGAGCTTCAAAGAGGATCCATTTGATAAACCATCAGGATGTTTTCCACGTGTATTACAAAAGATTTTAACTTTAAACAGAGATTCTATGAAAGTTGTTAATAAAGCAATGGTTAATGGGCTGAGTAGGATCAGCACTCAGAGTAGATGCTAACCGTTCGCATCATGGGCTGTGAGCTAAAGGGAATAATGCAAAGAAAGCCAGGATTTTCTTTTCCTTCTCCTGGTGATTGTGACGTGTGAATAACCGACTTGGTTTCGGTAGGGACCCCTCTAGAGCCGAGCTCGGTGCTGGAGAAGCTATGTGGGTCCACTATGACGTATGTGCACGCCGAATATTCACATTTTCAAATAATTTAAAGGCATGAGCCAAAACATGAGGTAGATCCAAAACTCAGGTTCACCGCACCAGAAAAAAAGAGTAGAGAATTAATGTAAGCGATGAAAATTTCTTAGGGCCTGTTTGGGCGGCCAGATTGAATGGGATTAGGATGGACGAGATCAATTTTAGGGGGTGTTTGGCGGGGCGGATTGAATGGTATTAGGGTGGATGGGATTGTAAAATCCCTCCTAATCTTATCCTTGCCTGTTTGGATGGTGATGGATTTCGTTGAGTCTGAATCCATCAACGGATCTGAAGAGGATAAGGATTGCGAAATCCCTCCTAATCCCATCTCTTACCTCTCTCTCTCTCTCTCTCTCTCTCTCTCTCTCTCTCTGTGTGTGTGTGTGCGCCTTGTCAGATTCAAGGGTTTTGAATATCCTTGGCTTTTGTAACTGGATCTTGTAGATTCACGGTTGTACAAGTGGGTTTTCAAAATCTAGTCAAACCGTTTGGAATCCAGCTCGAAAGTCTCGACAATTTAGACGCAAGTGGAAGAAATGAATAGATTCTTCCATTGATGTCTCTGCACAGATTTTGCAATTGGGTCCTTGAAATCTCCTAGCGCTGTTCGAAATCGAGCTCGGAGAAAATCAAACAGAATTTTGAACTGATTTCCTGGTTAAAATCGAGCAAATTTTTAAACTGATTTCTTCATTTTTCAATTTACGTCGATTCTGAAGCTGGGTCTTGTAGATTCAAGGTTTCATCAAGTAGGTTTTGAAAGATCTACAAACTGTTTGAAATCTATCTCGAAATGCATGAATTCAAAACCCCACGTAAGAAAATGAAAAGGTTTTCTAATTGATCCCAATAATAAATCGCTTGTTTTCTGTGGAATTGAAGAGAAAAGCGGAGTGAGGAAGGGATTGATTGGTAGAGAAGAAGAGAAGCTACGTCGCCGAAGATTCTCGTTATGGCCTGCCTCCACGAATTGCCCTCTTGGTTTCGATCCTCATTTGAGATTTTTCTGTTGCGGTTCTTAAAAGATTGATTGCAGAGATGTGTTCTTATCCTGGTGTAGGGCAGGGCAGTTTTCCATGGGATTGCATGCAATCCCACGCCCCGCCAAATGAGATAAGAGTTTGGCATCCCTGGATATGCCAGTCATCCCAAACAGGCATGAATTTTGGCCATGGGATACACCAATACCATTGGATTGCCAGTAATCCACTAACGCTGCCATCATTACCTTAAATCTGATCCCATCCACCCTAATACCATTCAATCCACCTAGCCAAATGGGCCCTTAAGGTAATGATGGTGATGTCAGTGGATTAGTTTAAGATCCATGGGTTTGCTATATCTCAGGACAAGTTCACCGGGTCTATTTGGCACATTTGGCATATTACGGGATTTTACCTTCCAATCCCTTCCAATCCGTTCATCCAAACACGCCCTAGGCCTAATTAAACGGGATTAGGAGGGATGGGATCAATTTTAAGGTAATGATGGTGATGATGTCAGTGGATTCGTTTAAGATCCATGGGTTTGCTATATCCCGAGACAAGTTCACCGAGTCTATTTGGCGTGTTTGGCATATCCTGGGATTTTACCATCCAATCCATTCCAATTCGTCCGTCCAAACACCCCCTTAGGGCTACAAAAGTTTTGGATCAAGTTGATATTTTCCGAACATATGACCTAATAATAGGTTGGATGACAAATAAACATTATAGTGGGCGCTACGAAGTTTTTAATAATGGTACTAAATCATCGTTGTTTCTTATGGTATGGTCTTGTGAATGAAATGCAAACATTATAATGGGCCATAGAGCACATACCAATACCATTCTCTTTACTCCAGAGGCCACTACAGGCTCCGAGATCGAGATAATTTTTTTATTATTACAATGGTCGTAAGGTATTGATGGGTTTTTTCCCTGTGCTCGACCGGGCGTGAGCTTTGCTCGACCAGTCGAGGGCTGGTGCACGACCAGTCAAGCACGGCTCGACTTAAAGTCCAGCGAGTTGAGGTTTTAGATTTCCGAGGTACTCGACCGGTCGTGAGATGTGCTCGATCGGTCGAGGGATCCACTCGACCAGTCGAGGTTACACAGATTCGTTCCCCGATTTTGTGTGGATTGCGGATTTTTGAGTCCTTTCGCAACAAGGATGCGGAAGGGAATTTCCTAAAGCTATAAATAGGAAGTCCCTAGGGTTTTCTAGGGTATGGAAAAGATACAAGAGGGTTTTCTAAAGCTTTATAACGGTTTGTTAAAGGGTTTGGGGCTATCAAAGGGGTGAGAGAAAGAGAGAAAGAGAGAGAGGAAGCTTGTGGAAGGGAGGTTCTGCTCGTAAAGGTGATCTACTGTGCACTTGATATCTCAGCGCTTCCACGTCCTCGTAATCGGTTAGATCTCTCCGTTTTCTTTGTTTCTCTTATTGTTTATCCACTCTTGCGTGAGTGAAGAAGGTTGTAACATTCTACTTCATAGTGGATTGTTGATCTGGACAAGGTCCCGTGGTTTTTACCTCTTTGAGGGTTTTCCACGTAAAAATCTCTTGTGTGGTGTGTGATTTATGCTTTGATTTATTTCATTACTTTATTATCCATAATTCTGGTTTGTTTCGGGAGGCTAAATCCTAAGGTTTTGTGCAAGGCCCCCAATAAAGTGATATCAAAGCTAAGTTCATTGAACGGGTAAGATCGGTTTTGAATTATGGAAGGTGGCTCATCAAGGATGATCAACCTCAATGGTTCTAACTGGACCATATGGAAGGCTAAAATAGAGAACTTGCTTTATTGCAAGGACCTATATTCTCCAATTTTAGGCATATCAGCAAAATCCAAGGATATGTTTGATGATGATTGGAAGAAGATGGACCAGAAGGTGGTGGGGTTTATTAGATAATAGTTGGACGATTCCGTATTCCACCGTGTGTCTACAGAGACCTCATCCGCTAGTCTATAGCTGAAATTAGAAGGGTTGTATGAGAGGAAGACAGCTGGAAATAAGATTTTTCTGATAAGGCGACTTGTGAATCTCAAGTTCAAAGATGGTGGTTCTGTGGCCGAGCACATGAATGAGGTCAGAAATATAGTAAACCAACTCTCCTCTATGAAGATGGTCCTGGATGATGAAGTGTAGGCTTTGCTATTGCTCAGTTCATTGCCTGACAGTTGGGAGACATTTGTGGTGTCTCTAAGTAACTCCGCGCCAGACGGAAAGATTTCCATGGAACAGGTTACTAGCTGTCTCTTCAATGAGGAGATAAGGAGGAAGTCTCAAGGGTCCACTCAGCAAGAGGCCCTTATGACACAAGAACGGGGGAGAGGAAAGAACAGAAAAGGCGAGAAGTCCCGAGATAAATCAGGAGGCAAGTCGAGTAACAGGAAGGATGTTGATTGCTGGAATTGTAGCAAGAAGGGACACTACAAGCATGAATGTCGTGGTAAGAAGAACGACAAGAAAGGAAAAGGAAATGAGAAGGAAGATGAATCAATTCCACTGCAATTGCATCAGATGACGACGTTGTAGTTATTCTTTTAACAGATCATGATGTTTGTCTCACGGCTACGAGTCAGGACACCGACTAGGTGATTGACTCAGGAGCTTCTTTTCATGAGACTCCACGCAGGGACTTCTTCACGAGTTACAAGTAAGGTGACTTTGGAATTGTGAATATGAAGAATTCTGGCATATCGAAGATCGACAGGCTGAAACAAGAGTTGGGCAAGTCTTTTGAGATGAAAGACTTGGGCCCGGCTAGATAGATACTAGGAATGAAGATAACCCGTGACAGAAGCAGCCGGGAGCTTTGCCTGTCACAAGAGAGGTATATTGAGAAAATTCTAAAGCGGTTCAATATGAATGCAGCGAACTTGGTCAGTACTCCACTAGATGGTCACTTCAGATTGAGAGACAAGCATTGTCCCAAGACGAAGGTAGAGGTGGAAGAGATGCAGAAGATACCCTACGCGTCAGCTGTAGGAAGTTTGATATATGTTATGGTGTGTACACGCCCAGACATAACATATGCAGTTGGTGTAGTTAGCCGGTATCTTGCCAATCCTGGCAAAGAACATTGGGCAACAGTTAAGTGGATACTACGGTATCTAAGAGGCTCATCCAGGTTGAGCCTATGCTATGGTGACGAAAAACCTATGTTAGAGGGCTACACGGATACAAATATGACAGGCGACATAGACTCCAGGAAGTCTACATCGGGGTTCATGTTCACGTTTGCAGAAGGAGCAGTTTCTTGGCAGAGCAGCTACAGAAGGTCGTAGCATTATCGACGACAGAGGCCGAGTACATTGCAGTCATAGAGGCATGTAAAGAGATGCTTTGGATGAAGAGGTTCTTACAGGAACTTACCCTGAAGCAGGAGGAGCACGTGGTCTATTGCGATAGTCAGAGTGTTATACACTTGAGTAAGAATCCAAGTCAGCATTCCAAGTCCAAGCACATAGGGATTATGTATCACTGGATTAGGGATACTTTAGAATAGAAGGTGATACAACTTGAGAAGGTCCACACGGACGATAATGGGTCATACATGATGACCAAGGCTTTGCTCAAGGGCAAGTTTGAGGTTTGTAGAAACCAGGCTGGCTTGAAGAAGGTAAATCTCTCCTGGGTCAAAAGGGGAGAGATTTGATGGAGTTTTTTTTCCCGTGCTCGACTGGTTGCGAGCTTTGCTCGACCAGTCGAGGGCTGGTGCACAACTAGTCGAGCAGAGCTCGACTCAAAGTCCAACGAGTTAAGGTTTTAGATTTCCTTCATTTTCCATGGCCTTTCTCGAAATTGTTTCGGCCATTTTCTCCATCTCCACCATCCTCTCTTGTATGGGTAAGAGGAAGAGCACCGCTGATGAGGCTGGGCCTAGTCGCCCTACATGATCAAGGCGGCCGAAAGATACCGCCGCTAGCTCGAGCTTTGCCCGAGAGTTTCGAATGAAGCGGGACCTTGATCCCCGGATCCCTACTGAACGGGCACAGTTGGCAGCACTACCTTATGGAGTTTATGAGGACCACAGGGTTCTCTTTGAAGCCCAGGTGGATGGGCGACTATTCGGTGAATACTTGTTGTTCGAGCAAGTGGAGGCGGCCCTCTGAGGTCCGTTATTTGAGGTCAGAGGTCGCGCCAATCCTGGTACTGTCCGAGCCTTCTACACCAATATTCGTGAGCCTACACTAGAACCTTTGCAGTTCTGGCTCTTAGTTGAGGTGGATCTGTTTGTCACCGTTGATGTGAGGGTGATCGTGCGGCTTATGAATATGCTCCTTGGTGACGTACATGCTAGCGAACAGAATCTGGGGACTGCTCGTGAAAGGGATCGTCGCACACGTTACCTTTGTGGTGGCCGACTAGCTGAGTGGCAGCCGAACAAAAGCCTGTCAGCGTCCCACATGTCAGACGACTTCCGCCTGCTACATCACATCTTCACATACAACCTCTACCCCAGACACAGTAATCGCAGCGAGTGCACGCGACTCATGGTTGACTTTCTGTACCAAGTGGGGCAGAGGGTAAACTTGTGTGTACCTACATTCGTGTTGCGACAGATTGTGGGTATTGCACGCTCCACCAGGAGCTCTGATTCGCTTCCTTTCGGCCGACTCATATGCATGATTGCACGGGAGTATGGCTATAGTCTGGGGGTGGAAAGGCCAGTACCGATCCACCAAATCGACGAGAATACTCTCCAGCAGATGAAACTTAGGGCACGGCGACAACGGGCCCGACATGGGGAGAGTGAGAATGAGATTGAGAGCGAAGAAGACGAGTGAAGATGGGAGTGAAGCTGAAGAAGAAGAAGAGGAACCTGAGGCCTATGACACAGAAGAGAGTTCACCTCCTGTGGCTCAGGAGCAGGGCATCGATCGGGCTGCCATAGATGCGCGTTTAGCCGGGCTTAAGGAGGGCCAAACCGCCCTGCAACAGGAAGTCGGGCGGGTCCGAACCAAGCTCAGTAAGGTGTCTCGTACCTTCAAGGCCATCCTGTGATGTCTATAGGACAAGAATGCTCCTCCTCCATCGCCTGATTCGGATACCTAGTCATCCAAGTTGTTGTTTGTGGTTGTTTTGGTTACCGCATTAGGCGGTTTATGTTTTCATGTTGATGATCTAGTAGTTAGTAATATGTTTTAAGTGTTTGATGTTGTGGATGTAATTGGCTTGTATGTAATTTCTGTCATGATTCATGTAACTCTGTATTCCATATATTATGACAATTTTGGGTAAATGAAAAGCATGCAGCCTCTTTTGTTATGAGATGTGTGGAATGCTTTAAGTGCTTGAATAATGTGTTGTTATGCTTTATCTCACATAAGTTGCACCCTATGTTATATAGGGCATGCTGCGGCAGTATACACGGAGCACGACACACCTCCTTCTCATTGACTCGATCGACCAGACTCCTTCTGGTAGAGGTGGTCCTACGGACTGAGGGTTAGACTCTGATCAGCCTCCTGCTGGTCCTACTGGTGGACTGCCACCTTATACACTCCCGATTCGCGAGCAGCACCGGGCATCCTCATCTACGCAGTATGACCCACAGACTGCTCCACCTCCTGACAGGTTTGAGTAGTTGATGTTGATGATGTATCAGCAGCAGATACAGCAGCAGCAGCAGCAGCAGCAGCTTATGATCACTATTTCTGAGGCCTTGTCTCAGGGTGGGAGAGCGACTCCACCTCCGACATCTACACCCCCTACTGAGACTGCCGAGCCTCCTGCTCAGGCCGATGCTATACCTCCCCCTGCGCCTGCTGTACCCTCTACTGGAGATGTCGGTATTGTGGCTTAGAATTGTTCATACTCGAACATTGGCTCCTCTTGCACTATAAAACTTTCGTCTTGGCATGAATGATCTTGGACATTCCTTTCTTTCTTGTACATAGAAAATTAATCTAAATAAGCCATATTATCATCATTTTACATGGGAAAGCACTGTAAAACAAGGGTTAAATAACAATATTTAGAACTCAACATGTAGACACCCCACTTGTCCAGAAAATGTAAGAAGGTATACCATCAGCTGGTCACCAACTGAGGGACACCTAGCGTCGCATTCCTCTCTCCCGAAGATTTCTGGCTGATCTTACATGAAAAATAATTGCCAAGTGTCCGTTGGACATCTATTAGCTGACGGTTTCGTAGCCTATATAAGTAACATTCGCCCCCTGCTTAGATGAGGCAGGAACCGACGTCAGAGAGAATAGTCGAGAAGCTTGGAGAAATTTTCGTTAGTTTCCTTAGCTTCCACTCCCCAACAACAAGTAAAATTAGCCACCTATGATGCTTTACAACTACCATACTTATGTTGAGAAGTGGAGCCACATCTGGGGCCGCGCACGACTAGTCGTGGACCTTGCTCAACCGGTCGAGGAGTCCACTCGACCGGTCGTGACCAGTCGTGGACTGGCTCGACTCAAAGTCCAGCGAGCATAGGTTTTTGGGTTCCGAGGTGCTCGACCGATCGTGAATCATTCTCGACCGGTCGTGCAGTCTGCTCGACCAGTCGAGGTTACGCAGACTCGTTTCCGAATCTGATGAGGACTGTAAATTTCTGTGTAGCCATTCGCAAGGGTGCGAAAGGGAAGTTGCCTAAACTATATATAAGTGTCCTTAGGGCTTTTCTAGGGTATTAGAAAGCATTAGGAAATAATTCTAATGTGTGGGTAAAGGATTTTCTCTATATTTCCAAGGGAGAGGTTAGTATATCGCTTTGTAATCTTTATTTTTCTTCATAGTGGAAGATTGTATCCGTGGTTTTTTTACCCTTGTTGGGGTTTTTCTACGTATATCTTATCTTGTGGTTTGTTTGGATTGCTTTGATTTGTTTCTAGTTTATATTTCTTCTTGTTTATCATTTGTGGGTGAGGCTTGAGATTGGATCTCGGCTCACTGCGTTGTTGGCGTGCTGCGCAACAACTGGTATCAAAGCTATTGGTTTAGTTCTATTGGGAGTGATGATAGAAGAAGGGAAAACTAGAATTGAGAAGTTTGATGGTTCAAACTTTACCTTCTGGAAGATGCAGATGGAGAATTATCTGTATCAGAAGGACCTCTATATTCCTCTAGGAGGAAAAAAGAATAAACAAAAAAAGATGACAAATGATGAATGGTTTTTACTAGATAGGAAGGCTTTAGGAACGATCCGACTCTCTTTGTCTAAGAGTGTCACCTTCAATATATCCAATGTGAAAACTACGAAAGAATTAATGGAATCCCTAGCCACAATGTATGAAAAGCCTTCAGCATCCAACAAGGTTCATCTTATGAAACAACTATTCAACATGAAGATGTCGGATGGTGAGAGCGTGGCTGAACACTTAAACGAGTTTAATACAGTCACGAGCCAGTTGGAATCCGTTGGTATTATTTTTTAGGATAAGGTCAGTCGTTATTGATCTTATCCAGTCTGTAAGACAGTTGGGATGGTTTGGTGATTGTTGTGAGTAATTCTTTAGGGTCGACAAAGCTGAAATTTGATGATGTGGCCGGTCTAATTCTCAGTGAAGAATCTAGAAGAAATGCATCAGGAGTTTCAGGGGATTCAAGGAATGATCTAAATGTTGAAGGAAGAGGAAGATCGTTGAATAAAGGAGGCAATAAACACGGACGTTCTAAGTCGAGGAAGAAGTCCAAGGGACCGAAAGACAAAGACGGGTGTTGGCATTGCGGCAAGAAGAGGCATATGAAACGTGATTATAGGGCGCTCAAGAAACAAGAAGAAAACTCTCAAAGTGGGAATGATTCAGTGAATTTATCTGAGGAGAGTGACACCAAGGTATTGATCTTGTCTCTTGATGCGAGGAATGAGTCTTGGGTTATAGACTCGGGTGCTTCGTTTCATGTCACCTCATGTAAGGAAGTTCTGCGTGATTATGTGTCAGGTGACTTTGGGAGAGTCTACTTGGGTGATGATGAGCCATGCTATATTGTTGGAAAGGGAGACGTTCATATCAATTAGAAAGATGGAACGATTTTGAAATTGAAGGATATCAGACATATACCGAGTTTAAAATGTAATCTGATCTCAGTGGGGCAGTTAGCCGATACCGGTTATGCGACGACATTCACCAGTGATTCCTAGAAGATCACAAAAGGTGCCTTGGTGATATCTCGAGGCAAAAAGGAAGGTACTTTGTACGTGACTTCAGGATCGTATAATTCACTCTCAGTCGCATCAACTGGAGTGAATGGGCAGTTATGACATCAGAGGTTGGGACATATGAGTGAGAATGGGATGAAAGTGTTATTGTCTAAAGGGAAGCTACCAGGGCTAAAGCTATTGACTTGGAATTCTGCGAGGACTACGTGTATGACAAGCAGAAGAGGGTAAGTTTCAAGAAGACGGTACGCGCTCCAAAGACGCATCTGTTGGAGCTTGTACACATTGATGTGTGGGGACCGACACATGTATTATCTCTTGGTGGCTCACGTTATTTTGTTTCTTTTATTGATGATACTAGTAGAAAACTGTGGGTCTATTTCTTAAAGCACAAATCTAATGTTTTGATGTATTTAAGAAGTGAAAAGTTATAGTATAAAACGAGACAGGTAAAATAGTAAAATGTCTCAGATCTGATAATGGGGGAGAGTACTGTGATAAAAGGTTTGAGGAGTATTGTACAGTAAATGGAATCAAACATAAAAAAATGATTCCAGGGACACCGCAGCAGAATGGTGTGGCTGAGTGCATTAACAGGACCATCCTTGAGCGCGCCAGGAGCATGAGGTTACATGTAGGGTTGTCCAAGACGTTTTGGGCAGATGTTGTGAATACTGCCTCATATCTCATCAATAGAAGTCCTTCAGCACCATTGGATGGTGGGCTACCAGAAGAAGCGTGGACAGAGAAAGAAGTGAACCTTGCACATCACAGAGTGTTCGGTTGCATTTCATATGTTCACATTGATGCACAACACAGAAACAAGCTGGATGCAAAGTCCAGGAGGTGCACGTTTATAGGCTACGAGTAGTATGATTTTGGCTACAGGTTTTGGAATGCAAAAAATAAGAAAATTATCAGAAGCAAAGATGTACTCTTCAATGAAAAAGTGATGCATAAGGACAGTGTGCAAGAAAATAAAGCCGAGAAAAAGGAATTCGTAGAGTTGGAAGAGTTACCGAACACGGGTGTTACAACGCCATAAGATGATCATGCACAGGAGCATTATGAGGCAGAGCCGCATACACCGGTTGTGAGGAGATCTACTCGGGAGAGGAGACCCACGGTTCGATATTCACCATCCTTACATTATCTACTGCTGACAGATAATGGTGAGCCAAAGTGTTTTGAAGAGGTGTTACAGTCAGATATATGGGTTAGGTGGGAGCAGGCCATGGATGATGAAATGGACTCTCTTGAGTCTAATCGTACATGGGAACTAGTCACTCTACCCAAGGGTAAGAAAGCTCTTCATAACAAGTGGGTTTATGGACTGAAGGAAGAGCATGATGGTTCGAAACGGTACAAGGCTAGATTGATTGTGAAAGGGTTTCAACAAAAGGCAGGTATTGATTTCACTGAAATATTTTCGCTTGTGGTGAAAATGTCTACGTTCGCATGGTCTTAAGTATAGTGGCTACAGAGGACTTACATCTAGAGTAGCTAGATGTTAAGACAACCTTTCTTCATGGGGACCTTAAAGAAGAGATATATATGAATCAGCCGACAGAATACGTGGCACCAGGAAAGGAGAACAAGGTGTGCAGACTGAAGAAGAGTCTATATGGCTTGAAGCAGGCCTCGAGGCAATGGTACAAGAAGTTCGACAATTTCATGTCGGGAAACGGTTACAAGAGATGTCATGCTGATCACTGTTGTTATTTGAAGAAGTTTGATACGTCGTATATCATCCTCCTTCTGTACGTTGATGATATGCTTGTGGCCGGTTCAAGCATGAAAGACATCTCAGATCTCCAAAGACAACTGTCTAGAGAATTTGCCATGAAGGATTTGGGAGCTATAAAACAAATCCTAGGTATGAGGATAAAGCGTGACAGAGAAAACAAGAAACTGGTTTTGTCATAAGCAGAGTACATAGCCAAGGTACTTGATCGATTCAATATGGGAGGTGCTAAGCCGGTTAGCACTCCATTAGCCAAACACTTCAAGCTATCTAAAGAGCAAGGTGCAAAGACGCAGGAGGAACGAGACTACATGGCTAAAGTCCCATACACGTTAGCTATTGGGAGTCTCATGTATGCTATGGTGAGCACGAGGCCAGACATTGCTCAAGCAGTGAGAGTTGTTAGCAGGTTCATGAACAACCCCGGAAAGAAACATTGGGAAGCTTTGAAGTGGATCCTTAGATACTTGGTAGGTACTAAGGATGTAAGGTTGTGCTATGGTGGATCGAAAATCAAGCTACAAGGCTACGTGGATTCAGATTTGGCAGGAGATATCGACAGCAGAAGAAGCACTACAGGTTATGTCTTTACTCTGAGTAGTGCTGCAGTTAGTTGGGTCTCTCAGTTATAGAAGATAATATCTATCAGTACGATAGAAACAGAATATGTTGCGGCTACAGAAACATGCAAGGAGATTGTGTGGATGCAAGGTTTCATGGAAGAGTTGGGTAAGAAGCAAGCAAATTGCAAGCTGTAGAGTGACAGCCAGAATGTAATACACTTGGCTAAGAATTCAGCCTTTTATTCAAGGACCAAGCATATTGTCATTAGATATCACTTCATACATTCGCTACTAGAAGATGGATCAATTGCTCTGGAGAAGATTCATACAAGTGAGAATCCTGTGAATATGCTGACTAAGGCGGTCACACGGGAGAAGCTGAAGCTCTGTTCAGCTTTGATTGGTCTTCAGGCTTGAAGACGGGGAGGTGGTGCACTCCGGATGAAGAAGACAAAAGTTTATGACGATGTGTCTCCAAGTGGGAGATTGTTGAGAAGTGGAGCCACATCTGGGGCCGCGCACGACCAGTCGTGGTCCCTGCTCGACTGGTTGAGGAGTCCACTCGATCGGTCGTGACCAGTCGTGAACTGGCTCGACTCAAAGTCCAGCGAGCATAGGTTTTTGGGTTCCGAGGTGCTCGACCGGTCATGCAATTTGCTCAACCGGTCGTGCAGTTACGCAGACTCGTTTTCGAATCTGATGCGGACTGCGGATTTCTGTGTCGCCTTTCGCAAGGGTGCGAAAGGGAAGTTGCCTAAACTATATATGTGTCCCTAGGGCTTTTCTAGGATATTGGAAAGTATTATGAAATAATTCTAAGGTGTGGGCAAAGAGTTTTCTCTATATTTCCAAGGGAGAGGTTAGTATATCGTTTTATAATCTCTGTTTTTCTTCATAGTGGAAGATTGCATCCGTGGTTTTTACCCTTGTTGGGGTTTTTCCACGTATATCTTGTCTTGTGGTTTGTTTGGATTGCTTTGATCAGTTTCTAGTTTATATTTCTTCTTGTTTATCATTTGTGGGTGAGGCTTGAGATTGGATCTCGATCAGCTCACTACGTTCCGCTTCAGTTAGCCACAACAATCCAACTTACCAAAGCCAGCTAGTTGAGTCAGAAGTAGAGTCAAGATTAGGGATGTTTGATTATCCATTTTCTGAATCAAGAAAAGGGTGTTTAACTTTCATTTTCTCTGCCTCACATCTCGGTCAAGCTTAAAACGCAGTCCACTCTGCACATTTCATTACAACTAATTATATTTTTTGTTCAATTTTTTTATTCTTTACTATATTTACTTTTTATTGCATTTATTTTCTTTTATTTGTCTGTCCATTGTCTTTCAACTTTGTGAAGCAAGGATAAGATTTTTTATTATTATTATTATTAATTTATTTTTTTTATCACTTGCTCGGCCCTCTCGTGAATTTATGCAAAGTATAGATACATGATTAACCTATTTACAGGTACTGTAGTTCCTTTGATAGTAATGTATCTCTTAAAGTAAAAACCGTGTCTAATTCTTTCATCTCTTGTAACTGAAGTCTTTATTTAGAATATACAGCGGCAAGTCAACCATACGAGTCACTTAAGTTGAAAATTTTTATGATTCATCTATCTTTAACTGATTCTAAGGTTTCTAATCATCTATAGATTCCAAACTTATTTTAGTTAATTAGTGATAACTTCAATTAAAAGCATCCTTTTATATATGAGTCAACTTTGCATTAAAATTAAATCAAAACTAGAATCAGCCAATGGAAAGTTTAAAAAGTGGGGGCTTCATTCCATCAGGTGTTCATGCGCACTTGAGGACGTTCACAACTTAGATCCAAAAGTTACGTGGCTCACAACAAGTTTCTAGTGGTGAATCACCAAGGTTTCATGGGGTGTAGTCCACCAGAGATTTGATCTGATTCATTTTTGGGTCATATACTAAAATGATCCCGAAAAATAGATGGACGGAGCGGATATACAATACATAGATTAATGTGTGCCTTACGGTTAGAGTCGAACCGAAAACGCTCCCGTCCGTAAGTAACTGCTCCGATCAGGAAACGGATTGGCTACTCCCCCTGCCACAGCCCGGTGGCTGATGGTCGGTGCTCTGTGGGCCCCACGATGATGTATGTATTTCATTCATTCCGTTCATCCATTTTTACAAATCATTTTAGGGCTTTATCCCAAAAATGAGAAGGATATAAATCTCATCTGGACCACATCATAGGAAAACAATAGTGATTAGATATCCATCATTAAAATCCTCCTAAAGCTCACCGTACTGTTTATTTGACATCCAATCTGTTAATTAGGTCATACAGACCCAGATGAAGGGAAAAAACAAAGATCATCTTGATCCAAAACTTTTATGGCCTTAAAAAGTTTTTAATGGTCAGCCTTCATTCAACACTGTTTCCTGTAATGTGTTCCACTTTAGATTGGTATGTACCTCATTTTTAGTCTCACACCATAAAATGATATAGAAAAATATATGGACGGCATGGATTAAATACATACATCATGGTGGGGTCCACAGAGCACCGACCACCAGCCATTGGCTGGTGGGAGGGGGAGTAACCAATCCGTTTCCCTCAGATCATGAGGCACACACATCAACAATGTGACGTCAATGCCCACGTAATGTCATGATTTTAAGGCCAGAGCATATTAAAAGCCGGGTCCATGTGATGAACGATTAGACTCTTCCACAAACCTTCTCCGGCCACACGTGTTCTGAAGTCCACCATTTTAACGAGCCAGACACACCAACACCGTACACATGAGTTCATTGTTCACATGCTGGCCATCCAACTTGATTCTTGGGCTCTAGATATTGAGAGCAGGGTCTACACCAGGGTTGTATCGTATTCTTCCGTTTTAACTTGCATGTGCCTATCGTGCAGTTCCTGCTGATTTAAAGGGAAGAAATGATCCAGCGAGCTCGGTGCATGGAAACCTTTCCGTGCACCTAGTTGCATTTGGACCGTTTATTGGGTTCAGTCCATCTCTTTTTAATATTGTGCAAAATTATATAATTTGTAGTCATAAATGTCCTAGCTGGACCAATCTTTTATAAATGATCTTATCCTTCCATTCTTGCACGCAGCTGACTTTATGGTTTGAATTTATGAGATAGTATGATGTTCTCAAAGTTGCCTTTGAAGAGTCAAATGAATATAACGGCAGTCAAGTTACGTGTGGATGCCAACAAGCCCAAATATCAACTCTAATTAAACTGTGGAAAGATCTATTGCTAAGGTCCTAAAATAAGATTTGTTGAAGAATCCTAACCTCTGATCGTATTCATAGCCACTTGTTAATTGAAATTGGACCATTAAATATTAGGTAGTGCCACCTGGCCTCACTGATCAACTGGGTGTGGCCGAGGCCGTGGAGCCTACCTTGATGTATGTATTATATATCATGCTGTCTATCAGTTTTGCCCACTTATTTTTGGGTATGAGCTAAAAAATGAAGCAAATCTAACTCTTGGACCACACCATAGGAAAAAGTAGTGATTGAATGTCCACCAATAAAAACTTCCTGGGACTCACTTTAATGGCTACCGTAATGTTTATTTTCCATCAAACCTGTTGATAAGGTCGTACTGACCTAGATGATCTGGTAAAAACAAATATGAGCTTGATTCAAAACTTTTGTGGCCCACAAGAATTTTTTTAATGGTCAATCACCACTGTTTCATTTGGTGTGGTCTACCTGAGATTTGGATCTGCTTCATTTTTGGTCTGATGCCCTAAATTGAACTGGCCAAACAGATGGACAGTGTGGATATACAATAAATACATCAAGGTGGGCAACATGTTGGGTGAGGCCAGGCCTTACCCAATACAACCCCTCTCCACCAATTCAATAGTCAAAATAATCAAGCAGGGAAAATTAATTTCATTTAATTTTTTTTTTCATTAAAATATTGTCAAATCTTCCACACTTTAGTCTTATTTGGGCCTTACCCAATACAATCCCTCTCCACCAATTCAATAGTCAAAATAATCAAGCAGGGAAAATTAATTTCATTTAATTTTCTTTTTCATTAAAATATTGTCAGATCTTCCAAACTTGAGTCTTATTTGTTACGTCGGAAGGCAGGTGGAGTGGTTGTAGTAAAGGCTAAATGACATGAATCCTCTACATTATCTTGTTGTCCGCAACATGTACATCATCAGGGCTACATGGGATTCACCTTTTTGTACATGCACGCAACATCCACTCCGTCCATCTGGTGTGCCCATTAATTAATATTAGTCCTTATGGAAAACTATCTTCTCAATCCACCACTCTGGTGGGCCATAACACAATGAAGAATTGTAATTGGATGCTAATGATAGGTTTATGTGTGGGGTCCGCAATGCTGTCTCTATTCCATATAACCTAATTATCAGGGTCTAATCACCCAGATGAAGAGACTCTCCAAAAATCAGATTCGTCCACAACTCATGATGCCAGCTCTTCATAAACTTAGAGGATTTTAGTTGTAATTTGACATTTTTCCATATATTGTGGGCCTCCTTGAGTTTTATTTCGGACTGAATTTTGGGTGGATGAAGAAAAAAGGGGCCGGGTGGATTTCAAACAAACAACAAGATGGGTCTCACAAAATTCATGCATTGTACCAGCTTTCTCCCATGCGTGTAATAACAGAAGATTTCCATTTTGTCATTTAGGTATGCTGGTAAAACTACCTTATCCTCTTATTTCTTGGGAAGTGGGCTAGATCTTAATTTCCATAGACTAAGCAAATGGCCGGAGTCGTTCTAAATTACATAAATACTCCTTTATTTGGTTAAATACCCTCTACATACCTTTACACAAATTTATTTATTTATTTATTTTTTGTACTCACCGACCCATGCACACAACCCATATGGGCACTCAAACTCAGGACTTCAGTGTTGAAACCCTGAGTGTCCACCTCAAAACCTTATATAATTGCATGTAGGTATGAAATTTTTAACTAATTTATAATGCCCATGTATAATCTACTCTGCCATAGCACCCAAACTAACATTTAAATAAAGTTATAATATTTTAAAATTTTTAAGATGCATATAGGCAACATATTGATAAATGATAAGATTTCAGCTACAAATTCCACTCAATTGTTTATATTTTATTAGAGCAATACCTCATTATCCACCTTCTTTCTTCGTAGCTAAACTTGGATAACTTTTTCTACCAGGCAATTATTAGGGTTATTTTCACAAACCAAAAGCTATGTCAAAGAAACTTTCAGCTACATTGCCCCATTTTAATCATTAAACTGAAAATCACAATAATCCAATACTCTAGTGAGCAGAATTATAGGAAAAAGTTGTTGTTGATGTCTTAAATCTGTTAGTAATAGGGTCTGTCGATGCCATCAACGGATCACTCAATGCCATCAAGCAAATGTCGATGCCATCAATAGCTACTTGATTCCATAAAAAAATTCAAAAAATCCATATTGGTTATTGGAACATTTTGGTGTTATTACTCGATGCTACTCGATGCCTTCAATGCCATCGACATATCCTCAATGGGGTGTCAATGCCATCGAAGATGTGCACAAAATTACATAAGTTGTTTCTTATTCCGGTTGTGATAGTATATATATCGAATGTAATCAGGATTAGGGTATGGAGGATGTGTATTATGTCTTTCTAATTCATTCCTAAGTATTTAAGGTTATAGCTAGGGTTTGAAGGAGATTCAAAGCTTGTTCGAATCAGTAAGACTATCTCTTACAATTTATTCTTTCATAGTGCACTATTCGTCGCTTTGTGCGTGGTTATTTTTTCGAATGAATTTTTTCACTTAAAATTCGGATTATTCTTGTTTGAACTTGGTTGTGCAATTGCATGTACTTTGTTTGATTCGTCTCTATGTACTTCTGTAGTTCTCAAACAAAAGTTGAGATGGAAGCCTTATCATTTGCTATTTTTGACTTATTGTACTGTTTATGTTCTATCTAATCCTTTTATCCGATGTGCCTCATCATGATGAAGGAATTAATAAAGGTGTGTTTGGATGACATGAAATTCTATAAAATATCCATTACAAAGCAATTATTATTTGGGTTGTTACTCATGCCTAGTGGTAAACTCACAAGAGTTTCAACACTAGGTCATGGGTTCAAGTACCCACAATTGTGGTGTAAGTGCACTGGTGTGTGTGGGGTGTGAGTGCATGTAGAGCTTGGCATCGAGTCGAGTCGGACCAAGTTAGGGCTGACCCAACTTGACACGGTTTTGAGATAGACCTAACCCGAACTCGACCCGAATTGGTACAGAGTTCAGCATGCTTGATCCAATCCGGCCGAGTCTAGGTTTGGCCTGGACTAATCCGGACTGAGTATGCCTCGGTCATAGATACTGAGTCGGGTTGAGTCAGCATCGAGTCAGGTCAGTGGGTATACGCGGATTGAAATCACAACTCAGAAGTGCCCCCGCCGAAATTGCAACCTCTCCATCAGCTACACGACATCTCAGATCTGAAACGTCAAATCTTAGATTTTTCTTTTTTAATATATTTTTTAATATATACAAGTCGGGTTTCGAATCAAGTCAGGTTAGCACCAAGTTGGATTTCAGGTCGAGTCGAGTCAAGTTACTAGGTGACTTGAACTCGACTCGGTTTGAGTTCGGACTAGACGAAGTCTACTTATTTCGGATCAACTTACCCACTTGGTTCAGGTTGAGTAAGGTCCGAACGAGTTGTCCCATGCCTAGCTCTAACTGAGTATGTGTTAAAAAAAATTGATTATTTTGAAATAATGTTTGGAGATGATGGAAATTAGACGGGATTTTCCACTCCACTTGCTCCAGATGTGAGAAAAGTCATGTTTCTTGAAGCTTCCTAACGTGACTATCCATTTTTTTCTTGCACACATTGATATGACCAATGCACCTTATGTTACTCCAGCACCCTATTCCATCGACCTCAATCTCCAAAGTTTGCTGCTTCTCGTCTCCCTTTCACTCACGTCATTTTGATAGAGCGACATGCAATCTTCTTCACCGATTATGGTTGATTTTATTAAATAGAATGATACGTAAGCTTTAAAATACGGGTGCGATGTTATTTCAGATTTTTGAAATGGACCCTGTCAACCGGAAGAGCACACCAAAAGCATCTGAATGCTTTTTCTTCGCATTTACATCTAGTACCCAAATACCAAATGATTTGCTCAAAAGTATTTTCTGCTAATTACTCGGCAATCCAACCAGCATTTCTACTTCATCAATATACCGCCATTTCCTGCAGTAAATTTCTTTGGTATCTGATCATTACAAAAGTACAATAACTCATCATGGAATCGTGAATTCCAAACACGCCCTAAGGTCTTCATATTTCAAAACTTTGGGAGCACGCCATGTAAATTTAAAACAGATAGGTATGCATTTATAAGGTGGCCTGCGTAAGAGCTAAAGAACAAAAGTGCGGCGGCTCAATCCCCCGACTGCTTCGTGTCATGTGGTACATTTGAGTTCTAGGGCTACTTTAGTTTTTGTCTTACGTCAAAAACTGGCCAGAAAAAACCGATGGATGGGGCAGGTTTCTCAAAAACCATTACAGAAGGCAGCCTTTAGCAGCCTCTCCAATTTTTTTGGAGCCGTGAATGTACGGATCCAGTGGGGTTGCGAAGGATATGAAATCGGATTGCACACTGAGTTACTCGGAACGCTCTTATCGTACTAAGTAAATTCAGTTGGGCCCACCGTGAATGTATGTAGTCCATCCACGCTGTCCATCCGTTTTCCCCAATAATTTAAGGCGTTGAACCCAAAATTGAAGCATATCAAAAGATCAAGAGGATCATACTACCTGAAACAGTGGGAATAATGATTTCCACTGTTGAAACCTTGCTAGGCCCTGCAGTGATGTTTATTTGTCACTGTTCATAAGATCATACAGACATGGATGAATGGAAAACATAAAAATAAGCTTGATCCAAAACTGATGTGGCCCTCAAAAATTTTTCAACGGTAAATGTTCAATTCACACGGTTTCTTATTGTGTGGTCTACTTTAGTGTTAAAATGGTTAATGTTTGGACTCAAGCCTAAAATTATCCAATAAAAGGGATGGATGGAGTGGATCAAATACATAAATTACAGTGAACCTCGTAGAGTTTACTCAGTAAGCTAAGCCAACTCAGTTACTCAGTACGCAATCCGATTTCAGGGCAAGTACCCCGCAGTCCACGTAATTAAAAAGAAAAAAAGGTGGTCAAACAACGTGCTATTGTTCATTTTCACATCCACGTCGACGTTCACATTCACATTTAAGAGTGGATAGACATGTACCTTCATCAAACTGGTTTGAAGGGATCTTTCCTCCAAAGTCATAATGACGGCGGTAGACCGCACCCTTACCGTGTGGGGCCCACCTTGATGAATATATATTTTTTTAATATCTGCACTGTGCATCCATTTTATAATATTATTTTAGGAAGTGATCTCAAAACTTAAGCAGATCTAAATCTCAGGTGGACAACACCACTTTTGTAGGCCACACAAGTTTTGTATCGATCTGATCTTTATATATTCCATTCGTTGGATGGAAAAGAAACATGATGGTGGTAATTATTATGGCCCTGAGAAGTTTTTAGTGGTGAGTGTTCAATCACCACGGTTTCCTTTGGCGTGGTCCACCTGAGATTTGGATCTGCTTAATTTTTGAGAAAATATCCTAAATTGGACTGGAAAAATGGATGAATGGCATGGATATACAACACATCATTAAGGTGGGTCGCACGGATGTTACTGGGGTAACACGTAATCCGCTCGGGTTATTTGATACACTGTATGATGCCAGCTATGCATGCACTCATAAATGCGATCGGATTAGGGTTCGAGAACCTTCTCCCTCGTAAATTTCCTTCACTCATTGTCAGAAATCTGCTCTTATCTTCGTTGTGTCGTGCCTCTTCCCAAAAAAACGGATTTTAATCTCATGGGAGAGAGCCAATCCTGCTGCAAGACAGTCCGGCTTATTGTGTGAGGCCTACCTTGAAGAATGTTTTGTATATCCATGCCGCCCATCCGTATTTTAAGTTCATTTGAGGAGGTTATCCCAAAACTTAAAGCAGATCCAAATCACCAGTGGACCACACCATTGGGAAAAGTGGTGAATGATCGTTAAAAACTTTTTGTAGTCCATAAAAGTTTTGGATTAAGCTGATCATTGTATTGTCCATTCATCTATGTCTGGTTGACCTTATCAGTGGGTTGGATGACAAATAAACATTACGCATCTGCTCACGTGGGCCTTGAAAAGTTTTTAATGGTGGGTGTTCGATCACGACTTTTCCCTATGGTGTAGTCCACTTAAGAACTGAATAAGTTAGACACCCTAAAACGAGCTGAAAAAATGAATGGAGTAGGGCATGGATACACAACATTTCATCAAGGTGGACCCCACCGTAGGGGTAAAGATGTGGCTTGAAATAGCTCTAACCAAACCTTGGCTGGAATGGGGGTTTAAATGGTATGCAGGTATATTAGACGTAATTAACACCATTATTATACAATGATTATATGTTCAAAAATACTATGGTATGTTAACCTTCCAATCCCTTTTAGAATAAAATTTTCCTTTAAAAGAAAACTATATTAAGAGGAACTTGTGGACGATGCATGGAATTGTAATCAATGAACTGGATTTTACCACTGATACCAGTTACCTATGTACATATGCAACCCAACGTAGTGTGTAAAGGGTGCATATGTATGAACAGCCTGGATAAAACATGTGCATCAATGTGGGGTAATATTGTAGCTGATTTCAAAATCTACTAAATATCCCATAGTAAGTACGGTCGAGACCGGATGACATGATACTTGGATTAAAAGAATCCTTCCTGCTGTCTCCAAGTATTTCTCTCAATTTTTTTCTTTGGTGTGGCTGTTCTGAGTTACTAGTTGCCCTAATTTATTTCCTCTAGACCTAAAAAGAGATTACACATCTAGGGCTTGTTTGGTTTTCTGGCTCAATTATAATTACGTCGTAAACGAGTAATCATTACTTACCAAGGTAATTACCTTGTCTACCTTCATCTTTCCCAATGCTGACTTGACTCGATACTTTTTAAGCACTCATGTAGAGGAATTTGTAAAATAAATATGGGGCCCACCATAATGTGTTGCTTATCCACACCGCCCATTCATTATGCCAAATGAATTTAAGGCATGAGCTCAAAAATTAGGCAAATCCAAATGTCAAGTGGACCACACCACACAAAATTATGAGAATTAAATGCCTACCATTAAAAACTTGTTGAGGCCCTTAGAAATTTTAGATTAGGCTTATATTTATATTTTTCACTTATCCATGTCCATGTGACCCTATGAACGGGTTAGATGGTGAATAAACCTCAACGTGGGCCCAGTAAAAGAATCAACTTTCAACGGTGGACAAATTAAGTTGTTTCCTTTCATGTGGGCCAATTGAACATTAGATCTTTCTAATTTTTTCGGATAAAGCCTTAAAATATTCTAATAAAACAGATGAACGACACGGATATATTATATACATTATGGTGGGGCCCACAAATTTAAGTCAACATTTTTGGACCGGTTTCTCAGATGAAATTACTCACTCATTTCCAAACAGGTGAAAGAATGTAATAATTACTTTTTACAGTGATTTACAGCAATTTACCTATATTATGAAAAACCAAACAGGCCCCTAATGTTTAGAGTGGATTTTGCATTCACATCACAATGGGCCCCACAAAAAAAAGAGTCATTGTGTCCCTCTCTCCATCCGTATAGAGAGATGATTTGCAAAAAGAAAAAATAAATAAGAATAATGTTCTTGGTGTGATGCACCAGGTGGTCGGGGTGACTTTTATATAGACATCGTAGTGGGAGCCACCCAAGCCACCACCCATTTGCTCATACCTGGTGGTACAAAGGTAGTAGAATGCTGATTATATCCATTATGAGGTAGCTTTTTGAAAACTTTTTTTAAATAGGTAGCAAAATGTAAATTCCATATTAATAATTAGATAGTTTTTGTTTTTGTTTTTATTATTTATTTATTTATTTTTATAACATTCCCTTCAAAAAGTCTTAAAATCAAACAATTCTACCCGTGGATCCATGGGACACTTGTTTGTTAAAATAGGATCATCAAATATTTTTCATTTTTAACCATCTAAAAAGATTTTTACCAATCAGATGGCCACATGATCGAATAAGATTTTGTTTCTTACTACATATGAACTAGGCCCATAATTTGAACGGTGTAATTTGAATTGATCATATTCTAAGTACATAATTTTTGTGTAACTTCAAAGTGCCGGTGTATAATCATCACACTCTGCTAGAGTATCAAAGTTTTTTCTCTTCATTGGGTGGGGACAAGTTTTGACATATTGTCCTTTTCAATGTAATTTGATTACCATCGGCGAAGAAGCTGTGCTATATTCATTGTTTATTCAAGCGTAGTAATTACATGCATGGTGTGAATGGTTACACTACCGGTTGTTTGGCTCAAATTTGATTGTGTGTGCGTGCGAGCATGCCAAAGCCGAATGTGACTTGATTCAAGCCGAACTCTTTTTGACCCCATGTGTAGATATAGAACGATTGAGAATAAATCTGTGAAGATCAACTGTCTATACCACCACCAATCATATGAAATTAATCTATTTGCATCGTCCTTCAAATGGATTCATTTTCTTACCCTTTTTAATTGAAAGGATTTCAATATGGGCGTGATTGCAACCTTAATTCAATGATAAAATAATAAGAAAGAAGATACAAAACAAAATGTATTGTATTAATGATTTTACAATATAGACACTCAAAATTAACTTGAGGAACGACAATCCATTCGTCACCCAGCATGGACTAAGCTTCGTAGCAGGATGGTTGTGAAGTGTGGGATGGTAATTTGTTTGTTACTCGATTAAAAATTAGGCTTCATGTCAAGATGGCCATGAAGTACAGATTTTCGACAATCTATCTGTCGTTGGTGATAATCAGTCTTCATGGCGAGATGACCAATGGGGTGATAGTTTGTTCAAAAATTTAGTGGAAATGAAGCATGTAGTTTGACGGTCGTGATTCGACTATTTGTTCATTGCATAGTGTAAACCAAACTTCATGATGAGATGGTCAGCGGAATCATTTAGCACATAAATGGAAAGCTCTGTAGCATTCCATTTGAAACAGGGCAATCTTTCTTACGATCCAGTGGAATGTCGTGAATGAATGGTAGATAGATAAACTAAGAATAAAAAACAATGACCTATGCTATTAGCAACATTGCGTTAGTGAGAGATGAAGACTAAGCTAGAATAAAATTAAAAGATACGTGCCCATGGGGGATGGATAGATAAGTAACGTTGCACTGGGTTTGATAGTATTGGCGTGTGGACTAGAGCTCTTCATTCTTAATTGCTTTTATAGACTTGGATAGACAATGGCCATGTGCGATGTTCAATAGTGTGAGAGATGGAGATAGTTGGTCATACGATTTCATATGAATCTTCTTGAGCATCTACGTAAGTGTAGCCTATCACATTTAACCGTATGTAAAAGAGATATCACGTTGTCAACAAGCGACATGATTATGTATGCTCTCCTAAGCAATTACTCTCTCAGTCTTTGCAACATGTAGATGAGGCATGGCTAGAGAGCTTCTTTTGCTGGACTCTTGCTTGTAATAGTAATGCGAGGAGGGACGTGATAAGGTCGATCATCGTCTTCCTCAGGGAATAACTACTCTGAATCCACGGAGCTCTCCAGAGTACTCCTCATAGAGCTTCATCGATGAATCCACGAGGGATAAAAATAGAAACAATTTCTAATAAATTCAAAAAAAATTGATTGATGATATAAATAAATTAAAAAAAAATTACAATCCTTTAAATAATGAGCTCAAATTAGACTCAAACGGCCTAAAAATGTAACTTACTATAAATAGTAAACTTACTATTTATAAATGGTCTCTATTCATACTAGACTTCATGGTTTTCGACCAAAAATAGTAAGTGTCCAATTTGGCCTAACCCTGCTATTCTCCTAACTTTTCTAAGCCTTTTTCATGTTGGGCATGACTTCTACAACTCAAATGATTAAAAGTTATACTCGAACTAAAACTTACTATTTATAGTAAAAATAAAAATAAAAGAGAATTTTGACCGTCGATCTAATGGAATCTTACAAATTTGGCGTGGGCAACCTGGCGAAGCAGGGTTGGTTGGGTAAAGTAGCTTCTCTTACCCCAAAATCATATATGATATTTCGAAAAAATCATCCCGATTTGTGAGATAGGACTATTTTAAGGTTTTGACTGTTCAGATAATTTCCACCTTCGATCGAGCCTTCTCTGGGTCATCTTTTCCATGAAACTATCTGCGACCCATTCTATGTCAAATACTTGCTAGAGAGTTGTTTTTGCTAGACTCTTATATTAAATGCTTTGCTAAATATTTACTTTTATTAGACCTTTGTATTTAATGCTTTCAAATACAGACACACCACTAACCTCTTGGCTTTGAAGTTCATTTTAACCATGTATGACATATGACTGTCACATAACTTCTTTTGGGTCGTTTGATCTTCTCACGACAGGCCAGGTGTAAATAATATCCCTTGTCTCTTTACATTTGGAGAATATGAATAGATGTTGAATTGTTGTTTACAGCTCCTCATGACAATTTCCTTCCATGATTACTTATTTATCATATCGGTTATGATAGAATTAGCCATAAATGATTGGTTATCGGCCTAATTTTTCTAATATGGTTGCGTTGCTGCCTGTAGATTTTAAAGGAATCGAAGACACGGAAGGTTGCCCCTCGAGCTTTTCATCATATAGGTCATGAAGACGATCATTTTCGTTGTTTCTTCTACTGCCCCTATGTAACGCCCCGGTTTTTCAGGGGCCGAGTAGGAACTAGGCTCCCGAATTCCCGGATGCCACGTGTGCCATAATGGGCTTCAGACTTTAATTGCATTTGGATGATTTCATAAGCAATGGAGAGTTTAACAGGGCATGAAGCATAAATAAGTCATGAAGCATAAAAGTCATAATCAAGTGCCACTAAATGTAAAAATATCCAAACCACAATCTAAAAATATCCAAATAGGGAACTAGTCTCACCCATACATATGTCCCCCAAAGTGGCTAGGGCCCTGGCCCAATCCCCGCGGTCGCTAAGCTCAGTCTAGAAAGATCTACCATAAGTCTGGTAGTGCGCTCGCTCCTCCTCGTCGTCCATGCCGGCATTCTCCAGTGCGTCCAGCTCCATCAATCCTGCATTTATAATGTATTTTGGTTGGTGTTTTAGAACACCATCCCAGGTGGGAGTGAGTAGCTAACTCAGTGGTTATATTAGTTCTAAGTTACACATGTTATGAATCCAATCAGCGCGGGTAATGATAAAACAAGAAATCAAACATTTCCTAAATACTCTTATTAAATATGCATATGAAGATATGACATAATGCATGCCCTTTCCAAACAACACTCCCTCACACGCGACTCCGACCACCTGGTTCACAAATTACAATACTCCCTCAAACGTGCGACTTCAACGCCTGTTCCGCCACATTCTAACTAATGAAATGCGGTGCACGATCATGTTAGCCGAGTAATTATTAAGTTCAATTCATCCAGCATATTGGCGAAACTAGGATACCGACATTATATCACGAGTCGTTATCTGGATCACGTGGCTCGTTGCCGCATGTAGTAACTCCTTACCAGTGTCCCTTGATCCAACTTTAGGTATCCCTCGTTTATCTCACAAATCAACAATTCCAAAGGTACAACATAATACCTAAATGTATGAGGATCAACCCAATATGAATTGTCACCCAATACCGGGTATGATCACTCAATTCTGAGGTGCAGGCTTATCACATAAAACCAAAACACAGAGGAAAATGGCTTGTCACCCAATTCCATTCACACCCTGAGTTGTTCGAACAGTACTCTAGCATGCAACCATCGGCCGGGTAATTTGACGGGGGTCGTTCGAACAATGGTCTATCACCTCCATCAGTGCTCACTAGTCACTATGAGGAGGCTCGTCACCCCATCATAGGCCGACAACTCGGACACGGTATCCCATACCACCATGCTCGGCTCATGAGTCTTATTTGCTCACTGGTCACTACGGGGAGGTTCGTCACCCCAATGTAGGCCAACATCTCGGACACGGTGTCCCATACCACCATGCTCGGCTCATGAGTCTTAGTGGGATCGTATCACACTACGGTTATGAATGGACACATCCATTGGGAATGGGGTATCCTAGATTCCATTTAGTCTATCATACATTGTGAACATATATCATCAGTCGGTTAGTGGACTAATTTGATTAACTTGGGAGAACCACGACACAACCGGCATTGGGTGTAAGCAACCTGTGTAATCCAGCTACGGCTCATGAGTCTTAATGGGATCGTATCACACTACGGTTATGAATGGACACATCCATTGGGAATGGGGTATCCTAGATTCCATTTAGTCTATCATACATTGTGAACATATATCATCAATCGGTTAGTGGACTAATTTGATTAACCTGGGAGAACCACGACACAACCGGCATTGGGTGTAAGCAACCTGTGTAATCCAGCTACTGTCGGACGTACATGTTCACCCAGGTCGATCAAACAAGCTTAGGGTGGCCGGCCTAACTAGGGTCACCCCTTGGTTTGAGCGATTTACCGACTGACCCAACATTGTAAGCAATCTTAAGTATCACTACAGACTAAACACTACATCACACGATTATAGCATAAGTTCTACTATACAACCATTTAGGCATTTCATTGAACATGTAAGCATACATAGGATACTACGTTCACTAAAGCATTAAATCAAACATATGAGCATACATAAAGTAATACAATCACTTAAATATTAAATCAAGCACATGAGCACAAAAAAAAAACTACATTCCACCATTTAAGCATTTCATTAAACATGTAAGCATCCATATCCAAAAAATAGCATATAATATAATCAAACATGAAATATGAATATGCTAGCTATTACAACTCATTCAACACAAGACATCATTATCTGAGACCCTCAAGGGTCGATAAATGAAAAACTAGAAATAATGGTCTGCACCTTAAGAAGGAATATCCGATTTTTGAACTCCTATGGTTAGGGATTTGGAGAAAATCACAAATTCCTTTATAAACACTAAGAACTATATGAGATTCATGCAATTCATTTTAAAAAGAACCAAAGTTAGGAAGTAGGTTTGTTTCTTGCCTCCAAATCGTAAATAGGGTGGATTTGGCGAAGGAAATGATCGATGTTAGGGCTTTGATTGGAGGAAACCGATGAAGGAAAGCACTAAAACTTCTCCACTCCTACCTCACTCTCACTCTTCTTCTCTTCTTCTTTCTCCTTCTCTTTCTCTCCCTTGAAGGATATAAATTCGTATAGAGAGATGGGTGCCCAAATGAGACCCTTATATAGTGCCAAATTTGGTGTAAATGGCCCCAATGGTTGGGTTTTTACTATACTAGGCATATGGGAGAGTTTTTCTAACCTCTAGGGCCCATTATGAAGTGTACATGTTGATATACACCATAAGATAGTTAGCCCTAATGATGATCTACATATGGATATGACCGGCCCGCCATTTGAATGTGTCAATCAACGGATATGATTAGAAGTCTGTTTAACGGTTACCGATGGTTGATCGAGGCCGCGGCTATACGGATATGAGCAGGGAAATATTATTAATCGGTACTCCAATTTTGGTTGTGGATTGACGGTCTGAAAGCCACAACTTCAAGAAAGAGCGGAATGTCTATTTCACTTAAGTTTCAGATTTCACCTAAGGGATTTGCGCGTTGCAAGCACTTAGCTTTCGGCCCAAGTTGAGCCGTTCTAGGCACTTTCTTGGTTCCCACCCACGATGGACGTCAAGCCCAGTGAAATGGACATTATTCTATAATTTTGAAACTAGTGGCCCACTAACGAGCGGTATAGAGCTTGTTCGGAAATCGGGGTATTTCTGGAATGAATTAGGTATCAAGATTTTTTGTGCGCAATTATTAGGGTTTGGATTAGCTAAGTTCATAGTGTGACCTATTCATGAGCAGTGGAAATGAAGATTCGATTATAATCACTTTAAACCGTCGGTTCTTAGGCTAAAAGGATAATGACTCAGTTTAGTTTGTTAATTAAGATCTAACCCTTAGTTGTCACAACTTTTTACATATCTTTATTTAGTTACGGTCATCACAATTAGTCAATGAGAGGTCGGCTACAATTGGACCCTACGTGAATACATCCCGAGGCTAAGCTCGATGTTTAAGTGATCGGGCGGATTCGTTGGTCTTCTACAGTCAATCAATCCTATTTGTACGGTTCTTTATCGGTACCAGCCACGTATAAGCCCATCTCGAGTGTCGAGGGTCAGTAAGTGATGACGTCACTAGTTATAAAAAAGAAAATTTAAGGATTTTTGGAAATTTTAAAATAACGAAAATTCGAGGTGTTACACCATAGAATTCTTATTGTGACATCCCAGTCAAATTGGCCATTGGGTTGGCCATTTCTGTCGTTAAATCAAAATTTCGACTGTTAATTTGGCTATTTTAGTCAATTTGGTTGTTAGGTCAACCATTTTGATCATAAAATCAAACATTCTCAAACTGATTAGTCATTCTTCCTAAGCCGGCTATTACTACAGAAATAATATTTCAAGTCAATTGTCAAAAAGTGGTATTTTTTCTATGAGAATTTCCATCAACTTGTCGATGTTCTCAGCCTCTTGTAAAACACCCCACCCAAGTTAGTAACCTAATGAAGCATGTATGATCCTTAAGGGTCACTTCTTTAGCTCTAGCCTTATCTAAACCCTCAAACCACAAGCCATTTGCAAGCCCAAGCCATTCCCAATCTGTTTCCAAGTCTAAGGCATACCCTACCATTACTCAAGCCATCAGCCAAGCCTAAACTTTAGCCTTGACCACCCTTCAAGCCAAACGAGCCAGTCGGCCAAAGCTCAAAATAAAGCTACGGGGGCCATAATCCGATTATTGTTCCCCCTCGAAAAATGTGCCTAGAGCAACAATTATTACTCTCCTGGAGAGACACTGTATTAGTACCCTTATCACCCCTGGAATTTTTATATTTACCATGAGAGAGTGTCAGGTGGCACCTCCTTCCCTCTACCAATTCCAAGTTGCCACATGATCTTTTACCCTTCAAAAACTATAATGCTAGAATTGCCGTAGAAGAGCCTCCAAGAGACCCCCCACCCCCCCCCCCCCATTTCCAAAAAAAAAAAAAACATAAGGGAAGAGAGTGAGAGGTGAGCCTAACCTTCTAAGCCTCAATACCCAATACCCAAACGAGCCAACCTCCTCTAGCCCCCTCTAAGCCTTTAGGAACTACTCTCTTAAGCCTAGTCCCTCCTGGGCTACAAGTCTTAGGCCATGGTGCACCCATTCATCCAAGTTATTTCGAGTTGCAAACTAAATATCAAACTATCATTACTTGCATTCATACTTCATCTATCACATCATTACTTCACTCTTCAACCTCTTGCTTCTCTAGGCTTCCATTAGGCGTATATTATGTGACTTGCTAGAATTTCGGATCCTATCACATAAGAAAACTCATGACTACCTATTCCTTTTACATATCATTCAAGCATCATTATATCTCCTCTTAAACCCCCTTGCTTTTCTAGACATTCTGTGGACATATGTTTTGTACTTTGTTAGATTCTAGATCCTATTAAATCAAAATTTAGAGATTATTTAGTCTTATTCTTAGTACTTTGTATTTCAACATTAAATCCCCTAGAAAATTGTTAACCACATGAAGTAAAAAATCGTACACATGTATGGGCAGGGAGGGTGTGGTTCCTAACACGTTCCCTCCCTATAGATCAGGAGTCACTTTTAAGCAAGAGAGTTTCCAGATTCTATAGCTTTCATAAATTCTACAGGGTCTAGCCGATTGCAGGATTTTGAGCTAATTGGCTAGTGGTGACTCGAAGTCAACCATATCCAATACAGGTCAGCTCACACGTACCAAAATCAAAAGACAAAAACGTGTGGGCACTAATTTCCAGCGTTCACACCTGTATTCTTCCCTGTTCTAAAATTTGTTGTAGGATAGTGAGGATGTCGTCCAATAAGCCTATAATGCTCACTACTGAATTGTTGTTGGAGGAAGATCAATTCTCATAGATTGTAGGTGCTTAGGATAATTGCTTTTGCCTTCCTTTTTTTTTGATTTTTTTTCTTTGTTTGAGTTTAAATGTTGTTATTGAGCTATTGAACTTGTAGTTATACGCGCGTCCCACCAGGTGTGCCAAAAAATGATATTCGACTCAAATTTAGTCATGCATGTGTGCTAAGCCGAATGTGGCTTTATTCGAACCAAACTTCTTTTAACTCTAGGCGTGGAGATAAACCAATTAAGACTGGAACTATGAAGATCGGTCGTTTATCTAGCCACCGATCATATGAGATCGGGTGATTTGCAAAGGGGAAGTTTGTCCTTCAAATGAATTCTTTTTATTATATTTCTATTGAAAGAATTTCAATGTTTACGTGATTGCAACTGTAGTTTAACAAAAGAACAATAAGAAAAAATATATAAAGCTGAATGTATTTTATTAATGATTTTTATAATATAAGCACTCACAATTAGTTTGAGGAACAATGATTCATTTGTCGCCCAGCATGGACCGAGATTCATAGTAGGACGATCACGAAGTGCGAGATGGTCGTTTGTTTGTTGCTCGATCGAAAATCGGGCTTCGTATCGAGATGACTGATGGAGTATTGATCTTCGACAATCTATTTGTTGCTCGATTATAACTAGACTTCACGGCGAGATAATCATGGGGTGAGAATCTCTTCGAGGACTTAGTGGGAACGAAGCACATAGCCAAACGGTCGTAATCCGATTATTTGTTCATTATCTGGTGTGAACCAAACTTCATGATGAGTGTTGGGGGCCTTACACAAAACCTTAGGATCTAGCCCTCCAGAACAAACCAGAATTATGGATAATAAAGCAATGAAAATAATCAATGCATCAATCACACACCACACAAGAGAATTTTACGTGGAAAACCCTCAAAGAGGTAAAATGTAACACCCCGGTTTTCAGAACCCGAGTGTGTGACTCAGATTTCGAGAACCCAGGAGTTAGCTATTGATAACGACGATCGATAAGTAAATCAGAGTGTGATATAGAAGAAATGAAAACGTATCATAGATAAAGCCTCGAATTTGGAACAGTATTCGGGCCCACCCATCTGGGGGCCGCTTACAAAACCTTAAGTATCATTAAAAAATTCGAATGTACTGAAATAGAACAAATGGCTAAACTACTGGTTTAGCCCGAAGTAGGCTGTCGCCTCTTGCTGTAACTCCTCATCATATGGCTCCTCCTCGGCCGCCACTGTTTCCAAACCGGCCGTGTCCTCGACGTCTCCCGTTCCCTGCGTTCTCTGTACGGTTGAACATTGATGAATGAGTGGCCAGCTCAGTGTGATCTCCCCTCAAGATTTCACACACCGTCGCCCCAAGCAAGAAATAACACAAACATACAGATAATCCAAGACATAGTAGATGCAGTCTTGTTAGATGCATGGATGTATGAATGCAATCATCAACCCGGGGATGCTCATCCGTGCGGACAGTGGGCCGTCACCCATGCAATCATCGAGCCTGGAAAACATCATCCAGTCGGAACAATACGTGCCATGTATGCATGATTAGCCAAGTCGTTATTAGTCCATTTACAACCAGCCGATTTAGGTAAGCTCAAAGGTCACTACGGGGAGCACATGGCCCAGCGTAGGCCGACGGCTCGGGCATAGTGTCCCATTCCCACCATCCCCGGCCCATGAGGCTACCGTCTTAGGGTGTGTGTAGTACCCACTGACATGTGGCCAATCATTCATCATAAGGGAGCCACCACCAATGCTGACTAGGAAAGGGAACATTGAAATTACCAAATGTGGCGACTAAACATGACGGCATGAATGGTGCAATTCGGGTAACAAAGCGGTGTTTTGAAAAGTAATGAAGTTCATCCCAAGTCCATTAGGTGAAACCCCACATGGATGGTAAACCCCAGGGTCAAATACCACAACCAAAACCTCCATGTCAGGGGCCCACTGAGATCGTAACTAGTCTAGTTACACCCCAAGCACGGACTCTCCTTTGATAGAATTTTCATGGAGAGATTTTAACAATACGTGTATCATAACAACAAGTATCACAATTTTTTTTTTTTTAGGGAAATAAGGAACAACAACTGAAATCGCATGACGTAAATGACTGGATTATTTATTTAGGCAGTTTAACGAAATAAACATTCTAAACGATAGTAAGCATGAGGATTATCATGTTAAGCAGATAAATTAAGTGAATACAGTTTACACGATTCATCATTTTATTTTACTAAAACTGCTACTTCTAGTCTAGTTAGGGATGGAAAGCTCAAGGGGAGGAAAAATCATCACCAGATGCGAGGTAGAATGCTCCTAAAGGCAAGGAAGATGATGAACTTGCACTGCTCTCGAAATTTCCTGATCAATTCATTCATGATAGTCAGTGAGTTATAGGGTTAAGTATGTGAGGGTAAGTGAAAAGTTGGAAGGCCCTAAACAGAGGTCAAGGGCGGTCAATCCCGTCCAACTCGTGTCACCACAATCCGAGTATACAGTACACACTGAATAGGTGCTACATATTACATATCACCAAGGCCCAAACATACATATATATTATCACACAGCATGCATATTACATATGTATATGTACACCATATATTTAACATTTGCACCATGTGGCACATGTGTGCACGTTATATGTGTTGTATATACTTAATACATATGCACTCATCATACGTTGCATGAGTGCCACATGGCAGGGGTGTGCATCATGTATGTAGTATGAGCATCACGTAACACCTGGGTACACACTAAGTACGTTGCATACATACCATATACTACCCTTTATACATAGATACAGAAGCCATATGTTATGGATGCAGTGTATGTAGGCATACACAAGTATATATATCATTTGCATTATCCTGCATGTACAAGTCATAAGCACAGCACATGCATCACGTGAGCATTTGGTGCTTGACGTGTTCCAAAGGTGGACGTTTACTCCCAGACCGGCTATAGCCGTGTGGTCCATTTGGTGACCAGATCTGGTCCACCCTTCCTCACCCCAAGACGAGCTCGCCAATGGAATGGATGGCTTGGATGACCCATATACATCCAGGTGAGGCCCCCACGGAATTTGCTGATGTGGACGCGGCAATTTGCAGTGACCTCGTGGCAAGTTGGCCCACATATAGTTTTTATATGTTACAGGTACTGGATGGTATTCCAGTCAGTCTCAACAGGTGAGTGGCGTGGATTTGCATCACGGTGGACCGCATCCGCACCTTGGGCAGTCCACAATAGCTCACGGGGTCTCATCCATTCGTGGGTTCCACATGGAGTCCATCACACAGTCGCATGACAACTATATGCTAAGTCCAGGGACTCAGCCGTTGCATGGGACGACCCAGATAAGCAGCCCATTTGACGTTGGAGTGAGGCCCACCTGAAACTTTTCAGGGCCCATGATGGAAGGGCGTGGCCACCATGTTTTACATGAGGTGGCCCATCCGCCGTTGCAATGTGCGGCCCACCAGAAACTTGGTGGAGCCCAACTTCAGCCAGCCCACCTGCATTCTTTCGCAGGGCCCAAGACCAGACAACAGCAGCCCAGCTGCATTTGCAGGGCCCAGGAGCGGTGCCAACCTCGTGTGAAGAAGGCACCACTAGCTTGCCGAAGAAGTTACCCTTCGACACTGATTCTCGGCTCAAACCAATCCCACCAGAGGGCCCTCACTACCTATCAACGGCCAATCAGGACTATCGCTGTGGCCTGATGTCTGCTAGAAATACAGGGTCATGATTTCGACCCGTTTTCAGCCTGACACTCGTCCAATGACTTGCCTGAAATGTCTTCCTTCTTACCAGTATCTCAGTCTGGCATGGGGCCATTGTTTGGCTTGATTCCACCCCCACATACGAGCCCGGTTTGAGGACTATTCCCACCCCATCATAGCCGTCGCGTGGCCTGATGGAAGGTCCTCATTCAACCTGTCGTGCGACCATAACCCGGCATGGTTCTGACCTTTGCACAGCCATTAGTTGATCTAGTTTCGGTCCAGACAACACCAACTGAAGCTACAAGGGGTGGAAGACCCTCAGCAGAGAGGCGGTTTACCTGGACAGTTGCTGCCAACTCCTCTTGTGATGGAACAGGGGGTCGGTTTCCCTGTTTCATCCACTCCTTGCCCGCCCACTCCACTCTTATTCCTATTTTCTGTGAAGCTACAATCCCACTGATCCGACTCGGCCCAAAACCTTACACGGACTGAGCTGGAGCAGTGGAAACCGAGACCTCACAGTTTCTCACGGCCATTCTTCTTCCCTTTCTACGATCTCTCTTCTTCCTACTTGCCTGTGAAGCTACAATCCCACTGATCCGACTCGGCCCAAACCTACACGGACTGAGCTGGAGCAGTGGAAACCGAGACCTCACAGTTTCTCACGTCCGGTTACTCTCTCCGCACTCCCTCTCATTCGCTTTCTTTTGGCATGGATCCCTAGGCTACAGTGCTCCTTTTATAGCAGAGGGAGAGAGAGTGCGAATGGTGGAGATTTCTCCATGCAGCGGACGGTCGAGATCGCCTCAGGTGTTTCCTTTCCGAGAAGGGAAAGTCTTATCTTCATTTTTCCCTCCAGGCAGACTATTGTCTGGCCGTTTTTGGCAAGAAAGGCACGCCTCTCCTTGGAAGTTGGACGGCTGGAATGGCGCCATCAGGCCGATCATGAACCGTCCAAACGATCCTAGATGGGTTTCAAACAGTGGATTTCTGCCACGTGTAGTATAATGGACGGTGGTGACCTGTCTACCTCATCCGTTTACAGCGGACCAAAAGCTTATACGGTTTTGGCTGTATGGGTCCCACGAGGGTTTTGAACGGCTCGGATGGGATTGAAAGTGGCCGTGGTGGGCCAACTAGGGGCTCAAAGTTGGGTCATTTCGGGACTCTGTTTGCGGGAGAAAAGAAAATTTGAAAGAGAGGGCATCGGTCAAAGCTCATTTGACCGAGCAAATAATCTCAGTGCACATCGCACACCATTGTAAGTGGTGCTTGTGCATTTTGTGTAGGGTCCATCAGGATGGTTGTGGTAAATCTACTCCGTCCATCATTCTTGGGGATTACCTTAGGGATCCCGGCCCACTTTGAGGGCGAATGTGATCTCTGGGTGGGCCGCTACACCCCCTTTTTAAAAAAAAATAGCTCGCATGACATGACCCATTGATCCGGTGAGTCTGATACTCATTCCCAACGGTTAATATGTGGTAATTGTTATGATAGGGGCTTTGTTCGTCACCAGAAATTTTCAAGTGTTGGAGATTTGTGAGTGGTTGACGTTTAATAGCTTGAAATCAGGGCACTCGGATTGCCTTACCTTTCTAGGTTCTGGTGGGGCGCGTCCCGGCTCTAGGAGATCCTGGTAGATGGTCTTGATTTTGACTGGGACCTCCATCCTACGTTTGTTGGGCTCGAGTTAGTGGACTTGCCCAACTTGGTTTAAGCTAATGTAGGTTTAAGGAATGGTAACACCCGAGTACCCAAGGTACGGGGTGTTACATAAAAACCACGGGACCTCGTCCAGATCAACAATCCCACTATGAAGTAGAACGTTACAACCTTCTTCACTCACGCAGGAGTGGATAAACAATAAGAGAAATAGAGAAACGGAGAGATCTAACCGATTACGAGGACATAGAAGCGCTGAGATGTAGATTGCACAGTAGAGAACCTCTACGAGCAGACCTCCCTTCTATAAGCTTCCTCTCTCTCTTTCTCCCTCTCTCTCACCTTTGATAGCCCTAAACCCTTTAGCAAATCCCTTGCAAAGCTTTAGGAAACCCTCTTGCTGTTTTCTTCACACAACATACCTTAGAAAAATCATAGGGACCCTTTTTATAGTTTTAGGAAACTCTTTCTGCATCCTAGTTGCGAAAGGACTTGCGCATCCCAGTTGCGAAAGGACTTGCGCATCCTAGTTGCGAAAGGACTTGCGCATCCCAGTTGCGAAAGGACTTGCGCATCGACAGGTCAAAAAAAACCCATCAAATCTCCCCCTTTTTGACCCAGGAGGGATTCACCTTCTTTAAGCCAGCCAGGTTTCTACAAACCTCAAACTTGCCCTTGAGCAAAGCCTTGGTCATCATATCTGACCCATTATCGTCCGTGTGGACCTTCTCAAGCTGTAACATCTTCTGTTCCAAAGTATCCCTAATCCAGTGATACCGAACCTCTATGTGCTTCGACTTGGAATGCTGACTCGGATTCTTGCTCAAGTGTATAGCACTCTGACTATCGCAATAGACCACGTGCTCCTCCTGCTTTAGGCTAAGTTCCTGTAGGAACCTCTTCATCCAAAGCATTTCTTTACATGCCCTGTGACTGCAATGTACTCGGCCTCTGTCGTCGACAATGCTACGACCTTCTGTAGCTTGCTCTGCCAGGAGACCGCTCCCCTGCAAACGTGAACATGAACCCGATGTAGACTTCCTTGAGTCTATGTCACCTGCCATATCTGCATCTGTGTAGCCCTCTAACACAGGTTTACCGTCACCATAGCATAGGCTCAACCTGGATGAGCCTCTTAGATATCGCAGTATCCATTTCACGCCGCTGCCCCATGCTCTTTGCCAGAATTGGAAAGATACGGCTGACAACACCAACCGCATATGCTATGTCTGGGCGTGTACACACCATAGCATACATCAAACTTCCTACCGCTGACGCGTAGGGTATCTTCTGCATCTCTTCCACCTCTGCCCTCGTCTTGGGACACTGCCTGTCGCTCAATCTGAAGTGACCATCTAGTGGAGTACTGACCGGCTTCGCTGCATTCATATTGAACCGCTCTAGGACTTTCTCAATATACCGCTCTTGTGACAGCCAAAGCTTCCTGCTACTTCTGTCACGGGTTATCTCCATTCCTAAGATCTGTTTAGCTGGGCCCAAGTCTTTCATCGCAAAGGACTTGCCCACTCCTGTTTCAGCCTGTCGATCTTCTTGATGTCTTTTCTCATGATGAGCATGTCATCAACGTATAAGAGCAGAATTAAGGAAATCACCATCTGAGAACTTCCGCGTGAACACACAGTGGTCGACTCCGTTCTGTCATACCCATGTTTCACACATAAACGAGTCGAACTTCTTGTACCATTGTCGT
>JAJHSJ010000001.1:22956814-23026605 GCA_021015155.1 Magnolia officinalis | reverse complement strand
TATTAATGAGGTATAATTGTCAAGAAAATCCTAAAAAACAGAAAAAAGAAAACAAATTCCAAGTTATTTTTTTGGACGCAAGTTGCTTTGAGACGTGGCAACCGGTCGGTGCTATATGGGTCCATGATGACATCTGTCCTTGCCCGTCCATCTATTTTTCTAAATTATTTTAATGCATTAGTTAAAAAATGAGGCAGATCTATATTTCAGGTGGACCACACCATATAAAACAGTGGTGATCAAACGCCCACTATTAAAACTTGCTAGAGCCCATCGTAATGTTCCAACTTGTTTGAGCAGATCACACGTACCCGGGAAACACAAGTACAACTTCATCCAAAACTTTTATGGCCCCAAGAGTTTTTAACGGTGGTCGTTGAATTACCACGGTTTCTTATGTATGGTCCACCTAAGATTTGAATTTGCGTCATTTTTAGCTCATGCCATAAGATGATCTGGCAAAATGGATGGATGGTATGGATAAAACACATACATGATGGTCAGGCCCCGTACTAAGTAGGTATTAAAAAGCATCCAAATTAAAAGCTCTGCTGCCGCAGCATGTTAAGGTAGCAGACTACATGTGTTCTATGCCCGGGGCTGTGTAGGGCCGTAGAGATGTCCCTGATAAATCCACTCTCTATCTATTTTCAAAGACCGCAGTAGGACAGGATTCTGTAAAACTGGATAGATCCAAAACTCATTTGGGCATGCCACATCCAAACAGCTGGGATTGAACGCCCGACAGTCACACAAGTTTTATGTTAGGATGATATTTATATCAACATTCAATAGTTTATCTAAATAGTAGTAATTCTATGAATGATATGAAAAACCACCCATGATGTATGGGTTTTATCCACACCGTTCATTCATTTATTTTTTAAATATCATTTTAGATAATGAATCTAAAAAATAGTCAGATCCAGTGATCAAGTGGACCACACCACGGGAAGCAGGGGCGATAATGAAACCTACCGTTGAAACCTTCCTAAGGGGGCACTGCAATGTTTATTTGCCATCTAACCAGTTCACACAATTATCATATTAATCCAAAACTTCTGCATCTCACGAGAAGTTTTTAACGGTGGAAATTCATTCCCCACCATGTGGCCACTTGATCCTCGGATCAGGTTCATGTTCCAAAATAATACGCAAGAACGGACGTACGCAATCAGCAAAGAGGACGCGGCGGGTTGCGCACTACCTGTACGTCTCTAGCTGTAATTAGTGTGGGGCCCACCATAATGTATCTATTTATCCACTTCGTCTATCCCTTTTCTCATAAAATTTTAAGGTAAAAGCACAAAAATATGGCAGATTCAACGTTCAAGTTTACCACACCAAAAATGACTCTCGCATTTAATGCAACTCAAGTTTACTATTTGGTGTGGTCCACTTTGAGCTCTGTATCTGCCTAAGTTTTATGAAAACGCATTAAAATTATATGAGAAAAGGGATGAACGGTGTGGATGCACAGATACGTCTCGGTGGTCCCCAGACAGATCTGTCCGTCCGTGGCCAGAGACGGGCGGGGCTTCGGCCGTCTTTTTCGTGTCCCGTTTTTGAAAGGTGGGTGGACCCACAGAGATGATTTTGATAAATCCATCATGTCCATCCGTTTTGCGAGTTAATATCAAGACGTGTGACATAAAATGAAGTATATCCAACACTGAAGTGGGCACAAGAGAGGAAACCGTGGGCATTCAGTGAACATAGTTGAAGCATTCTTATGGCCGTACAAGTTTTGTATCAGGTTATATTTTATATGTTTTCACTTCATCCCATTGGGAATGATCTTATAAACGGTTTGGATAGCATACAAACATCAAGGTGGAGCCCAAAAAAGTTACAGCCCTAGGAATTTCTTCTCATAATTTTCCCTTCTCGCTGTGACCCAACTGAGTTTTGTATTCACCTCATTTTTGTCCCACGTCTTAGAAGTAGTTCGAAAAGCGGAGGAAAGGACACATACATTGCAGCGGCCCCAACCAGCATCTTGAGCAGGAAATCCCTGCAAAATGTCTTCACAGGAAATCCGCGTCCAATGTGGCGTGGATAAGCGGGACGCGGATTGCGTCCTACCCCCGCCTGTCTCTACCCCGAATTGGCAGTCTGTATGCTGGACCATCGTGATGTATCTGTACATCCAAGCCGTCCATCCTTTTTCTAAGATCATTTTAGAGCACGGACATAAAAATCAGGCAGATCCAACGCTCAAGTGGACCATATCAAATAATAAGCTTGGTTGCATTAAATGGCCATTGCATTGAATGCAAGAGTCACATGTTGTGTGGTCCATTTAAGCGCTGAATCTGACTCATTTTGTGGTTATATCTTAAAATGATATTAGAAAAGGGATGGATGGCTTGGATGTACAGATACATCATGGTGAGCCTGCCCACGGAATTGCCCTTTCGGGGCTAAAGATGGGCGGGGTAGGACGCAATCCGCGTCCGGATAAGCGGATACATCACCCCTATCACTATCGAGAAATTGAGGAGAAATTTGCCACTGTATCTGCCACCTTTTATCCAGCGTCTTTGATGAAGAGTCCAAAACTGACCTCCCCAACTTAGTCGTTGTCTGCACGGACAGAGCATTTGAGGATGGAATGCCATGCTTTTCGCTACCTATAGCTACGGTTATAATTTATAACCGTAGCTATATGTCTACAGAAACGTAACATAATTTTGAAAAGCGGGGATGTTGTCGTCGTCTGTTCATACAACATCTAAGTTGGGAAGGTAAGTTTTGGGTTCTTCATAAAAGACTCCAGATAAAAGGTAGCATTTTAAGTGGTAAGAGATCATAAGATACTCTTGCATGGTAGTGTGGATCGTGTACATGCACCCACCCATCGAACAGTAGGCGCATACCTACTTCAATCAGAGCCATCCAAGTTATTTACCCTCAAGTGGATACGAGATATGAGAAAATTTATAGGCACGAGATTAGACTAACCATTTAACTAGGCACATAGAACTTAGGTTATTGACCATTTTGCTTTCCCAATCTCCACTTTGGGTAACCCAAACACCGGTTCATGCATCTACTGGGCCTTATCATGGATGGGTTATTTACAAATTCAGAGTCGTAGATAATTATATCCATCATTTTCTTTTGGGCACGTTTGATTTTTCAAATACAATGTAAATATCGGGTACATGAGTAATGGTTACTCTTTACATCTATGTATTTCTGCTTGGAAAACCGGTCCAAATGTACTGGTTTAAATTTGTGGGTCTGTTCTTTTATATATATATATATATGGAAAAAGGTACTATGTGCTCAACCTCATGATAAGCTCCCACGAGGTCGAGCTGTGTGGGCCCCACCGTGATGCGTGTCGACTATCAACACCGTGCATTTGATGGGTCCCCTTTAAATTATGGGATATCCCAAAAATCAGCCGTATACGGAACTCAGGTGGGGCATACCATCTAAAATCATGTGAAGACATGTCAAAAACATATAAAAGCACTTGGTGGGGCCCACCTGAAATTTGCATGCGTCTGAAACTTGGTCTGAACCCTCATCCAATTGGGACACACATAATGGATGGGTTGGATTTGTAAACTACAACTCGGTGGGCCCAAAAAATGATTATGAATGTTTTAATGGTGCACGGCCCCTCTCAACTTCTGTATGTGGTGTGGCCCACACAAGTCACGGATTGACTTGATTTTTGAGACATAAGCCTACGATGGAATGGTGCATCTGACTGATGGGGTAGATGTTCGAAACACATCACGGTGGGGCCCACACAGCTCGACCTCATGGGACGTTCCATCTGCTTGAGGGCATAGTACCTTCTCCCTGTATATATGTGTACGCGCGTGTGATGTATCTGTGCCGTCCATCCATTCTAGCATAACATTTTGAAGTATGAGCTAAAAAATGAAGCTAATCCAACACTCAAGTGACCCACCCAAAAGTTAATAATGGCCCCAAAAAGTTTTTAAAGGGAGGTATTTGATTTCCTAAATCCTGTGGTGTGACTCACTTGAGCTTTGGATCTTCTTATATTTTTGGATGATGTCATTTTTTGAGACATAAGCCTACGATGGAATGGTGCATCTGACTGATGGGGTAGATGTTCCAAACACATCACGGTAGGGCCCACACACCTCGACCTCATGGGACGTTCCATCTGCTAGAGGGCATAGTACCTTCTCCCTATATATATGTGTACGCGCGTGTGATGTATTTGTGCCGTCCATCCATCCTAGTATAACATTTTGAGGTATGAGCTAAAAAATGAAGCTAATCCAACACTCAAGTGACCCACCCAAAAGTTAACAATGGCCCCAAAAAGTTTTTAAAGGGAGGTATTTGATTTCCTAAATCCTGTGGTGTGACTCACTTGAGCTTTGGATGGCCAGTGTGGGTAAGCCACATATATCACTGTGGGCCCATGTATATTTGGGTGCCGCTGTAATTACTCGGGGGAATCATTATTACCCAATTCCATGTATTTACCATTGGTTTCGAAATTCAAACAGCCACCGAACATTTAACTGTTAATCGTTTTCATTTTCTACCGTCGATACAAGGGCAGTTGATAGACAGAATCCCATTCAACGTATGCTTTGGAGAGATGATTCTACCATGTTCAACTCACCGAGATCTACGGTACGATTTTACGTTGATTGGCCGATTTAAAAACAAAATAGGGAGGCACGGTAGCCAATGGATGCGGATTGCGTGCTGCCAGCCTGGACGCGTCTTGGCAGGGAAGCGGATTGGCTGGTGTACCATACAGCACCGACCTGGCTGGTGTCATGATGTTACCAAGTTTTGTAGGTCCCATCATGAGATATGTGTCATATTCAATTTCGTGTGCTAATCGCAAGGCTTGAACCGAAAAATCTAACAAATCCAAAGATCAACTTGACCACAATGCGATAGGCTGGTGGAGACTGAACATTTACCATTAAGGGTATGTTTTATTTTTTATCGTAAAGGTAAATGTATAGAAAATGAAAAGTAATTACTTTCCGTGTAATCCGTGCACCGTTTTTATAATTAATTTGACTTTTACTTTTTCTAACACTAAGAGCGTTTTTGGGCGTTGGGATTAGAAGGGATCCGGTGGGATAGAATTGCAACGGGTCTTGTGTCAATTCCACTCCACGTTTGAGAAGAATGGAAAAGCTCGGAATTAGATTAGATGGAATTGCGTTGGTCCTGTGCCAATTTCACTCAATGTTAGCAAGTTGTGTAGGTCTACTATGATGTGTGGGCTATATCCACACCGTCCACACATTTTTTGAGATTATTTTAGAGCATGGGCCAAAAAATCAAGTAAATCTAAAGCTCAAGTGGACCCCACCATAGAAAGCAATGGGGATTGAATACTTACCATTGAAAACTTCTTTGGAGCCACATAAGTTTTGGATCTTCCTCATTTTTAGCCCATGCCATAAAATGAGGTTACAAAACAGATGAACGGTTTAAATATAACACATGTGTGTTATTCTCAGTAACTTTAAATGATGGTGGGTATATCCATTCAATGTACTACGGTGTTACCAACAAAGCATAGAATTAATCTTATCCCATGGCAACAAGGACAATCCTGGGTAATAATTATGTTTTTTTAATCTCATCCCACCCAATCCCTTCAAATCCCATTCCACCGCCCAAACAAGTCCTAAAAGCGGATGTTGCCAAATATATGTGGGGCCCACTGTGATGTATATAGATTATCCACACTGTTCATCCATCATGCCTAATGATTTTAGGGCATGAGCCAAAAATGAGATAGATTCAAAGTTTAAGTGGACCACACCATAGTGAAAATGGATTCAAACATTCACAGTTAAAAACTTCTTGGTCCCACTATTTACTTTGGTGTGGGCCACTTGAATGTTAGATTTGCCTCATTCTTCAGCTCATGCTTTGAAATGTTTTGGTTAAATGGATGGACAACACGGATATGTTGTACATGACGATGGAGCCCATAATTTTATGTCAGTCATTTTGGAATGTTTTTTAAAATGAGAAATCCAACGTAATTTCAAATGGGTGAAATTGTAATAATTGGATATTTACGTGTAATGCCCCGAAAAATCGGGGGTCGTGCATACGCTCGACTCCCGAGTTCCCAAGTGTTACTTATCATCAATTTTATGGTTTTACGATTAATCAAGCTTAAATGCGCAATTTAGAATATCCTGAAGCATGAAACACAATCACACAAGTCTACTGAAATGAAGAAGATATATATATGTATATATGAACAGGTCCAAAGAATGTATACGGGCCGCGCGAGGCGCCGCCCAGCAAAATCGCAAAAGAATAGTGGATCTAAAAGAGTAAAATCGAGCCCACGCTCAGCAATCCGATCCCGCCTCTCCAACTGACTGAGAGCCGTCCATCAGCTGGAAGTATGACAGCTCCTCCTCGTCAAGAGTAGCATCGTCACGCTTCATCTGATCTGCATCCCCTGCATCTATGAGAGAGTCTGGTTGGTGTTTTAAAACACCGTCCCAGAGTGGGAGTGAGTGATCAACTCAGTGTGAACTATTGGTCTCAAGTTTTAACAGACATCAATTATAATATGAACTTAATGAAAAGCAGACAATCATTAACACCTAGCGACTCTTATTTAAATGCATGCATGCGAGATGATATGATGCATGTCCTCACCACAACGCTCCCTCAAGCAACTTCATCTAACGATCGCATATGACAACACTCCCTCAGAGCGACCTCAACTGCCGAGTCGCCACCCTAACTAATGTTATGCAATGCAATCGTGTTAGCCGAGTTATTAGTTAAGTCCATTCATCCAGCAGGTTAGGAATTCTGATTCACCCTACGTATCACTGCCCTAAACTGGTTGCGAGGCCAAGACCCTATAAATGTGAGGTCGAGACCCCACGATCTGTGATCCCGTCGGGTTCCTCATCCCCGACACCAAGCACATGAGAAGTGCCGAAAGGAAGGGATCGCTCGCGGTCACTACGGGGAGGGGCGGTACCCCAGCATAGGCCGACAGCTCGGACATAGTGTCTCATTCCACCATGCCCGGCTCACGAGACTGTGGAGCAGTTTCAAGTGAAATATCAATGGGCTACAATAGTTGCAGGGTGGTTCAGGTTCCATACATATGTGAGCACACAGGGTTGATCAGTTAGTAGGCTAGACCACACGAGTCAAGCGAGCGTGAGACGAGTGACCTCGGGCACAAGAGACACATGTAGTTGAACTACAGTTACCCAAACACACTCGCCCAAACCCACGGGTTTAGCCTGAGGGTAGTCCCACCAATGGGACTCCCATCTCTCCTCATGATTCCTGACCATCCCAAGGGTATGAAGGGTGATTCATAACATATCGGCTACCAATGTATAATCTAGTACAAACCACATCATGCTCTCATACTTCTCAACATATCATTCAGATTCTCATTGCAAGCATGGTTAACAATATCACGAAATAAGTGCATGTGAGGTGTGTGTGTGTGGGTGAGGGAGTTACGCACTTTCTCCATCTCAAGCCATCATATGCACAAGGGTAATGAAAGCATACATATTAAGATGTAACAATATATGGAAGAAATGAACGAGGCATGAGCATGTTATCATCCATACACAAAATCATGTGAGAAACAAGTACAACATCATGAAAGAACCATCATGCATATCTATACAATTTCAACAACCTACAATTCCTAGGGGTTCTCTAGACTTTCAAATATACCAATTAAGCAATCAAAATCATTAAGCTAGTACTACAATTGGTGTTAGGCCACCTAAGAACAATAGTCCGCACTTTCGGATTTGTTGAAGACTTGGGAATGACCTAGGAGATGTGGATCTTGGCGTATAACGGCCGGAATCCTAGGAGCAACCACCACATGTTAGATTCTCATGCAAATCCCTTTCATCACAAGGGTTTCAAGGAAATTTGGTGATGGATCTTACCTAGATGCTCAATGGGGCGAAAGAGCGGCCGTGGATGAGGGATCCTTCTTGGAGAAGATGTAAGAGGTTGTGGGATTGATTTCCTTGGGCCCCACCTTGATTTAGGGTCCACCAACCTACCTTCACCCTCTCTTTCTCTCTTTACATCACCTCGGTTGTTGGAGAATGGTGAGAGCTACGAAAAGGGAGAGCTTGTCGTTGGAAGATGGTGAAAGTTATAAGGGAGAGATTATAGGTTGTTGGAGGTTGAAGAGTTATGAAGGAGAGAGGCTTGGTGGTGGGAGATTTGCAGGAAGTTCTGAGGGAGAGAGAGATGGGTTGTTGTTAGAGAATGGGGGTTATGAGAGAGAGCTATGGTTTATTCCCTAGAGTTGGGCCCTTTGGCCTTAAGCTTCCACAATTTTCCAAAATAGACCTATGGAACTCTATATTGGTGTGGGGACCACTCCAACACCCCCCTCCCCCCGACCACCAAATTTGGTGTGTAGGTGCCTTATGGCCCGACTAGGGTCCATGCAAAAATTTAGGGCGAACGGATGAACGGATATATGATCTGAGTAAGCGTTTCCGACCTTTAAGTGGCTCTGTCGGGGCCATTTTGATTGATGGGGCATTTCTGGTGGCCCTCTGGCCATAAAATTTATAGGGTAAGTGGTCCATGGCCCGATGAAGGGCCATGCAAAATTTGAAAACGATCGGATATGGGGTTTGATCGTACGGGCCCGATTTGCGATCAATGATCACCGTGCCACGATCGGGACCCAGATTTTGTGGGCGGGCGTAGAAAAATACATTAAACATTCACCATAAATTTAGAAGAAATCTGACGGCTGGAAGGCCTGGTATCTTAATTTTTATTTGCAAATGCCAGATTCCAATTTTGGCATTGGTGGGGTGCATTCGGCTAGTGCTAGATCCCAGTTCTGGGTGTCCCCTTGGTCCGCAGTCCGCGAATGACCACAAGCCCAGTGAGATCTATGATTTCTTAAATTTTTAGATTTTTCTAACCTTCATCGGTCGTTGGACAGCCCACACGGGCTGTTGTTAAGTATAATCAGGCTACCTAGCTTGACGGTTCGCACATGGTCTGATCGTGACCAGATTGGACCACTCGTGTATAAGCTAACGTTGGATGTTAATGGTCAGTTAAGTGATATTATAAGTTAATAAAAAAAAGTTTCAAGGATTTTTGGAAATCCAAAACAGTGAAAATCAAGGATGTTACATTACGTGACATTTGTACTCAATTCGAAAAATCAAATAAGCCCTGAGTGGTTGTTTGATTTTTAATTTCCATGGTAAATACACACGGAATTACCTGATTATTACTTACAACACCTGTTTGAAAGTTGCTAGGATTTACCTTTCGAAAATTGGTCTATACAAACGTTGTTATTACTAATTTAAATATGTGGGCCCCACCATGATATATATGAGTTATCCACACCATCCATCCTTTAAAAAAATATATTTTAAGGCATGAACCCAAAAATGAAGAAAATCAAAAGCTCAAGTGGACCACGCCTTAGGAAACAATGATCATTAAAACGTTAGTCGGTTGAAAGTTATTTTCTTCCTAGGGCCCACAGTAATGTTTATTTGTCATCCAACTTGTTAATAAGGTCACACAGTCATGGATAAAGTGGAAACAAAAATATCATTTTGATCCAAAACTTATGGGGTCCTCAAGAAGCTTTCAATGGTAAGAGTTTAATTCCCATTGTTTCCAGTGGTGTGGTTCACTTAATCTTTCGATCTGCCTCTTTTTTTTGGCTCATGCCCTAAAATGAGTTGGCTAAAGGGATGGACGGTGTGGATAATACACAAACCTCAAGGTGGGCCTCATAATTTAACTTTTTTTATCCTCGGGTGATGTGAGGAGTGCTATAAATGAAAGGTGGCAGTCAAATCACCTTGGAAATCCAACCAAAAGTTTAGAGGTAAATAATTATTACCCATTTACCTTGAATTACCTCTATAATTAGAAAATCAAACTAGCCCTAAAACATTTTTGGGGTCATAGTAGTTTTGGATCAACATGATATTTCTTTTTCCTCTTCATCTGGTCTATGTGACCTTATGAATAGATTGGATGGAAAATAATCGTTATGGTGGGTCTTACGGTTTAACAATGAGAATCATTGTCCCACTACTATTTGTGGTGTGGCCCACTAAAGCTTTGTATTTAACTCATTTTGGGTTCATACTTTAAAATGACCTCTCCAATGGATGAAAGGTGTGGATATAGTAAATATATTTGGACAAAGGTGTGGATATAATAAATATATCATTGTGGGGCCACGCATCTTGGATTTGACTCATTTTTGGGTTCATACTATAAAATGACCTCTCCAAATGAATGAAAGATGTGGATATAATAAATATATCATTGTGGGGCCACGCATCTTAGATTTGACTCATTTTTAGGTACGTACATACTTTAAAATGACATCTCAAAATGGATGAAAAATGTGGACATAATAAATATATCATTGTGGGGCCATGCATCTTATACTTGACTCATTTTTTGGTTCATACTCTAAAATGACATCTCTAAATGGATGAAAGGCGTGGATATAATAAATATATTTGGATGAAGGTTTGAATATTATAAATATATTGTTTTTGGGTTCATACTTTAAAAGGACCTCACACCCGCCATAGCTGTTGTATTGACGTAAACAAGTTCTATGAGTCTAATCACAAGGTATGTGTTATATCCAAACCATCCATCCATTTGGCAAGCTTGTATTAAGATTTGAGATGAAAAATAAGATAAATTTAACTATTAAGTGGACTACACTGCAAAAAAAAAAAAAAAAAAGTATGGGATTCAACGTTTACCATTGAAACCCTTTTTGGGGTGATAGAAGTTTTGGATTAATATGAAAAAAAAAAAAAAAAAAAAAATCTTCAATTTTGGATTAATAAGAAAGAAAAACAATTTCCTCTTCATTTAGGTCTTTGTGATCTTATAAATAGATTGGATGGAAAATAAATGTTATGATGGGCTACAAATTTGTTAATGGTGAAAATCAATATATCCGCCAATATTTATGGTTTAGTCTAGATGATCTTTGGATATGATTAATTTTTTGAATAATACTTTAAAACGAGCTCTAAAAATAGATGAACGGATAAATATAATAAACACGAGCTCTAAAAAAGGAGCTCTAAAAACGAGCTCTAAAAATAATAGATGAACGGATAAATATAATAAACACATCACTGTTCGTATCACTCCGAGCTCAAGGAGTGTCAGTGCTCGTATTTGAACGAGACGTGCCTACAACAACGGTATAGCTTGTGTGTGGTACACCAGCCAATCCGCTTCCATCTGAACCATTCGTACAATGCTTAAATTGAGAGTCTCAGCACTTGTCATTGCACGACACGTGCTCATACTTGTCATCGCGCCACACGTGCCTACACCAGCCAGGTCGGTGGTGTGTGGTACACCAGCCAAGCCGCTTCTGGGAAAGGTCTCTGTGGGGCCCACAGCGATGTCCGCGCCGTACTTTCATTTAGAAAATGTATTTGTAGCCTAATTAAGGTCTCGGTTATTGGAAAGAAAAAGGGTAGTCATTTTATTTGCTGTAACTGTGAAACGAGATCTCTGCTTTGCAAGTTGTACACTTTCAAAATTTTATTAATTAGATTACTTAACTAGCTGATAGCTGTATAATTAGTGGACGCTCGAAGTGAAGAAGATCGAACGGCCCAAATCAACGGTCCACATATCAAAGGTTGCGATCATGAGCTATCTTTCGTGGAAATTTGGTTGGTTAAGAGTTTATGCATGCCACGCTTACAATTTCTCAGTGCCTGCGTATCAACCATCAGACTGGCAGGGTAGCAAATAGCTCATCATCTGAAGATGCAACAAAGCAGACCCATAAAAAACGTGCTGGATGGACATGAGTCATGACTCACGACTCATGAGATCGAGGATCAGATGTGGAACGGTTGAGATGAACCTGAGTAGAACAATAAAAAATGAGACCAAATGAATCCACGGGTGACATCATCACACGAGCAAGGGGATTGCGTGGTGTACCAAACAACTTGGTGTGTTTTGATCCCACTATATCCACACCGTCCATCCATTCTACAAGATCATTTTACAGAATGAGCCCAAAAATCAAGTAAACCACGTCAAAGGAGCAGTACGGGATGAAGCCCAACGTTGAAACCTTCCTAAATATATGTTCCATCCAAAACTTTTGTGGGTCCCAAGAACTTTTGGGTGGCACGAGCTCATTCTTTAATGCTTTTATGTGATTTGGTTCGGTGCACTTGAGCCTTGAATCTGGCTCATTTTTTGTTCATGCCTTGAAATTATCTGAGAATGGATGGATGGTGTGGATGTAACATACATCATCATGGAGCTCACAGAACTTTGTGTTAACTGACCATCGAGATCCCTAGTGTGTGGCACACCATGCAATCCGCTTCCCATCATATGATGGCCGACTAGTGAAGTTAAGGGCGCAGATCGGATACTACCCAACCAGGACTCAGGTAGAGATAGACTGTCCAATCAGGGCTTTTGTGGAGCCACCAGGATGTATATGTTTCAGTACACATCCCGTTCCAAGGATATCATGAGTTGGGATCCTCTGTTTACCGTAAACAAGATTTTCATATTTGTTGATATGTGATTGAGCCACAGCCACATCATAACCTAACATATTGCATTTTAAATTTTATTGAAGCCACATAAGTTTTAGATCAACATAATAATTGTTTTTATCCCTTCATCCATATCTGACGCAGGGATGAACGTGATGAGGATAAATACTCCGAATCCACGAAGCTTCTTTGGACTCCTCACAGAGACTTCTCGAATCCACGAGGAAAGAAAGCAGAAAATAGAAATAATTTCTATTAAATTCAAAACTGATTAATTAATTTATAAAAACGAGTTCCCAACCCTTTAAATATGGGTACCAAGCAATGGAAAGGAAATCAGAATCAAACTACAACTACAACTCCTAGAATTCGCGACTTACTATAAATAGTAAACTTACTATTTATAGACGGTCGTGATGTCTACTAGTGCGCAAGGTTTTCAGCCAAAAATAGTAAGTGTCCTATTTGGCTTCATCAAACCTTTCTCCTAATTATTCTAACCTCTTTTCACGTTGGGCGCAACTCCTAAAGCCCAACGGATGAAGAGTTATAATCAAACAAAAACTTACTATTTATAGTAAAATTGAAATTAAAACAGGGAAACGACCGTCAATCTAGGAGTTTTTCGTAATTCCGGGCGTCGCAACCTGGCGTAGCTGGGTTGGTTGGCTAAAGTAGCTCGTTCTACTCCAAAATCATATATTTTTCGTCGACTAACTCATCCCGAATTGTGAGATACGCCTGATTGAAGGTTTGATGGTCCACATCACTTCTGTCGTCGACCGGGCCTTTTCTGATCCTTCTTGGCCATGTAACTGTTCGCGACCCGCTCTACATCAAGATCCTTGTAACTTGGGGTCTATTTGGTGGGACGGATTAAGAGGGATTTGGAGGGATGGGATGGTAAAATCTAGGGATATGTAAAACGAGCCAAATGGACCGCTGAACTTACACCCATGGATCTTAAACCAATCCACGGGCATCACCATCATTACCTTAAAATTGATCCCATATATCGTAATTCCGTTCAATCGTGCATGGGGCGTATTTGGTTGGACATATTAGAAGGTAAAATCTCGGGATATGGCGGGCGCGCCAACCAGACTCGGTGAACTTGTACAAGGACATAGCAATCCCATGCAACTTAAGCCAATCCACTCACACCACCATCGTTACCTTAAAATCCATCTCATCCCTCTTAATCCCATGGGATCCGTCCGGCCAAACAAGCCCTTAGTTTTGGGCTCATGTCCATCTGGCCGAATTTAACGGTGTGGATATAATAAATATATCATGATGGGTGGTGTGCGGCACACCACGCAAGGGGCTTACTCCTACACCACACACATAGAATGGGGGATGGAAATCCGGACTATTCAAGCAAATGGTCCCGTTGTGGATGGCACGTAGTCCGAAATATAGGATGACAGGATATCAGTAGTCGGATTTTGGACATTGAAGTGGACCATTAATTATAATAAATTTAGCCATCCGTTGTACAGTCACTGATTTGAGTAATGTGAGGACAGTGTCGGTGAGATTTTGCTACATGCTCTGAAGTCCAGACTTCTTTAGACCGACGTGGCCACATGTGCTTTGATGAGTAACCACCATTTTCTAATGGATGTGACTGTCACTGGAGCGCAGAGTTTATTGGAATTTGGAGCATTTCAATTTTTTACTCATGCATCTAATGCTCGTCGCTATCGCTGAAGTACATATGCACAAGCACTAAATGGCAGACGAATAATAAATCCTGACTGTTCATCTTTTTTTAAGATTTTATGGGGGTTGGTGCTCGATCTAACCTAACCCAAGGTTCTTATACCTTAACTCTAATCCAACTCAACCCAACCTCGGGTTGAAAATTCTTCTCAACTCAAGCCCAACCTATAAGCAGGTTCAGTCAAGTTACTTTTATTTTTTTCCTTTTAATCTTACACGCGCACACACACGCCTACACATTCATGCCATAGTGGAATTTCACCACCCATGGGTACTCGAAACTTTGACCGGGTGTTGAAACACCCGAGAGTTTACCACTGAGCAAGAGTAAGGATCAGTCACACCTTATCCATAGCTCGAGTGGTAGATTGGGTGAAAGATACCTTGTTTCAACATTGATGTCTTAGTATTGATCTCGATCTCAGTGAAGTGTGAGCTGATAGAGGTGTAAAAAAAAATCCAAAAAAAAAAAAAAAACAAGAAGAAGAAGAAGAAGAAGAAGCAAGGACTAGTCAAGTGGGTCGGGTTAACCATGTTAATATTTTCGTTATTACATTAGTCTTTTATATTTCAATACACATCTTATTTTTTGTACTTATGATTTTATTAATTATATTTGTAGTTATTTTTCGTAAAAAAATTTAGTTTTTCTAATCAAACAAGCTAAAATATAAGATAACTACTTTAAAAGTTGTGTTGTATAGGATGTAATCTATTTGGGAGAGAAATCCAGCATATCATGTTAGCTTGAGCATTCCGAAATGGCATGGACCAATGAGACTTGACGGCACTAGAATTTCTTGTGCCTTCAACACAAATGATCCACGCTCAATTATACTTTATAAGTAATTTATATGTCGATTGGGTTCGGGTTGGGTCAGGCTACCCGAGACTTCAACCTGAGCCTGATGGGTTGGTGTTTATATAGCCTAAGCTTGAGACCAAACCCGATACATCTCGCCCAAGCCCAACCCAATGTTGGGTTGGTCGGGTTGAACCCGCCCAACTTTCAACCCTACCGTTAGGGGAATCGAATAAGCTCGAGTATGTGTAACATCGAGTTAAGTCAAAGTGTGATTGTAAGCCACCTTAACGAATGTGTCGTACATAAACATGGCCATCCGTTTTGCCAGCTCATTGTATGACATGTGCTAAAAAAGAATCTAGATCCTTTGCTTACCACAAGCAGGAGAATCCTATTTGTTGCAATTTAATCGAGCCACATCATCACACGCTGCATTTAATGCAACAGTGCTGACAATGTTAGTGATTTACTATGCACGAAAATAGAATTCTTATGCTTATGGCAAGCAAAAGATCTAAATTGGCTTAAAAGATGAGTATATCTAAATTTAAGGTAGACCACACCACAGAAAACAATATTGATTGACCATTCTTACCCATTATGGTGTGTGTGTGGGTATGACTATACATGTGAAAAAAAAAAAAAAAAACCAGGACATGAAGGACAAGAAAACACAAACGTCAGCCTGATTCAAAACTTTTAGAGCTCACAAGCCTTGAATCACTAATACATGTTGTGGTGTGGTCTACCCCAGATTTGAACCTTCTTAATTTTTAACCCATGTCGAATGGACAACATGGATATACAACACATGCATCACGGTGGAATTCATGGCCTAACTAAATTCACTCCCGCAATTAGATGATCTTGAAGATTTTTATTTTTTTCCATTGATCATCAACCATTGATTAGACCTTGGACTAATCCTCCCACTAGCTATTAAGAATCATTCAACGGGTGGGAGAGAACTCATGCAGGGTATGAAAGGTCAAGATCTTTTGCACATGTATAGGATGACAAACAAATAACTTAGATTAATAATATAAACAGCTCTCATCCTCTTTCTTTCAAGTAGGGAGTTGTTTATAATGTTTAGGCATGCGGTTTTTGATAAATTTAGGCAAATAAATTAGACAACTCAAAAGTTCTACGTAGCATCCATATGCCCCAACATGGTTAAGATCAACTTTAAACTCAGAAGGCTAGAAGCTTATCTGTGTTAGGAAACATTAAATGCAAGAGTTCAACAAAAGTAACTCTTTATTAAATAATTTAATGTAAGAATTCAACAAAAGTAATTCTTTAATAAGTATTAAAAGCAAGAGTTTGGTAGAAGCAACTCTCCAACGAGGCCTAATTTGCACTTTGTAAAGAATAAAAGAATAATTGTTTAGGAGAGCATACATAATCACGTTGTTTGTTGGAAACGTGATCTCTCTTATACACATGACCAAATGCAATAGACTACATTTACATGGAGTCCTAAGAAGATTTGTACAAAATTACACGACTAACCATTTGAATCTCTAATGCTACCAAAGCCTGCATAAGGCCACCACCTATCCAAGTTTATAAAAGCAACGAATAATGAAGAGCTCTAGTCAACATGACAATATAACCAAACCCGACGCAATGCTACTTATCTATCAGTCTTCCATGAGCACTTATTTTTTTTTTTTTTTTAATTCTAATTTAGTACTCATTACTCACCAACGCAATGCTTCTAATAACATGCGTCATAGTTTTTATCCTTAGTTAATCTCTCTACCCTTCATAATGTCATTTCGTTAGTTCACAAGAAAAATCGTTTAAGTCTTGAACAGAAGGTTAAAGGACTTTTCTACTACATGCTAGCTGATTTAGTCGGTCATCTCATTGATGGGTTTTTTTTGACCGGTCGATGCGCAAGTCCTTTCGCAACTGGGATGCGCAAGTCCTTTCGCAACTAGGATGCGCAAGTCCTTTCGCAACTGGGATGCGCAAAGTCCTTTCGCAACTAGGATGCAGAAAGGAGTTTCCTAAAACTATAAAAAGGGGTCCCTAGGATTTTTCTAAGGTATGTTGTGTGAAGAAAACAGCAAGAGGGTTTCCTAAAGCTTTGCAAGGGATTTGCTAAAGGGTTTAGGGCTATCAAAGGTGAGAGAGAGGGAGAAAGAGAGAGAGGAAGCTTATAGAAGGGAGGTTCTGCTCGTGGAGGTTCTCTACTGTGCAATCTACATCTCAGCGCTTCTATGTCCTCGTAATCGGTTAGATCTCTCCGTTTTCTCTATTTCTCTTATTGTTTATCCACTCCTGCGTGAGTGAAGAAGGTTGTAAACGTTCTACTTCATAGTGGATTGTTGATCTGGACGAGGTCCCGTGGTTTTTACCTCTTTGAGGGTTTTCCACGTAAAATTCTCTTGTGTGGTGTGTGATTGATGCATTGATTATTTTCATTGCTTTATTATCCATAATTCTGGTTTGTTCTGGAGGGCTAGATCCTAAGGTTTTGTGTAAGGCCCCCAACAAAGTGGTATCAGAGCTAAGTTCATTGAACGGGTAGGATCGGTTTTGAATTATGGAAGGTGGCTCAAGGATGATCAGCCTCAATGGTTCTAACTGGACCATATGGAAGGCTAAGATGGAGGACTTGCTTTATTGCAAGGACCTATATTCTCCAATCTCAGGCATATCAGCAAAATCCAAGGATATGACTGATGATGATTGGAAGAAGATGGACCGAAAGGCGGTGGGGTTTATTAGACAATGGTTGGATGATTCTGTGTTCCACCATGTGTCTACGGAAACCTCAGCCGCTAGCCTATGGCTAAAATTACAAGGGCTGTATGAGAGGAAGACAGCCGGTAATAAGATATTTCTGATAAGGCGACTTGTGAATCTCAAGTTCAAGGATGGTGGTTCTGTGGCCGAGCATATGAATGAGGTCAGTAATATAGTGAACCAACTCACCTCTATGAAGATGGTCCTGGATGATGAATTGCAGGCTTTACTATTGCTTAGTTCATTGCCTGACAGTTGGGAGACATTGGTGGTGTCTCTAAGTAACTCCGCGCCAGACGGAAAGATATCCATGGAACAGGTAACCAGTTGTCTCTTCAATGAGGAGACAAGGAGGAAGTCTCAGGGGTCTACTCAGCAAGAGGCTCTTGTGACGCAGGAACGGGGGAGAGGAAAGAACAGGAAGGGCGGGAAGGCCCGAGATAAATCAAGAGGCAAGTCGAGCAACAGAAAAGATGTTGAATGCTGGAATTGTGGCAAGAAGGGCCACTATAAGCATGAATGTCGTAAGAACGACAAGAAAGGAAAAGGGAAGGAAGATGAATCAGATTCCACTGCGGTCGCTTCAGATGGCGACATGGTAGTTATTCTTTCTACAGATCACGATGTATGTCTCACGGCTACGAGTCAGGGCACCGACTGGGTGATAGACTCGGGAGCTTCTTTTCATGCGACTCCACACAGGGACTCCTTCACAAGCTACAAGTCAGGTGACTATGGGACTGTGAAGATGGGAAATTCTGGCGTATCAAAGATCGTGGGAGTTGGTGATATTTGTGTGAAAACTGATGTGGGCTGCACATTGGTTCTCAGGGATGTGAGGCATATCCCAGACCTTCGCCTCAACTTGATGTCGACGGGAAGGTTGGATGATGATGGCTATGAAAGCCGGTTTGCTGGTGGGCGATGGAAGCTCATCAAGGGTTCATTGATCGTGGCTAGAGGAAAGAAGTGTTGCACCCTGTACAAGGCAAGTGTCAGTATGTGCAAGGGTGGGTTGAACGCAGCGGAAGATTCAGCTATTGACATGTGGCACAGGCGTCTAGGCCACATGAGTGAAAAAGGGCTTCAGGTACTAGCAAAGAAGCAGCTCCTTCCAGACGTGACAGGTATGCCTCTTAAAACCTGTCTTGATTGTTTATCAGGGAAACAGCATAGAGTTTCATTCGTTAAAACTGCTTCTCATGTTAATAAAGTGCATGCATTAGATTTGGTTTATTCTGATGTTTGTGGTCCTATGAGGACAAAAACCTTGGGTGGGGCATTGTATTTTGTTACTTTTATAGATGATGCATCTAGGAGGGTTTGGGTTTATGCTTTAAAATCCAAGGACGAGGTCTTTGGTGTGTTTAAATTGTTTCATGCTATGGTCGAGAGAGAGACAGGTAGACCATTGAAGTGCATCCGCACTGACAATGGTGGTGAATACATTGGCGACTTTCACGAGTACTGCAAGTCCCAGGGTATACGGCATGAACAGACGGTTCCCAAGACCCCCCAGCATAATGGTGTAGCTGAGCGAATGAATCGCACCATTGTTGAGAGAATCAGATGCATGTTATCCCATGCGAAGTTGCCCAAGACGTTCTGGGGAGAAGCAATGCGCACGGCGGTGTATTTGATAAACAGGTCTCCATCAGCCCCGTTGAATGGAGAAGTGCCTGAGAAGGTGTGGACTGGACATGATCCATCGTACAGTCATCTCAGGGTGTTTGGATGCAGGGCATCCGTTCACGTACCAAAGGACGAGAGGTCTAAACTCGATATGAAGATCAGGCAGTGTGTGTTCTTAGGGTACGGTGATGAAAAGTTCGGTTATAAATTGTGGGATCCGACCGAGAGGAAGCTCGTCAGGAGCAGAGATGTGGTTTTCTTTGAAGATCAGTGTATAGAAGACATTGGTAAGCCAGAGAAGAATCAACCTAGTTCAGGTGAGCTAGAAGACATGGATCCGATTACTCCTCCCGTGGTGCCTGATGACGGGGGAGTACAGCAAGGTGCAGAGGACGAGGGAGTTCCTTCAGAAGATGGACCAGGGGAGCAGCCCCCACTTGATCCACCTGTTGAGCCACAGGTGAGGAGGTCATCTAGGGACAGACAGCCGTCCAAGAGGTACTCGCCGCATGAGTACATTATGCTGACTGATGGGGGAGAGCCAGAAGATTATTCTGAGGCCCTAGCCGACGAGCATAAGGAGGAGTGGTTGAAAGCTATGCAAGAGGAGATGGAATCCTTGCATAAGAACCACACCTATGACATGGTGAAATTGCCTAAGGGCAAGAAAGCTTTGAGCAACAAGTGGGTGTTCAGAAAGAAGGTTGAGCAGAAGAATTCACAGACGAGGTTTAAGGCCAGACTTGTGGTGAAAGGGTTTGGTCAGAGGAAAGGTATAGACTTCGAGGAGATATTCTCACCAGTGGTGAAGATGACATCCATACGGGTGTTGCTTGGGTTGGCGGCTAGCATGGATCTGGAGATAGAGCAGTTAGATGTTAAAACTGCCTTTCTTCATGGTGACCTGGAAGAAGAGATCTACATGCACCAACCAGAGGGGTTCGAAGTCAAGGGCAAGGAGCATATGGTGTGTAGGCTGAGGAAGAGCTTGTATGGGCTGAAACAAGCTCCACGGCAATGGTACAAGAAGTTCGACTCGTTTATGTTGAAACATGGGTATGACAGAACGGAGTCGGACCACTGTGTGTTCACGCGGAAGTTCTCAGATGGTGATTTCTTAATTCTGCTCTTATACGTTGATGACATGCTCATCATGGGAAAAGACATCAAGAAGATCGACAGGCTGAAACAGGAGTTGGGCAAGTCTTTGCGATGAAAGACTTGGGCCCAGCTAACAGATCCTAGGAATGGAGATAACCCGTGACAGAAGCAGCAGGAAGCTTTGGCTGTCACAAGAGCGGTATATTGAGAAAGTCCTAGAGCGGTTCAATATGAATGCAGCGAAGCCGGTCAGTACTCCACTAGATGGTCACTTCAGATTGAGCGACAGGCAGTGTCCCAAGACGAAGGCAGAGGTGGAAGAGATGCAGAAGATACCCTACGCGTCAGCGGTAGGAAGTTTGATGTATGTTATGGTGTGTACACGCCCAGACATAGCATATGCGGTTGGTGTTGTCAGCCGGTATCTTGCCAATCCTGGCAAAGAGCATTGGGCAGCGGCGAAATGGATACTGCGGTATCTAAGAGGCTCATCCAGGTTGAGCCTATGCTATGGTGACGGTAAACCTGTGTTAGAGGGCTACACAGATGCAGATATGGCAGGTGACATAGACTCAAGGAAGTCTACATCGGGGTTCATGTTCACGTTTGCAGGGGGAGCGGTCTCCTGGCAGAGCAAGCTACAGAAGGTCGTAGCATTGTCGACGACAGAGGCCGAGTACATTGCAGTCACAGAGGCATGTAAAGAGATGCTTTGGATGAAGAGGTTCCTACAGGAACTTAGCCTAAAGCAGGAGGAGCACGTGGTCTATTGCGATAGTCAGAGTGCTATACACTTGAGCAAGAATCCGAGTCAGCATTCCAAGTCGAAGCACATAGAGGTTCGGTATCACTGGATCAGGGATACTTTGGAACAGAAGATGTTACAGCTTGAGAAGGTCCACACGGACGATAATGGGTCAGATATGATGACCAAGGCTTTGCTCAAGGGCAAGTTTGAGGTTTGTAGAAACCTGACTGGCTTAAAGAAGGTGAATCCCTCCTGGGTCAAAAAGGGGGAGATTTGATGGGTTTTTTTTGACCGGTCGATGCGCAAGTCCTTTCGCAACTGGGATGCGCAAGTCCTTTCGCAACTAGGATGCGCAAGTCCTTTCGCAACTGCGATGCGCAAAGTCCTTTCGCAACTAGGATGCAGAAAGGAGTTTCCTAAAACTATAAAAAGGGGTCCCTATGATTTTTCTAAGGTATGTTGTGTGAAGAAAACAGCAAGAGGGTTTCCTAAAGCTTTGCAAGAGATTTGCTAAAGGGTTTAGGGCTATCAAAGGTGAGAGAGAGGGAGAAAGAGAGAGAGGAAGCTTATAGAAGGGAGGTTCTGCTCGTAGAGGTTCTCTACTGTGCAATCTACATCTCAGCGCTTCTATGTCCTCGTAATCGGTTAGATCTCTCCGTTTTCTCTATTTCTCTTATTGTTTATCCACTCCTGCGTGAGTGAAGAAGGTTGTAAACGTTCTACTTCATAGTGGATTGTTGATCTGGACGAGGTCCCGTGGTTTTTACCTCTTTGAGGGTTTTCCACGTAAAATTCTCTTGTGTGGTGTGTGATTGATGCATTGATTATTTTCATTGCTTTATTATCCATAATTCTGGTTTGTTCTGGAGGGCTAGATCCTAAGGTTTTGTGTAAGGCCCCCAACACTCATCATGAAGTTTGGTTCACACCAGATAATGAACAAATAATCGGATTACGACCGTTTGGCTATGTGCTTCGTTCCCACTAAGTCCTCGAAGAGATTCTCACCCCATGATTATCTCGCCGTGAAGTCTAGTTATAATCGAGCAACAAATAGATTGTCGAAGATCAATACTCCATCAGTCATCTCGATACGAAGCCCGATTTTCGATCGAGCAACAAACAAACGACCATCTCGCACTTCGTGATCGTCCTACTATGAATCTCGGTCCATGCTGGGCGACAAATGAATCATTGTTCCTCAAACTAATTGTGAGTGCTTATATTATAAAATCATTAATAAAATACATTCAGCTTTATATATTTTTCTTATTGTTCTGTTGTTAAACTACAGTTGCAATCACGTAAACATTGAAATTCTTTCAATAGAAATATAATAAAAAGAATTCATTTGAAGGACAAACTTCCTCTTTGCAAATCACCCGATCTCATATGATCGGTGGCTAGATAAACGACCGATCTTCATAGTTCCAGTCTTAATTGGTTTATCTCCACGCCTAGAGTTAAAAGAAGTTTGGTTCGAATAAAGCCACATTCGGCTTAGCACACATGCATGACTAAATTTGAGTCGAATATCATTTTTTGGCACACCTGGTGGGACGCGCGTATAACTACAAGTTCAATAGCTCAATAACAACATTTAAACTCAAACAAAGAAAAAAAATCAAAAAATAAAGGAAGGCAAAAGCAATTATCCGAAGCACCTACAATCTATGAGAATTGATCTTCCTCCAACAACAATTCAGTAGTGAGCATTATAGGCTTATTGGACGACATCCTCACTATCCTACAACAAATTTTAGAACAGGGAAGAATACAGGTGTGAACGCTGGAAATTAGTGCCCACACGTTTTTGTCTTTTGATTTTGGTACGTGTGAGCTGACCTGTATTGGATATGGTTGACTTCGAGTCACCACTAGCCAATTAGCTCAAAATCCTGCAATCGGCTAGACCCTGTAGAATTTATGAAAGCTATAGAATCTGGAAACTCTCTTGCTTAAAAGTGACTCCTGATCTATAGGGAGGGAACGTGTTAGGAACCACACCCTCCCTGCCCATACATGTGTACGATTTTTTACTTCATGTGGTTAACAATTTTCTAGGGGATTTAATGTTGAAATACAAAGTACTAAGAATAAGACTAAATAATCTCTAAATTTTGATTTAATAGGATCTAGAATTCTAACAAAGTGCAAAACATATGTCCACAGAATGTCTAGAAAAGCAAGGGGGTTTAAGAGGAGATATAATGATGCTTGAATGATATGTAAAAGGAATAGGTAGTCATGAGTTTCTTATGTGATAGGATCCGAAATTCTAGCAAGTCACATAATATACGCCTAATGGAAGCCTAGAGAAGCAAGAGGTTGAAGAGTGAAGTAATGATGTGATAGATGAAGTATGAATGCAAGTAATGATAGTTTGATATTTAGTTTGCAACTCGAAATAACTTGGATGAAATGGGTGCACCATGGCCTAAGACTTGTAGCCCAGGAGGGACTAGGCTTAAGAGAGTAGTTCCTAAAGGCTTAGAGGGGGCTAGAGGAGGTTGGCTCGTTTGGGTATTGGGTATTGAGGCTTAGAAGGTTAGGCTCACCTCTCACTCTCTTCCCTTATGTTTTTTTTTTTTTTTTTTTTTTTTTGGAAATGGGGGGGGGGGTCTCTTGGACGGCATTCTAGCAATTATAAGGTTTTTGAAGGGTAAAAGATCATGTGGCAACTTGGAATTGGTAGAGGGAAAGGAGGTGCCACCTGACACTCTCTCATGGTAAATAGTAAAAATTCCAGGGGTGATAAGGGTACTAATACAGTTGTCTCTCCAGGAGAGTAATAATTGTTGCTCTAGGCACATTTTTCGAGGGGGAACAATAATCGGATTATGGCCCTCGTAGCTTTATTTTGAGCTTTGGCCGACTGGCTCGTTTGGCTTGAAGGGTGGTCAAGGCTAAAGTTTAGGCTTGGCTGATGGCTTGAGTAATAGTAGGGTATGCCTTAGACTTGGAAACGGATTGGGAATGGCTTGGGCTTGCAAATGGCTTGTGGTTTGAGGGTTTAGATAAGGCTAGAGCTAAAGAAGTGACCCTTAAGGATCATACATGCTTCATTAGGTTACTAACTTGGGTGGGGTGTTTACAAGAGGCTGAGAACATCGACAAGTTGATGGAAATTCTCATAGAAAGAATACCACTTTTTGACAATTGACTTGAAATATTATTTCTGTAGTAATAGCCGGCTTAGGAAGAATGACTAATCAGTTTGAGAATGTTTGATTTTATGATCAAAATGGTTGACCTAACAACCAAATTGACTAAAATAGCCAAATTAACAGTCGAAATGTTTGATTTAACGACAGAAATGGCCAACCCAATGGCCAATTTGACTGGGATGTCACAATAAGAATTCTATGGTGTAACACCTCGAATTTTCGTTATTTTGAAATTTCCAAAAATCCTTAAATTTTCTTTTTTATAACTAGTGACGTCATCACTTACTGACCCTCGACACTCGAGATGGGCTTATACGTGGCTGGTACCGATAAAGAACCGTACAAATAGGATTGATTGACTGTAGAAGACCAACGAATCCGCCCGATCACTTAAACATCGAGCTTAGCCTCGAGATTTATTCACGTAGGGTCCAATTGTAGCCGACCTCTCATTGACTAATTGTGATGACCGTAACTAAATAAAGATATGTAAAAAGTTGTGACAACTAAGGGTTAGATCTTAATTAACAAACTAAACTGAGTCATTATCCTTTTAGCCTAAAAACCGACGGTTTAAAGTGATTATAATCGAATCTTCATTTCCACTGCTCATGAATAGGTCACACTATGAACTTAGCTAATCCAAACCCTAATAATTGCGCACAAAAAATCTTGATACCTAATTCATTCCAGAAATACCCCGATTTTCCGAACAAGCTCTATACCGCTCGTTAGTGGGCCACTAGTTTCAAAATTATAGAATAATGTCCATTTCACTGGGCTTGACGTCCATCGTGGGTGGTGAACCAAGAAAGTGCCTAGAACGGCTCAACTTGGGCCGAAAGCTAAGTGCTTGCAACGCGCAAATCCTTTAGGTCGAAATCTGAAACTTAAGTGAAATAGACATTCCGCTCTTTCTTGAAGTTGTGGCTTTCAGACCGTCAATCCACAACCAAAATTGGAGTACCGATTAATAATATTTCCCTGCTCATATCCGTATAGCCGCGGCCTCGATCAACCATCGGTAACCGTTAAACAGACTTCTAATCATATCCGTTGATTGACACATTCAAATGGCGGGCCGGTCATATTCATATGTAGATCATCATTAGGGCTAACTATCTTATGGTGTATATCAACATGTACACTTCATAATGGGCCCTAGAGGTTAGAAAAACTCTCCCATATGCCTAGTATAGTAAAAACCCAACCATTGGGGCCATTTACACCAAATTTGGCACTATATAAGGGTCTCATTTGGGCACCCATCTCTCTATACGAATTTATATCCTTCAAGGGAGAGAAAGAGAAGGAGAAAGAAGAAGAGAAGAAGAGTGAGAGTAGGAGTGGAGAAGTTTTAGTGCTTTCCTTCATCAGTTTCCTCCAATCAAAGCCCTAACATCGATCATTTTCCTTCGCCAAATCCACCCCATTTACGATTTGGAGGCAAGAAACAAACCTACTTCCTAACTTTGGTTCTTTTTAAAATGAATTGCATGAATCTCATATAGTTCTTAGTGTTTATAAAGGAATTTGTGATTTTCTCCAAATCCCTAACCATAGGAGTTCAAAAATCGGATATTCCTTCTTAAGGTGCAGACCATTATTTCTAGTTTTTCATTTATCGACCCTTGAGGGTCTCAGATAATGATGTCTTGTGTTGAATGAGTTGTAATAGCTAGCATATTCATATTTCATGTTTGATTATATTATATGCTATTTTTTGGATATGGATGCTTACATGTTTAATGAAATGCTTAAATGGTGGAATGTATTGTTTTTTTTTTGTGCTCATGTGCTTGATTTAATATTTAAGTGATTGTATTACTTTATGTATGCTCATATGTTTGATTTAATGCTTTAGTGAACGTAGTATCCTATGTATGCTTACATGTTCAATGAAATGCCTAAATGGTTGTATAGTAGAACTTATGCTATAATCGTGTGATGTAGTGTTTAGTCTGTAGTGATACTTAAGATTGCTTACAATGTTGGGTCAGTCGGTAAATCGCTCAAACCAAGGGGTGACCCTAGTTAGGCCGGCCACCCTAAGCTTGTTTGATCGACCTGGGTGAACATGTACGTCCGACAGTAGCTGGATTACACAGGTTGCTTACACCCAATGCCGGTTGTGTCGTGGTTCTCCCAGGTTAATCAAATTAGTCCACTAACCGATTGATGATATATGTTCACAATGTATGATAGACTAAATGGAATCTAGGATACCCCATTCCCAATGGATGTGTCCATTCATAACCGTAGTGTGATACGATCCCATTAAGACTCATGAGCCGTAGCTGGATTACACAGGTTGCTTACACCCAATGCCGGTTGTGTCGTGGTTCTCCCAAGTTAATCAAATTAGTCCACTAACCGACTGATGATATATGTTCACAATGTATGATAGACTAAATGGAATCTAGGATACCCCATTCCCAATGGATGTGTCCATTCATAACCGTAGTGTGATACGATCCCACTAAGACTCATGAGCCGAGCATGGTGGTATGGGACACCGTGTCCGAGATGTCGGCCTACATTGGGGTGACGAACCTCCCCGTAGTGACCAGTGAGCAAATAAGACTCATGAGCCGAGCATGGTGGTATGGGATACCGTGTCCGAGTTGTCGGCCTATGATGGGGTGACGAGCCTCCTCATAGTGACTAGTGAGCACTGATGGAGGTGATAGACCATTGTTCGAACGACCCCCGTCAAATTACCCGGCCGATGGTTGCATGCTAGAGTACCGTTCGAACAACTCAGGGTGTGAATGGAATTGGGTGACAAGCCATTTTCCTCTGTGTTTTGGTTTTATGTGATAAGCCTGCACCTCAGAATTGAGTGATCATACCCGGTATTGGGTGACAATTCATATTGGGTTGATCCTCATACATTTAGGTATTATGTTGTACCTTTGGAATTGTTGATTTGTGAGATAAACGAGGGATACCTAAAGTTGGATCAAGGGACACTGGTAAGGAGTTACTACATGCGGCAACGAGCCACGTGATCCAGATAACGACTCGTGATATAATGTCGGTATCCTAGTTTCGCCAATATGCTGGATGAATTGAACTTAATAATTACTCGGCTAACATGATCGTGCACCGCATTTCATTAGTTAGAATGTGGCGGAACAGGCGTTGAAGTCGCACGTTTGAGGGAGTATTGTAATTTGTGAACCAGGTGGTCGGAGTCGCGTGTGAGGGAGTGTTGTTTGGAAAGGGCATGCATTATGTCATATCTTCATATGCATATTTAATAAGAGTATTTAGGAAATGTTTGATTTCTTGTTTTATCATTACCCGCGCTGATTGGATTCATAACATGTGTAACTTAGAACTAATATAACCACTGAGTTAGCTACTCACTCCCACCTGGGATGGTGTTCTAAAACACCAACCAAAATACATTATAAATGCAGGATTGATGGAGCTGGACGCACTGGAGAATGCCGGCATGGACGACGAGGAGGAGCGAGCGCACTACCAGACTTATGGTAGATCTTTCTAGACTGAGCTTAGCGACCGCGGGGATTGGGCCAGGGCCCTAGCCACTTTGGGGGACATATGTATGGGTGAGACTAGTTCCCTATTTGGATATTTTTAGATTTGTGGTTTGGATATTTTTACATTTAGTGGCACTTGATTATGCTTTATGACTTATTTATGCTTCATGCCCTGTTAAACTCTCCATTGCTTATGAAATCATCCAAATGCAATTAAAGTCTGAAGCCCATTATGGCACACGTGGCATCCGGGAATTCGGGAGCCTAGTTCCTACTCGGCCCCTGAAAAACCGGGGCGTTACATAGGGGCAGTAGAAGAAACAACGAAAATGATCGTCTTCATGACCTATATGATGAAAAGCTCGAGGGGCAACCTTCCGTGTCTTCGATTCCTTTAAAATCTACAGGCAGCAACGCAACCATATTAGAAAAATTAGGCCGATAACCAATCATTTATGGCTAATTCTATCATAACCGATATGATAAATAAGTAATCATGGAAGGAAATTGTCATGAGGAGCTGTAAACAACAATTCAACATCTATTCATATTCTCCAAATGTAAAGAGACAAGGGATATTATTTACACCTGGCCTGTCGTGAGAAGATCAAACGACCCAAAAGAAGTTATGTGACAGTCATATGTCATACATGGTTAAAATGAACTTCAAAGCCAAGAGGTTAGTGGTGTGTCTGTATTTGAAAGCATTAAATACAAAGGTCTAATAAAAGTAAATATTTAGCAAAGCATTTAATATAAGAGTCTAGCAAAAACAACTCTCTAGCAAGTATTTGACGTAGAATGGGTCGCAGATAGTTTCATGGAAAAGATGACCCAGAGAAGGCTCGATCGAAGGTGGAAATTATCTGAACAGTCAAAACCTTAAAATAGTCCTATCTCACAAATCGGGATGATTTTTTCGAAATATCATATATGATTTTGGGGTAAGAGAAGCTACTTTACCCAACCAACCCTGCTTCGCCAGGTTGCCCACGCCAAATTTGTAAGATTCCATCAGATCGACGATCAAAATTCTCTTTTATTTTTATTTTTACTATAAATAGTAAGTTTTAGTTCGAGTATAACTTTTAATCATTTGAGTTGTAGAAGTCATGCCCAACATGAAAAAGGCTTAGAAAAGTTAGGAGAATAGCAGGGTTAGGCCAAATTGGACACTTACTATTTTTGGTCAAAAACCATGAAGTCTAGTATGAATAGAGACCATTTATAAATAGTAAGTTTACTATTTATAGTAAGTTACATTTTTAGGCCGTTTGAGTCTAATTTGAGCTCATTATTTAAAGGATTGTAATTTTTTTTAAATTTATTTATATCATCAATCAATTTATTTTGAATTTATTAGAAATTGTTTCTATTTTTATCCCTCGTGGATTCATCGATGAAGCTCTATGAGGAGTACTCTGGAGAGCTCCGTGGATTCAGAGTAGTTATTCCCTGAGGAAGACGATGATCGACCTTATCACGTCCCTCCTCGCATTACTATTACAAGCAAGAGTCCAGCAAAAGAAGCTCTCTAGCCATGCCTCATCTACATGTTGCAAAGACTGAAAGAGTAATTGCTTAGGAGAGCATACATAATCATGTCGCTTGTTGACAACGTGATATCTCTTTTACATACGGTTAAATGTGATAGGCTACACTTACGTAGATGCTCAAGAAGATTCATATGAAATCGTATGACCAACTATCTCCATCTCTCACACTATTGAACATCGCACATGGCCATTGTCTATCCAAGTCTATAAAAGCAATTAAGAATGAAGAGCTCTAGTCCACACGCCAATACTATCAAACCCAGTGCAACGTTACTTATCTATCCATCCCCCATAGGCACGTATCTTTTAATTTTATTCTAGCTTAGTCTTCATCTCTCACTAACGCAATGTTGCTAATAGCATAGGTCATTGTTTTTTATTCTTAGTTTATCTGTCTACCATTCATTCACGACATTCCACTGGATCGTAAGAAAGATTGCCCTGTTTCAAATGGAATGCTACAGAGCTTTCCATTTATGTGCTAAATGATTCCGCTGACCATCTCATCATGAAGTTTGGTTTACACTATGCAATGAACAAATAGTCGAATCACGACCGTCAAACTACATGCTTCATTTCCACTAAATTTTTGAACAAACTATCACCCCATTGGTCATCTCGCCATGAAGCCTGATTATCACCAACGACAGATAGATTGTCGAAAATCTGTACTTCATGGCCATCTTGACATGAAGCCTAATTTTTAATCGAGTAACAAACAAATTACCATCCCACACTTCACAACCATCCTGCTACGAAGCTTAGTCCATGCTGGGTGACGAATGGATTGTCGTTCCTCAAGTTAATTTTGAGTGTCTATATTGTAAAATCATTAATACAATACATTTAGTTTTGTATCTTCTTTCTTATTATTTTATCATTGAATTAAGGTTGCAATCACGCCCATATTGAAATCCTTTCAATTAAAAAGGGTAAGAAAATGAATCCATTTGAAGGACGACGCAAATAGATTAATTTCATATGATTGGTGGTGGTATAGACAGTTGATCTTCACAGATTTATTCTTAATCGTTCTATATCTACACATGGGGTCAAAAAGAGTTCGGCTTGAATCAAGTCACATTCGGCTTTGGCATGCTCGCACGCACACACACAATCAAATTTGAGCCAAACAACCGGTAGTGTAACCATTCACACCATGCATGTAATTACTACGCTGGAATAAACAATGAATATAGCACAGCTTCTTCGCCGATGGTAATCAAATTACATTGAAAAGGACAATATGTCAAAACTTGTCCCCACCCAATGAAGAGAAAAAACTTTGATACTCTAGCAGAGTGTGATGATTATACACCGGCACTTTGAAGTTACACAAAAATTATGTACTTAGAATATGATCAATTCAAATTACACCGTTCAAATTATGGGCCTAGTTCATATGTAGTAAGAAACAAAATCTTATTCGATCATGTGGCCATCTGATTGGTAAAAATCTTTTTAGATGGTTAAAAATGAAAAATATTTGATGATCCTATTTTAACAAACAAGTGTCCCATGGATCCACGGGTAGAATTGTTTGATTTTAAGACTTTTTGAAGGGAATGTTATAAAAATAAATAAATAAATAATAAAAACAAAAACAAAAACTATCTAATTATTAATATGGAATTTACATTTTGCTACCTATTTAAAAAAAAGTTTTCAAAAAGCTACCTCATAATGGATATAATCAGCATTCTACTACCTTTGTACCACCAGGTATGAGCAAATGGGTGGTGGCTTGGGTGGCTCCCACTACGATGTCTATATAAAAGTCACCCCGACCACCTGGTGCATCACACCAAGAACATTATTCTTATTTATTTTTTCTTTTTGCAAATCATCTCTCTATACGGATGGAGAGAGGGACACAATGACTCTTTTTTTTTGTGGGGCCCATTGTGATGTGAATGCAAAATCCACTCTAAACATTAGGGGCCTGTTTGGTTTTTCATAATATAGGTAAATTGCTGTAAATCACTGTAAAAAGTAATTATTACATTCTTTCACCTGTTTGGAAATGAGTGAGTAATTTCATCTGAGAAACCGGTCCAAAAATGTTGACTTAAATTTGTGGGCCCCACCATAATGTATATAATATATCCGTGTCGTTCATCTGTTTTATTAGAATATTTTAAGGCTTTATCCGAAAAAATTAGAAAGATCTAATGTTCAATTGGCCCACATGAAAGGAAACAACTTAATTTGTCCACCGTTGAAAGTTGATTCTTTTACTGGGCCCACGTTGAGGTTTATTCACCATCTAACCCGTTCATAGGGTCACATGGACATGGATAAGTGAAAAATATAAATATAAGCCTAATCTAAAATTTCTAAGGGCCTCAACAAGTTTTTAATGGTAGGCATTTAATTCTCATAATTTTGTGTGGTGTGGTCCACTTGACATTTGGATTTGCCTAATTTTTGAGCTCATGCCTTAAATTCATTTGGCATAATGAATGGGCGGTGTGGATAAGCAACACATTATGGTGGGCCCCATATTTATTTTACAAATTCCTCTACATGAGTGCTTAAAAAGTATCGAGTCAAGTCAGCATTGGGAAAGATGAAGGTAGACAAGGTAATTACCTTGGTAAGTAATGATTACTCGTTTACGATGTAATTATAATTGAGCCAGAAAACCAAACAAGCCCTAGATGTGTAATCTCTTTTTAGGTCTAGAGGAAATAAATTAGGGCAACTAGTAATTCAGAACAGCCACACCAAAGAAAAAAATTGAGAGAAATACTTGGAGACAGCAGGAAGGATTCTTTTAATCCAAGTATCATGTCATCCGGTCTCGACCGTACTTACTATGGGATATTTAGTAGATTTTGAAATCAGCTACAATATTACCCCACATTGATGCACATGTTTTATCCAGGCTGTTCATACATATGCACCCTTTACACACTACGTTGGGTTGCATATGTACATAGGTAACTGGTATCAGCTGTAAAATCCAGTCCATTGATTACAATTCCATGCATCGTCCACAAGTTCCTCTTAATATAGTTTTCTTTTAAAGGAAAATTTTATTCTAAAAGGGATTGGAAGGTTAACATACCATAGTATTTTTGAACATATAATCATTGTATAATAATGGTGTTAATTACGTCTAATATACCTGCATACCATTTAAACCCCCATTCCAGCCAAGGTTTAGTTAGAGCTATTTCAAGCCACATCTTTACCCTTACCGTGGGGTCCACCTTGATGAAATGTTGTGTATCCATGCCCTACTCCATTCATTTTTTCAGCTCGTTTTAGGATGTCTAACTAAAAATTAAGTAGATTCAGTTCTTAAGTGGACTACACCATAGGGAAAAGTCGTGATCGAACACCCACCATTAAAAACTTTTCAAGGCCCACGTGAGCAGATTCGTAATGTTTATTTGTCATCCAACCCACTGATAAGGTCAACCAGACATAGATGAATGGACAATACAATGATCAGCTTAATCCAAAACTTTTATGGACTACAAAAAGTTTTTAACAATCATTCACCACTTTTCCCAATGGTGTGGTCCAATGGAGATTTGGATCTGCTTTAAGTTTTGGGATAACCTCCTCAAATGAACTTAAAATACGGATGGGCGGCATGGATATACAAAAAATTCTTCAAGGTAGGCCAATAAGCCGGACTGTCTTGCAGCAGGATTGGCTCTCTCCCATGAGATTAAAATCCGTTTTTTTGGAAAGAGGCACGACACAACAAAGATAAGAGCAGATTTCTGACAATGAGTGAAGGAAATTTACGAGAGAGAAGGTTCTCGAACCCTAATCCGATCGCATTTATGAGTGCATGCATAGCTGGCATCATACAGAGTATCAAATACCCCGAGCGGATTACGTGTTACCCCAGTAACATCCGTGCGACCCACCTTAATGATGTGTTGTATATCCATGCCATCCATCCATTTTTCCAGTCCAATTTAGGATATTTCCCAAAAACTAAGCAGATCCAAATCTCAGGTAGACCACGCCAAAGGAAACCGTGGTGATTGAACACTCACCACTAAAAACTTCTCAAGGCCATAATAATTACCACCATCATGTTTCTTTTCCATCCAACGAATGGAATATATAAAGACCAGATCGATACAAAACTTGTGTGGCCTACATAAAGTTTTTAAAGGTTATTCACCATTGTTTTCAGTGGTGTTGTCCACCTGAGATTTAGATCTGCTTAAGTTTTGAGATCACTTCCTAAAATAATATTATAAAATGGATGCACAGTGTAGATATTAAAAAAATATATATATTCATCAAGGTGGGCCCCACACGGTAAGGGTGCGGTCTACCGCCGTCATTATGACTTTGGAGGAAAGATCCCTTCTAACCAGTTTGATGAAGGTACATGTCTATCCAATCTTAAATGTGAATGTGAACGTCGACGTGGATGTGAACGTGAACAATAGCACGTTGTTTGACTACCTTTTTATCGTTTTAATTACGTGGACTGCGGGGTACTCGTCCTGAAATCGGATTGCGTACTGAGTAACTGAGTTGGCTTAGCTTAATGAGTAAACTCTACGAGGTTCACTGTAATTTATGTATTTGATCCACTCCATCCATCCCTTTTATTGTATAATTTTAAGCTTGAGTCCAAACATTAAGCATATCTAACACTAAAGTAGACCACATAATAGGAAACAATGTGAATTGAACATCTACCGTTGAAAGATTCTCGAGGGCCACATAAGTTTTGGATCAAGCTTATTTTTTTGTTTTCCATTCATCCATATTTGTATGATCTTATTAACAGTGACAAATAAACATCACTGCAGGGCTTAGCAAGGTTTCAACGGTGGAAATCATTATTCCCACTGTTTCATGTAGTATGATCCTCTTGATCTTTTGATATGCTTCAATTTTGGGTTGACCCCTTAAATTATTTGGAAAAACGGATGGACAGTGTAGATGGACTACATACATTCACGGTGGGCCCAACTGAATTTACTTAGTACGATAAGAGCGTTCCGAGTAACTCAGTGTGCAATCCGATTTCATATCCTTCGCAACCCCACTGGATCCGTACATTCACGGCTCCAAAAAAATTGGAGAGGCTGCTAAAGGCTGCCTTCTGTAATGGTTTTTGAGAAACCTGCCCCATCCATCGGTTTTTTCTGGCCATTTTTTGACGTAAGACAAAAACTAAAGTAGCCCTAGAACTCAAATGTACCACATGACACGAAGCAGTTGGGGGATTGAGCCGCCGCACTTTTGTTCTTTAGCTCTTACGCAGGCCACCTTATAAATTCATACCTATCTGTTTTAAATTTACATGGCGTGCTCCCAAAGTTTCGAAATATGAAGACCTTACGGCGTGTTTGGAATTCACGATTCCATGATGAGTTATTGTACTTTTGTAATGATCAGATACCAAAGAAATTTACTGCAGGAAATGGCGGTATATTGATGAAGTAGAAATGCTGTTTGGATTGCCGAGTAATTAGCAGAAAATACTTTTGACCAAATCATTTGGTATTTGGGTACTAGATGTAAATGCGAAGAAAAAGCATTCAGTTGCTTTTGGTGTGCTCTTCCGGTTGACAGGGTCCATTTCAAAAATCTGAAATAACATCGCACCTGTATTTTAAAGCTTACGTATCACTCTATTTAATAAAATCAACCATAATCGGTGAAGAAGATTGCATGTCGCTCTATAAAAATGACGTGAGTGAAAGGGAGACGAGAAGCAGCAAACTTTGGAGATTGAGGTCGATGGAATAGGGTGCTGGAGTAACATAAGGTGCATTGGTCATATCAATGTGTGCAAGAAAAAAATGGATAGTCACGTTAGGAAGCTTCAAGAAACATGACTTTTCTCACATCTGGAGCAAGTGGAGTGGAAAATCCCGTCTAATTTCCATCATCTCCAAACATTCAAAATAATCATTTTTTTTTAAAAACACATACTCAGTTAGAGCTAGGCATGGGACGACTCGACTCGTCCGTATGCTCATTCAGACCTTACTCAACCCGAACCAAGTGGGTAAGTTGATCCGAACTAAGTAGACTTCGTCTAATCCGAACTCAAACCGAGTCGAGTTCAAGTCACCTAGTAACTTGACTCGACTCGACCTGAAATCCAACTTGGTGCTAACTTGACTCGATTCGAAACCCGACTTGTATATATTAAAAATATATATTCAAAAAAAAAAAAATCTAAGATTTGACGTTTCAGATCTGAGATGCCGTGTAGCTGATGGAGAGGTTGCAATTTCGGTGGGGGCACTTCTGAGTTGTGATTTCAGTCCGCGTATACCCGTTGACCTGACTCGATGCTGACTCAACCCGACTTAGTATCTATGACCGAGGCATACTCAGTCCGGATTAGTCCAGGCCAAACCTAGACTCGGATTGGATCAAGCATGCTGAACTCTATACCGATTCGGGTCGAGTTCGGGTTAGGTCTATCTCAAAACCGTGTCAAGTTGGGTCAGCCCTAACTTGGTCCGACTCGACTCGATGCCAAGCTCTACATGCACTCACACCCCACACACACCAGTGCACTTACACCACAATTGTGGGTACTTAACCCATGACCTAGTGTTGAAACTCTTGTGAGTTTACCACTAGGCATGAGTAACGACCCAAATAAAAATTGCTTTGTAATGGATATTTTATAGAATTTCATGTCATCCAAACACACCTTTATTAATTCCTTCATCATGATGAGGCACATCGGATAAAAGGATTAGATGGAACATAAACAGTACAATAAGTCAAAAATAGCAAATGCTAAGGCTTCCATCTCAACTTTTGTTTGAGAACCACAGAAGCACATAAAGACGAATTAAACAAAGTACGTGCAATTGCACAACTAAGTTCAAACAAGAATAATCCGAATTTTAAGTGAAAAAATTCATTCGAAAAAATAACCACGCACAAAGCGACAAATAATGCACCATGAAAGAAGAAATTGTAAGAGATAGTTTTACTGATTCGAACAAGCTTTGAATCTCCTTCAAACCCTAACTATAACCTTAAACCCTTATGAATGAATTAGAAAGATATAATACACATCCTCCATACCCTAATCCCGATTACATTCGATATATATACTATCACAACCGGAATAAGAAACAACTTACGTAATTTTGTGCACATCTTCGATGACATTGACACCCCATTGAGGATTTGTCGATGACATTGAAGGCATCGAGTAGCATCGAGTAATAACACCAAAACATTCCAATAACCAATATGGATTTTTTGAATTTTTTTATGGAATCAAGCAGCTATTGATGGCATTGACATTTGCTTGATGACATTGAGTGATCCGTTGATGGCATCGACAAACCCTATTACTAACAAATTTAAGACATCAACAACAACTTTTTTCCTATAATTCTGCTCACTAGAGTATTGGATTATTGTGATTTTCAGTTTAGTGATTAAAATGGGGCAATGTAGCTGAAAGTTTCTTTGACATAGCTTTGGTTTGTGAAAATAACCCTAATAATTGCCTGGTAGAAAAAGTTATCCAAGTTTAGCTATGAAGAAAGAAGGTGGATAATGAGGTATTGCTCTAATAAAATATAAATAATTGAGTGAATTTGTAGCTGAAATCTTATCATTTATCAATATGTTGCTGAGTATGCATCTTAAAATTTTTAAAATATTATAACTTTATTTAAATGTTAGTTTGGGTGCTATGGCAGAGTAGATTATACATGGGCATTATAAATTAGTTAAAAATTTCATACCTACATGCAATTATATAAGGTTTTGAGGTGGACACTCAGCGTTTCAACACTGAAGTCCTGAGTTTGAGCGCCCATATGGATTGTGTGCATGGGTCGGTGAGTACAAAAAATAAATAAATAAATAAATTTGTGTAAAGGTATGTATAGGGTATTTAACCAAATAAAGGAGTATTTATGTAATTTAGAACGACTCCGGCCATTTGCTTAGTCTATGGAAATTAAGATCTAGCCCACTTCCCAAGAAATAAGAGGTTAAGGTAGTTTTACCTGCATACCTAAATGACCAAATGGAAATCTTCTGTTATTACAGGCATGGGAGAAAGCTGGTACAATGCATGAATTTTGTGAGACCCATCTTGTTGTTTGTTTGAAATCCACTCCATTCATTATACCCGGCCCCTTTTTTCTTCATCCACCCAAAATTCAGTCCGAAATAAAACTCAAGGAGGCCCACAATATATGGAAAAATGTCTAATTACAACTAAAATCCTCTAAGTTTATGAAGAGCTGGCATCATGAGTTGTGGACGAATCTGATTTTTGGAGTCTCTTCATCTGGGTGATTAGCCCCTGATAAACAGGTTATATGGAATAGAGACAGCATTGCGGACCCCACACATAAACCTATCATTAGCATCCAATTACAATTCTTCATTGTGTTATGGCCCACCAGAGTGGTGGATTGAGAAGATAGTTTTCCATAAGGACTAATATTAATTAATGGGCACACCAGATGGACGGGGTGGATGTTGCGTGCATGTACAAAAAGGTGAATCCCATGTAGCCCTGATGATGTACATGTTGCGGACAACAAGATAATGTAGAGGATTCATGTCATTTAGCCTTTACTACAACCACTCCACCTGCCTTCCGACGTAACAAATAAGACTCAAGTTTGGAAGATCTGACAATATTTTAATGAAAAAGAAAATTAAATGAAATTAATTTTCCCTGCTTGATTATTTTGACTATTGAATTGGTGGAGAGGGATTGTATTGGGTAAGGCCCAAATAAGACTAAAGTGTGGAAGATTTGACAATATTTTAATGAAAAAAAAAATTAAATGAAATTAATTTTCCCTGCTTGATTATTTTGACTATTGAATTGGTGGAGAGGGGTTGTATTGGGTAAGGCCTGGCCTCACCCAACATGTTGCCCACCTTGATGTATTTATTGTATATCCACACTGTCCATCTGTTTGGCCAGTTCAATTTAGGGCATCAGACCAAAAATGAAGCAGATCCAAATCTCAGGTAGACCACACCAAATGAAACAGTGGTGATTGACCATTAAAAAAATTCTTGTGGGCCACAAAAGTTTTGAATCAAGCTCATATTTGTTTTTACCAGATCATCTAGGTCAGTACGACCTTATCAACAGGTTTGATGGAAAATAAACATTACGGTAGCCATTAAAGTGAGTCCCAGGAAGTTTTTATCGGTGGACATTCAATCACTACTTTTTCCTATGGTGTGGTCCAAGAGTTAGATTTGCTTCATTTTTTAGCTCATACCCAAAAATAAGTGGGCAAAACTGATAGACAGCATGATATATAATACATACATCAAGGTAGGCTCCACGGCCTCGGCCACACCCAGTTGATCAGTGAGGCCAGGTGGCACTACCTAATATTTAATGGTCCAATTTCAATTAACAAGTGGCTATGAATACGATCAGAGGTTAGGATTCTTCAACAAATCTTATTTTAGGACCTTAGCAATAGATCTTTCCACAGTTTAATTAGAGTTGATATTTGGGCTTGTTGGCATCCACACGTAACTTGACTGCCGTTATATTCATTTGACTCTTCAAAGGCAACCTTGAGAACATCATACTATCTCATAAATTCAAACCATAAAGTCAGCTGCGTGCAAGAATGGAAGGATAAGATCATTTATAAAAGATTGGTCCAGCTAGGACATTTATGACTACATATTATATAATTTTGCACAATATTAAAAAGAGATGGACTGAACCCAATAAACGGTCCAAATGCAACTAGGTGCATGGAAAGGTTTCCATGCACCGAGCTCGCTGGATCATTTCTTCCCTTTAAATCAGCAGCAACTGCACGATAGGCTCATGCAAGTTAAAACGGAAGAATACGATGCAACCCTGGTGTAGACCCTCCTCTCAATATCTAGAGCCCAAGAATCAAGTTGGATGGCCAGCATGTGAACAATGAACTCATGTGTACGGTGTTGGTGTGTCTGGCTCGTTAAAATGGTGGGACTTCGGAACACGTGTGGCCGGAGAAGGTTTGTGGAAGAGTCTAATCGTTCATCGCATGGACCCGGCTTTTAATATGCTCTGGCCTTAAAATCAAGACATTACGTGGGCATTGACGTCACATTGTTGATGTGTGTGCCTCATGATCTGAGGGAAACGGATTGGTTACTCCCCCTCCCACCAACCAATGGCTGGTGGTCGGTGCTCTGTGGGCCCCACCATGATGTATGTATTTCATCCATGCCGTCCATATATTTTTCTATATCATTTTATGCTGTGAGACTAAAAATGAGGTACATACCAATCTAAAGTGGAACACATTACAGTGTTGAATGAAGGCTGACCATTAAAAACTTTTTAAGGCCATAAAAGTTTTGGATCAAGATGATCTTTGTTTTTTCCCTTCATCTGGGTCTGCATGACCTAATTAACAGATTGGATCTCAAATAAACAGTACAGTGGGCCTTAGGAGGATTTTAATGATGGATATCTAATCACTATTGTTTTCCTATGATGTGGTCCAGATGAGATTTATATCCTTCTCATTTTTGGGATGAAGCCCTAAAATGATTTGTAAAAATGGATGAACGGAATGAATGAAATACATACATCATGGTGGGGCCCACAGAGCACCGACCATCAGCCACCGGGCTGTGGCAGGGGGAGTAGCCAATCCGTTTCCTGATCGGAGCAGTTACTTACGGACGGGAGCGTTTTCGGTTCGACTCTAACCGTAAGGCACACATTAATCTATGTATTGTATATCTGCGCCGTTCATCTATTTTTCGGGATCATTTTAGTATATGACCCAAAAATGAATCAGATCAAATCTCTGGTGGACTACACCCCATGAAACCGTGGTGATTCACCACTAAAAACTTGTTGTGAGCCACGTAACTTTCGGATCTAAGTTGTGAACGTCCTCAAGTGCGCATGAACACAAGATGGAATGAAGCCCCCACTTTTTAAACTTTCCATTGGCTGATTCTAGTTTTGATTTAATTTTAATGCAAAGTTGACTCATATATAAAAGGATGCTTTTAATTGAAGTTATCACTAATTAACTAAAATAAGTTTGGAATCTATAGATGATTAGAAACCTTAGAATCAGTTAAAGATAGATGAATCATAAAAACTTTCAACTTAAGTGACTCGTATGGTTGACCTGCCGCTGTATATTCTAAATAAAGACTTCAGTTACAAGAGATGAAAGAATCAGACACCCTCACCCACCGCACTGAGTGCGGTCTTACTTTAAGAGATACATTACTATCAAAGGAACTACGGTACCTGTAAATAGGTTAATCATGTATCTATACTTTGCATAAATTCACGAGAGGGCCGAGCAAGTGATTAAAAAAAAAAAAAATTAATAATAAAAAAAAATAAAATCTTAGCCTTGCTTTGCAAAGTTGAAAGACAATGGACAAACAAATAAAAGAAAATAAATGCAATAAAAAGTAAATATAGTAAGGAATAAAAAAAAATGAACAAGAAATATAATTAGTTGTAATGGAATGTGCGGAGTAGACCGCGTTTTAAGCTTGACCGAGATGTGAGGCAGAGAAAATGAAAGTTAAACACCCTTTTCTTGATTCAGAAAATGAATGATCAAACATCCCTAATCTTGACTCTACTTCTGACTTAACTAGCTGGCTTTGGTAAGTTGGATTGTTGTGCCTAACTGAAGCGGAACGTAGGTATAAGTTATTACGCAGCACGCCAACAACGCAGTGAACCGATCGAGATCCAATCTCAAGCCTCACCCACAAATGATAAACAAGAAGAAATATAAACTAGAAACCGATCAAAGCAATCCAAACAAACCACAAGACAAGATATACGTGGAAAAACCCCAACAAGGGTTAAAAACCACGAATGTAATGTTCCATTATGAAGAAAAACAGAGATTATAAAGCGATATACTTACATCTCCCTTGAAAATATAGAGAAAACCCTTTGTCCACACCTTAGAATTATTTCCTAATATTTTCCAATATCCTAGAAAAGCCCTAGGGACACTTATATATAGTTTAGGCAACTTCCCTTTTCGCACCCTTGCGAAAGGCGACACAGAAATCCGCAGTCCGCATCAGATTCGGAAACGAGTCTGCGTAACTGCACGTCCGGTTGAGCAGACTGCACGACCGGTCGAGCACCTCGGAACCCAAAAACCTATGCTCGCTGGACTTTGAGTCGAGTCCATTCACGACTGGTCACGACCGGTCGAGTGGACTCCTCAACCAGTCGAGCAGGGGCCACTTCTCAACAATCTCCCACTTGGAGACACATCGCCATAAACCTTTGTCTTCTTCATCCGGAGCACCTCCCCGTCTTCAAGCCTAAAGACCAATCAAAGCTGAACAGAGCTTCAGCTTCTCCCGTGTGACCGCCTTAGTCAGCATATTCACATGATTCTCACTTGTATGAATCTTCTCCAAAGCAATCGATCCATCTTCTAGTAGCGAATGTATGAAGTGATATCTGATGGCAATATGCTTGGTCCTTGAATGAAAGGCTGAATTCTTAGCCAAGTGTATTGCACTCTGACTGTCACTCTACAGCTTGCAATCTGTTTGCTTCTTACCCAACTCTTCCATGAAACCTTGCATCGACACCATCTCCTTACATGCTTCTGTAACCGCAACATATTTTACTTCTGTCGTACTGATAGATACTATCTTCTGTAACTGAGAGACCCAACTGACTGCAGCACTACTCAGAGTAAAGACATAACCTGTAGTGCTTCTTCTGCTGTCATGTAACATCCCGAAAAATCGGGGGTCGAGCATAAACTCAACACCCGAGTTCCAGGACATCACTTATGCAATATAGATAATGATGCTTAAATGTTGTCTGCATTAGTGTATTGAACATGAGTGAGATTAAGCCAAAACAGTATATCATACTCCAGAGATAGTTAAATTGCAAGCGGAAGACTGTGATAGATAAATAACATATATAAATTATGTTGAGTCTCCAAAGTGTGATGATGTTACCAGGTTAATTAATTACAAGTACAATTTTAAAATATACCTAATGTGAGGAAGTGTAATGTCTTCTATCCCAGATACTATAGCCCCGTCAATGCAATTTCAGGTCTTCATAGACCTATCAGAGAGTTACATGAAGGAGAACTCCTCCTCAATATCATAGTAGTCCGGCTCTGCTTCATGAGCATCGCCATCACCTGAAACTCAACAAATCTTGTTGGTGTGTACAACACCATCCCGTAACGTGGGAGTGAGTGATCAACTCAGTGGAACAATAAAGCATAGGTTAACATGTTATCAACTCAGTCAAGCAGTAATGATAAAGTAGTACAATCAAACAATTCTAACTATTATTTAATGCAAGTATGAAATGACATGATGTATGCCCTTGTCAAACTACCCTCATGCGACACCATCTTACGTACACGAATGCGTTCATCCCTCAGTGCTCCACATCTACCAGGCACATGCAGTGCGATGATGAGCATGATTACCGAGTAATTATTAGCCCATTTCAAACAGCAGTATTGGGAAACTAAGGTACCTCCCTTGTATCATTCCCAAACATGATCCATTCTAGGGTCGTCAGTCCTAGTTAATCTCAGACGATGGTGTGTTTTCTAGGTCACTGTAGAGGCTGCCAGAGCTGTTACGTACAAAGGTTACACCACTCCCCCATCACCTCTTTAACGATTCATCACTATACAGAAACAGGCCTAGTTCATACTCTATATACTGCGGCAAAACTCGTCGCCTCACTGCAATTAAGAGTATGCTCGAGGTCACTACAAAGGGCTGTCAGGGCTGTTGCTCGCATTCGTTGCACCACTCCCCCATCACCTTATCAATGTAGGTCGACAGCACAAATATAGTGTCCCATACTACCATAATCGGCTCACTAGTCTGGTTGCTCACTGGTCACTACGGGGAGGCACGTGGCCCCAGCGTAGGCCGACAGCTCGACCACGGTGTCCCATACCACCATGCCCGGCTCATGAGTCTTAGCGGATCGAGGTACCATGGTTAAAAGAAATTTCACTGGTAAGTTTGGTACCCTAGGTTCAAGCATTGGTGATCAAACATGGTGAACATACATTAGACAGATCGAGTTACTTGACGAGCTCGGCTAGCTCGAGCGCACAACAAGTTGAACGATATGAAGCGCATAAGCACTTCATGTGGTCAACCACTATCGCCAACTGAAATACGAATTGGGTTCGTCGAACACATCTCACGTGGCAAATGAATCACAGCCACGAATTCAATTCTGGTACCGATTGTCTGGACTATAATCATAGCCCCAAACACGATAACTTGCAGTTAAATAAAGCAGTAATGGATCAAAATTCAAATCATACAATCAAAGTATGGTATTTTTCGTTTAGGGCTGCCAAGGCTGTTGCACGCACTCGTTGCTCCACTCCCCCATCACCCATGACGGATCATGCAACGTAAACATGAATTTAAGCATATGCATTACATAGATAAAATCATACAATCAATTGCGCATGTTATGAAGCACAACACAAGCATGAGTTTGTACATATTAAATTCCTAATCACACAGCTATCCAAGGAAATCATACACATAGTTAAAGGAGTTGAGAATCATATCTCAACACCCTTAAACATTACAATTTGCTAATTACTACTCATTCAAATATTTCAACAAACACTTTAAAATACATACATCAACATACATGACATATGTTGATCACATAGGCATTAGGCCAACTCCTTTCACTAGGGAGTTGCCCCAATCATAACACATGTACACCTACGACAGATAGTCATGGAAAGTAGGAATCCAAGTTCCATATTCATTTGAACATTTTCACAACCACTTGGGCTACACATTTCAACATATATAGCGTATAGTGGCCGTGGCGTGATTCAGGGCAAATCCTTTCGTCAAAGGGGCATCACCAATACAACAATCAATTATCCATGACAATTAGTCATGACGAGCACGAATGAGAATTCTATACTCATTCAGCCATTTTCACAAACACTTAGAATACACTATTACAACATACATGGTGTATGTTAACAAAACATGTATTAGGGCTATCATTTCGCCAAGCAAGTATTTTACGCATATATAATATATTTATACAACAAATAATCATGGCAACCACATCTCTAAAATATATATGTATACGGTACTTTCTACAATACAGTATTTCTACATACATAGTGTATATTAGTAAAACATGTATTTGGGCGAATCCTTTCGCCAAATAAGTATTTTATCCATATATCGTATATTCATACAACAAATAATCATGTCAAACACATTTTAAAATTTATACGTATACGGTATTTTCTACGAATACCTAGAATATGTAAAATTCCATAATCTACATCTTTAATTGAAACAAAAAACAGAAAGCACTTTGTACATGTGCAATTGCATGCAGATCATGAATCTGTCATTATCTGACATTGAAAGCGTTGAAAACCATAACCTATACACCTAAAGTCCGCACCTTTTATCGTAGAATCGTAATGAATCAGCTAGGTTTGCTAAGCCTTCGTATATGGCAGTTTGGTAACCTATAGAACGAAATAGGTTAGCTATTTCATAACCTACAACTATCAAAACCCCAAAACAGATTAGGGTTAGGGTTTCTTACCTAGAAACGGAGCCGAAATCGCCGGGAAAGCGATTAGAACGAGGCGATTAAACACGTATAGCAGCAGGGAAGAGTGGCAGGGAGATTCTCCCACTGCTCCCACACTTTCTCTCTCTTTCTCTATTCTCTCTCTAGGGTTTCTCTCAAATTCGTATGGCTGTCATGAGAGAGGGTTTAAGGTCCTTATATAGCCTAAAAACTAATCAAAATAGACTCCAGGTCAAAGTATACTTAAGTTATAACCAAAGCGGGACTTTTTCAGCTCAACGGAGGACTTCTGGCGGGCCTCCTTAAGCCAAAGGTCAGACTTAAGCTCACAAACTATGGATCTAATTTCTATTAAGTTTTCGTTTCGGTCGGGATTCCAAATCACGCGTGGCAGACCAGTTTCAGTTCAACGGTTAGCGGATCTCGATCGGAGATTCCGAGTACATGTAAATGTGTATGAAATTTCTCCTGATCCGAGGGTATAATTTGGTTTGATTCTGACGGTCTGGTTGCTTAAAACTGATCCGCAAGCAACACGTGCCAGATTACTATTCAAGATATTTTATTTTGAGTTAATTTCACATTTCTCACACTCTTCACTCCGAGCTCAAGCGAATAGCGCTGGGACACTATCTGGATTTGATTTCCGAGATGGTTGTCAAGCCCAGCAAGGCGGTCCTAATTCCTTAACTTCGTGTTAATCGAACTTCCGACGTGCGGTCCAGATCCGATACGGAGTTTCGAGATGCTCTCGAGAGCAGCCGGGTAATGAGATTGATCCTAGATTTTAGGGTACCCTAGCGTCAATGATTTTACAAGTTTTAGGTCTTGTAGATCATATTTAAAGTGATTTGTGCTAATTTTACAGGCACTCTAGTTTAACACTAGTTAAATCTCGCCTAATTTCTAAAGGATTTAGTCCCGAGTGATATTGGTCTGAGGTGGTACTTAGACCTTTGTAGTTTGTATATAAAGTGATCTAAGTTATACTACTTAGCTAGTTTAAGTTAGTGTCTAGGATGAAGGTACTTAGAAAGATTGAAAGAACAAGGTGGTGAAGGGTGGGATTTGTGAAGAAAATGGTTTGAAAAGAGATTTGAGGCTTTAATCGAGTGTTTGAGAAGTTAAACCGGTGTTAGGTTTGACTCATCGCATAAGGACGTCTAATTTCAGGTTGGGAAAAATTCGGGCTGTTACATGTCGATATCTCCTGCCAAATCTGAATCCACATAGCCTTGTAGCTTGATTTTCGATCCACCATAGCACAACCGTACATCCTTAGTACTTACCAAGTATCTAAGGATCCACTTCAAAGCTTCCCAATGTTCCTTTCCGGGGTTGTTCATGAACCTGCTAACAACTCTCACTGCTTGAGCAATGTCTGGCCTCGTGCTCACCATAGCATACATGAGACTCCCAATAACTAACACGTATGGGACTTTAGCCATGTAATCTCGTTCCTCTTGCGTCTTTGCACCTTGCTCTTTAGATTGCTTGAAGTGATTGGCTAATGGAGTGTTAACCGGCTTAGCACCTCCCATATTGAATCGATCAAGTACCTTGGCTATGTACTCTGCTTGTGACAAAACCAGTTTCTTGTTTTCCCTGTCATGCTTTATCCTCATACCTAGGATTTTTTTTACAGCTCCCAAATCCTTCATAGCAAATTCTCTAGACAGTTGTCTTTTGAGATCTGAGATGTCTTTCATGCTTGAACCGGCCACAAGCATATCATCAACGTACAGAAGGAGAATGATATACGACGTATCAAACTTCTTCAAATAACAACAGTGGTCAACATGACATCTCCTGTAACCATTTTCCAACATGAAACTGTCGAACTTCTTGTGCCACTACCTCGGGGCCTGCTTCAAGCCATATAGACTCTTCTTCAATCTGCACACCTTGTTCTTCTTTCCTAGTGCCACGTATTCTGTCGCCTGATTCATATATATCTCTTCTTTAAGGTCCCTATGAAAAAATGTTGTGTTAACATCTAGCTACTCTAGATGTAAGTCCTCTGTAGCCACTATACTTAAGACCATACGAATCGTAGACATTTTCACCACAGGCAAAAATATTTCAGTGAAATCAATACTTGCCTTTTGTTGAAACCCTTTCACAACCAATATAGCCTTGTACCGTTTCGAACCATCGTGCTCTTCCTTCAGTCTGTAAACCCACTTGTTATGAAGACCTTTCTTACCCTTGGGTAGAGTGACTAGTTTCCATGTACGATTAGACTCAAGAGAGTCCATTTCATCATCCATGGCCTGCTCCCACCTAACCCGTATATTTGACTGTAACGCCTCTTCAAAACACTTTAGCTCACCATTATCTGTCAGTAGTAGATAATGTAAGGAGGGTGAGTATCGAACCGTGGGTCTCCTCTCCCGAGTAAATCTCCTCACAACCGGTGTATGCAGTGTTCCTGTGCATGATCATCTTGTGGCGCTATAACACCCATGTCCGGCAACTCTTCCAACTCTACGAATTCCTTTTTCTCGGCTTTATTTTCTTGCACACTGTCCTTATGCATCACTTTTTCATTGAAGACTACGACCTTGCTTCTGATGATTTTTCTGTTTTCTGCATCCCAAAACCTGTAGCCAAAATCATGCTGCCCGTAGCCTATAAACGTGCACCTCTTGGACTTTGCATCCAGCTTGTTTCTGTGTTGCGCATCAATGTGAACATATGAAGTGCAACCGAACACTCTGTGATGTGTAAGGTTCACTTCTTTCCCAGTCTACGCTTCTTCTGGTAGCCCACCATCCAATGGTACTGAGGGACTTCTTTTGATGAGATATGCGGCAGTATTCACAGCATCTGCCTAAAACGTCTTGGGCAACCTTGCATGTAACCTCATGCTCCTGGCGCGCTCAAGGATGATCCTGTTAATGCACTCAGCCACACCATTCTGCTGCGGTATCCTTGGAATCATTTTCTGATGTTTGATTCCATTTACTGTACAATACTCCTCAAACCTTTTATCACAGTACTCTCCCTCATTATCAGATCTGAGACATTTTACTGTTTTACCTGTCTCATTTTCTACCATAACTTTTCACTTCTTAAATACATCAAATACATCAGATTTGTGTTTTAAGAAATAGACCCACAGTTTCTACTAGTATTATCAATAAAAGAAACAAAATAACGTGAGCCACCAAGAGATAATACCTGTGCCAGTCCCCACACATCAATGTGTACAAGCTCCAACAGATGCGTCTTTGGAGCCTGTCCCGTCTTCTTGAAGCTTACCCTCTTCTGCTTGTTATACACGCAGTCCTCGCAGAATTCCAAGTCAATAGACTTTAGCCCTGGTAGCTTCCCTTTAGACAATAACACTTTCATCCCATTCTCCTCATATGTCCCAACCTCTGATGTCATAACTGACCATTCACTCCAGTTGATGCGACTGAGAGTTAACTATACGATCCTGAAGTCATGTACAAAGTACCTTCCTTTTTGCCTCGAGATATCACCAAGACACCTTTTGTGATCTTCTAGGAATCACTGGTGAATGTCGTCACATAACCGATATCGGCTAACTGCCCCACTGAGATCAGATTACGTTTTAAACTCGGTACATGTCTGATATCCTTCAATTTCAAAATCGTTCTATCTTTCTAATTGACATGAACGTCTCCCTTTCCAACAATATTACATGGCTCATCATCACCTAGGTAGACTCTTCCAAAGTCACCTGACACATAATCACGCAGAACTTCCTTACATGAGGTGGCATAAAATGAAACACCCGAGTCTATAACCCAAGACTCATTCGTCGCATCAAGAGACAAGATCAATACCTCTGTGTCACTCTCCTCAGATAAATTCACTAATTCATTCCCGCTTTGAGAGCTTCCTTCTTGTTTCTTGAGCGCCCTGCAATCACGTTTCATATGCCTCTTCTTGCCGCAATAGCAACACTCGTCTTTGTCTTTCGGTCCCTTGGACTTCTTCCTCGACTTAGAACGTCCGTGTTTATTACCTCATTTATTCAACGATCTTCCTCTTCCTTCAACATTTAGAGCATTCTCTAAATCTCCTGAAACTCCTGATGCATTTCTTCTATATTCTTTACTGAGAATTAGACCGGCCACATCATCAAATTTTAGCTTTGTCGACCCTGAAGAATTGCTCACAGCAATCACCAAACCATCCCAACTGTCTTATAGACTGGATAAGATCAATAACGTACTGACCTCATCTTAAAAAATAATACCAACGAATTCCAACTGGCTCGTGACTGTATTAAACTCGTTTAAGTGTTCAACTACGCTCTCACCATCCGACATCTTCATGTTGAATAGTTATTTCATAAGATGAACCTTGTTGGATGCTGAAGGCTTTTCATACATTGTGGCTAGGGATTCCATTAATTCTTTCGTAGTTTTCACCTTGGATATATTGAAGGCGACACTCTTAGACAAAGAGAGTCAGATCGTTCCTAAAGCCTTCCTATCTAGTAAAAACCATTCATCATCTGTCATCTTTTTTGGTTTATTCTCTTTTCCTCTTAGAGGAATATAGAGGTCCTTCTGATACAGATAATCCTCCATCTGCATCTTCCAGAAGGCAAAGTTTGAACTATCAAACTTCTCAATTCTAGTTTTCTCTTCTTCTGTCATCACTCCCAATAGAACTAAACCAATAGCTTTGATACCAGTTGTTGCGCAGCACGCCAACAACGCAGTGAGCCGAGATCCATTCTCAAGCCTCACCCACAAATGATAAACAAGAAGAAATATAAACTAGAAACAGATCAAAGCAATCCAAACAAACCACAAGACAAGATATATGTGGAAAAACCCCAACAAGGGTAAAAATCACGGATATAATCTTCCACTATGAAGAAAAACAAAGATTACAAAGCGATATACTAACCTCTCCCTTGGAAATATAGAGAAAACCCTTTACCCACACATTAGAATTATTTCCTAATGCTTTCTAATACCCTAGAAAAGCCCTAGGAACACTTATATATAGTTTAGGCAACTTTCCTTTTGCACCCTTGCGAAAGGCTACACAGAAATCCACAGTCGGCATCAGATTCGAAAATGAGTCTACGTAACCTCGACTGGTTGAGCAGACTGCACGACCGATCGAGAGGACCCCTCGACCGGTCGAGAATGATCCACGATCGGTCGAGCACCTCGGAACCCAAAAACCAATGCTCGCTGGACTTTGAGTCAAGCCAGTCCATGACTGGTCACGACCGGTCGAGTGGACTCCTCAACCGGTTGAGCAGGGGCCACGACTAGTCGTGCGCGGCCCCAGATGTGGCTCCACTTCTCAACATAAGTATGGTAGTTGTAAAGCATCATAGGTGGCTGATTTTACTTGTTGTTGGGGAGTGGAAGCTAAGGAAACTAACGAAAATTTCTCCAAGCTTCTCGACTATTCTCTCTGGCGTCGGTTCCTGCCTCATCTAAGCAGGGGGCGAATGTTACTTATATAGGCTACGAAACCGTCTGCTAATAGATGTCCAACGGACACTTGGCAGTTATTTTTCATGTAAGATCAGCCAGAAATCTCCGGGAGAGAGGAATGCGACGCTAGGTGTCCCTTAGTTGGTGCCCAGCCGATGGTATACCTTCTTACATTTTCTGGACATGTGGGGTGTCTACATGTTGAGTTCTAATTATTGTTATTTAACACTTGTTTTGCAGTTCTTTCCCATGTAAAATGATGATAATATGGCTTATTTAGATTAATTTTCTATGTACAATAAAGAAAAGAATGTCTAAGATCATTCATGCTAAGACGAAAGTTTTATAGTGCAAGAGGAGCCAATGTTCGAGTATGAACAATTCTAAGCCATAGGAGGACGGCCGACCATGGATTTTCACGATCAACCCCCGAATGTTGACAAAAAAAACTCAAAAATAACGGACTAAATAGAAAAAATTTCCACAGCCGATCGTGAGTTGTTGGATAGAGAGTTACAGTCGACTGTGGATAGGGTCGATCAACCGTGAAAGTGCGAAACTGTTGCGCAATTATGCAAAAAGTGGTAGAATTTTCTAAAACCCCAAGGTCGGTGGAGAAATTTCTATATAAGGAGGCCTCTAACACATCCCAGATCATCCTAGAATGAAGGGGAGAGAGAGAGAGAGAGAGAGAGAGAGAGAGAGAGAGAGAGAGAGGAACTCGAGGGTGAAGTGGCTACGTCGACATCCCCACCACGTTTCCTTGCTTTTCTTGTATAGTTTCTTTATTTTTCTGCTTAAGAGTTAGCCATGTTTAACTAATCTTTTAACTAAGACTAAGGGGGTGAAGGTTTTAGTTAATTTCAATATTCTAGTTCGATTTGTTTCATACATTGGATTTCATTATTATTATTTAATTGAAGTATATTTGAATTTTACTTTATAAGCATTTGAGTTGTTTATTTCTGGATCCGTTATGAACTCTGGTTACATTGGCTGCTCTGATTTAGTAATTTCTTAGCTTGATCAGAGAATGAATCAATCTGTAAAATTTATTGATCTATTATAAACACTAGGCACAATAAATGATTGAATTTCCTGTGATTGATGAGGGAATCATTCAATTGAATTCGTATATTGTTTGGATGTTTATGGATGGATTAATTGTTTTATTTTCCAATTAGAAAGAATCATTATTCGATTCTAGGCGAGTTATTGAAGTGAATCGATGAACTAAACATTGTGATTGCTAGAAGTGAATCCCCGGATCCTTAGCTGCTTTAATTACTATTTTTCACCCTAATCATTTGCTGAATTTCTTAATCTTATATTTAGATTAGTCCTAGTTGTGTTCTACCCAATTCTAGTTCCTGTGGATCGATCTCGATCTCACCAAGTTCTTACTACATCACAGGCCTACACTTAGGGTTGGTGAACAATATTACATAAGCTGGTATTTGTCTTTTCCCTTTATCCAGATTTGTGTAACCTTATCAATAGGTTAGATGGAAAATAAGCATGATTAAAGTTAGCCCTAAGAAAATTTTAATGGTGGGTGTTCGATCCCCAATGTGTTATGTTCTATAGTCCACTTGGGATTTGGATTTGCTTCGTTCTTTGGGCTCATTCCCTAAAATGAGCCAAAAACCTATGGACGGCCTGTGTATACAATACATACATCAAGACGGGCCCCACCGTGAGCGTCACACCATGTTAGGCAAGGCCGGGCACACCTAATCCACTCCCCTATATATATATATATATATATATATATATTTAACAATACCCTTAAGGTATGATGAAATCAAGGTTTTGGTCTCAGTTCTTATAACTCTTTTTTTTTTTTTTTTTTTTTTTTTTTTTCTGGCCCTAGGGAACTTTTTGAAGTTTTTCAAGACAAAAATGCTCTTATGTGGACTGCTAGAATGTATGGCGAGAGCTTATCTCAAACTCGAGCACCGAGTAACGAGACACATATCCCGAGTTTGGGGTGTGAACTGAATAAAAACACACGTGAGAAAATTTTCCACGTGTTAGCGTAGTCAAATTAACAGTCAATTTGTGATCAATAAGATTACCCCAATTGGACTTGTAAGGAGAGCGCTCTCATTTTTAGGTATGATCCATGATATGGACTTTAGGCTATTAAATGGTGTCCAAATGATATGATTTCAAAGCTATTTGAAATTTCATCAAATTATCTTTCCAATGATCAACACACGATCACACAAATTGGACCTATAACAAATAAGTTATGACCGTTTTCATGTGGATCGCTAATGAGACATTGGATCATCGATGAGACTCTTTGGATCGCCAACGGTCACTTTGGAATAATCTCATTTGGACACCATTTGACAGTCGAAAAGTGGGCCTAAAGTTTATCATGACATGGATCACACCTGGAAATAAGAGCGAGAGCGATTTCACGAAAACAGTCATAAGACTCTTGTTACAAGTTCGATTGGGGTGATCTTATGCTTGATGGAAAGATAATTTGATAAACTTTCAAATGGATTCAGAATCATCTCACTTGGGGTACTAGGATTGCATGTATCATCCACAGTCCTCAACTGCACTCTTGATGTGGGAGTTTCATCTAAATTCATTCAACACTCATCAAAATGTAAAAACTATAATAAAAGAATAACATAATAATTATATTAACGTCATTCAAAAATACACAATACTCATACATATACTTTACCACCCGAGTGACACTTACAAGTAAATAGAAGTATAAAATCATTAAAAAGAAAATGTGAAATTCCTATTTGAATCATTTTTCTTTATCTTTCTAAAAAATAATCTCCATGTGGTTGGTTTTAAGGCCATCTTCTTTCTCTTCAATGTGATTGGGAAATTCAGACTACTTCTTAGCACTCGGCTCATGGTGAGCCGATGGTGGACAGTGTCTGGGAGAGGGGATCAAGATTTTCGGTAGGTAAAATGGTGTTAGGTGGCCATCGGTTTATGGCAGGTCGATGGTCCATGTGGCACCATTTTATTTGTCAAAATATGTTCCTTGACACCTGTTGACTCGAACAATGAAAGCAGGGATAATAGTGTCACCGTCAGCTCACCACGAGCCGGGGGTTTTATTTTGCCAATTTGGTCCATTGGTTGCATCCGCAAGGGGCTGAGGACCCTTAATATACGACCTATTTAGATTGACAATGTTTTATGGGTCGGATAGAGATGATTTCAAGGTGCCAATTAGGGTTTTCAGAGCATCGAAATGATCAGTTGGAATTTGATTTTTCAGGTTCCAGATCTGCTGATCATGTTCATCACTATTCCCGTGACGTGCCGAGAGTCTTGTCCATTTGATCGATCAAATTTTAAATGGTAATCGAATTGCCCATGGATGGTTTTATCAAAGCTCAGCCGAAGTCAAAAGAGTAGTTTAGTATTATTTTGGGTGCAATGTCTACAAATGCCTAACAAAAAAAAAAAAAAGACAACTATAGAGGGGGACCACCACACTCTCCTCCCTGTCACAAACTCTCATCATTGATACCCACCAACAAAAATAAAAATAAGACTCAACATGCCACTATTATCCTTACATAGATTTACCATGGTTGATATAGCTTCCACATCGGAGAGTATAGCCGAAAATATTCGAAAAAAAAAAACACTCGTTTTACACTTGGAGAGTACAGTGAGTATGCCAGAGAGTATGGTGGTCCCCTATACAAACTTCTAACCGTCGTGGAAACTTCTGCTCTAATGTGGACCCACAATCCCTTTTTTGAAAAAAGAATTTTCAACTTTCCAGACAAGCTACCACCATAGAATTGTATTTTTGTCCTGAAAAACTTCAAAACATATCGAAGACAAAAAAAAAAAAAAAAGAGTCACTGAAATTGAGGCCAACACTTTAATTTTGTCATACCTGTTGGGGGCCTTGCACACAAAACCCTAGGATCTAGCTTCCCGAAATAAACCAGAATTATGTATAATAAAGCAATGAAATAAATCAAAGCATAAATCACACACCACACAAGAGATTTTTACGTGGAAAACCCTCAAAGAGGTAAAAACTATGAGACCTCGTCCAGATCAACAATCCACTATGAAGTAGAACGTTATAACCTTCTTCACTCACATAGGAGTGGATAAACAATAAGAGAAACAAAGAAAATGGAGAGATCTAACCATTAACGAGGACGTGGAAGCGCTGAGATATCAAGTGCACAGTAGATCACCTCTACGAGCAGAACCTCTTTTCCACAAGCTTCCTCTCTTTCTTTCTCTCTTTCTCTCACCCCTTTGATAGCCCTAAACCCTTTAGCAAACCCTTGTAAAGTTTTAGGAAACCCTCTTATATCTTTTCCATACCCTAAAAAACTTTAGGGATTTCCTATTTATAGTTTTAGGAAACTCCCTTCTGCATCCTTGTAGCGAAAGGACTCAAAAATCCGCAATCCGCACAAAATCGTGAAACGAATTTACGTAACCTTGACCGGTCGAGTGGATCCCTCGACCGGTCGAACGGCACCTTCGACCGGTCGAGCACATCCCACGACCGGTCGAGTACCTCAGAAATCCAAAACCTTAACTCGTTGGACTTTGAATCGAGCCCTGCGCGACTGGTCGTGCACCAGCCATCGACTGGTCGAGCAAAACTCACGACCAGTCGAGCACGGGGAAAAAACCCCATCAAATCTCTCCTTTTTTGACCTAGGAGAGATTTACCTTCTTCAAGCCAGCTTGGTTTCTACAAACCTCAAACTTGCCCTTGAGCAAAGCCTTGGTCATCATGTATGACCCATTATCGTCCGTGTGAACCTTCTCAAGTTATAACACCTTCTGTTCTAAAGTATTCTTAATCCAGTGATACCTAATCTCTATGTGCTTGGACTTGGAATGCTGACTTGGATTCTTACTCAAGTGTATAACACTCTAACTATCGCAATAGACCACGTTCTCCTCCTGCTTCAGGCTAAGTTCCTGTAAGAACCTCTTCATCCAAAGCATCTCTTTACATGCCTCTGTGACTGCAATGTACTCGGCCTCTATCGTCGACAATGTTACGACCTTCTGTAGCTTGCTCTGTCAAGAAACTGCTCCTCCTGCAAACATGAACATGAACCCCGATGTAGACTTCCTGGAGTCTATGTCGCCTGTCATATTTGCATCCGTGTAGCCCTCTGACACAGGTTTTCCGTCACCATAGCATAGGCTCAACCTGGATGAGCCTCTTAGATACCGTAGTATCCACTTAACTGCTGGCCAATGTTTTTTGCCAGGATTGGCAAGATACCGGCTGACTAAACCAATTGCATATGTTATGTCTGGGCGTGTACACACCATAACATACATCAAACTTCCTACAGCTGACGCGTAGGGTATCTTCTGCATCTCTTCCACCTCTACCTTCATCTTTAGACACTACCTGTCGCTCAATCTGAAGTGACTATCCAATGGAGTACTGATCAGCTTCGTTGCATTCATATTGAACCACTCTAGGATTTTCTCAATATACCTCTCTTGTGACAGCCAAAGCTCCCGACTGCTTCTATCACGGGTTATCTCCATTCCTATGATCTGTCTAACTAGGCCCAAGTCTTTCATCGCAAAAGACTTGCCCAACTCTTGTTTCAGCATGTCGATCTTCGATATGCCAGAATTCTCCATATTCACAGTTCCAAAGTCACCTTACTTGTAGCTTGTGAAGAAGTCCCTGCGTGAAGTCTCATGAAAAGAAGCTCCTGAGTCAATCACCCAGTCGGTGTCCTGACTCGTAGCCGTGAGACAAACATCATGATCTGTTGAAAGAATAACTAAAACGTCGTCATCTGATGCGATCGCAGTGAAATCTGATTCATCTTCCTTCTCCTTTCCTTTTCATTTCTTGTCGTACTTCTTACCGCGACATTCATGCTTGTAGTGGCCCTTCTTGCTACAATTCCAGCAATCAACATCCTTCCTGTTACTCGACTTGCCTCTTGATTTATCTCGGGACTTCTCACCTTTTCTGTTCTTTCCTCTCCCCCGTTCTTGTGTCATAAGGGCCTCTTGCTGAGTGGACCCTTGAGACTTCCTCCTTATCTCCTAATTGAAGAGACAACTAGTAACCTGTTCCATGGAAATCTTTCTGTCTGATGCGGAGTTACTTAGAGACACCATCAATGTCTCCCAACTGTCAGGCAATGAACTGAGCAATAGCAAAGCCTACAATTCATCATCCAAGACCATCTTCATAGAGGAGAGTTGGTTCACTATATTGTTGACCTCATTCATGTGCTCGGCCACAGAACCACCATATTTGAACTTGAGATTCACAAGTCGCCTTATCAGAAAAATCTTATTTCTAGATGTCTTCCTCTCATACAGCCCTTCTAATTTCAGCCATAGGCTAGCGGCTGAGATCTCTGTAGACACATGGTGGAATACGGAATCATCCAACCATTGTCTAATAAACCCTACCGCCTTTCAGTCCATCTTCTTTCAATCATCATCAAACATATCCTTGGATTTTGCTGATATGCCTAAAATTGGAGAATATAAGTCCTTGCAATAAAGCAAGTCCTCCATCTTAGCCTTCCATATGATCCAGTTAGAACCATTGAGGCTGATCATCCTTGATGAGCCACCTTTCATAATTCAAAACCGATCTTACCCGTTCAATGAACTTAGCTTTGATACCACTTTGTTGGGGGCCTCGCACAAAACCTTAGGATTTAGCCTCCCGAAACAAACCAGAATTATGGATAATAAAGCAATGAAATAAATCAAAGCATAAATCACACACCACACAAGAGATTTTTACGTGGAAAACCCTCAAAGAGGTAAAAACCACGGGACCTTGTCCAGATCAACAATCCACTATGAAGTAGAATGTTACAACCTTCTTCACTCACGCAAGAGTGGATAAACAATAAGAGAAACAAAGAAAACGGTGAGATCTAACCGATTACGAGGACGTGGAAGCGCTGAGATATCAAGTGCACAGTAGATCACCTCTACGAGCAGAACCTCCCTTCCACAAACCTCCTCTCTCTCTTTCTCTCTTTCTCTCACCCCTTTGATAGCCCCAAACCCTTTAGCAAACCGTTATAAAGCTTTAGGAAACCCTCTTATATCTTTTCCATACCCTAGAAAACCCTAGGGACTTCCTATTTACAGTTTTAGGAAATTCCCTTCTGCATCCTTGTTGCGAAAGGACTCAAAAATCCGCAATCCGCACAAAATCGGGGAACGAATCTGCGTAACCTCGACTGGTCGAGTGGATCCCTCGACCGGTCGAGCGGCACCTTCGACCGGTCGAGCACATCCCACGACCGGTTGAGTACCTCGAAAATCCAAAACCTCAACTCGCTGGACTTTAAGTCGAGCCGTGCTCGATTGGTCGTGCACCAGCCCTCGACCAGTCGAGCAAAGCTCACGACCGGTCGAGCATGGGGAAAAAACCCCATCAATACCTTACGACCATTGTAATAATAAAAAAATTATCTTGATCTCGGAGCCTGTAGTGGCCTCTGGAGTAAAGAGAATGGTATTGGTATGTGCTCTATGGCCCATTATAATGTTTGCATTTCATTCACAAGACCATACCATAAGAAACAACGATGATTTAGTACCATTATTAAAAACTTCGTAGGGCCCGCTATAATGTTTATTTGTCATCCAACCTATTATTAGGTAAAATGTTTGGAAAATATCAACTTGATCCAAAACTTTTGTGGCCCTAAGGGGGTGTTTGGACGGACGAATTGGAAGGGATTGGATGGTAAAATCCCGGGATATGCCAAACATGCCAAACAGACTCGGTGAACTTGTCTCGGGATATAGCAAACCCATGGATCTTAAACGAATCCACTGACATCATCACCATCATTACCTTAAAATTGATCCCATCCCTCCTAATCCCGTTCAATCAGGCCTAGGGCGTGTTTGGACGAACGGATTGGAAGGGATTGGAAGGTAAAATCCTGGAATATGTCAAACGTGCCAAATAGACCCGGTGAACTTGTCCTGGGATATAGCAAACCCATGGATCTTAAACTAATCCACTGACATCACCATCATTACCTTAAGGGCCCATTTGGCTGGGTGGATTGAATGGTGTTAGGGTGAATGGGATCAGATTTAAGGTAATGATGGCAGCGTCAGTGGATTGTTGGCAATCCAATGGTATTGGTGTATCCCATGGCTAAAATTCATGCCTGTTTGGGATGGTTGGCATATCCAGGGATGCCAAACTCTTATCTCATTTGGCCGGGCGTGGGATTGCATGCAATCCCATGGAAAACTGCCCTGTCCTACACCAGGATAAGAACACATCTCTGCAATCAATCTTTTAAGAACCGCAATAGAAAATCTCAAACGAGGATCGAAACCAGGAGGGCAATTCGTGGGGGCGGGCCATAACAAGAATCTTCGGCGACGCAGCTTCTCTTCTTCTCTACCAATCAATCCCTTCCTCACTCCGCTTTTCTCTTCAATTCCACAGAAAACAAGCGATTTATGATTGGGATCAATTAGAAAACCTTTTCATTTTCTTACGTGGGGTTCTGAATTCATGCATTTCGAGATAGATTTCAAACAGTTTGTAGATATTTCAAAACCCACTTGCTGAAACCTTGAATCTACAAGACCCAGCTTCAGAATCGACGTAAATTGAAAAATCAAGAAATCAGTTTAAAAATTTGCTCGATTTTAACCAGGAAATTAGTTCAAAATTCTATTCGATTTTCTCCGAGCTCGATTTCGAACAGTGCTAGGAGATTTCAAGGACCCAATTGAAAAATCTGTGTAGAGACAACAATGGAAGAATCTATTCATTTCTTCTACCTGGGTCTGAATTGTTGAGACTTTCGAGCTGGATTCCAAACAGTTTGACTAGATTTTGAAAACCCACTTGTAGAACCCGTGAATCTACAAGATCCAGTTACAAAAGCCAAGGATATTCAAAACCCTTGAATTTGACAAGGCGCGCGCGCAGAGAGAGAGAGAGAGAGAGAGAGAGAGAGAGAGAGAGAGAGAGAGCAAAGGTAAGAGATGGGATTAGGAGGGATTTTGCAATCCTTCCTTATCCTCTTCAGATCTGTCGATGGATTCAGACTCAACGAAATCCATTGCGGTCCAAACAGGCAAGGGATGGGATTAGGAGGGATTTTACAATCCCATCCACCCTAATACCATTCAATCCGCCCCGCCAAACACCCCCTAAAATTGATCTCGTCCATCCTAATCCCATTCAATCTGGCCGCCCAAACAGGCCCTAAGAAATTTTCATCGCTTACATTAATTCTCTACTCTTTTTTTCTGGTGCGGTGAACCTGAGTTTTGGATCTACCTCATGTTTTGGCTCATGCCTTTAAATTATTTGAAAATGTGAATATTCGGCGTGCACATACGTCATAGTGGACCCACATAGCTTCTCCAGCACCGAGCTCGGCTCTAGAGGGGTCCCTACCGAAACCAAGTCGGTTATTCACACGTCACAATCACCAGGAGAAGGAAAAGAAAATCCTGGCTTTCTTTGCATTATTCCCTTTAGCTCACAGCCCATGATGCGAACGGTTAGCATCTACTCTGAGTGCTGATCCTACTCAGCCCATTAACCATTGCTTTATTAACAACTTTCATAGAATCTCTGTTTAAACTTAAAATCTTTTGTAATACACGTGGAAAACATCCTGATGGTTTATCAAATGGATCCTCTTTGAAGCTCCCATTGAGCTAAAAAAAATCAAGCCATCAAATATTCCTAGCTGTCCAATTGAGAGATTCTTGCCAGACAAACGTGGGCTACTAAGTGCTCAGATCCGGTCATCCAGGAAGCAGAATGCCTGGACACCAGGACTCTGTGAGGCCCACCGTAATGTGTGTGTTTTATCCACACCGTCCAATCATTTTTCTAGATCAGTTTAGGGCATCGCTTCAAAAACGAGACAGATCCAAAGCTGAAGAGGATCACACCACAGGAAACAGTGGGGTTAAAGCCACCACCGTTGAAACCTTCGTAGGGCCTACCATGATGTTTATTGGCCATCCAACATGTTCATAGGGTCTTACAGACCTGGATGAAGGGAAAACACAAATATCAGCTTGATCCAAAACACTGTGGCCCTAGGAAGTTTTCAATGATAAGCATTCAATCCCCGTTGCTTTCTCTGGTGTGGTCCACTTGAGCTTCAGATCTTCCTCATTTTTCGAGTCGTACCCTAAAATGATCTGGCAGAAGGGATGAACGGCGTAGATAAAACACATACTTAACTGTGTGCCCACAGAGTCAAGTCAAACCCCGGGGACATTGTCTCCGGGCAATCCGCGTCCAGTCATCCATGTGGCCGTGGTTGCTCCTTTACGGTAGGCCCACTTGATAAACAAATACCACTTTCTTCCATGCGTTTCACACGTTTGCGGAGATAGTCCGCCCCTTTGAAATATCTAATATATCACATCGGTGGAACGCGTAGCATATGTACGCAACCAATCTAAACTATTCAAAACATAGGGTCAATGTAGATGGATCATAGCTCGCTTATCACGCGGATTTAATGATTCCTTACCATCCAATCGACATGTGTGATGTGGACGGTTAAAAATAAAATGGTCAGTTATCCATATTCCGTGAGCGAAATTCAACGGATGACAATGTTTGCCACCTTGAATTTCAGGCCATGCTCTATCGACGATGGAGCATGATCTGGACGCTCCAAATTGCCATCCGATCCATGTATAAACGTTTACGGTGATAAGACACCGAGGCCTCAAGGATAGTGATAAACTCTCGCTGTGGCCCACCGTAGATTGCTTTTGTCAATAGATCGACCTTCTTTCCAGATTTGTTTGTATTCAAATCCACTTAGAATTTAGTTATTCTAGAAGCAATGCGTGTGGGCCCATGGATGTGTGAATGACATTCTCTTTGTACAGCAGGATACCCTTACGAAGAAAGCTGGACATCCCAAAAATCAAACCTATCCCACCATGGTGGGCCATTCCGTGAATTTGGTAGCTTTTGGAGGGATAGGCATTGTTTTCTATGTCATGTGGTCCACCTAATGATTATGTTTGGGGCATCCTGCCACAATGATGGGGCTGACAAATGCAGGAGTGAGATGGCATATACAATTAGTGATAGGCCTTAAAAAATAGGCCTGTTAATTTCACAATTGAAACAAGGTTTTATATTGTTATAGGGGTTGTCAAGTATTTTATAATGTTTTAGTTGATATAATGACTATATAAGTTTAACTTTTATAATATTCTACCATCATGATATAAATATAAATGAAAATATTCAACTATGGATAAATGTAAATATTTTCAAAGCAGGTTGAATTCATGAAAAATCATAGAAAATAAATAATGTTTATTGAAAAACCTTTATTTTCAGGAACTCATGGGAAAGAAAATTATTATTATTATTTTTTTTTTGGATAAGATTTTTTTTTTTAATTTACAAATTTAAGATTTATTTTCAAATTTGTTGTCTTGCAAAATAAAGTTTTTCTTGAAAAAAATATATTAGTAAATATAATATATTTGACATTATTAAAGATGGATAATGACACATGTAATTGTGGCATATGTGGATGCTTGAAACTCAATTGTGACATGACGTCGCATGTGAGGTGCTCGAAGCTATATGATGGCACATGTGGCATAGACACACATAAAGATATTTAACACATGGGCACTTGTAGTTGAATGATAGCAAATAGTGACCAATGACACCATTGGCACATATGACATATTTAGAGCAATTGAAGATCGACGGTGGCAGGAATTATGCACTGGCGTACGTGGAATACCTTCAACATGTGGGGGTGTAAGAGAAGATGAATGGTGGCACACGTGACACATTAGTATGTGTAGGATACTTTGCACGTGGGATTGTGAACACCATCCCATGGGTGAATGATCGCAGCCAAAATGCATCTCATGGTGTGACTTAGTTTTGAATGGGAATGATGAGGACTAAGAATAATGCATTTCAAAGATTTGGAATTGACCCTAGCTGATAAAGGCTTAGAATTTATGATTGATTAAATCTGTATAATCACCTTGGGTTGGAAAAATTTTCAATTTAAGATGACTCCTATATAAGGTCACCAAGATTCTAAATAAGAGCCTCAATGAAGGAGAATAAAAAATGAGGCAGATATAGCATTCAAGTGAACCACACCACGTGAAACAAAAAGAATTGAATGCCTACTTTAAAAGTAAAAATGAGCAAAAGGCACACGGGGATGTGTACCTGTCATCCATCCTATTTGTTCCCGGCCTCACAAAGACATGAATGAAGAGAAAACACAAATATCGACTTGATCCAAAGCTTCTGTGGCCCCAAAGAAGATATGAAAGATAAACATTCAATTTCTCCTATTTCCTATGGTGTGGTCCACTTGGCTTTTGGATATACCTCGTTTTTGGGCTCATGCCATAAAATGAGTGGAAAAAATGAATGAACAGCATGGATCAAATACACACATAACAGTGGGCCCCACAGATTTTAATGAGAAAAAGTTTCATTTCCCATTTAAATGCAGAACATCGTGTTAACATCAATGAATGGCTGCATAACGTAAATACAGATAGGTAATAATCACTGATTTTTAACTTATTTACTACTCCTAAATGAGAAAACGACAGGCTCCCATCAAGATGCAATGTACGGTTGAAATGCCACTCAGACTCTAATTCTGGTCGATCTACAGATCTTGTGATCGAATACAAAAGCCCTACGAGGGTATTTTCGTCGTTTGGAAAATGTGAAATGATCATGTACCGTACTCTCTTTCTTGCAGACGTGTCACATATGGGAATATCGCAGCCGTTCGAAAAGTGAGTCAGGTCAGGATAGAGATCCGATGGTATGGGGCGATGTAAAGGCATAGCCCATCTAATGACTGGATCGGCCTGATTTTCAGGTCAGGTGATCGTCGTTGTAGGGCCCACCTATTTGTACAGATAGGATTTCTTACGCATAAAGCAATTGATTCAGCTGTCTACATAGAAGCGATCGAGCTGTCTAGTCGTGGTTTATCATATCACGACCCTTTCATGGGTTCCCATTTCAGAGACCTTCTAGAAGAACTTTCAGTTATTTAAAGAAGGGAGCGGGTTACGCGCGTGGTGTGCCACACACCACTAACCTCGGTGGTGTGTTCAAGTCACCAAGTTTTCTATAGCCACCCTAATTATGTGTTATATCTACACCGTCCATCCATTTTACCAAAAGCAGTGGGACAATTACTTCCACTGTCGAGAAGACGCGTATATCAGCTTGTTAAAAAGTTTCTGTAGTCCCCGCGAGTTTTCAATGGTATGCATTCAATCCCTACTGCTTCTTCAAATGTGGTCCACATGGGCTTTGTATCTAACTCATTTTTAGGCTCTAAGTCACGAGCTTAAAAGGATTCAGATGTGGTCCACTTGGGCTTTGTATTTAACTCATTTTTAGGCTCTAAGTCACGAGCTTAAAAGGATTCAGATGTGGTCCACTTGGGCTTTGTATTTAACTCATTTTTAGGCTCTAAGTCACGAGCTTAAAAGGATTCCTGAAAATAAATGAGCGGTGTGATATGACACCTGCATCATTTATATAGGAAGTGGATTGGCCGGTGTACCACACGCTAGTTATATATTTGCATCTGAGGTCCTCGAGCTTTGTATCCCTGCAAGTGATGTATTTATTATATTTATACTGTTGATCTATTTTTAAAGATTATTTTAAGTATTATTTAAAATATGAATCATATCTCAAGATGATATGGACCACACCATAAATAATAGTGGGGATAATGATTTTCACCATAAATCAATTTATAAGAACCACTATAGCATTTATTTTCCATCCAATCTGTTCATGTGGTCACAAAGATCTTGTTGAAAAACAATTTTCTTATTAATTCAAAAGTTTTATGACCCCAAAATGGTCATAATGCAATTCAGTACTGCTTTTTTGCAGTGCAGTCAACATGATATTTATATCTGTCTTATTTTTAGTCTTAACCTTTTAAACCAGCTCACCAAGTGAATGAACGGCTTGGATATAACACATACCTCGTCATCAGAACCACAAAATTTGCTGACGTCAATACAGCAGTTACATAGCTGGTGTAAAGTACACCAGCCAATCCGCTTCCCATTTTATAGGCCCAAGATTTCTGTGATGCCACCCACGTCGGTGGTGTGTGGCACATCACGCAATCCGCTTCGTTTTCTGGTTCCTCGCGATGCTCAAACGAGCCTATCTGTCGCCATCACCACCGCACATCTGTGAAGAGGAATTACACAGTTACCCTATCAGATTCCCCTGCCTGTAGGCCCCGTAGATAGATAGATGATCCTAACCATACATTCTTTGGCCCGTTTTCTGATTAGGATCATTGAATCAGAGGCCACATGAAACCAGATTGCACGCATCGGTGGGGCCTACCTTAGATGGCCACTACATGATCCTAGCCTTAAAATTACTAGATCCCACTTCCAACATGATCTTACCCTACATGATTATATTCTATTTCTACAGTGGAACGCCAAAGATCAGAAGCCCTACCAAAAGTAGGGTCTACAGGATGATATGAACGGCCAAGATTCGCAAACCGCTAGTTGAATATATCTGGAATGAAACTGCGATGTACCGAGATAGTTGACTGCACGATGAATCAAACTCACTTCATCTTCAACTGTCATGAAAACTGCGCGGCGACATTAAATTTCCCGGCATTCGAAAAGATGCAGATTATTGTATTTTATTTTATTTTTCTCTCAGCGACGACGCTGGATTTCAGAATATCTTCTATAAATAATAGGAAGAAAATGCCGCTTCTCTTATATTTAAATAGAAGCATGTAACGTTCCTGAGAGAGAGAGAGAGATTTCCATCTTATTTCCATGGTTTCTCTGTTTATGTGTTGAGATTTCAAGTCTCTTGGACCGAGGGAGAAAACCCATCTCTGTTTTTCTTCATTCTTTTTTTCTTTTCTTTCTGTTTTTCATGTTTTATAGATTGAGATTCCAAGTCTATTTGAGTGAGAATTGAAGACTCTTTCTGGGTTTTCTTGGATTTTATTTGAGAGGAAAAACCCACTAAGTTTCGTGCTTTTCAAGCACTTGATTTTATGGTGTCTTGCATTGGGATTTAAAGAATCTGTCTGGGTTCTGTTTCAGAGAAACAGATAATCTTTCTGTGTTTTTCATGTTCTAGACTTTGAAGTTTCAAGTTACTTAAACGAGACTTGAGAATCTTTTTCGTTTTTTAGTTTGATTTTGTTTGAGAGAGAGAACCCATTATTTTTCATCCTCTGACATTAAAAAATTGACGCTCCTTGAATTGAAACTTGAAAAGGATTTATCGGGTTTTGGTGGGTTTTTTGTGAGATCCAATGGATACTGCTAATCTTTATAGAGTTGGAAGTATGCATAGAATTGGTTCTTCATGGAGGAACACAACTGCCGAAGATGTCTTCTCAAGATCATCTCATGACGAAGACGATGAAGAAGCACTAAAATGGGCTGCTCTCGAGAAGCTGCCGACCTACGACCGGATCAGGAAAGGGATACTGAGTGAAGTCGCCGGCGAGCTAAAGGAAGTTGATATTAAGGATCTTGGGTTACAAGAGAGAAAGAATTTGTTGGAGAGACTGATTAGAAGTACTGAGGAAGACAATGAGAAGTTCCTGTTGAAGCTCAAAAGCCGAATCGACCGGTAAGCTCTTCTTCTCTTCTTCTTCCTATCAAACCTTCCATAGCCCTCTTGCCAATGGATCATTGATGGGTCTTTCTCAAATGTTTGGTCAGAGTCGGAATCGAGGTTCCCACAGTCGAAGTCCGATTCGAGCATTTGAATATCGAAGCAGAAGCCTATGTTGGGGGTAGAGCTTTACCTTCGGTGGTCAACTTCACCTTTAATATTATTGAGGTATAATTAGCATATCTGAATCGTTGAATCAGAAAAGAAAATCGTAGATGTGGGCATTCGTAATCGGTTCTAATATTCAATTGTACTGATTTATCCACCTCTCATTTGTTTCAAAAGGGGTTCTTAAATACTCTTCATATTCTTCCCAGTCGGAAGAAACTGGTATCGATCCTTCATAATGTTAGTGGAATCATCAAGCCTTGCAGGTGAGAGAAACGTCGAAATCATGAACTTGGTTTTGTAAAATTTGCAGTTTCCTTCTGTTTATAGATTCTCTGCTTGGCGGGAGTTTGATTCATCTGTAAATTGTGCAGAATGACTTTGCTTTTAGGACCTCCAGGATCTGGGAAAACAACTTTGTTATTAGCTTTAGCAGGAAAGCTCGACTCAGAACTAAAGGTAGAGATATTGCGTTTCTTTGGATCTTTTAATGTGTTATTACTGTATATTCAATATCTTTTTAGAAATATTTATGTCTGGGAATCAATATGGGAGGAACCCGCCGTGGCCCACCCTCAACTGAGGATCCCTAACCATTCAAGTCGGCACTATTAAGTGTTGACCATTGGTTTTAATTTTCCACTTTCATCTGATGGCTTGGATCATATGGTGGGGGAAATATTCAGGAGGGGTCCATCAGATGATGAGACCCAGCAGATTAATGGCTTAGGAAACCAGAAAGAGAAGCTATTTCTGTTGATCTCTTCGTATAATGCCTCTTTTCTAAAACTTCAGGCATCCGGAAGAGTAACTTACAATGGCCATGGAATGGAGGAGTTTGTCCCTCGGAGAACTTCTGCTTATATCAGTCAGAATGATCTTCACATTGGAGAAATGACAGTGAGAGAAACCTTGGCTTTCTCTGCACGATGCCAAGGAGTCGGAACCAATTATGGTGAGTTAGTAGAAAATGGCTTCAGTTAATATTACTGAGTTTAGAGATTTTGCAGGTGTCCCAATCAGCATATATATATTTTTTGTTTCCCTTGATTTACAGAAATGCTGATGGAGCTGTCAAGAAGGGAGAAAGAAGCAAACATCAAGCCAGATCCTGATATTGATGTCTACATGAAGGTGAAAACCAATAACTTATGTCCACAACCATAGTTTTACATTCTTTTTCTTTCCAATATATAGAAACAGACCCAGTTCTCCTTTGATAAAATGAAATTATGACCTGATAGAATTCTCAATTGTAATTTTATTGTTGAATGATGGATGAACCTGCCCATGATCACCTGCATAAAGGGTCTTTTATTTATTTATTTAAATTGTTTGATCTGTCGCTTTGTGTGCTCATTTCATTTTCTTCATTCGTCTTATCAACTTCAAAAGGGCCTTTTGGATTCCTTCCAATTTGTGAATGAGCACAAGATTTGGCAGAACCGATGGGAAATCGTTTCTGCAGTTCATTTAGGGTGGCATGGAAAAATGAGGACATCATTAGAGGGGCTGCTTTTTGTATGCTCCTTTTATCGCAAATCATGAGTGTGACCTACCTGAAATGCAGCCAATTTGGATTTGCACAGCCAAAAAGAAGAAAGAAAGAAAAGAAACTGCCAGCATAAAAATGTTGGGACATCCAATGCAGCCTAATACAATGTTGTTCAATGGTCGAGAGCATATGAACACCGTCTGATGGGCCGTGCTATGTTACTTTTGTGGAAGACTAATCTGAACTTGATAATCTGAGATTAATATTTCCTCATTTCTCATTCTTCTGTACTCTTGTAGGCTGCGTCATTGGAAGGGCAGAAGGAAACTGTGGTCACAGACTATATTCTGAAGGTTTGTGCAGTGAAAGAAAGGGGAAAAAAACACTTTCGTAAAACATTAGACACATGGAGGTTAAACTTACTTCCATCTATTTCATCTTCCTCTTTGAATTGCAGATCTTAGGACTTGAAGTCTGCGCTGATACCATGGTGGGGGATCAAATGCTGAGGGGCATCTCGGGAGGACAAAAGAAGCGTGTTACTACAGGTGATAAACTACCAAAAAGTACAACTTAAGTGTGTTTCGATGCACAATTAAATTGAATTGCAATAACTATTTCGATAAAGTGGAAATGGTGGCACTGCAACTACCTTTGTATTCATTTCGAGCTTTCGGCTCCAAAATTGTAGTTATAGTACTTCAAGTTGAACTTGAATGAATTGCAATTCGAGAGGTACTTCCTAGATACAAATATAATAAGGATGGTAATTGCCACTTTAATGCAGGGGCATTTTCACACCGGGCTTGAGTGGGGTCGCTTGTGGGATGCAGGGGCACACTCAAGGTGGGCGGGGCCCACGGGGGAGGTCTCGTGTTTGAGACTCCTCACCGGGGGTGATTAATGCGCATTTCACACAGGGGCTTGAGTGGGGTAGCTTGTGGGACGCGGGAACAAACTCGGGGTGGGCGGCCCGTGTGAGGTGGTACCCATGTGATTTGGGGCCTACGAGGGGGGTTTGGCCGAGGTTCTAACTCATGAGATGTGGGGCCGGGGATATGAGATAAAGAGATTAATTCACCATACTCTAATAGTTCGAGCTTTTAGAGCAAGAGGTTAATTGTCCTGAATCACACTTGGTCATAACTGCTTATTTAACTAACCATTGCAACTCAATTGAATAGTATATCCAAATGCAGCCTTAGAAAATATTCTTTGAGATGGATCCTTAGTTCTTGTAATCTTTAGGTATTTTAGGCTAATAGTTCTTAATTATGATTGATATAGGTGAGATGCTTGTGGGACCCGCGAAAACACTGTTCATGGACGAGATATCCACTGGTCTGGACAGCTCCACGACTTTCCAGATTGTCAATTCCCTCAGACAGTCCATTCACATTGTTGGTGGGAGTGCGCTGATTGCGCTGCTTCAACCAGCACCAGAAACATACGACCTCTTCGATGACATAATTCTTCTCTCGGATGGGCAGATTGTATATCAGGGTCCTCGAGAACACGTGCTTGAGTTCTTCGAATCCATGGGGTTCAAATGCCCTGAGCGGAAAGGTGTTGCTGATTTCTTGCAGGAAGTAAGTTGAACAAACTCATTCATTTTGGATACTCCATTAAATTGAATTTAATCAGATCAGATTCCTAAATAGAAAATGACCAAAGAGGGGCTAGCTCCACACTGTTCAAAATGATGCGTTGGGCCCTAAATTGCAATTATTATAGTCTCAAATCCAACTTGAAGTGGACTGAATTGTTTCGTCAGAAATGGTATCACTCCGATTTGATCATTTCCTCTATAATAGTTACCAACTGAATTGAAGTCTTAACAACAGTTACTTCCATCTTTTTGCAAGGAATAGTTTGATCCTAGAATAGAATGCTGAACA
>JAJHSJ010000001.1:22845846-22956714 GCA_021015155.1 Magnolia officinalis | reverse complement strand
CTAGGTAATGCGGGGGGAGGAGGGTATTTGCAGAGGGGAGCTGGGGGATTTTATTTTTGGGTTTGCTATGGGATGTGGGGTGTTGTCGAACACTGGGGCTGAAATCAGAGCAGTTCATGATGGGTTGTTTCATTGTCTCAGTAGGGGATTGGTTAACATTATCATAGAATCGGACTCCCTCTTGGTGGTGAACATGTTCACAGGCAAGTCCACTCTTGATTGGAAATGGAAGTATTGGTGTAGCAGGATCAAGCGCCTGACGGCCAAGGGCCAGGTAAAATTTCAGCATATCCTCAGGGAAGGGAACGGGCCTACGAACGCTATGGATAGGCTGAGTAGCTCCTCTCAATCCTCAGTTATTTTCACCGCTAGCTTAAGCCTTCCTCGGGAGGTCAAGGGTAAGTTTTTTTTCTTGATAAGCGGGGATTAAGCACGGTTAAGGCCTAGATCTCCAGCTCGGGGTGGCCCTCCTGCTGTGGGGTTTTCTTTGTTTGTTTCTTGTTGTTTAGTTTGGCGTTACGATAGGCTCCTCCTGGTGTTTTTTTGTCAGGGATCCCGAAATTATAAAGAATGGGCGTGGCTTCCCTTTTATGTTGCCCCCCTACAGATGGAATATATACGAAAAATAAATCTAATTGTTGGGAAAGATCTCCATTCATAGATACAACAATCTGACCGTTGATTTTGGGTCATATAATTTGACGTGCGTACCTTCCCTTAAATGAATTGGTGAATAACTCCTTATCCACAATGATTTAGATGTAAGTTCATTTGTAAGAATTGTTTGGAAAGATGCATATAACTATGTAGAACTATTAGATTTCACAAAACTCTTAGATAAGTAATAATTACGAAAATGCCACTAACATAGACCTCGAAATTCTAGATCACATGGTTGCCACTATCCGTTTAATATGAAATTTTATACCATGTCTATGTATAAAAAATTAACCATACACGTCGAATTTCAGCCCTTAGATCATTGTTAAAGTGATTTAATTGACAGATCAACCCTTAACCGTTGATTTTGGTGTCCATCGAGGGAGAAAACCTCGTGGGTAGTCGTAATTAGATATTTCCTTCATATGAATGACTTAGATTGCCCATCATATGGACCAAGTGTGAAATATGAGCGCAAAGTTATCCTTTAAAGGCTTATCAACTTCTTATAAATCTAGATCTTCATATCTAGTCACTTTCTGCCGTTTATCGAACTCAAACTTGAACTACACCTTGGCCTCACATGACTACGACCTCATACAAAATTTAGACCCCGATGTATGATCTTACACCGTTGAATGTTGAAGCCAGTTTTTTCCTTTTGACGCAAAATGTGATATTTCAAATCTAGCTTTTTACCACCATCCATCAACCACCAAACTTTGTCCAATTATCTGCCTATCTTGACTATACAATTTCTCCAAAAATTAGCTTTGATCATTAAGTGTGGGCCATTAATTAAGATCAAGTCCATTTTTTACGTCCACCAAGAGAACTATCCAAATAAGCCTAAGATCAACCCACATCCGCAACCATGACATAACACGGCTCTGTGAAACTTATGAACGGAGTGGATTTTATGAAACTCATCACAGTGGACACCACCTATCACGTATAACGAAACCTAAGTTGAAACCTCTGCAAGTTTGAGAGAAACGGCGCGCGAGAAAAACTCCTCCTTTTACGTTTCCTCTTGCGAGCGTTTGAGCAAACCACGTTCATTGGGTGAGAATTTTGGCCCACTTCCATCAACTAGACGGAAGATATAAACCATCCATCTGATTCAGACAGTGGGCCTGACCAAAACCCAACTAATTCCACTAGTCCCTTGTATATGTGGTCAAACAATCCTCAGCCCAAACTGGATTGTCCAATCAAGTTGTATGGCTGCCAAAGCTTTCGATCCGCCTCATCTAGGGCCAGATGGACCTAATTGGGGCCGTAAAAACCCGATGGACGGAATGGATTTCCCACAAGAATCACCCTAGGCCCCACACTGGTGGTGTGTGTACACATAATGCATACACCCCGCAAAACACCAGACGCCAAAGTCGGTCAAACTGCGTCTCTCTCTTCACGCCGTCCCGCCCGCAAAACGTTCAAACGTCCATCAGTTCGGGACGTGTAGTGGCCCACCATGAGTGATCTTATATACGATCTGAACCGTCCATCTCACTGCCATCCAAAACGACCAAACTTTCCTCTTTTCTTGACCCGATCTATCATATAGACGGCTATTACAAAAGCGTACGCAAGAACACCGCAGAAAGTCGCTGCCAAGGTCATTCCGCGTAGGAAATCCACACCAGGATTCCGGACTCCGATCTGGACAGTCCATACCATAGAAGATGAGTTTCCGACGCCCTCCACGTCGACCACGAGAGAAAAGCAGTGGACGGGAGTTCGTACGCCGACCTTCAGTACGCAAACGGCATCGCGTAAAGGAAACCTTCCGGTTTCCTTGCTGCGTAGATGGGTTTACGCAAGAGGTTTCTGGATTCGGTCTGACTATAAAACAGTCTTGCCGTCCCACAAGAAAGAAAACAAAGAAAAGAAAAGAAAAGAAAAGAGAAAGAAACGTGAGAGAGGAAGAAACGTGAGAAAGGACGCTCCAATCGAACAACAACAGCAGGAGAGAAGAGAAAAAGGAAGAAGGAAAGAAAGAAAGAAAGAAAGAAAGAGAACGAGGAAGGAAAAGAGAAAGAAAAGAAAAGAGGAAGAAAGAGGGAGTTGGGTTCTGAGTCGGCTCGCTGAGTCCTAGACCAAGTCAAGAACGAGTCGGGCGATCCTAGCAAGCCATCTTGGCAGGTAAGGCGCACACGCAATTTTCCCCTATTTCCGTTCTAGTACATCTAGAACCACATCAAAATTAGAATCCGAGACTAAGTATAGATATCACCTAACGAGTCGAACCGAGTTGACTCGATGAAGAGACGTATTGAACTTCAAGTTTTGTAGAAAAAAAAAAAAATGGCACTTAATGAGGTGAGTCACCCAACCACACAACATCATATTTAAAGGTTTATTTTATACCTCCTATTTAGTGTAAATCCTAAACTTAGATCATATATAAACTCAAATTTAACTTAATCCTATTGTTCAAACCATGTGATTTAAGAAATAGTTTGATGTTAAGGCGTATACGTGGACATCTAGTCTCGAGTGAGGATGATTCGATTTAAGAAGTGAGGGGTTTATCCTTTAAGTTTACATTAATTTAAGTTGTTATATTTATCCTTTTTACATGCCTTCATATTATTTCATTTTGCCTTTTACATGCCTTCATGTTATTTTATCTTGCCTTTTACATGCCTTCATATTACTCTAAATCTTTTCTGCAATTATATGTTTTACCATCAATTATTTGCCTATGAGATTATAGTATAATGTTGATTACAAGTGATCTTCCTGAATTTATGTGGGCCCATAGATACAAGCCTTGCCCTTGCCTTATCAAATTTATTGAGTTGGCCCTGTCACTCTCCTTATTATTGAATCAGTCGTTGTCGCTCTTCTATTGGTTGAGTAAGCCATTGCTACTTTTTATTTTTTTTTATTTTTTATTGAGTTGGCCATTACCACTCTTCTTATTATTAAATCAGCCGTTGCTGCTCTTTTATTTGTTGAGTTAGCTATTGCTACTCTTCTATTATTGAGTTAACCATTGTCACTCTCCTATTTGCTATGTTGGCCATTGTCACTGTTTGAGCTGACCATTGTCACTCTTCTCTAAATTGGCCTTGTATTATTTATCTTTAAGGCTTGGGCATGGGTCTTGATATTCCAGAACCCCTCATGATTCAATTTATATTCTTTATAAGTGCAAGGGATGTGGTCAGATGTATCACAACTAGTGATTCGAATAATCTATCATGGACGTAATGCTCTCTGGGAGAGATCCTCTTGGTCATCACGTAATTCCATGACTTTTGGGTAGTGGTGCACAAATCGATGTGTGCAATTCGCAAATGCAGTGTTATATCACTTCTGGTATTAGATGTTGCAAATAGTCACTCCATGAACAAATCGTGTTATGTAATTCATCCGACTCATGTGTTGTGCACATTGAGGTGTTCACGTAAATCCACGGTAGTGTTGGCCATGCCAGTGAATATCCGTGTAGTGAGAGTGCGGGTCGAGCCGGATATCATGAAGTTGTTTCCACATTGTGATGATCACTATATATGATGAGCCGCACATGCTTTGTTAGGCATGCATCGCATGTAGGTTGTTTGTGCATGCTGATACCCTCGTATTAGTGGAGTACGGGATGTATTAGACCTTTATATTACTTTTATAAATCTCTTGAAATATTGTTAATCTTAAAGGATAACCATCACTATGAGTAGGGCATTGACCCTCTCCCAAACGTACAGATTATGCAGGTGACGTACAGATTGAAGACCTAGTGAACAATCTCCCTAAGGAAGATTATGTCGAAAGAATAAGAAGACAATTTTATGATTTAGTTCTATACTTCTGCTGCGAACTCGATGAATGTAATAAGATCTCATTAAGAGGGCATTTAATTATTATTTTTTTTTACTCTGATGAAATATAATCAATACAGTTGATTTTATTCTTATGAATGTTACCTTCATGAATGTATTTGGATATGATCCAAATGAAAAAAAAAGTAAGGTGCAATTTTCAGAAGCATCCAATTGATACATTATTAACACTCGATTTTTTCAGGCACGAGTACAAACTCTAGTCGTGAAAATTCGGGATGTTACAGTAGGTCTTGCCTTTCATATTAGTAGTCTTTTATTACTTGGTTATTTTTCGCGTCTTCTCACGTAGATTTATTTTCATTTTGCTCCTTCTCTCTTAAATGTTTTTCATAGTAGTCCATGATATAGAGCTAATGAACAGTCTAGATCAATGGATTGAACTTTCTATAAGGCTTGTTTGTTTTGACAAGTTTCACGGTAAAGTAGTGTAATGTATAGTAATGAGTAATAATTATCATTACCATGAAAGTAGGAATTAAAGAGGTTTTACTACCAAACATGCAACTTTTTCGTCTAGACATGTAAAGTACCCTCTTTAAGCCTAACACTTGGATGTAATTTCATCAATATGTGTTATATCCATATTGTCCTTCCATTTTGTTATATCATTTTAGGGCATGTCTCCAAAAATGAGAAAGATCCAAAGCTCATGTGAACCATATGTAACACCCCATACTTTCAGTACTCGGGTGTTACCATTTAAATCAAATCTAACATGAATGCATGATAAAACACACGTAACTTATAACTTGCACCATTCTTGATTACTCATGATCCACGCTTGGATGACCCCTTACATCTCAATGTAGGATTATATCGACACTAATTAGTCGACCCACGATCTAAATCCAGCCGTTGAGGCATGTGATATCGTTAGGGGTGTACACAAACCGAGCTAGCCCGGTTAGCTCGCTCGACCCGGCCCGAAAAAGCCCGACTCGGCCTGACCCGAAACTGAGTTCGAGTCAGGACGGGCCAATTTTCTAGGCCCGAAAGTAAGTTCAGGCCGAGTTCGGATACCTCCCAGTTCGGCCCGATTCGGTCCGAAATCCGACTCGCCCCGGCCCGATTCGACCCGACCCGACCTGACCCGTGTATGACTTATATTTAATTTGTATAAAATGTTTTATTTTATGCTTTGTCAAATGTATGTAAATGTCCTGACTAGTTAGATTTTTTGTGGAGTCTATAGATCAACTATCTAAACCGTTGATCGAGGGTCTTATAATGGGACGCGGATTACCTGCCAAAGCCCTTCCCATGAGCTTGCTGTAAGATTCGAAACTGGCCCGAACTCGGCCCGAACTCGCGCCGGGCCCGGTTCGGGCTGGAGATGTTGGCCCAGTGACCAGGCCCGGTCGGGTTCGGGCCTTGTGTAGCTGTTGAACGGGCCTGGACGGGCTGAGGCCAGTTCGACTCGGCCCGACCCGTGTACACCCCTAGATATCATACCTAAACACTTCGAGATTATCCTATAAACTCAATGGTTCATTAATCTAACCACCAAGAACACTTTTCATTCACAATGTGGCTGTTGAATTCCAAGGTGGACCAACAATCATTAATATCAAACCTTGGATTGCTAAATCCACCACCCAGTGGGCCAACAACCCTGATGGGGTGATTACTAACTAATAGAATAATTTAACCATCAGATCATAAATATAACTGGAAAAACATCACTAAAGTTGACTAAGAACCCTTAGATGTGCTATCAATCCGAGTTGAAAGGAATATGTCCATTGAATTGGGTGAAAATCCATAAATTAAACCCAACATTTAAATATATGGCCCACTGGAGCTATGGATCTGCATTATCATTGGACGAGACATATAAAAGGACCAATAGAGTTAATTTGACGGCTCAGATTAGTCAAACTAACCATGTGGACCCCACACTCATGGTGTGAGTGTACACCAGTGGATGCACACATGCGGTACACCGATCCACAAACCTAGTCAATCAGGCGTTGACTCGAGCAAAACCCGAAAAGGGAGAAATTTCTCCTATTTTCCCGCCCGACAGCAGTTTAAATGGACAACGTCAGTGTGCGTCAACTGTGGCCCACCATCCAACCATGTACGGGTAATCTGAACCGCCCATCTGGTTAGAACAGGAAGTCTGACCAAAACCAAGCTCTTCGTACCCATCGCTATACACCCATGTGCACACAAAATCCAACGTAAGCTGAGTTACGCACACGTCTCATTTTGGAAAACGGAAACCGTACAGTAGCTGGCATCGCACGTGACTCTTCATCCTTGAATCCTACTCATACATGTAAATGAATCCCAGCCTTCCATTCTCACCCCGCACTCTAGGGCTTCCTTCGCAATGAAAGAGCCGCCGTAACTAAAAACTAAAGAACCCACTGCGTTTTCAATGCTGTCCGTCCAAAACCTAGGTCCCATAATGATCATTGATCAAATCCATACCATCCATACAAATCAGATCGGAGTAACAGGCATTGAGATGTAATCCGCCATTATCAACCATCTCATCTTCCTCAATTGATCAAGAAACCCATCATCGACTGGTGAATCTCATCATCTAATCAGAAGCGTTAATCTGGTGGTCTACAACACCTTATGATAATCCATAACAGTAGATTTCGACCAGGCAAACGATCTATAAAGAGATCATTAACCATGTCTCCTTGTTAATCCGGATTAGCGGGCCGGCGGCTGTAAGTAATCGACTGATTAAGAGTCGATCCTTCTAGGCTCCCATAAGGCTATAAATAGCCTCTTTCCTTTTAGGGCAACCGATTCAAAAAGGGAGAAAAGAGAAAACTAAAGAGAGAAATAGAGAAAGGACGTCGTTCGGTGCCGCATCGAGTCGAGTCGACTCAGTTCATCGCTGAAAGATCGGGCTGAGTCCAGGGCGTCACCTTGTCATTCCAACAGAGAAAAGAAGAGGAGAAAGTAGAGAAAGAGAGAGAGAGATGAGAGAGGAGAGGAGAGAGAAGAGAGAGAGAGAGAGAGAGAGGAGAGAGAGAGAGGAGAGAGAGAGAGAGAGAGAGAGAGAGAGAGAGAGAGAGAGAGAGAGAGAGAGAGAGAGAGAGGGAGGCAGAGTTGTTGCCGTTGAGTCAAGCAGACTCGACTCTCTGAGCTCGCGGGTTGGACTGTCCAGACCCACTGCTGGACATCTCGTCAAGGAGAAAGGAAGAAGAGAAGAAGCAGAAGAAGAAGAAAATGAGGAAGAAGAAAGATGTGATTGAAAGAGGGAGAGAGAGGATAGGAGTGTCGTTCTTCCCTACCACATCAAGTTGAGTCGACTCGGTTTGAGTCACTGTATGTTCGGGTGAGCCCGGGTCCACTCCCATTCAGCTAAAGAGGTGAGAAAGAAAGAAATGAGAAGAAGAAGCAAAGGAAGTAGAAGGACGAAGAAGAGGAGAAACAATAAGAAAGAAAGAAAGAGAACACTGTCGAGTTGACTCGGCTAAAACTCGCCGAGTCAAACTGAGTCGGGTCAAGTCAGCTATGACATCCACTGCTGGACCAATCAGAAAAAAAGAAGAAGAAGGAAGAGAGAAAGGAAGAGAGAGAAAGAGAAGAGAAAGGAAGATGAGTGTTGACGCCGCCGAGTTGGGCCATTGTGTCGACTAATGAGAGTCACCTTGCCTTCCCCAAATTGGGTTTTTGATTTATCATTAATTGACATCACCATAATTATTATGATTATTAAACGATTAGCTGGTAGTGGACTATTTATTATAATATTAGTTATTATGAATAAAATTAAGTATTAGTAATTTATTAACTGTTCTAAAATATTATCATTACCATCGCAATGATTATTATTACCATGTTAGTTAATATTAATTATATTGTTATGATAATAATTATTTTGCAGTTAACCACATTATTAACATTTTACTTAATTATATGTCAATATATTGCAAATCCTAAAACATAGGCCTACCAAAAACCTATATGAAGAATAATCCAAAACCTAAGTTATGCTCTTAACCATATATAGGGTGTAAACTTGGTTCTAACCGTATCATTTGGAAATTCATGATAGGATCTGATCCTAAAGTGCGCGCGCAAATTTCGACAAGCGTTGAAAAGTGAACCTGACTTGATAGGTGAGGATCACCTTTCAAGATTTTTCTACATCATGATAGTCATCTTAGTTAATTTATTTCACTAATTGCTTAATTTAATATTCTTAGAAGATGATGATAAATGTTAGTTCCATTCGTGTAATTCCTCATAAATGATTGATGGATAGATTTAGAATTCAAGTATGGTCTCGAATATTCCTATTCTGGTTTAAATTGAACACTTCATATGTAAGTACTGTTATGGGTAAATCCAAACTGAGCTGCATCAGGTTAACTTCAGCATCGATGAAGAAAGCCTCAGAAGGGTAACGTCCGAGATGAGGAAAACATCCGACCCGGGGGGTTCTGGTAGAACTATACGCCGACTCAATCTTCTCATCATCTCGTGAGGATGAACTTAGAGCAGTAGCAATACGTCTGAGCCGACCAGTCCTTCACATCCGAGCCAGATTGTACTCCACGTTTGACTGACCCGATCCTCTCTACTTGAACGTATTATCTCACCCATGGGCTCGGCTCGGGTTACCAAGTAGGATCCGAGCCAGGAGGTTGGTTCGAATGGGAGCCTGATCAACGACATCATTTAATGAGCCACCCTAGTAACGCACGACTAGAGTTATGCCCAGTGCACGATCTCTGGGTAACTGCTAACTATCGCGCTCGCGTAATCCTCGCGTGATGGTTATGACTGTGCCGAGATTATCGGACATGTTCACTATGACCCTCAGGTATAAATAAAGGTCATTTCTACGGTAGAAGGTACGTAATCTCTCGCACCCTCGCTCCTACCCTACTCTACTTAGACCCAGTTTCCTTAGCCTGACTTAGGCATCGAAGGGTCCCCTACTTGAGCCAGGGTCTCCTTTGTCTGCTCCTTTGTGCACGACCAGAGTTTGTTCTGAGCACTGAAGGTTCGGTGGAGGGTAGTACAGATTTTTACCTCAACAAGTACTATTAATATCGTACATGACTCGCTCGTTTTACCATTTGCGATTTCTTTATAGTGTATTTAGAGGTCCTCGAATTAGTGGCCATTTGTGTAATGGATTAAATGAAATTATATGGTGGACTTACTATCTTATGGACCATTTGTTGCCTAAGTGGCTTTTGAAAAAATTCATTTTTTTTATCACATCCTTAGGATGGATTGTTTACCCTATGCGGTTTTAAGGAATATTTGCTCTATGCGGCTTTATTGAACCGTCTTCATATAACCTTGCGATGGTAAATTTCACTTGTAGAACTATAACTGACCACTAGTTGAGTAGGTTAGTTTTAAACATCCTATTTGTTAGTCTCATGAGCCAGAGATGGTGGAATGAGATACTATGCCTGAGCTGTCGGCCTATGCTCGGTGACAAACCCCCCATAGTGACCTTCGATCTTTCTTAAAACGATTGTTTGAAATTTAAATAATAATGGTTGGGTTAATTATGCATCTTCATGACATACGGACTTTATCGGGTGGTCGATACAAGACGCGGAGTTTTTTTGGGTCACTACGGGCTGTACCGTAGAGTATTTTACCTAGTGATCCTAAGTTTTCGTTGTGTGAATTTGACTACTAAGGACTGTCCTTTTCACATGGGCTTTTTTGTAAAACCCGTATCCTATTTCGTACTGTTCCGATGAATCCTGCGATCCTTTCCGTCGAAATCCGGCAGTCCGTGACTGATAATTGACGTTGCGCACGACCGTAAGTCGTATCCTTTAAATTCGAGTCAGTTTAATCCGAGACCCATACCATTGTGACCGCGCCGTCACCGCGATTCTAACGCCGCGTCTCATGCGCCAATCCGACGCTTAGATCATAAGATGCGGACCATACATTATAATAACCGTGGACCGCACATTGCGGGACCCACCCATCCCATGTGGCACAAATCCCTAGGTAATTATGAGAGTGATGGATGACATCACCCTAGCCTAGCTATAGCCACCCTAACCAAGCTATAGCCACCCTACCCCCTAGCCTTCTTACAAGTACTTATGACTAGCCACCCTACCCTTAGCCTCTTACAACCATTTATTACAAGCCACCCTCTCTTACAAACAATCATAGCCTACCTAAGCTACACTCTTCCTCTCTTTACTACACACTCTCTCTCCCTCATTTCTCATCACCATTCCAAGCAAGAGCACTCCCACGTCCAAGCTCCCAAGTGAGAGAAGAGAGAGTTTGTGTGGCCCACCTTTCCATTCCAAAAACCCATCATCCTAGCCATCCATCCCCCATCTTCCACCATCAAAGTGAAGCACAAGGAGATAGGCTTTCCAACGGACCAAAGAGATCAACCGGTGGGTGCTTTGATAGGATAGATTTCTATGTTTTTATGATGGGCCAAGTGAGGCCTACCGATCAATGGTATGGATCTCACTTGGGGACCCTAAGATGTGGCCAATGGCCACTTTGATTACCTTTTTATGTATGATGGAATGCAAGGGAGGGCCCATAGTGTCGGGGTCCCTCCATCACACGTGTGTCCCACCTTTTCTCTCTCTTTCTCTCCATTTTCTTTTTCCTCCTTTCCTTGTGATGATGTGATTTTATGGCCCACTTGGATGGACCCCACAATGGAGCATGTATTGGATCCAACCATCTAAAGGCGGGGCCCACTTTAGATACGTATGGTGACCACACCACCTCACCATGTGGTGGCCCACCTACAAAGGACCCACCTTAAAGGCATTGCATGCCCAAAAAAAAAAGGAAAAAAGAAAAGAGAGTCCAGGGACTCTCTGGACGTGGGAAGGAAAACACAAAGGTTGGCTTGCATTTTTCAAGCCTTGGAAGTGGGTGTTCATGTAGGCCCCACCTTGATGAATGTATTGAATCCACGCCGTCCACCATTTTTCTCAGACCATTTTAGGCGTTGAGCCGAAAAATGAAGTTGATCCGAGGTTCTTGTGGGCCATAACATTGAAAACACTGACTACCACCGTTTAAAGTCATCTGGATTTTTCTATACACCAAAAGGTACCCAATATTGGGCTTGTTTGGTTGGTATTGAGCAATGAAAAGCGGCGGGAGTGGATTCATCAGAGGCGGGCCGCACATAGGAAAAACCTCAAAAAAAAAAAAACACTTTTCAAAAAAAAATATATATATAGCAGGCAGCGCCTGCTGTTGCGTCAGCAGCAGCAGAACGCTGCTGCGTTTCTGGCGAACGGACAGGGTCCCACGGCTCCAGCCGTGGGCCCCACCATGATGTATATGTTATATCCACACCGTCCATGAGGTGGACCACCCTCTGAGGTGGGTCCCCTCCAAAGATCAGCCCAATCCAACGCTCAGGTGGCCCACACCACAAGAAACAGCGGTGTTTGCACTCTACCATTGAAACCTCTCCTGGGCCCACTGAAGTTTGGATCGATCTGAAATTTATTTTTCCTCTTCATTTCCAGGTCCGAGCGACCTTATTAACGGGTTGGATGGAAAGTAAACATTATGGTGGGCCCCACATGGGACCCACAGTGAGGTGTGTGCCTTGCTACCACCGTCCAGGTGGACGGTGGAAGCCCACTGTGATGTTTTTTATTCCATCCCACCGTCCAGACGGACGGTGGGGCCCCGGTGACATGTGTGTGCACGTGTGTGGGCGTGTGGGTGGTTGCATGCGTGTGTGTGTGTGAGTGTGTATGTGGGTGCCTGTGTGTACGTGTGTGTGTGTATATATATATATATATATATATATATATATATATATATCATATATAATATTTATTGTATTATATTATGTATAAATTATATATATATTATTTATATTATTCTGGATGGTGGGCCTTCATGTGGACCCCCCACCATGATGCAGGTGTTGCATCCAATCTGTCCATCCATTTTAAAAGCTCATCTTTTGTGTGGCATGAGCTAAAGATGAGCCAGATCCGTAGTTCGGTGGGCCCCACCTTTGATGCATGTGTTGCATCAAAATAATCTAACCATTTGATTTAACTGTGGACGTCCATTGAGGCCCACCTTGGTATGTGGATGAGACTCATCTTGATTTAATTGTGGTCGTCCTTTGAGGCCCACCTGGGTGTATATTTAAGGCCCAAGTGATGAGGCCATCTTGTTATGTTTATGGCCGTTGTTGAGGCCCACTTTGATGAGGATGTAAGGCCCATGTTACGAGGCCATTATGATGTATTCTAAGACCCATGGGTTATGGCCCATTGCAATGTACATAAAGCCCATTGGTGCGGCCCATTGATGTGGCCTACTTGATGAATATAAGGCCCATGTGATATGGCCCATTTGATGTATTTAAAGCCCAATGAGATGTACCTAAGGTCCATTGCAATGTGTGATTCCCATGGTTTGTGTAATAATATTTTAGTGCGGGCCATGCCGTGGAAGCAATGTTGGTTTGACGTCCACATTGTAGTATAATGTTGGTTAAATGTCCGCATTACGACTCTCCCTAGGCCCACTGGTAGGCTCATACTTGTTGTGTGTAGGCCATCTAGGCCCATCTGCATTGTAAGGATAGTTCATCATCTTATAGCATGCTTAGTGTAACTCCATGACTCATTCCCATACGCATCATTTGTATGCTTGATATGAGGAATGTTTGATCATAGTATAAGCCGTTGGGCTGAAACATTTACGGGACTCCTTATGAGACGGAGTGCCCCACATGATCGCGTGGTACGCGTGAGATTGTTGCATGATTGTACGGTGTGAATCATGCATCTCGCATATGTGTGACTTGATCACTGCACGCCCTAGCGACATCAGGGCCGTAGCTCCACAGGCACATCGTGGATGGCCGCATCGGATACCGGAAATACTTTGTTCTAGCACTGTGGGCACTTAGGATGTCCTTGGGTGAAAGTCCCAGAACCTTTTTGGTACCAGGAGATGCTCCAACGTCTAGACCGAGTGGATACACGAGCGCCCGAGTGCCGAATACCAGTAGGCCGCGTCTCCCACTGTGTCGTGGTCGGTTGGAAAGGGGTGTGACCTTATCCGCCTGAGTGAGGAGGCTATAAGCTAGGCTGAGTTTGACCAGCTCGCAAATGTGTCTGCTATCGACGAGCCGGGTAGGTATTGGCAGACTACTGGTCAGGCGGATAGTGTGGTCTCTTCCACTTGCTTGACTGTGCAGCTCGGGAGGAGGCAGTCAGTGTGAGGTGTATTAGACCCCGGTGATATCCAGAGAGGAACTGTACTGATATGTGTACATGACGAGGAATGACATGCTTGTATTGCATCTCGCATATGGCATTCGGCTACGTAGGCCTTGCATTGTGTCGGTATGGCCGATAGCATTCATGTTTCGCATCGCATGGCCTTGGTATGGCCGATATTATTCATGCCTTACATTACATAGATAGATCTGGTTGTATTCATGGACTTACCGCATATTTCCGCATTACTCTGATATTGTACACTTGGCGTTTGCCTTGTACACACACTTACACCACCCTTTAAGCTTTTGTAAGCTTATGCACGACCGTTGCGTGCAGGTAGCGTTGGACAGCAGCAGCGCTGAGGCAGGAGCGCGTATCAGATCTTTTTGGAGCTTTTTGATCACCTTGTATTTCCTTTTCTGCATTGTACTTAAAAGTTTTTGATATAGTGGATATGTGGTGATGTTGTTTTGTGACTTGGTTATGCTTTTGGTTATGCTCCATTACATTACAAAAAAAAATTCATACTGAAAATCCTCCTTATAGGATCCCAGGATCGGAATCTGGCGTATGGGCGCTGGAAGCCGAGAATGGGATACTACGGAGGCTGTCGGCGCCGGATTCGGCGATCGGGAATTTTGTGAGCCCGGTTTTCGAGTTTGGGGCGTGACATTTTCTGGGTGTCTAGTTTTTCTTGGACGTACATAGAGTACTCTTCCAGGAAGCTAGGCCACCCTTGGGTGTCCTTGTTACATGGTCTTTTTCGGGTGGCTAGTTCTCCTTAGGGCGTACCTTTGAGTACTTTTCTGGTTATGTGGTGATGTTGTTTTGTGACTTGGTTATGCTTTTGGTTATGCTCCATTACATTACAAAAAAAAATTCATACTGAAAATCCTCCTTATAGGATCCAAGGATCGGAATCTGGCGTATGGACGCTGGAAGCCGAGAATGGGATACTACGGAGGCTGTCGGCGCCGGATTCGGCGATCGGGAATTTTGTGAGCCCGGTTTCTGAGTTTGGGGCGTGACATTTTCTGGGTGTCTAGTTTTTCTTGGACGTACATAGAGTACTCTTCCAGGAAGCTAGGCCACCCTTGGGTGTCCTTGTTACATGGTCTTTTTCGGGTGGCTAGTTCTCCTTAGGGCGTACCTTTGAGTACTTTTCTGGGTAACTAGTTTTTCTTGGGTGACCTTTTTACCAGATGGATGTGCATCCCCAGGTTTGTGAGCATGTGCATGTATTGATGCATTTAAACAAGATTATCTTTGTGAAATTTATTTAATGAATGCGTATCTAATGAACCTTATCTGATTTCTATGATAATCATTATGAAATATTTGTTATATAATGTTCCTGATAACTATGCTTAATTATCTTGATGATACGATAAATCTTGGGGGTTATACCAAACTGGGATAGCCATTGACACTATCAAATCGTATTCAGTGTGTAGGATATGTGGATTATGTATGAGTTGATTCTGGTGTATCGCATTGAGAGATTGATGGCTATGTGACTCTAATTTTTAAACTACTTATATTATCTGGTTGTTCAATATTTAGTTATGAGACATTGGTTTGTATAAGTTTTCGAGTAACCACTTGAAATTTTGGTTATATATATTTGGGCTCCCTCTTATACTTGATTTGTTTCTATTTCGATAAATTGCTGACTTTGATAAAGAAAAAAAAAATGTAAGTGAAATTTGAGTCACTGTTAAAGGTTAACACTCGGGTTTTTTAAAACCGTGTACTTGGGTTTTTGGAACCGAGGTGTCACACCATACCACAAAAAATATTGGAATGATGATACCCACCGTTGAAACCTCACTACGGCCCACTTGAATGTTTATTTGCCAAACAAACTGGATGAAGGAAAAATACAAATATCAACTTCATCCAACATTTTTGTGGACCCCAAAAAGTTTTCAATGACAGGCGTTCAATCCCCATTGGTAGCTGTGGTGTGCTCCATTTCTACTTTTGATTTATCTCATTTTTTGTCTCATATCATAAAATGATCACACATACATCATGGTGGGCCCCATAAAACTATGCCACATAAACATCTTTCCGCTAGTTCATATCGTGCGGGATGTAAAAGGATTATAGTGATCTGACATATGGCAATATACCATCACAATAAAGATGTAATGATGTGGATTTTACTATACATTACTTACGTAGTCCACCGAAACAAACAAGCCCTGAGTTTGCTAACAATTTAACAACCCTCCAAGATATTTAACCTTATACAAGCATCTTGGGGACTAGAGTTGGGCATCGAGTCGAGTTGGACCGAGTTAGGGCTGACTTGACTCAATCCAGTTTTGAAATAGGCCTGACCCGAACTCAACTTGACTCGGTACTGAGTCTAGCATGCCTAAACTGATCCGAGTCTGGGACTGACCTAGACTAATTTGGACCGAGTCCGACCCGGTCAAAAGTACCGAGTCGGTTCGAGTTGGCATCGATTCGGAGAGAGAGAGAGAGAGAGAGAGAGAGAGAGAGAGAGAGAGAGAGAGAGAGAGAGAGAGAGAGAGAGAGAGAGGTGGGTGGTTGTCGGGCTTGGAAGATGAGGAGGATGAGGGTGGGAGAGAGAGAGAGTTTAACATCGGGTTGGGGTCGGGTGTGGGGTATAGGTTAGAGATACTTAGAAATTAGGATTTTTTATTTTATATATATTCGAATCCAAGTTGAGTCGGTTTCAGATCGAGTTAAGTCTGACCGGATCGAGTTTAGGGTTGAGTCGGGTCGAGTTACTGGGTAACTCGAACTCGACTCAATATGAGTTCCAATTGGGCGAAGCCTACTCAGTTTGGACCGACTGAGTCATTCGGTTCGAGTTGAGTTGGGTCTGAACGAGTTAGATGAGTTGAGTCAGGCGAGTCGAGTCATCCCATGCCTAGCTCTATTGGGGACAATGTTAGGACATCCTATGTTAACCGTTGGCAAGATTCATTCTATTTATGTTTATTCACACGAGTATGCCCTGGCTGATGAGTGGAATGGTATTAATCTTTGGGCTGGAGCATGTTTCTGTTGGGCACCTATTCAATCAAGTCATCATTTCCTAAACATGAGGCCTACCTTGATGTATGTGTTGTATGTCTATGCTGTTCATCCATTTTCCAACTTATTTTAGAGCATGACTTAAAAATAAAAAAGATTCAAATCTCAAGTGGACCACTCTACCAGAAATTATGGTGATTGATCGTTAAAAACTTTTTTTAAGCCACAAAAGTTTTGAATCAAACTAATATTTGTGTTTCCTCTTCACCCAGGTCTATATGACCTTATCAACAGGTTGGATGCAAAATAAACATCAGGGTAAAACCTACGAATTTCTAATAATGGCCATTCATTGATCACGGTTTTGTGTGGTATAGTCCACCTAAGATTTGGATTTGGCTCTTCTACGTTTTTTTTTTTTTTTTTTTAATTTTTTTTTTTAAAATGTTTTAAACGCCTATGCCCTACCATGAGCTAGAAAAATGGATGGACGGTGTGGATATACAACACATACGTAAACGTGGCCCCCAAGGTCCAGATCTGACAGAATTCTATAAGCCCTTCTATCAGGCCCGGACCTGACTGAATCCCGCGCCCGTTCCCGTTGGCTCTGCATAACGATGGGTCCCGATCTCATACACACGTACCACGTGGGCGGAAATGCAGCATTTCCCTCATCATACATCGTAATCAAATAGCTAGTGTTGGGGTACGGCGTACGTTTGACTGGTCCAAATGGTCGGGCAGTTGCATCTTGGTACGGTGGAGATGGTCGTAGAAGTAGCCTTCCGTTGGAATTTTTTATAAGAAATTCTCACCTAGTTTCCTAGGTTATCATTTCCTTTGCAGTCTTCTGGCTGCCTTAGATTTAGGTGTGTCCGGACTACAGAAATCTTTGATACTCTTGACGTTGGCAGAGTATGATGGGTGCTACGCGGGAGCTTAGAAATTATTTAACGATTGCATACGTGGCATTGAAATAAAACTGTCCAGATTATGAGTAGCGGTTTAAGATGTATCATGTTCCAACAACTGTACTTATCTGACTGTCCAGATTAGGCTACTGTTCCAAGATTTGTAATCTTTGGGTCTGAGACATATCAGAGGCACTAACTAAGTATGTTCATCATATCAACGGTCTAGATCTCCAAGCATGGTCCGGTATGCACGTAATTCCGCATCGTGTCACCATTCACGTTCAGATGCATCGGCACCTTGTAATTTCTCCCGCATGTTACACGTGGGGAATAGATCGGTCCAGCCTTGGATTGCATAGCCTAGAATACACCACTCAGGCCGGTAACGTGTTGGCGTGGCAAAGCTACGTGGGCTCCGCCATGATATATTCGTCGTTCATTGTATATGTATTATATCCACACCTTTTTAATTCATTTTTCCACTGCCGTGTTCCTGAGAAATCGACTCAAATATCTGTTTTGTGAGCTCATTTAAGATTCATTGCAAAAATTGAGCGGATAATATTCCTATTTTCCATTCATCCCACATCACCAAAAATAGTGGGGATTGAACGCCTGCTATTAAAAATGTCTTTGGGGCCAAAGAAATTTTGGATCGAGCTCATATTTGGGTTATCCCTTCATCCAGGTCGGTATAACCTGAAGAAGGTTTCAACGGCAGGCATCACTGTCCCATTGCTTTCTCAGGTGTGGTCCACTTGAGCTTTGGATCTGATTAATTTTGGGGCTCAAGCCCTAAATTGTTAAGGAAAAATGGATGGACGGTGTGGATGTAAAATGTAGTGGGCCCAAAGAGCTTTACCACGACAACAAAGGACCCGCCTCTGTGTGGTGTTCTACACTACGCAACCCGGATGGGATTCGGTCAAAAGAGCCTGATCCGTTAACTAAATGCCAAGAAGTCCAGCTGAAACCTGACCGCTGACCGTTAATCTGTTTACCGACCCCAAACCAATATACTCTGGCGTCCACAGTTTTTGACTGGAGACCTGACCCACTTCCCGTTTGGCTTTACCCAAAACCGCCTAGAAGCCACTTTAGCAGTTCATCTGCACTTCTGCTTTTTCTCCCTCTTGAACAATCTATTACAGTACACATGACGCACACGTGTGAGATCTGGACTATTCATTCGGTGGACCCATGCATGATGGCAATGGATAATCGCTAAAAACATGTTGAATTGAAATCGGATGGCGTACTGAGTTACTCAGTAGGCTCTCATCGTACTGAGCAAACTCAGTTGGGCCCACCTTGAATGTATGAATTTGGACCGTCGGCCACATTTGTTTCCAACCGTCCATTCGCGTGCCGTGGGTTGGAAGATCAGGACCTGGTGCAATTTTCTATCTAGGTCGATGTACAGTGCTATCAAGTCAATGAACTGCCCGGATCTTGGTCTTTAATCTATTATCTCATCGTGATTGTGTGATTGGTGTTCTTCAAATAGACGCTTAGAAGCAGGATTGGCCCACAGTCAGTAGGGAAAAGGTCCAATCGATGAGTTTTTTCAACTGTCGCATATCCGCCACAGGATCCTACATGGATGGTCTGGATCCACTGGTAATGCAGCTATCATGAGCATCTTCCTCAATGTAGATTGCCATTAACGTTGCTGGAATCCACTTGGCGAGCTTTAAGTCCTAACCCTGGGGCTCAACGCAACGGCTCACAAGGGCATTTTCGTCATTTTAACAATCCTCCACATCAGCAACTGTACGCGGGAATTTTAAATATTAAACACATCCAACGGCTGATAATCGTTTGGAAGAGGGAAAGATGAAGCGCCCGATTTCTAGGAAAGTCCCGCGGTAACTCAATCATGGCGGCCTGAAGAGCTATCTCCTCCTATTTAAATGCCTCTCTCTCAATTCATGCAACTTCATCACAATCTCCTCTTCCTGACACTTTCCCTTGGGAGAAAAGAAAAAGGAAAGGAAGAGAGTTCAAAGAAGAAGAAAAAAAAACCCTTCATTTTCCTGGTTCTTCTATCTATACATGTTGAGATTTCGGATTTCTTGCTTTGAGACTTGATAATCTTCTTTGTTTTGGTGGGTTTTGTTTGTGAGGGAGAACACATTTGGGCTTTTGGTTTTCTGAAGCACTAGACGTTGAGTTTAACTCAAGAGCCTTTCCTCTTGGAGAGATCCAATGGATAAAACCAATATGTACAGAGTCGCAAGTTTGCGGCGGAGTCGGAATGGATCCAGACTGTGGAGGAATACCAGTGCGGAAGTCTTTTCACGATCGTCTCGTGATGAGGACGATGAAGAAGCTCTCAAATGGGCTGCCTTAGAGAAACTGCCGACATATGATCGAATCAGAAAAGGGATACTGACTGGAATCGCAGGGGAGCACAAGGAAATCGATATTGACAAGCTTGGGTTTCAAGAGAAGAAGAATCTGCTGGAGAGGTTGATTCGAGTTGCAGAGGAGGACAATGAGAAGTTCCTGTTGAAGCTCAGGAACCGAATGGAACGGTACATTCTCATTATTCTATTTTCTGTTTTCCTTCTTTCGCTCAATTGTGCTGGTTTCAGTTTGTTTGTTTGTTTGTTTGTTTTTTTTAATGGGTCTTTTCTTATTTGATTTTGTTTAGAGTTGGGATTGAGAGTCCAACAATTGAAGTCCGATTCGAGAATTTGAATATAAAAGCAGATGCTTATATTGGGAATAGGGGTATACCAACACTCCTCAACTTCACAGTTAATATTGTTGAGGTAATTCAAGCACATTTGGGTGTTTATAATCCTTTTTTTTTTTTTTTTCAATCATAATCCATACCAATCTTTTAATTTCTCTTTCGTTCTTACAGGGCTTTTTGAACAATCTCCACATTCTTCCAAGCCGAAAGAGACCTGTATCAATACTCCATGATGTTAGCGGAATCATCAAGCCTTGCAGGTAAGAGAAGGGCTTTTTTGATTGATTCGCGAATTGGATTTTACTTGGTTTGTGATTCCATTTCATCATATAGATTCTTGGATCAATGGAAGTTTAATTTCTCTGTAATTATTATTAACTATTATTTTTTCATTTTTAGGATGACTTTGCTTTTAGGCCCACCAGGCTCTGGGAAGACCACTTTACTATTAGCTTTGGCTGGGAAGCTTGATTCGGATCTAAAGGTAAAGATCTTATTTTTAATTGTCACGTTGGATTGGTTTTATCGAAAGATAGAGGTTAAGATGGGTTTCTTGGAAACAACAGGTTTCAGGGAAAATAACCTACAATGGCCATGGATTAGATGAATTCGTCCCCCAGAGGACTTCCGCTTATATCAGTCAGCATGATCTCCATATAGGGGAAATGACGGTGAGAGAAACCTTGGCTTTCTCGGCCAGATGTCAAGGAGTCGGGACCCGCTATGGTAAGTAATAGTGAATGGTTTCAGACAGCAAAATTGAATGGAGGTCGTTTGAATGAGTTTGAATGTTTAGCATTTTTTTTTTTGTTCTCATGTAATTTGTAGAAATGCTGACGGAGTTGTCGAGAAGAGAGAAAGAAGCAAACATCAAGCCAGATCCCGACATAGATATCTACATGAAGGTGATAAAGAAGATTTCTTTTTTCCAATTGAAATTTTCTCTAATAACCAAATTGATTTCTTGGAGATTGATATTTCCTGTCTTATTTTCTCTCCTCTTACTACTACAGGCTTCATCGTTGGAAGGTCAGGAAGAAAGTGTAGTCACAGACTATATTTTGAAGGTATATTGATGGAAATATATCATTCTGCAAATTTGATATAATCATGGAGTTTTTGGAAGTATGGATGTTGAATTTATTTTTTTCCTTCCCCTCTTGAAACTACAGATCTTAGGACTGGATATCTGTGCCGACACCATGGTAGGAGATGAAATGCTGAGGGGTATTTCAGGAGGACAAAAGAAGCGTGTCACAACAGGTAGAAAAATCAGCAATCCAGGCAGCCGAGATTGTATTCTTGGATTTGAGATGAGGTTTTTGTATCTTACTGTGAATTTGAACTGATAGTTGCTGAATTCTGATTCATATAGGTGAGATGCTTGTGGGACCTGCGAAGGCATTGTTCATGGATGAAATATCCACTGGTCTGGACAGCTCCACAACTTTTCAGATCGTCAATTCCCTCAGACAGACTATTCACATTCTCGGTGGAACAGCACTGATTGCACTGCTTCAGCCAGCACCAGAGACTTATGACCTCTTTGATGACATCATTCTTCTATCAGATGGGCAGATCGTCTATCAGGGTCCACGTGAAAATGTGATTGAGTTCTTTGAATCCATGGGGTTCAAATGTCCTGAGCGAAAAGGTGTTGCAGACTTCTTACAGGAAGTAAGTTTTACAAATTGATTCTTCTCACCCAAAGTCATCTACATTCATTGAATGAAATCATGGTTTAAGCTGCGTTTGGAAGTTCAATCGAATTGAATTGCAATAATTCCATTCAGGAAACAGGAAATGGCAAAAGTGGGGGGTGTCCTAAATTGCATCTAATACCATTTGAAGTCCAACTGGCAAAAGTGGGTCTCCTAAATTGCATATAATACCATTTTAAGTCCAACTGGAAATGCAAAGAATGGAATTATGAGCCATTCCCTTACCTTGATCATTTCGTCTATAACGAATTCAGTGATCGAAATATAGTTTAATGGGAATCCAAATGAACTTCTTCTTTCGAATAGAATGGCGAATCCAATTGTAAATTGTTTGTACACCACCAGGTCACATCAAGAAAAGATCAACAGCAGTACTGGTCACGCTCAGGTGAGCTGTACCGCTATGTTCCAGTCAAGGAGTTTTCAGATGCATACCAGTCCTTCCATATTGGCCGTAGATTGGGAGCGGAACTTAGCACACCATTCGACAAGAGCAAGAGCCATCCTGCTGCTTTGACGACTGCCAAATATGGCATTAGCAAGAAGGAGCTGCTGAAAGCTAACATTGCGAGGGAATGGCTGCTGATGAAGAGAAACTCCTTTGTTTACATCTTCAAAGTGGTCCAAGTGAGTAACTAAGCACACCCCAATTAGAAATATGATATCTGCTCACTCATTCCAATATGGCCCTGTGGATATGTCATGACCCGCAAAATCAGGCCAGTCTGGTGATAGGGTTGTCACTTGTGTATGAAAAATGGATGACTGAAAAAATGAGAAATGGTCCTCATTCATGTTGAACATTTGGACCAGCAGACAAATGGCCTGGATCTTGCACACACTGCCATGATGCCACAATGACAAAGGCTTCACCATAATGGATCTCTTGAACTCATGACTTACTATATCTTCTATTTTCCATCTGATTGCAGCTGATTGTCGTTGCATTTATCACAATGACTGTCTTCCTGCGTACTGAGATGCCCCGTAAAACTGTGACCGACGGAAGCATTTTCATGGGTGCTCTATTTTTCGTACTAGTCACTCTCTTGTTTAATGGATTTGCGGAACTTTCAATGACCATCGCAAAGCTTCCCGTTTTCTACAAGCAAAGAGACCTCCTCTTCTATCCTCCATGGGCATATGCTCTGCCATCATGGATTCTCAAGATTCCAATAACATTTGCAGAATGTGCAGCATGGGTTGCCATGACTTATTATGTCATTGGCTTTGATCCGAATGTTGGAAGGTGAGACCTTGAGATCCTGTAACAACATATTCCAAGGCCATGTCCAATTGGCTGTCTTTCACCAGCGCCTGGAAATAACTGTAAAATCATTTTCTGTTCTTGTTGCAGGATGTTGAAACAATATCTGGTACTCGTATTGATTAGCCAGATGGCATCTGCGTTGTTCCGGGTGATTGCTGCATTGGGTCGGGACATGATTGTGGCCAATACATTTGGGTCCTTTGCGCAACTTGTAATGATGTCGCTTGGAGGATTCGTTCTATCACGAGGTATGACATACTCGATTAGACTGTTAATTGTCAATTAAACGCCAAGCTTTCATTTTCAGATTAAGAGTTCAGAAGGTGTTAGGACTCGTGAGGGATTTATCGACTAACTAAACCTTATATTTTGGCTGCAGATAATGTGAAGAAATGGTGGAAATGGGGATACTGGACCTCGCCCCTGATGTATGCACAGAATGCGATTGCAGTGAATGAATTCTTTGGGAATAACTGGAAACATGTAAGGATTTTTTCGATCGAAGTAGAAAAAGATCAACACTACTTTTGAGTTGGAAAATAAACTTTAGCTTTGATTTTGGTTTTGTGAAACAGATTCCTGTTAATCAGACGAAACCATTAGGAATCCTAGTCTTGGAAGGGGGAGGAATCTTCCCCCAGGAAAAGTGGTTTTGGATTGGTTCCGCTGGATTGCTTGGATTCATATTCCTATTCAACGGTCTCTTCGCTTGGGCTCTTGAATTTCTCAACCGTAAGCATCTTCATCTCTCAATATTTGGAAATCTTTAGCTTTGATTGTTTCATTCTAAGTGTCTTATTAAATTCCTGCAGCATTCGGGAAATCTCAAGCGGCTTTATCTGAAGAGGCCTTGAAGGAGAAGCATGCCAACAGAACTGGAGAAGTCGATGGACTTGAGCTATCAGCTGCTTCGGCAGAGACCACTGATGGCACTAATTTGAACAAGAAGAAGGGCATGGTTCTTCCATTCGCACCTCTTTCCATCACTTTTGATAACATCAGATACTCCGTGGACATGCCACAGGTAACATCAACTTCTGAGTAATTGATGAATTCATTTGATCAAGATTTTTGCCTGGCCCAACAAAGTATACATGTGGAGCCAATGTTCTGCAATTATTTATTTATTTATTTATTTATTTTTAAAATCATATGGTGGACCTTTGGCTGCAATCGCCCATGTCCATGGCAACGATCGGACTGCTAAGATCAGCTGATAGGGGAGGTATTAGTAATGAGCCATCATAGGATGGGGCGAACTGGGGAACTGATAGAAGAGGTACTGATGATGTTGAGTCATGAAACTGAGAACTGATTTCCTATTATACTGCAGGAAATGAAAGCTCAAGGTGTTCCAGACGACCGCTTAGTACTCCTGAAGGGTATAAGTGGGGCTTTCAGGCCTGGAGTTCTTACAGCACTGATGGGTGTCAGTGGTGCTGGTAAAACCACACTGATGGACGTGTTAGCTGGAAGGAAAACTGGCGGATACATAGAAGGAGACATCAAAATATCTGGCTATCCCAAGAAGCAAGAGACGTTCGCTCGCATATCTGGATACTGTGAACAGAATGATATCCACTCTCCTCATGTCACTGTCTACGAGTCTCTCCTCTACTCTGCATGGCTCCGTTTACCTAGCGATGTCGACTCAAACGCAAGAAAGGTAGGTAGACCAAAACAGAATCCACAGTTCCCTACATGTTTGGTCCCTTTGGGCATCGACTAACTGCTAAAACTGATGAAATGCAGATGTTTATTGAGGAGGTGATGGAGCTTGTGGAGCTGAATTCATTGAGGGGTGCACTGGTCGGGTTACCTGGCGTGAACGGGCTGTCGACCGAGCAGCGGAAGAGGCTAACAATTGCTGTGGAGCTTGTCGCCAATCCATCTATAATATTCATGGACGAACCTACATCTGGACTGGATGCAAGGGCGGCTGCCATTGTGATGAGAACGGTGAGAAACACTGTCGACACTGGAAGAACTGTGGTGTGCACAATTCACCAGCCCAGCATTGACATATTTGAAGCCTTTGATGAGGTGAGAAAAAACCAATGTGAAAGAACTTGTGTTTCATCTGTTTATGGACTAGAGCTTGATGTTTCTCTGGTCCAATTGCAGCTATTCCTTTTGAAGAGAGGTGGTGAAGAAATATACGTGGGCCCGTTGGGCCGTCAGTCCTGCCATCTGATCAAGTATTTTGAGGTAAGGCTGAATGAACAGGCTGACGCTGCAAGTGATTTCTGTTTTCTGCAATGATGCATATCATACAGTTACTGATTGAATTGGGTTTTATTCAATCAAGGGAATCAATGGTGTTAGCAAGATAAAAGACGGTTACAATCCTGCTACATGGATGTTGGAGGTGACCACCATGGCCCAAGAAGAGATCTTAGGGATAAACTTTGCTGAGACGTACAAGAACTCGGATCTTTTCCGGTGGGTCATCGTATTCATACTTGGATCTTCTCATAGCCATTGGAAACTGTTTCTATCTTGAACTGATTGTTGCAGGCAGAACAGAGCTCTAATCAATGGAAGCTGATTGTTGCAGGCGGAACAAGGCTCTAATCAATGAACTGAGTGCTCCTCCCCCCGGCTCAAAAGATCTCTTCTTCCCCACTCAGTTCTCACAGTCATTCTCCACACAATGCATGGCCTGCCTATGGAAACAACACATGTCGTACTGGCGTAACCCGCCATATACTGCCGTGCGGTTGTTCTTCACAACCTTCATCGCCTTGATGTTCGGCACAATATTCTGGGATCTTGGCACCAGAACGTATGATTTTTACTATGTTCTCTTACTGTCTAAATACAAATTGAATTTGTTTACTTAACACTAACTAGACTGTGGATGCAATGGCAATTTATTTTTTGCAGGAGAAAACGACAGGATCTGATCAACGCAATGGGTTCCATGTACACAGCAGTTCTGTTCATTGGAATCGAAAATGCTGCATCTGTGCAGCCAGTGGTGGCCATTGAACGAACGGTCTTCTACAGAGAGCGGGCTGCTGGAATGTACTCGGCTTTGCCATATGCATTTGCACAGGTAACTGATTTTACTGACCAAAATACTATTGCAATGTTTTTGAGTTGTGTCTCAACTGTTTTTGTTTCTTTTTTCTTTTTCTTTTTCTTTTTCAGGTCGCAATCGAGGTTCCATACATCTTGGTTCAGACTCTAATATACACTATCATTGTCTACGCCATGATTGCATTCGAGTGGACTGTTGCCAAGTTTTTCTGGACTGCTTTCTTCATGTTCTTTACATTGCTCTACTTTACATACTACGGGATGATGGCGGTCGGCATGACTCCCAATCATGACATTGCTGCGATAGTTTCATCTGCTTTTTATGCGATATGGAATCTCTTCGCAGGATTCCTAATTCCCCGACCTGTAAGTTCTAAATCCAATTTCTCTCCATACACTTTTTTCCCCTAATATGGGGAACTAAAATTTCTTCTCTTGATTACAGAGAATCCCAATATGGTGGAGATGGTATTATTGGGCATGTCCCATTGCATGGACCTTGTATGGATTGGTCGTTTCTCAGTTTGGCGACTTGGAAACTCCTATGGAGGATACTGGCGTGACGGTGAAGGTCTTCATAGAGGACTATTTTGGATTCGAACACAGTTTCTTGGGAGCAGTTGCCGGTGCTGTTATTGGGTTTGCAGTGCTCTTCGCCACTGTCTTTGCTTTTTCAATTAAGGTGTTGAACTTCCAGAGAAGATGATTGAATGTTGCGGATCATATGAAGCCCATCTTAAGGCATTTGGGCTGCTACTCTATATAGACTTTTTATGGTGTATTTCTCTGTTTGGACGATTGATGATTGTTAGATTTTTTGTATTGAGAATTGGCTATGTATGACCATTTCTTTTCAATAGACGAAACAAGAGTTGTAATTGAATCAAGGAAATAAGTTTGTAATTTTTATTTATTTATTTATTTATTTATTATTATTATTATTATTATTATTTTGTAAAAATATCGGTTCATCATACATTAGAAAGTAAAGCAGAAAATTTTTAGTCAATTTATGATATGTTCTTGCAGAAATGAATATGGAATGTGATGATAAATTAATACAGATTTGATGGAATACAATACGATGCAACATATATGACATACCACTGAACAGATACGAAGGAATTACAGCAAGATTAAAAAAAGAAAAAGAAAAAAAAAAAAAAAAAAAAAAAGAAGAAGAAGAAGGGGTGTTTGAGGCGAGGACTCTATTTTCCGGTTCATGGAAAGAAAAAAAAAAAAATCAAATTACCCGAACAGGAAGATAAACGAACGAGGCCGGACCAATACAAGTCTCTGTTCTCTCTGTTTTATATGTTGTAGAGAAATGCTCAAGTTACAGTGCTCCTTGTTGCATTTAGTTGCATTGGGACACTTGGACTCTCCAGTCCATTGATCTAGACCGTTCACTAGGCCCAAGCGCATTTCATGGAAATGTAATCATCACACCATTCTGATAAATATCATATCAAATGGTCTTTAATATCAACAGTCAAGATCATTTATAGGTTTAGTGAACAATTTTAACATTCTCTTTGTTACGACCATCATGAATTACTCGTGATTTTAAAGAATCACTATCGTTAAGTAATCATAGCCATCCCATTCATGGCCTGAAAAAAAGGATCGCTATAGAAAATATTGCCAAATCAAGATAGGATTGAATCATCCGATCAGTACTGTGATATTTTGTGCAGTACTGTGAAATGTGTTCTGGACTGATGGGAAGTTTAGATCAATGGATTGGATTAAGTTTCTCGCCCTGGAGCTTTCCTGTTTGTTATATTTATATTAGAGGGTGTGGCATGTAATGGAGAGAGGATGGATGAGTGAATTCATGGGGAGGGAAGGTGTGACACTTGATACACAGGGATGTGAAATGGTACAATAGAATATGTTGATGCAAAAATTTGGTCCACCCTCTTTAGACTTTTAAGTACCTGCATAGGAAGAAGACAAAGGAGACCTTGGCTAGAGCAGGAGACCCTCCGATGCTAAAATCAGGCTAGGGATCTAGATATGGTAGTATCGAGGGGTTTTGGGTGAGAGATTCTGCGCACCTTTCATCATAGGTGGAGTCCTTATTTATAGTCTTTTGGGGGTGGTAGCGTATATGACAATGTCTCTGTATGATAGATGCGTATTGCAGAAGAAATCTTCTTCCAGATATATCGGAGGATAATCCTATCTTTATTTCCAAGGCCGAGGTTGGTGTCCGAGGCTGATCTCCAAAGTTGGCTCCTGAGGCCGAAGTCGAGGTGATTTTTCGGTCCCCAAGCAATCCATAGTTTCGAGTCTGTTCATCTGGTCGGTCCATTTTTACCCATAACAGTAGCCCCCTACTTTAGAGAATTCTTAAGGAGATCGGGAAGTAAGTTAGTATGGAAGACACTGTGTGATGACTTGTACCGAAGAGGTTGGACGGAGTAGGGCTAAGATTGATAAGTCGATTGTTCAGTGGTAGATTGCGCACAGTAGAATTAATAGGAGAGAGTTTTCTTCCCTTCAACTGAGAGAAGTCCCATGTTGTTCCCATAGTAATAGGCAGAGCACTCGGTAGAACGACTTTCTTTCATTATATTAAGGGAAGTCCTCATAGTCCATTATAATGTCGGATAGTAGGGAATTAAAAGAAATTCTTCTTCCCTGACTTGGGGTGGTTTTTTGATAGTAGAATTCACAGTGGATGATTTTCTTTCATTGCACTAAGGAAAGCCCTTGTAGTCAGTCGTGTAGTTCAAGTAGCATTGCCAATTAGTGGTTTGACCTCTTCTCTAAGGGTCGAATGACTGATTGATGACTATTTTTTTCCTTGCACTAAAGGAAGTCCTTATTAGATCATGTAGTTTGAATAGTTGAGAAATCATTTAAAAGAATTTTCTTTCCATACCCTGAGAAAGTTTTTTTTATTGTAAAAGCTCATAAAGCAGTAGATACAATAGTAAAATCATAAGCACCTTTTTCCTTTTTAAAAAAGGAGGTCACCCTTTTTTAGTAGGTTGGCCAGTCATTGCGCTCATGCTCGGAGGACTTTTTGAGTCCTCGGGAGTAGTAAATTATCAAGTGGTTAGCATTCTATGGGCAAGGTAAGAGCCCCCCATGCATCATAAGCCGAGTCTATTGGATAATTCGATGATGATTTTTGTTTTTTTTCCCCAAGTGGAGGGATCTGATATACGACATGACACAGGTACATTCTTAGCATGGTTGGACCAAAAGAAGGCCAAATAGAAACAGAAGTGATCCGTTAGATGCAGGTCCAATCCTACATAAGACATGATGTAACTGGGTCCCATGCATGTTCGGTTCGAGGAAATTTATTCTGGATAGGGAGAAATTATCGTTTAAACTATGAACCATTTTTACGACCATAAATTTTGATCCGACTATCGTTACAAGACGCGAAACCTATCAATCTTTATCGTAACAGGCCATCCAAGGTCAACCAACCCATGGCGGGGTTTGTCAGAACATTTCGTAAGAAACGTGTGGTTCTAGTTCAAAAAAATGGAATTTTTGGAAAAAAAAAAGAAATACTACTTTTAGTAATTTTGATTTTATAGTATTTTTCTTGTTTTAAATTTTCATCTTAAATAATAATAATAATAATAATAATAATAACTTGTAATCATGGTTGGACTCCTCTAGTAAGGTTTTTCTATACTTTCTATTTTTGGTACATTAAGCTTTAGATAAGTTTTACTATTTTGGGTTACTTCTATTAAGATTAGAATTTTGTTATTTTTAATAAATAAAAATTAGAATTTATTTTTTCTTTATAAATGGTGTAATCAATAAATAAAAAATACTTAGAATTCAAAGCCTTTACCACTTGAGGAAGACCGTTATCTTCTTCACTGTTATTTCGTGCTCTTCTCTGTCACTCTTTCACTGCACCTATCACAACTTCTCGCAAAAACCCAACAAGAAAGTAGAATGCTTCTTTCATCATTCTCTATCTCTGTCCCACAATGCAAAAGAACGTTATGCCTCACCAATCACAGCCTCGTGCAAAAACCTAACAATAAAGTGGAAGAAACTGGAAGCATATACTCTCTCTCTCTCTCTCTCTCTCTCTCTCTCTCTCTCTCTCTCTCTCTCATCTCTCTCTCTCTCTCTCTCTCTATGAGGATCCGAAAGCATGCTCTCTCTCCATCTCTCGCGCCACCCTCCATCTGCACGTGTGCTGCTTTTCAGGTTTCTTAGTGGAAGACGTAGAATATATAACAGGTTTCTTGGTGGAAGACGGAGAATATATAAGAGGAAGAAGAAGAAGCACATTTACAGGCCACCTCGGGCTTGGGCTCAAGCCAAGCCCTATAAACAAAAATCTGGCTTGGGCTCGGGCTAGGGCTAGACTATTTTGGCCCATCACAAGCCCAGGCCAACTTTTGGTGTAGACAGGTCAATCTTGGACAAAGCTTGGCCCGGACCTAACCCGGCCCATTGACACCCTTAATCTCGTGCCTTTCCTCTCTTTGCAAGTGTAGTCCCCACTCTCCTCCTTAGAATGCCAAACTCTCCCTCCTATCTTTTCCCTTTCCCACTCTTTCCCTTGCCTCGCGCATTCCATAACCTCTATCTTTAATAATGCAATAACTTAAATAGCCTCTTACATGGGTTTATCTGAAGGACAGTGGCACAAAAAGTTGTTTGCCTTACAAAGGCGTCAGTAAAGAGTTTTTGTTTTTTGGCATGGTTAAAAAGACCTGGTGATCTATATGACTCAGATCGACTCGTTTAGCCCCGAGTCAAGTTGACCCGGGCAAGTCGTGCCTAGTCACTTCCCAACAACTCCGAAAAGCTCTATGAGGCCCAGTAAAACGCATGTATTATATCCACTCTACCCATCCATTGCACCATCTAACATTAAGATGTGAGGTAAAAAATCAAGTAGGTCAGACCATAAGAAGCTAGCAGTGGAGCTGAACGCCCACCATTAAAACTTTACCGGGTTTTCAACCATGTAAATATTTGTATTTTCCTTTCATCAACGGTGGAAGTGACCTCATGACTGAGTTGGATAGCATACGAACACCACGGTAGGCTTTAGGAAGGTTTGACGCAGGGGAGGACGTGAGGTCGAGCACCGTCTTCCTCAAGAGGATAAATATTCCGAATCCACGGAACTTCTCTGGACTCCTCACAGAGACTTCTCGAATCCACGAGAAAAGAGAGCAGAAAATAGAAATAAATTCTAAATAAATTCGAAATAGATTAATGAATCATTGATAATTTCTAATGTGTCTCCTTACACTATTAATAAAGAAAAAATTAAACTAAAATTCGTAATTACCAAAAATAGCAAAATTCTAACTCTAATAAAAATCCTAATTCTAATACAACTCTTCTAAAGCCTAATTTCTAAAAATAAAAATTACAAATAAACTTTCTCTAGAAGAGTCCTAGTATAACTAAAACTTATTTCTATAAGGAAAGAAAATCTAAAACTCTAAAAAATATCAAAAATTCGGAATTACTAAAAATAGTAAAATCTTCCTAAAAATTCGTTTTTGAACTGAAAGCGTGTGTTTTTTGACGAAACGGACAGATGCGACCCACTTTGTGGGTCGGTTCACCTCAGATGGCCCGTTTCAGTAAAGATTGATAGCTTGTGCGCCCCGTAACGATACCCGGATCAAAAGTTATAGTCAATTTACGGTCCACCTTCTTTTGGCCCAACCATGCTAGGAACGTATCTGTGACACGTTCTACATCAGACTCCTCCACTTGAAAAAACTCGTCCTCGAGTTACGCAAGAGACTTGGCACATGAGTCTGAGATAACTTCCGACGTCGATATTCATTAGCTCTTTTTTTGTACTTGACATTAAGCTCTTGAGTTGACACAATACATGTACTCATGCTTTCCTTGACTTGACTAATATCGATTAGTTCCTTCACATCTGCCTTCAAAATCTCATATTTTTTCTGATAATGTGGATAATTAGACGGACTTGCCCCTGAGACGGGATCAACGTGATTTTGTATATCTCGTATGAGAGGTAATTTATTAGGGAGTTCATCGAGCACAACCCTCTTGAACTCCTGTGGTACTGGTTCCAAATCCTCTAAGATATTCACAGGCTCCACATATTTTTTCTTTTCAACTAATGGATATATATTTCCTGTTTCCTCATATTGTTTAACAAAGGCCTGTTCAGTGATGAGATATTGTCCTTCCACTTTAGAAGTCTTGGGTTGGTTCTCCATTCTCATAGAGGTCACATGTTCGCCACTGATGAATCCTGTAGTCTGTTGCAACTCCGTTTTGATGAAGTCGTTTCTCATGGACCAATAATAGGATTTTTCTGCATAACCTTTTACTGATCGGCTATCCTGATAATAATTTTGATTTTGTTGGAATAATACCTGATCGTAATCTCGAGGGAGGAATCGCATGCACAATAACTTCTTCATCCGCGACCACGTGCGGATTGGCGCCTTCATCTGTCTCGCCCGCTCGAGTTGAAGTTGTTCCCACCAATCTGAAGCTCTACCCGTTAACTTGTATGCCACGAGTTTAACTTTCCTTTCTTCTACGATGTTCATATAGTCGAAGAAACGTTCGACTTCGAGCAACCAATCGAGGAAGTCCTTGAAGTAGAGTTGACCATTAAAACTAGGAAGATCGACTTTCATCTTGAATTCTTGAACCATCCTGTGATTCATTGATAGCATCGCCCTACGATCAGTATAATTACGAATTCCAGCAATTGCTGGTGGTGGATCACCACCATGAACATGAAGTTGTCTTAGGTTTTCTGCCAAGAGATTCGCTATGCGGTCCATGGAAGCCTGCAGCCCTTGCATGGCTTGTCGATTCTCTTGCTGCGCTGCTTGAAAAGTTGTCGCCGTTAAAGTAAAATTTCCTGGAGCACCGTTTATGGGATTGTTGCCCGACCCGTCGTTAGAAGCCATCGACCCGAGGAGAAACCTCGCTCTGATACCAAACTGACGCAGGGGAGGACGTGAGGTCGAGCACCGTCTTCCTCAAGAGGATAAATATTCCGAATCCACGGAACTTCTCTGGACTCCTCACAGAGACTTCTCGAATCCACGAGAAAAGAGAGCAGAAAATAGAAATAAATTCTAAATAAATTCGAAATAGATTAATGAATCATTGATAATTTCTAATGTGTCTCCTTACACTATTAATAAAGAAAAAATTAAACTAAAATTCGTAATTACCAAAAATAGCAAAATTCTAACTCTAATAAAAATCCTAATTCTAATACAACTCTTCTAAAGCCTAATTTCTAAAAATAAAAATTACAAATAAACTTTCTCTAGAAGAGTCCTAGTATAACTAAAACTTATTTCTATAAGGAAAGAAAATCTAAAACTCTAAAAAATATCAAAAATTCGGAATTACTAAAAATAGTAAAATCTTCCTAAAAATTCGTTTTTGAACTGAAAGCGTGTGTTTTTTGACGAAACGGACAGATGCGACCCACTTTGTGGGTCGGTTCACCTCAGATGGCCCGTTTCAGTAAAGATTGATAGCTTGTGCGCCCCGTAACGATACCCGGATCAAAAGTTATAGTCAATTTACGGTCCACCTTCTTTTGGCCCAACCATGCTAGGAACGTATCTGTGACACGTTCTACATCAAGGTTTCAACAGTGAGCATTTGTATCCCCACCATTCCCTTCCGGTGGTATGGCGCCCTTAATTTTTTAATCTACCTATTTTTGTGCCCATGTTTTAACAAGAGCTTGGTGAAATTGATAGATGAAGTTGATTTCAGACAACATCTTGTTGGACCCAAAGAGTTGGGTCCAGATTACTTATTTTCTTTTTTCTTATTTTCTTATTTTTCTTTTTTTCTTTGGTCATTGCCGGATTTTTAGCCATCGGTATTTCCCTGATTATTATTATTATTATTATTATCATTTTTTGTGTTAACACAATCTACCTGCAGTTGGATGATACAGTCACTGCTATTGGGAGTGTTAGGAGTGCAGATTGTCTGTGTTGAAGGCACCGGAAAATACAGTGCACGTCATCACTGATGACTTAGCTAACAAGATGAGCTCTACCGAATAAACTTCGCCCCGTTTGTTAAATCTGAAGCCTAAAGCCTGAATCTGAAAGCTAAAGTAAAAACATGTTCGGTAATTATGGCTGAAGTCTGAAAATTAAGTACTGAATTTGAAACAATCTGTTTGTTAACAAACATATGAAATGTCTGAAATATGTTAATTTGACACATTTGCCCCCATCTATCTTCTGTGTGGAAATACTTTACATTTGCCCCTATCAGAGGGATATAAATATCAGGTGGACCACACCATAGGAAAACAATAATGATTGGATATGCACCATTAAAATCCTCCTAAGGCCCACGGTACTGTTTATTTGACATCCAATCTTTTTATTAGGTCATATGGGCCCAGATGAGGGGAAAAAACAAAGATCAGCTTGATCCAAAACTTCTATGCCCCCAAAAGGTTTTTAATGGTCGACACTCATTCAACACTGTTTCCTGTAATGTGGCCCACTTGAGATTTTGATATACCTAATTTTTTGTCTCATACCATGAAATGATCTGAAAAAATAGATGGATGGAACGGATGAAACACATACATCATGGTAGGGACCACAGAGCACCGACCATCAGCCATTGGCTGGTGGCAGCGGGAGTAGCCAATCCGTTCACGTCCATACGCGGATTTCCTGCGGAAGACTTTTGCAGGAAGTTCCGCGCAATGATGGTGGGGTCCACTGCAATGTATGTGTTAAATCTATTCCGTCCATACGTTTTGAGAGACCAGTTTAGCTCGCGATACCGAAAATGAGATAGATGAAAAACTCATGTGGTTCACACGAGAGGAAAATTTGGGGAAATAAATTCCTACCTTTGAAACCTTCCTAGGCTCCACCTTGATGTTTATATACTATCCAAACCGTTTATAAAGTCATTCCCAATGGAATGAATTAAAAACACCAAAAATATAGCATGATACAAAACTTTTATAGCCATAAGAATGCTTCAACCGTTCTTACTGAATTCTCACTGTTTTCTCTCGTGTGGCCCACTTGAGTATTGTATATACTTAATTTTCTATTTCATGTCTAAATTGAAATCCCAAAACGGATGGACGGAATGGATTTATCACATACATTGCAGTGGACCCCACCCATCAAATATTCAGGAAAAATTTGCCATATTAACATGAAAATGGGTACTTTCGGAAGCAAAAATTTTTGTTTAATGAAAAATCACGGAGCGCATTTAGTGATCACCATTAAGCTAGACTCCTATCATGAAAAGAATTTAGTAAAAAACCACTTAGTGCTTTCCATCTTCCGTGTTAACAACGCATTGACAAACACCACTAAACACTGAAAAAATTTCCAATTCCGCGTTGAGTGCATAAATTTAGCGTTAACAAACACCTGTTACACAACATAACTTTCAACACTTGAAATTTTTCTGCACTCTAAAAATATTTATGGTTTTGATCCACACCGTCTATTTACTTTTACAGATACTTTCAGAGCATGAGCCTAAAAATGAGGCACATCCAAACTTCAAGTGAATCACACCAAAGAAAGAAGTGGAGATTGAATGAGTTAGAAACCTTCATACTAGGGTCCACTGTCAGGTTTATTGGCCATTTAACCTCTTCATATAGTCACACAGACCTGGATGGATGAAGAAAAAACACAAATATCAGCTTAACCGTAGACCCAAGAACTTTTCAACATTAGGTGTCCAACTCCCACTTTGTGTAGTGTGGTCCACTTGAGCACCGGATCTTCCTCATTTTTGGTCTCATTCCCTAAAATGGCATGAAAAACGGATGGACTGTGTGGATATGATACATAAGTCATGGTGACTTACAGAAGCTCCACATGTCAACCCTTCCTGTTTTCTTCTCTACCTGAAACTAGGGGTGTACACCGAATCGAACAGAGCCTCAGCTCTGCCACTAGCTGACCCAGCTCGAACTTGACTCGGCATAGTCTTGGAGCCTAACTGGCTAGCTTGAATCGGTTGTGTCAGCAGCTTGGGCAGTTCGAGTTCGAGTCCAAATCAAGCATCTGCAGCATTTTCGCAAGCATATGCCGTGCACTTTCAATTTCTCACGGTATGTAAAATAACAGCAACTTTTTACAAGTATTTCATCAAACACCTTATAGGCAAAAATAATAATAATAAAAATGATATTTGTTTTGTATACATACTTTCTTTGCCACTAGTCGACACTTCGTTGAGTTATATCATTAAACACTCGGTGATGAGCATCAATATCAAAGTAACCGAGTCACCGAACTAGTTTGATCTGAGTTCGATTTGAGTTAGGGTTCAATCCGAGTTGAGTCGAGCTCGGGCAAGCTCGAACTTGGTTCGAAATTTTTTCAAGTTCGAAAAATCAGCTCGAACTCATCTTCAAACCGAGTTGAATTGAGCTTTTTCATTTCGAGTTGAGCGAGCTAACCGAGCTAACTCACTTCGTGTACACCCCTACCTGCAACTTGCTGCACTACAAGCAATGAAATTTAAGTAGGCCTTATGATTATGTATTTCTTAGATTCACACCATTCATCATTCTTTTTTTCCCAATCATTTTAAGAGACAAGCCCAAAAAGAAAGCAGATCCAAAGCTAAAGTGGACCACATCACTGAAAATAGTAGCAATTGATGCTACCGTTGAAAACTTTTGTGGGCCATAAATCATATGATATTTGTGTTTTAAGTTCATTGTGATCTTTTGAACAGGTCAAATGTAAAATAAGCCTTACATATTGGCCCTAGGAAAGTTTCAATGGTATTTTGTTCGATACCCACTGTTTTATGTAGTGTGATCTACTTGTGCCGTGGGTGTATCTCATTGTTGAGCTCATGCTCTTGAATTATCTAGAAAAATTGATAGCCGGTGTTGATCTAACACAAAAATCATAGTGCAACTAGGGAAAGTTCAATCCGTTAAAAGTTGTGTTTTGTAGTTAGCAACATACTTAAGAGAGAAATCCCACATAACTTGTTGGAGTCATGGGAAATGACGTGGGCTAATGAGAAGAGACGGCACTAGAATTTCCTGTCCCTTCAACATGGACTATCGGCCCTCGTTAGTAAGCCTATCAATGGGCCGGCCCTGGGTAAGTCTCAGCCTACATTTTGAACTGTTTTGGGCCAGGCTTTTGGGTTGGCATTATTTAAAATTTAAATATTTTAGGTCCCAACCCGGCCCATTGACAACCCTACTCGTTAGGAAAACTATTCAAATTTGAATAGCTTTCCTAATACTCCGGCTAGCATGCTTTCCACGGACCAAATTCTCTCACTTGTTTCACGCCATAAAAAATACACAGGCTCTGGAGCACCATGTATTGGGTCAGATCCACTCTCCATGTATTCGGCATAGAAAATGAAGATTTGACACGAATCATGGGTCTGACTCTCGGGCCATCACCATCGTGTATATATTTCATCAAATCCATTAATCAGGTGTGACGATCACTAGGGTGAAGGGAATCTAATAATAATAATTGTTGATGACTAAATCTGGATGGCTTCCCACTCCAACTCACAAACTCCGAACTGCTTCAACATCTCGAACATGCACACTTGCAACAAACAAAGGAGACCTTGGTCTAAGCAGGGGATACTCTGATGCCTAAGTCAGGTCGAGGGAATCTGGGTCTAAGTTTGGGAGTATTAGGAGAGTGCAAGATATTGCATACTTGTAGCAATGGAGTCTCATTGTATTTATACCTAATTATCGGACGGTTTGGGTCCGTTAATCTCGGCACGATTCACTCAATCAGTGGGACACTGTGATCGTGGAGATATTATCCGTAATCAGGGGATCATGTAGCGTATTGTGCGTATCGGCGGGCGAAACAATCGGTCGTGTCTGCTTAAGGTAGTTTCTTAGTTTAGCGCATGGAGCGATCACGTCTTGCCTCGGCCTCGGCTCGGCACTTCTAGCCAAAGAGGCCCTGACTTTGAGTTTCGGCCCTAAACTAGCGTGCACATATATGGGCTTTCACCGTCAAGTCATTAAGCGGGGACCACATCTTGAGTCCGAGCCGAGCTCTGGCCTGGCCCTATGGCGGACTCGGTCTTACATGTCTGTCAGGTATTCCGGAGATCTCCCCTCCGAGCTCCGAGGTGGGTGGCGGACTTGACCTGTTGAGTTGAGTTTCTCAGCTATGAGTAGCACAGTTGTAAGTGATCGAACGATTCGTCTCCGGCCGAGTGAGTGAGACGGCCCAAGGTCTCGCAAGTAAACCCCGACATGATCTTCATACTAACTGCCTTGGTCTTGGATTAATCCGAGCCGACAACCTCCCTCGGAGTAGGAGAGCGACAGTGACTAAGCCGGGAATCTTCATTCCTATCAGTAGCATTTACCATTCCAAATTAACTCTTATGTATCCAACCAGATTAAGGTGGTGTCACTCCTTGGAATTGAAGTGACTCAGATCTTCCCATAATAGAAGCCCCCTACTCTCCAAGTTCGGACGCGGACTCGGAGAGTAAATATATATGGAAGATTAATGGTTACTCCTGTCGTACATTCTACGCATGCGGTTGTAATTATGATTCCTGTGTTGAAGAGACGCGTCATCGGTGTTTCTCGTCCATGGGTTCACCTCCAACAGACGCGTGACGACGGTTAAGATTTCGAATAATTGTTAGTCATATGGCTGATCGCCACGTATACCCTGGGAGGCATTCGAGCGATGCTTCCCCTGCTCGGGCCCCGCTTCCACTATCCGGAGCTCGTCACCCAAAGTAAGAAGTGTACGACCTGACAGAGCTCGAGGCAGTAACCTGCAGCCATGTGTGTTCTGAAGTCGGCTCACGACTATTCGGTTGCGGCCATCATGCCTCGCCATTAATGCGAAGATCCTTCCCGGGCTATATAATCCCTAGCGTTTCAGAAGCTCCCCTCATTTCTACATTCTGAATTCGCGTGGCTGTCGATTCCCTGAGGAGGTGATTTTCGGCGAAGGCAATTCCAACCAACTTGGATTTTCCAGTGAGGCGATCTCGACCGATTAGAGGTTTCTGACGGAGGCGATTCCCGGTGGATGTCCGATGATCTTTTCCTTTCTTCCTTTAGCATCACTTCTTTTTTCTTCGCTTATACAAGATGTCGTCCAATATGGATATGGTCCGAGAAGACTATGATGATTCCGAGCCGACAAGCTTGGACGATAGGAGCAGAGCATTTGAAGGCCCCTTGGAAGTAGTGCTTCTCTTCCCTTAACCCTGAAGAAACAAAGAGGCGAGGGCTCGGACTCGTCGGGCCGGCAAGAAGAAAGCCACCCAATCCCCCCGAGACTTGACTACAGGCATCGCCAAGATGCCTGTGAGCAGGGGGGCCTCGGAGGTTGTCATGGGAGGCTCCGTATTGACGCAGTCCCAAATGGGTTGGATCCGTTCGGAGTTTGAGATCCCAAACTCTGTGCAGATAAGGGCGCTAGAGCCCCTCGACACCGCCGGTGCGCCTGCTGAAGGGGAAGTCGCCACGTTTTTTTACGCGTTGTAATGTGGACTCCGACTCCCCATACACCCTTTCATCCGAGTCCTGACTGTTTACCTCGGACTAGCTCCCGGCCAACTTACCCCCAACACTTGGAGGGTTTTGATCTCTTCCTTTATCATCTGGCGTTAAGTTGGGAATCCAGAGCTGACACTAAAGGAGTTAGTAAGCCTGTACTTGGTTAAGCATGATAGCCAAGAGTCGTGGTACTACTTCCCGACTCGAGGCAGCAAGGGGTCAGCGCTGGTCATGAATCTTCCGTCCTCTAACAAGGATTGGAAGAGAAAATGATTATGGACTTTGGGTGAATGGGAGGTGCCAGCGGCAGAGCTTGGAAACTTGATGACTCGGGTCCCCACCCAATTCACTACACCAGGTTGGACCTCGCACATATTTCTTTTTATATCATTCTCCCTTCTGTTGTAGTTGGACTAAAGTTTTCCATTTATTTCTATAGATTTTTTGAGAAGTTCACCTCTCCTTACCTCGGACCTGAAGAATCAGGTTATTAAGACCAGGGTGCGCTCAGGAGACCTCTGCTCCTGGTCGGATCTGATCGCAGCCAACAACCTTCACTGGTCCAGGCACTGCAAGTCCAAACCGCTCCCCACTTCCTTCAGTAAGTCTTCCTTTAGCTCCTTATTTTAGAAGGATTGAATCTCTTAACTTGGTTACTGATTCAGTACTTCGCACGCAGGCATGACCGAGGCAGCTGGGTCCCAGAGGAAGAAGGCCGCCCCGACCATCGATGAGATGTTGAGGGCCGAGCCCCGAACAAAGACGACTGTTCGGAGGAGGCAGGCGGCCCCTCGTGGTGAGGGCCCCTCGGCCCCAATTTCTATTGCTGCAGGTCCAGCTGTAGCTTCAATTTCTTTTACTGTAGCTCCAGTTACAGTGCTTGTCGTGGTTGAGGTCGCTGCTGATAATGTTCCGGTTCCCACTCTTCCCCTTGCCGTTGCCCCTCAGGTTGCAGTAGCACCTCCCGCAGGACCCGAGCCCTGCATAGCTGTCCCGTCTTCATCCAAACAGGAGGAGGCCGTTCGAATGGCTGACGCCATGCTCTCCCTTCCCGAGGTTGAGAATGATCTTAGGGCTGAGGCTCAGGCCTTAGCAGGCAACAGACTGGGGCCGGGGAAGCGGTAAGCTCGGCTCAAGTGGGGACAAGCGAAGAGAGGTTCCAGCCTGGCTATCATATGTCTTGTTTAGTCCGCTGGACTATTAAGCATGCCTCGGAGGAGGAGATTGCCAGCCTTCTCACCAAGTCGAACGAGTCTTTCGTCAACGACATTGCTTCCGTCTTCTATCGGGTACTTTTATTGACTTTCCTTGCTTTCAGTTCTTACCGATTTCGAACGCTTATTCCTTTGTTTTCGTTCAGTTTGTTCCGAGGCTCCTCTTGACTCGGGAGAGATTGCGGGAGTTCGTGAAGAAGGATGTTGAGGTGGAATCCCTCAGGGGCGAGGTTGGGGTCCTACGAGATGAGGTCGCCTTCCTCTAGATGGATCAGGCGGAACTGCGTCCGCAGCTTGATGACGGGAGGGCTCGAGAGCTTCAGCTATAGGGGGTCGTGAGTGATCTTGAAGCCCAATACGGTGCCGCTACGGCTAAGCTGTCCCGAGCCAGGGCCCACGCAGACTCGCTTGCCAAGGAGAACACCCGGTTGGGGGAAGTGCTAGAGCGGATGGGAGCCGAGTAGCAGAAGAACAGAACCGAGCCATCTCTCAGGCGAAGGAGGCTCAATGGGCTGAGGATGAGGCCTCCCTGGCCTTGGCGGTGGCTGCTGCAGTGGATGCCTTCAAGGCTTTAGAGGAGAGGACCGCTGAAGCTACCAAGTTTTACAACTATGGCTTTGACGCGTATATTGATGCGGTCCATGACTTGTATCCTGACCTCAACCTTGAGCCTCTGCTGCCCAAAGACATAGGAGAAAAGCCCTCTAGAGATGCTCGCTGGATCAGGCCCCTGGCTCCCAAGCTCCTCCTCCTCCAGCTTCGACTGACTAGCTTTCAACTCTTCTCTTCTTATGACTTTTCTAAACTTAAGTCTTTTTAATGAATGATTTGGTGGATGATATTTTTTTACCCTCTGGAGAGGGCGTGTAGATGATGATTTTTTTTTATATGTTAATCCTTAGCTGGTCCTTGGATGATGATTGTTGGTTGCCGAACTGATTTGTTGACAGGTTGGTTCATTTCGGGGCATTACCGAGATGACCCCTTGACGGGTCAACTCATTTCAACGTCGTCTCGTAGGACTTTGAATTTTGTAGTATTGCCATTGTTAAGTCCAAACCCCTAAAGGATCGGCTCCTCCCACGATTGGCGAGCAACTTTCAATATATTCGTCAGTCGGGCGATGAACCAACTCATCTGTCGGGGAGTCGAGTCATCCATTGGCTTTTCCCCTGACTAAGAGGGGATGCCTTGTAGAACTTTTCGTGGGATAACATTCTAACCCCTTCTTTAAGGGATCAGTTTGTTAAGTCTGCCTCTTCTTATGAGAGGCGACTTTTCATTAGTAGATAATCCGCTCATGTAGATATGAATTTTATTGAGAGCCTTAAAGGCTAGTTGCTTGGAGGCATTCACTTATTGGGAGCCCTCAACGACCATTACATCAAAGGTAGTAGGTTTTCAGGTGCTCGGTGTTCCAGGGGTGGGGGAGTTGACGACCCTCGAGATCTTCTAAGTGGTAGGGGCCAGGTTTGGTTGATCAGACCACACGGTAAGGCCCTTCCCAGTTAGGCCTGAGCACCCCAGCCCCCGGCTTTGTAGTGTTCTGGAAGACTCGGCGAAGGACTAAGTCCCCTGGACGGAACCACCTGGTCTTGATTTTAGAATTGTAAAATTGCGCCACCTGTTGATGTCGAGCAGCGACCCAGAGTTTCGAGATATCTCTGGCTTCTTCGAGTATATCCGAGTTGGCTGCTATCTACTCGGCGTTTTGGTTCTCTTGATAATTTCTGACTCAAGCGGTAGGGAGGCCAATTTTAACAGGTACCATTGCTTTCAAGCTGTAAGAAAGTGAAAATGGTGTCTTCCCAGTAGACGACTGAGTTGTGGTCCTGTAGGCCCAGAGGACGAATGGGAGCTCATCGGCCCAATTGCCTTTTGCTTTCTCCAATTTTGTCTTGAGATGATGTTTGATGACCTTGTTAACAACTTCTACCTATTCATTGGATTGTGGGTGCTGAGGTAAAGAATACACGTTTATGATGCTGAGCCCCTGGCACATGCCTTGAAACTTGTCGTTATTATATTGCCTGCCATTATCAGACACAATGGTGAGTGGAATCCCAAACCGGCAGATAATATTTTTTCAGACAAAATCGATCACTTTCTGTTTTGTGATCTTTACCACGGGCTCAGCCTCGGCTCACTTGGTGAAGTAGTCGACCGCGACAATGGTGAATTTGACTTGCCCTTTTCCTGTGGGTAGAGGTTTGATGATGTCAATCCCTTACTGAGCGAACGGCCACGGACCGCTCATGGGAGTCATTTCCTTCGCAGGTTGCCTCAGCACAGCCGCATATCGTTGGCATTTGTCGCACTTTTGAACATAGTTCTTCGAGTCCTCCCTGATGGTAGGCCAAAAATATCCTTGTCGGAGTATTTTCAAAGTCAGGGCTTGACCGCCAGAGTGGTTTTCGCAAATTCCTTCCTGAATCCCTCGAATCACGTAATTTGCCTCGTCTAGTCGGAGACACCTGAGATAAGGCTGGGAATGCCCTTTCTTATATAGGATCCCGTCCATGACTACGTACTGCGCCGCTCTGACTCTCAGACGCCTAGCTTCCATCCTATCCGAGGGGACCTCGCTAGATGTGAGGTAGCTATAAATCGGGTCCATCTAGCTCGGAGTATCGTCTATTGGATTGACCGTTTTCTTCTCCGTCTGGTCGATGATTGAATGTTCTACGAACTCCATGGGAATGATTCACGGGATCTTTCCTTCCGTAGCCGAGGCTAGCTTTGCTAGGGCGTCGGCCCATGAATTTTCTGCTTTAGGGATCTGATGGATAGTGCAGCTCCAAAATCTTTCAGTCAATTTCCTTGCCTCATCTAGGTAAGCAATCATCCTAGTCTCCTTGGCCTCTTATTCGGTAGAGATATGATTCGCTATCAGCTGAGAATCGCATCGTACCTGAAGGGACTAGACCCCCAAACTTGCCGCTAGTCTAAGTCCAGCTAGCAGAGTCTCGTACTTCTCCTCATTATTAGAGGCCTTGAAACTGAGTCTGATTGCATACTGGATGGGTGTGGAATCAGGTGCGACCAGGACAATTCTGCTCCGGCATGTTTGGCATTGGATGACCCGTCTATATAGAGAATCCACCCTGGTTCTGATACCACCTTTTGATCACTTGGAGGAACAGGCGAAGGAGTCGTCTCGACTTCAGCATTGATCCTTTCTTCATTTGGGGTGATGAATTCTGTAATGAAGTTGGCCACAACTTGGCCCTTAATGGCTGTCCTCGGTCGGAACTGGATGTCGAACTCCCTGAGTTTGATGGCCCACTTGGTTAGCCGACCCGACACTTCGGGCCTTTGGAGGACCTGTTTAAGGGGAGAGTCGGTCAAGACGACGATGGAATGAGCTTGGAAGTATGGACGTAACCTCCGAGCTGAGACAATAAGACGCAGCGCTAACTTCTCCAGAGCCAGATATCTCATTTTGGCGGGTACCATGGCCTTACTCACATAGTAAATGGGATGCTGCTTGCCCCCTACTTCTCTAACCAAGGCTGAACTGACAGATGAGGCTGAGACCGCTAGATACAAGAACAGGGGCTCACCTTCTTTGGGTTTAGACAATAGGGGTGGTGAACCTAAATACTGTTTTAGCTGCTGGAAAACCTGTTCGCACTCCGACGTCCATTCTGCCTTCCTATGACCCTTCAACTGTTGAAAGAAGGGGAGACATTTATCTGTGGCTCTGGATATGAACCTTCCAAGCGCTGCTACTCGTCCAGTGAGGCATTGTATTTCCTTGACAGTCCGAGGTGAACTCATATCGAGGAGTGCTTTGATTTTGTTGGGGTTCACTTCAATGCCCTTCTGGCTGACTTGAAACCTGAGGAATTTACCAGAGCAAAATCCGAAGGCGCACTTCACGGGATTCAACTTCATCTGGTATTCTCGGAGGATGGTGAAAGTCTCTCCGAGATCTGTCTGGTGATCAGACGCCTTGATGCTCTTCTCAAGCATGTCGTTGACATACACGTCCATAGTATGCTCGATCTATTTAGCGAACATCTGATTCATTAGCCTTTGATACGTGACCCCAGCGTTTTTCAGGCCAAACGGCATGACCTGGTAACAATAGAGTTCCTTATTAGTGACGAAGGTAGTCTTCTGCCTGTCTGGGGGATGCATCGCGATCTGGTTATACCCGGAGTAAGCGTCCAGGAAGGAGAGTAGTTCGTGCCCTGCTGTACTATCTACTAGTTGATCAATCCAAGGCAACGAGAAGCTATCCTTCGGATACGCCTTATTCAGATCCGAGTAATCTACGCAGACCCGCTATTTTCTGTTGGCTTTCTTGACAAGGACTATGTTTGCGATTCAATCGGGATAGTGTACCTCTTCTATGAAGCCAGCGTCTAGCAGAATGGAGACTTCGTCGGCTATGTCTTTGTACTGCTCTGCATCGAACGGTCTCCTCTTCTGTTTCACGGGTTTATGATTCGGGTCCACATTCTGCCTGTGGACCATGACATCCAGGAAGATCTCGGGCATGTTCCCATGCGACGATGCAAAGACATCTCTATGTTGTCATAGGAAAGTCAATATTTTAGACCGCTGCTCAGAACTTAATGACGTTTGGAGCTGAACTGTCTTGCTCGGGTCTGCTTCATCGAACGGTACTTTCTCCAGGTCTTCTACAGATGAGTCCTTTGTAGGTCCTTTAGGATCTAGGACGTTGACAGTGAGTGTTTACTTCATGGACCATTTTTTTATTGCTGTAGCGTAACATCTCCGAGCTTCGCGTTGATTGCCTCAAAGGTAACCTGTTCCGCCCTCGGCGGGAAACTTCATCATCAGATGATAGGTGGAGACGACCACCTTCATTGCATTGAGAGAAGGTCTGCCCAGAATGACGTTGTGCACTGATGGCACATTGACAACGAGGAAGTCCACTATAAGGGTGACTTGATGTTGTCCTTCTCCCGCGGTCACGGGGAGGGAGATGGCTCCTTCGGAGATTACCCTTTCTCCGACAAAGCCGTGCAGGGAGGTCTTCACAGGTCTAAGACGTGACCTTGGAATCTCTATTCTTTCAAAGGCTTCAGAGTAGATCACGTCGGTAGAGCTTTTGGTGTCGACCAGGATGTGGTACACCTTCTGGTTAGCTATGGTCATAGTAACTATTAGGGCGTCGTCATGCGGATGTTGGATTCCGTGCGCATCGTCTTTCATGAAGGTCAGACTGCATAGGTTGACCTGGAGTTCCTTGCTAGGCCGCTCGGTTATGTGGATGTAATGCTTTAGATCAGACTTTCGTGAGTGGGTTTTTCGAGCCCAGTTTGAGTCTCCTCCACTAGACGAGCCACCAAAGATGGTGCAGATTTTGGTTGACTCTTCTGGGGTGTTCTTCAGCTGCTCTCGCTCTTCTTTCCAAGCCGTTTTTTCTTCCTTAGTATATCGGCGCATATGGCCCTTACGAATGAGGGTCTTAATCTCATCCTTAAGGTCCACGCAGTCGGCTGTGTTGTGGCCGTGATCTCGGTGGAAACGGCAATACTTACGTTTGTCTCGATGGTCCTGGTAGGCCTTCATACAAACAGGGTAGTTCAGAAGTTTTACCCTCAAATGTCCAGTAGAATCTGCTCAGTGGATGTGTTAAGGGGGGGTGTAGGAACGGAATTTGAAAATGCCCTGGTTTGTCAATTAGCGTGAGTGTTGAGTCAGTCAGACTGCAGAGCCTCATAGGAAGATCGATTCAAGCGTCTGCCTCAACCAAGATGTGTGTAAGCTCACCACAGGTAAATCTAGCCTCACATCCCTGTCCCAAAACACCATATATATAAAACCCTTAAAACAAACTAGAACATCATAGGGTTTATAAGTTAAGAAAACTTTTTTCAAAATAAGAAAATTCTCTAAGTTTTCTTGCTTTGTCGATTTTATCGATACACATCTCGATATGATCGACCTGCGCTGTCAATGTCCTTGATACCTAAACGATATCATCAGAATGAGGACAAAAGTATCCAGCAACCACATACTCATCTGGACGGATTTATCAATATATCGATATACTATCGATATCATTGATATTCAAATCTCGAGTCCATTGAAGGTGACTCGATAATATCGACAGGTAGATCTCCGTTGCTCTTGTTTTTCCTTAAGAATATTATATGTGCATCGATATATCGAAAGCTTCCTAGATACCATTGAGATTCAAATATCGATGATATCGGAAGGCTCTCGATGATATCGGTCTTGGGCGCCATGTTCTTCCAGCAAAATATTTCAAGATGGTTTATCAATGATCAGGGCTCACTCGATAGAATTGATATTCAAATATCGATAATATCGGTATAGTTTCGATGACATCGAACAGGGACAAAAACTGTCCAGCAAGCTTAAACGAAAATCCCTTGGATTTATCGATGCATCGACACAGTATCGATATCATCGACATTCAAATTCCGATGATCTCGAAGGTCCCTCAATCATTCTTAAAAACCTGAAACATTTTATAACAAGTATCTCTCATTTTTCATGTGTCGATGAATCGACACTAGTCTCGATGATATTGGAGTTCGAAATCTGATGACATCGACTAGTGTTTCAATTCCATTGACCAGTTGACAAGAGGTTTCAAAAGTGTATGACATTTGAGTTTGTATCATCGAGCGGCAAGTCAATGTAATCGAGAGTATACGCTCGATGATATCGACCCTGCTCGTTGATATCGAACTTTGTCATAAATGTGACCATTTTATATCTGTTGGAAGCTTTTTCTATATATAGAGGACTTATCTATTATTGCTGGTAGAGAAAGAAGAAAATGCTTTTGTGTGTTTTACCTTAAATTATATACCCAAAGCCCTTTCTCTCAGGGAAGTTCATCCTCCAATCCACCCTCATCATTGATATTCAATAGAGTGGGTTGGGGAATGAACTTCCGTATTTAAGGATCCTCCAGCTACTACCTTAATGGTAAATCATTAAGCTGGGATGCCTTGAATGCCTAATCGGAATCACTTTATCTTCCTTATAGGAAAACTTTTTATAGAGTAGGATTCCGTTTTGACCTTGACCCAACCCGAAGCCTCATATTGGTACATCATCTGGTTGCGGATCAAGGAAGCCGAAGATTCTTCATCAACAAGGAGGAGATCTTCGTCAACGTGCTGAATGAGACTCAGCCACTTATCTGTAAGTTATTAGAGTCCAGAGGACACTTGTGATCATTCCTTTTTAAGATTGGGTCTTAGGTGTTTCTCATCCTTGCAAGCCTTCGTAAGAGGCCTCCGGCAGGAGTGTACCATAATGGGTACGTAGTGTTGACCCTTGCTCTGTGGAGAGCATAAATTTCCGGTTGAAGGTGAACCTGTCTAAAACCTTAAGTTCGAGGTGATCCGAGTGAAACCACTGTTAGGGTCTTATGGAAGATCCTTGACCATTGTGCCTAAAAGTGGGTGCGTTGTGTTGACCCTTGCTCGTGAGAGCATAAACAGTCAGCCTCAGTGTAGGTTGTAAAGGTTGAAGGTGAACCTGATTTAAAACCTTAGGTTTGAGGTGGGTGTTTGGTTTCCGGCTGTTCTTACCGCTTATGAATTGGGTAAGGAATGATCGGCTAAGCTCCGCGAAGGAACCAATGGAGTTGGGTTTGAGCTGATGGTACTAACTCCGATCGGATCTCGTGGGTGTGATTGAGAACCCTCTGCACATCATCGCATTCGTCGCTGTCTGGATCTGCATCAGTGGACCTCGAAATGAATTGGGGCCACAAAACTTTCGATCAAGCTAATATTTATGTTATTCCTTCTTTAGGTCTAGGTCTGTGTGAACTTACCAACGGGTTGGATCTCAAATAATCACCATGGTGGGTCCCAGGAAGGAATCAACGATCAGGGGCACTGTCCCTACCATGATGTTTAGTTTTAGGTGTAGGTTTAGGTTTAGGGTTATACTAGGGTCTGCTCCAATAATTTCGGGCTAATACATAAACACGGCCTATCCAAATGGCTAGGCCACTCCAATATTGTCCATATAAAATGGACAGCTTCATCATGGTCATAACAGCGGTTCCCACCTTCCAGGGACCTCCGCTCAATATCCGGATAGTTCTAACGCACATCCAGGTCTGCTCCATCAATTTCAAGCAAATACATAAACATGATTTGTACAAATGGCCAGGCTACTCCAATGTTATCCATAGGAAATGGACAGCTTTATCATGATCATAATAGCGGTTCCCACCTTCTAGGAACCCCCACTCAACATCCGGATAGCTCCAACGCACATCCGGGTTTGCTCCATCAATTTCGAGCTAATACATTTAAAAACAACAAAATAGGTAAGTAAAGCAAGAAACATCCATATGAAGATATTGAGGGGAATTACTAGTGTATCTATATTCCTTCTATGTACTAGGTTGATTTTGAGTTGATTATGACCAAGATGTTGATATTACATTATATGTGATGAGGGTTGCATTACTAGTGTATTTATATTCCTTCAAAGCGATCACTTGGACAGTTATGGATCACCAAATGGCAGGCCAACACATGTACAATTTGCTGGTCCTAGTAAAATTAGTTGACTGAACATTGTGTATTTTCTCTATTCAAAATGGTGTCCATTAAAAGCAATTCTTAGAAGAAACTCATAGTTTAGTGGGCTTTGAACTTCTTTTCTCTTGCCTTCCAATTTCTCTTTCATATCAGAAAGAGACTTGAACTGACGAGCATATGAAACCTATAGTTGATTCCCGAGGAAAACAAACTCGTCTAGTTTCCTCTTTACAAACCTACAAAAATCAGGCCACATATTCAAATACACCATGCTGTGGCCCTACATTCACAGTTGAATACTCCAATGGCCACATAATGGAAATTATGAAAAACAGAGGTATATTTGTTGCATTTTGAATTTGTTGCACCTTATTGAAAAAAAAAATGTGCATATTCAATTAAATAGCCCAAATTAGACGCTAGAACATGTTATAATTAAAAATTCATTATGAAAGAAATTCAAATATTCCAAACAAAAAGTAAAGATGGATGAGGGAGAAAATTTTAAATCAAATGGTCCTAAAAAATGGATTAAAACAATCACTTCATGACTATGAAAAATCAATGCCATTAGCAAATATCACACACCAAAAAGAAAAAAGAAAAAAAAAAAGAGACATTGCTTGCATTTAAACTAAGAGACGCTTCACATCTGTTTGGAAGCCAGCATGTCTAATCAAATCAGGGATACCAAAGGCTACACATTTCATTTGAAAGGAAATGGATTTAGAAGTACGCAGTTCAAACAACCCAAAAACCTGATATGCAAATCGTAAACTGTTGGGATTCACTCCTAATCTAAACAGTTAAGAAATTCAAAATGATTTCAAAAGGGGGGATGCTATTATCCTCACTCATTCATTTATTTTTCACTGGAAATTGTCTCAAGTACAAGTTTTTGCTTCTATGGAGTTGGAACTCTCAACACCTGTATAAAATGACACTGACAAAGGCCCAACCTGTTGTGTTGCGATAATTCCAAATGGAGTTAATGCTGAAAATGAAACAAGATTGGTTTTTAGTAAATTTTTGAAAATTGGGATCATTTCACGCATTCTTTGATGATTCTGATATCTTGTTTACTTGTAATTGCTTCATATTTAAGAATGATGAAACTTGCAACCATGTGCAAGAAAAGTAGGCACAAGAAAAGGGAAAAGCAAGTAAAATCAGGTTTGACAATGCTAGAAGCCAAGTCATATCTAACAAAAGTGAAATAAAAGTTGATGTGGAATTCCGAACAATTCTAGTGAGGAATGGTTAATTGATTCAAATTAACATATCATGTAGCATACTTTTCTAGCTCATGTCTGATGTCAAGTACTGCTTCTTTGATAGCAATTACCTTATAAAGGCACTTGTAACTGAGTCAAGGGAAGAGGTTCTCCATTTGCTACATGGATCTGCCACTCTACAAGGTGTGGGCCAACAATCATCTCAATTACAGGGTGCTCTGCCTATGAATATGCTCAACCTCGAAAATAACTACCTAGTTAAGAATATTGGAAGTACTAGTGGACGTATACTGCTTGTTAGATGAGTTGGTAGAGACAAGTGCACCTCTATAAAATTGCCTATGAATGGCAGTTGATTCCACCTCTTTAAATGTAGAAGGGAGACCCTGGATTGGGACCATCCACCTAATCTAGTCCTGCTTTGCATGGACCAGGGTTAAAAGTGTAACATCCCATTTTCTTTTCAATGGTAGGCATCCTAAACCCCGTTGTTAATTTCTTACGGTGTGGCCCACTTGAGCTTTGGATCAGTCTCATTTTTGGACACTTGTCCTAACATGCTCGGCCAAACTTGATTGACAGAGTGGATCTGCCTTGTCGCCTCTATAGGGCCCACTATTTAAAAAAAACAAAAAGAAAGAGAAAGATGAGAAACTGAAGTGACGTGCGTCGGCACGTCACTCCTCTCACCGTAACCAACCCCATCTCCCACTCCTCTCTCCGTTCTTCTTCGGCCGGTGTTCGCATGACCCGAGCTATGACCATCAACCATTCTTCATGCGGGACCCACAACATAATCCAAACCATCTATTATGTTCGGACTTTGAAGTAATCCCATCCGTTGAAAACTCTCCCCCACGATCTGCGTGAGACCTTTATAACTTGATCTTAGCCACTCCTACCTCTCCATCCAATGGTTCTAAATCTTTCAACGCCTCATGTTTCAAATAACCAATCAAATTCACCCAGAGATCTGTTTTGCAGTCTTCTTCTTTTATTTCTTCAAACCGCTTGCTTTAGTTGCAACCTCCAACTCTCTAAATGCTTTAAGAGCTTTCTCTAGCATCAAAAGCCAGGGGCATCAATGGTGAGAGAGAGAGATCGTGAGAAACCTCAAGAGTCATTGAATCATTGAGTTACAGGTTTTCATGACCAGTTGTGGGAGGTGATCTAAAGGAAGTAACTTAGAAGGAAAGACACAACAGGCAAGAATACAAGAATAAGAAAAGAGGGAGAAGAAGAGAAGAAACGAGGAAGAAGATAGGAGAGAATCACTGCTGAATCGACTCATCGAGTCTACCCGTTGACTCTTCACATTCAAACAAATTCCAAGTTTAATCCAAACCTTGTATGCAATCCCTGACAGGTAGACTATCCTCTAACCCATCTGATTCAAAATAGTACTCTAGTTAGGGTTGATGCTATTGATTCATTGAGTCAACTCACTAAGTTAACTCAGTGAGTCATTAAGTTGAGTACTTAGATTTTGGCTGGAAAATAGAAACGTTAGTTTAATCTATGTATGACCAACAATTGTAATTTCATGACAGGTGATTTCGTCAATTTACATAGAAACTGTAAAGAGTCATGCTAAGTCACTTAGTATATAATGCATTCAACTAAGTTGAACTGGAGCAGAGTCGGATCGTCTACACGTTAAGACCAATCATACATCAAATTCTAATATACTAGATCAGGTAGGTGATCTTTCCGATTGAAAAGACTACATTAGTGTATATATTTGATTACATTGATTATTTATTTTGTATTGCTGATTTAAATTATTTGATTTTAAGTAATGTATAATGCATTTATTTGATTTCTAATATGTGAAATAAATTCATTTGAACACTATTAACTGCTTTAAATTGTATTTAAATTATAGGTGCTCTGCCCTAAAAGGATCATTACATTATATTTGTTATGGGTGCTCTGCCTAGGGTCATTCCCGAAAGGATCAGCATGGTATGGGTGCTCTGCCCAGGGTCATTCTTGAAAGGATCGGCACAGGTGCTCTGCCCCGGGTGATTCCCTAAAATGATCAACACACACGGGTGATCTGCCCTGGGTATTTACCCTACAAGTTTATTCACCAGGTGCTCTGTCGAGGGTCATTCCCTAAAAGGATTAACACCGGTGCTCTGCCGAGGGTCATTCCCTAAAAGGATCAACACACACGGGTGCTCTGCCCTGAATTGAACTAAAAAGGATTTTAAATGACTTGTTATTGTTGTCATGTAAAATGTTGATTTAATACTCGTAATTAATCCTATTTATTTTATTGAGTTGTATTAGTATTAAAGTAGAATTTTTAATTTTGGGAATGATGTGACCCTACGAGCCGTCGCGCTCACACCCTTATAGATTGTTTTGTAGGGTCTGTGTATGAAGAGCCAATTGGACAAGATTGAAGACTTTTCTTTTTGTTTATTTGAAAATTTCTTAAAATTCAATGTATGTTGTTATTATTTATTTTTGAATGTCAATGTAACTAAAGATTCAAGGATTGACTAGTGGACAATATTTAATGACAATGATTAGTATCATTTTAGTTGATCTGATTGCCTTGAAAATGTATGGAAATAATGTGAGTTGTGTCGTATATTTTATTTAAAGTCGACTCACAGTCCTGAAATTTGGGTTTGGGCCTAGCCAACTCGGGTTCTGAATTTCGGGGCGTGACAAAAAGCATCTAGCTAGTAGGACAACCTGAGTCACATTAGTGAATAGTTGCATGTTGATAAGACGATTCAATTTTGAATAAATAAATAATAAAACCATATCAAAAAAGACATTTTAATTTCTATTTCATACATTAGGAAAACATGGTACAAAAACTATATAAGCTAGGCATAAAAAAGATTACGTGGGGCTGTAACAGCCACTATGAAAAAAATGGCCAGAAGGGTCCATTACAGGGCTGAAACAATTTTTTTCAACAAAAGATAGGAGGCTGTAACAGCCGTTACAATCATTGTTATTATGGAATACCTTGATATCCCATATCCATCCCTGACTGTGGGCCCACCTTGATGTATGTGCATTACATCTGTGTTGTTCATCCGTTTTGAAAGATTATTTTAGGGCATGATAAAAAAATTAAAGCAGATCCAAATCTTAGGTGGACCACACCCCAATGTGGACCAGTTGCAATTCCATCCCACCTAATCCCTTCTAATCCCACTACCCAAACACACCCTAAGTAATTTCGAAGTGCCTGTGTATCAATCCCCAAATCCCTAAATCGATATTGAGATTGAGAGAGATTGAGAGAGAGAGGGAGATACCTCACTATCGTGAATGACCTTCAATCGAGCTTGAGAGAGAGAGAGAGAGAGAGAGAGAGAGAGAGAGAGAGAGAGAGAGAGAGAGAGAGAGAGAGAGAGAGAGAGATGGCGTGTGGGTAGGACGTTCGACAACGGACCGCAAGAGAGATCAGAGAGAGAGATAGAGAGAGAGAGAGAGAGGAGGGAGAGGATACGAGAGAGACAGAGAGGAGAGGGTGGAGAGATCAGAGAGAGAGGAAGAGAGAGATAGAGAGCGAGAGGAGGGAGAGGGTGCGAGAGAGAGAGACTATCGCACGGGCGCGCGGCTTAGATCGGTTGAGTAGCAAGTTGGCTATTAAAGTGACGTCACCAAGTTTTGTGGGCCCCACTATGATGTATGTGTTGTATTCACACTGTCCATCCATTTTGAGATATTATTTTAGGGCATGAGCCAAAGAATGAGGCAGATAAAAAGATGTAGTGGACCTCACCACATAAAACAGTGGGGAGAGTGATTCCCACCATTAAAACTATCCTAAGGCCCACCATAATTTTTATTTGAAATCCAACCTGTTCAAAAGTTAAAAAAGACATGAAATAAGGTAAAACACAAATATCAGCTTGATCTAAAACTTTCGTGGCCTTTAGAAGTTTTTAATGGAGGGTGTCACTGTCACCACTGTTTTCTGTGCTGGGGTCCACTGGAGCTTTGGATTTATCTTTCGATATTGCCCTAAAATGATCTCTCCAAATGGATGGAAGGTGTGGATATAAAACATACATCATGGTGGGGCCCAAAAATGAGAGGTATATAAATATCAGGTGGACCATACCACATGAAAACAATAGTGATTGGATATCCATCATTAAAATCCTCGTAAGGCCCACTGTACTGTTTATTTGGCATCCAATCAGTTTATTAGGTCATACGGGCCTAGATGAAGGGGAAAAACAAAAATCATCTCGATCCAAAACTTTTATGGCCCCCAGAATGTTGTAAATGGTTGACGCTCATTCAACACTATTTCTTGTAATGTGGTCCATTTCAAATTGGGATATGCCTCATTTTTGGTCTCATGCCATAAGATGATCTTTAAAAATAGATGGACAACATGGATTAAACACATACATCATGGTGGGGCCCACACAGCACCAACCACCAGCCATTAGATGGTGTAGGGGGAGGAGCCAATCCGTTCCCCTTATTCGTGGTGTGATCCATTTAATCTTTGGATATGATTCATTTTTTGGATAATTATATAAAATGATCTCGAAAAATGGATGAACGGTGTGGGTTGATCCCAAATTTTCGGTAAATCCAAAACTCAAGTGGACCATGCCACAAAAAATAGTGTGGAATAATGATTTCCACCGTTAATACCTTCCTTGGGCCCACAGTAATGTTTATTTGTCATCCAACATGTTCATAATATCAAAAAGATATGAATGAAGGGAAAACACAAACATCAGCTTGATCCAAAACTTCTATGAATGTTATTTTTAATGGTGGATGTTCAATCCCCACTTTATAGTCCACTTAAGCCTTGGACCCGCACTATTTTTTAGTTAATATCTTAAAATGATTCGAGAAAATCATTGAATGGTATGAAGAATGTCAATCCATGACTTGGGTGGATCACACCACATAATATAGTGGAGAGGGGTTTCCTTAAAACTTTCATAATCATATATTGGGTCTGCATAAATGTGATTCACATATCTAACCCACTCATTATGTGTTTCCCACTTGGATGAGGGGTTAGACCCAGTTTCATCCGCATTCAAAACTCATGTAGGCCCCACCAAGTGCTTTTATATTTTTTTTAGATGTCTTCACATAGTTTTAGATGGTATGGCCCACCTGAGTTTCGTATACGGATGATTTTTGAGATATCTTATAAGCTAAAGGGGACACATCAAATGCACGGTGTTGATGTTTGACACACATCATGATGGGCCACACAAAACTTACTAACATTAATTCTTAAGTTCTTAAGGTGTCAATAAGTTGGGTCACAATTTTGACTAGAATATTTGACCCATTTTACATGTCTGGTCCATTCACTCTATTTTACTGATCATTACCCTCAATTTGACTAGTTACTCACCCCGATCATGCTACATATGAGAAAGATATTAGGCAAACAAGATTGATCAACAATTTGAGTGAATTTTGATTTAAACATCGATCTGAAGTTATTTACTCTTCAATCTGGACGGATCAAATTGTCCAAAAACGGTTAAAGGTTGTTCATAATATCAAAAATATATGAATGAATAGAAAACACAAATATCAGCTTAATCCAAAACTTCTATGGCATCCAAGAAATTTTAAATGGTAGAGGTTCAATCACACTATTTCCTGTGGTGTGGTCCACTTGAGCTTTAGATATGCTTCCTTTTTGTTCTTTAGACCTCAAATTATCTGTTACCATGGATGAATGAAGTGGATAAAATAAATAAATAACAGTGGACCCCACAGAGTATACTATAGTAAGGGTAACGAGTAACTCATCACTTAAATGTAGTGGAGAAGGGTTTCCTTAAAACATTCATAATCATATATTGGGCCTGCCTAAATATGATTCACATATCCAACCCACTCATTATGTGTTTCCCACTTGGATGAGGGGTCAGACCAAGTTTTAACAGCATCCAAAACTCATATGGGCCCCACCAAGTGCTTTTATATTTTTTAGGATGTCTTCACATAGTTTTAGATGGTATGGCCCACTTGAGTTTTGTATACAGATGATTTTTAAGATATCTCATATCCTAAATGGGACACATTAAATCCACGGTGTTGATGTTCGACACACATCATGATGGGGCCCACAAAACTTACTAACATCAATTCTTAGGTTCTCACGAGGTCAGTAAGTTGGGTCACAAGTTTGACCAGAATATTTGGCCCATTTTACATGTCTGGTCCATTCACTCTATTTTACTGATCAATACTCTCAATTTGACTAGTTACTCACCTCAATCAGGCTACATATGAGGAGGATATTGGGCATACAAGATTGATCAACAATTTCAGTGAAATTTGATTTAAGTTTAAACATCTGAAGTTATTTACTCTTCAATTTGAACGGATTAGATTGTCCAAAAATGATTAAAGGTTCAATTAGTGGATGTGCCTAATAATTTAGTAATTTTATTTTTCACAGATAAATTTCAATTTCCATTTAAAAATAACATTATTTTTAAATGTATATTTTTTTACTCTTTTAAGAAAATATCATTTTTATTATAAAATATTTCAAAAAACTTTTAAATACAAATTCTGAATTTTAATTTTCAAAATCTCAAAATTTTTCTCATAGTTAAAATTTCTAAACTTCTCAATATTCTTTTTCATGTGATATTACTGTAACGCCCTGAAATTCGGGGGTCGAATATGAACTCAGCTCCCGAGTTCCAACGCATCACTTATGCAACATACATAATGATGGTTAAATGTTGTCTGAGTTAGAGCAATAAACATAAATGAGATTATACCAACACAGTAATTCATACTCCAGTTCAATTGTATAAAGGCAAGCGGAAGACTGAAATTGTATATATAAGGTATGTAAGGAAACAAAATCTTCATGAACACCAGAGTATGAACACTAACTGAGTACCCATATACATGTACTGTTTCTGAGTCAAAAGTCAAAATACAATCTAAAAGATGAGTCCTGAAATCCCCGCGATGCAGTCGGCCTAAGCAAAACCGTCAGAGTACTGCATGAATGAGAACTCATCCTGGTCCTCGTCGTAATCGGGCTCCGCCTCCTGAACCGACGTGCTGTCTATACCTGTGACAGAGTCTGGTTTGTGTATACAACACCGTCCCGTAACGTGGGAGTGAGTAGCTAACTCAGTGGAACAATAAAGCATAGGTTAACATGTTATCAATTCAATCAAGCAGTAATGATAAAGCAGTACAATCAAACAAGTTTAACTACTCTTATTAAATGCAAGTATGAAATGACATGATGAATGCCCTTGCCAAACCACCCTAATGCGACATCATCTTACGTTCACGAATGCATACCTCCTACAGTGCTCCACATCTACTAGGCACATGCGGTGCGATGATGAGCATGATTACTGAGTTGTTATTAATCCATTTCAAACAGCAGTATTGGGAAACTAAGGTACCTCCCTTGTATCATTTCCAAACATGATCCATTCTAGGGTCGTCAATCCTAGTTAATCTCATACGGTATTATAGTTCGAGAGGCATCGCGAAGGCATCGCAAAGGGCTCGTCACCCGTCAGCATGGATACAGATCTCACCGTATGCAGCTCAATTGCTGACCGTCAGCTCGAGTACAGGTCTCACCGTACTCGGCTCAATCGTTAGCCGTCAGCTCAAATACAGGTCTCACCGTACTCGGCTCAACTCATACTCTAGTTGCTGTGAAGGGCTCGTCGCCAATCACAGACCTTGGAGTATACTCGAAGATACTACAGAGGACTCGTCGTCCGTTAGCACGAGTACAGGTCTCACCGTACTCGGCTCTCGCCGTAAGTATCGACAGCTCGAATACAGTGTCCCATACCACCGTATTCGGCTCACGAGTTTGGGTTGCTCAATGGTCACTACGGGGAGGCACGTGGCCCCAGCATAGGCCGACAGTTCGGCCACGGTGTCCCATACCACCATGTCCGGCTCATGAATCTTAGCGGATCGAGGTACCATGTTTAACGGGATTTTCACTGGTAAGTTTGGTACCCTAGGTTCAAGCAATAATGACCAAACATGGTGAACACACATTCGACATATCGGGTTACTTGACGAGCCTGACAAGCTCGAGCGCACAACAAGTTGAGTGATATGAAGCGCAAAAGCACTCCGTGTGGCCAACCACTATCGCCAACCGAAGTACGACTCGGGTTCGTCAGACACATTCCTCGTGGCGACATGAATCTCAGCCACTATCTCAAGTCTAGTACCGAATGTCTGGACTATAGATATAGTCCCAAACTCACTCAGTTCTCATCCATATCATGTGAAGTGAAGCATGATAAACAAAGTAATCCAAACACACTAGCAATCATGTCATAAAGCATATTATAAAGCATGTTATGAATCAAGTTACTAAGTATATTAAAAAGCATGTTATGGAGCGCAATACTAATGGGGATATAAGTACATATGTTTCATAGGTGAGTGGTTAGAGTAAACAACCACATGGAGGGTATCATACATGACTCTAAGGTAGTTGAGAACTCCATCTCAGCACCTACCTAAGGTGCAAACACTTAAGCACTTACACCCACAAGCAATTTCACAAACACTTAAGAGTGCACTATTTCAACATACATGACGTATGTTAGTGGAATGTGTATTAGGTCTATCCTTTTACCAAACTAGTATTTTATACGTATGTATCATATTCACACCACAAATAATCATGACAATTACATTTCCAAAATTTATACGTATGCGGTATTTTCTAGAATACGCAATTTCAACATACATAGTGCATACAAGTAAGCATGTATTACGGCGATTCCTTTCGCCAATCAGGTATTTTATCCATATACCATATAATCATACAATAATTAATCATGGTAAACACATTTCCAAAATGTGTACGTATACGGTATTTCTACGTATACCTAGAGTATGTAAAATTCCATATTTTGCATCTTTAATCGAAACAAGAAACGGAAAGCACTTTGTACATGTGCAATTACATGCAGATCATGAATCTATCATTATCTGACATTGAAAGCGTTGAAAAACCGTAACCTATATGCCTAAAGTCCTCACCTTGCACCTTGGAATCACAATAAATCAGCAAGGTTTGAAGGGCTTCCGTATTCGGCAGTTTTATTGCCTAGAGAGTGAAACCGGTTAGCTATTTGATATCCTATAACCTCCACTCACCCAAACAGATCTAGGGTTAGGGTTTCTCACCTTAAAACGGAGTCGGTATCGCCGGGAAAGTGTCTGGAAAGAGGCGGTGTAGCCCGTGTGATGATCGAAAGTAGTAGGAGGAAGATACTCCCACAAATCCCAAGCTTTCTCTCCTTTTTCTCTCTCTCACCTTAGGGTTTTATCCCAAATTCGTATGGCTGTGAGAGGGGCTATTCTAAGGCCCTTATATAGCCCAAAACCTCTTCGGAATAGACTCATGTTCAAGGTGTACTTATATTATAAGCATTTCGGCGTTGTTTCAGCTCAAAAGAGGGTTTCTGGCGGCCCTCCTTGAACCAAACGTCAGACTTAAGCTCACAACTCATGGATCTACGTGGGATTATGTTTTCGTCTCGATCGAATTCCTAGATCACACGTGGCGGACCGTTTTCAGTTCAACGGTCAGTGGACCACGATCCGAAATTCTAAGTACATGTAAATGTTCCTGAAATTTTTCCTGATCCGAGGGTGTAATTTGGTCTGATTCTGACGGTTTGGTTGCTTAATACTGATCCGCAAGCGAGTGGTGCCAGATCACTATTCAAGATATTTATTTTGTAAAGAAAACAATGGTTTTCACATTCCCTCGCTCCGGACTCAAGCGAATGGCCGTGGGACATCGTCTGGACTTAATTTCCGAGATGGTTGTCAAGCCCAGTGAGGCGGTCCTAGTTCCTTAACTTCGTGTTAATCGGACTTCCGATGTGCGGTCTAGACCTGATACGGAGTTTCAATTCATTCCCGAGAGCAGTCGGGTAATGAGTTTGATCCTAAACTTTAGGGTAACCTAGAGTCAATGATTTTGCAAGTTTTGGGTCTTGCAGATCGTATTTAAAGCGAATCCAATAGATTTCATGGTTAATCGATTTTAGCACTTAGTTAACTTTATTAAATTTCTAAAGGATTTAATCCTAAATGATTTCTGGTCGAGGTGGTACTCGAGCCATTGTACGGAAATTTACGGGTCGTTACAATTACAAATCATTTAAATATTACTTTTTAATTATATATATATATATATATATATATATATATATATATATAGATATACAAACATACTACCACTACCAATGGTTTTTGTTCGTCGGTAAAAAACATTACCGACGGTTTTCATCCGTCGAGAAAAAACGGTTTTACCTATAAAAACATTATTCCCAACGGCTTCAATTCGTCGGTAAAACTCTTACCGCGAAACTTTTCAAGGCAGTGGGAAAATTGTCTAAGTCAAAATTATATCATTATTCCCGACGAAATTTTTCGTCGGTAAAACTTTTTTTCGTCGATAAAAACATTATTCCCGACAGCTTTGGTACGTCGGTAAAACTCTTACCACGAAACCTTTCAAGGCAGTGGGAAACTTTTCTAAGTTAAAAATTATATCATTATTCCTGATGAAAATTTTTGTCAGTAAAACATAAGTTTTACTAACGAATTTTTTTCGTTGGTAAAAACATTATTCCTGACGGCTTTGGTTCGTCGGTAAACTCTTAGTGGAAAATTTTTCTATCTTAAAAATATAACAGTTTTACTGACGAAATTTTTCATCGGTAAATGTGGTTTTTTACCGACGAATTTTTTTCATCGATAGAAACATTATTCCCGACAGATTTGGTTCGTCGATAAAACTCTTAGTGGGAAAATTTTCTATCTTAAAAATATAACGGTTTTACCGACGAAAATTTTCGTCGATAAAAGTTGTTTTTTAATTTTTTTTGGGCAGTAAAAACATTATTCCCGACGGCTTTGGTTCGTCGGTAAAACTCTTAGTGGGAAAATATTTTATCTTAAAAGTATAACAGTTTTATCGACGAAAATTTTCGTCGATAAAAGTGGTTTTTTGCAGGAAAAATATTTTTATCGACAAAAATTTTCATTGGTAAAACTCTTATTGCGAAAGTTTTCAAAATAGCGCGAAAATTTTCTATCTTAAAAATATAACAGTTTTACCGACGAAAATTTTCGTCGGTAAAAGTGGTTTTTTGCTGACGAAACTTTTTTCGTCGGGAAAAATGTTTTTACCGACAAAAATTTTCGTCGGTAAAACTCTTACCACGAAAGTTTTCAAAATAGCGTGCAAATTTTCTTTCTTAAAAATATAACAGTTTTACCGACAAAAATTTTCGTCGGTAACAATGGTTTTTTGCTGACGAAAATTTTCGTCGGTAAAACTCTTACTGCGAAAGTTTTTTTGAATCGGAAAAATTAGAACATTTTTACCAACAAAAATTTTCGTTGGTAAAAGCATTATTACCCAGGAAAAAAAATTTCATCGATAAAAGTGTTGTTTTACCGACGAAAAAAAAGTTAGTCGGTAAAACACTACTTTTACCAACGAATTTTTTTCCTCGGCAAAAATTTCATCCTTTAAAATCTTTATTTCTTGTAGTGTCAATGCTAAGCACTTTGTAAATCCATTTTTCCAAGAAGTTATTCGGCTACATGGGGTCCTAAAATCTCACCTCGACTTGTGACACTAAGTTCCTCAGTCACTTTTAGAGAACTTTGTGGTGATGATTTGATGTCAAGTTATAATTCAACAGTGCATATTATCCACAGATTCATGGGTAGACCGAGATAGTGAATTATACACTTGGAAACCTTATATGATGCATTTCAGGTGATAAGCCCAAATAGTGGGATTTGACCTTGGCTTAGGCAGAATTCACATTCAATAACATGTTGAACCATTCCACCGACAAGTCCTAGTTTAAAGTTGTGTACGGGCGTGTACCTAGACATACACTTGATTTGGTTCTATTGCCTAAGCTACTAGGCGCGAGCATTGTTGCGGAACATATGGTGAGCCATATCATAAGTGTACACGCCGATGTTCAGGCCCAGTTGTAGGCAATGAACGACAAGTATAACGAAAGGGCTCACACACATCAGCGTCTGAAGGTATTCAATGTAAGTGATTACATGATGATTCATTTGCACAAGGAGAGGTTTTTGATCGGGACGTACAATAAGCTGAAAAACAAGAAGATTGAACCAGTACCCATCCTCCATAAGATCAATGATAATTCTTATATTGTTGATCTTTTTAAAGATATATGGAGATCTCATGCACGTTTGACGTGGTGGACCTGTACTAGTATCATGAATCGAATCCTACAAATAACTCAGAGTAGAGTTCTTTTGAAGTGCAAGAGACTAATGTAGAAGGGGTTGTGGATTTGTTCATGGTTAAGATAGGCCAAAGAAAAGAACCCAAGAAAGATCAAACACACTCAGCATATAGTTAAACATGTTGAAATTTCAGAATTTTCACTAGACGTTTTTTTGCCTATTTCAACAGGTTGACAGATCTGATCAACCGGTCGAAATCCAGTTTGACAAGTCAACAGATCAGGCCGATAGGTTGAAAATCATAGAATTTCTGTTTTAAATCTCTGGACATTTTTTGGCTGTTTGGACTTGTTAACTAGATCGGTCGACGATAAGTCGACGGATGCAAAAAATTTGCACGATTTTCTAAATTTATTTCCTAATTTGATGAAAACCCTTTAATTGTGTTTTAGGATTTGTTTAGGGTTATTTAAAAGTTGTTAAACTTGTTTTTATTATTATCTATCAATTAAAACTTCTTAAAATTTTTTATCTCTTCTCATGGATTTAAGATTTTTCTCTTATGAATTCAAAGTGTTTATCACCTGAGGAAGACGGTGATCTACCTCATCATGTCCTCCCCTATGTCAAATTTGTGCTTAGATGTGCTAAACAAAAGATCTAAAAGAACGAATAAGCCATTAGAGAACATACATTGGAACTTTAGGGCTTTAGATTGGTGAAAAGCCCAATTTATAGGTGAAACCATGATCTGTCGGTTCAACTTTCCAACCAACCTGTGTAGCCTCAAAACCTGATAAAATTATATTCTGTTAATTTTCCTAGGTACAAATCAGATTGAGGTGGCCTTGGGATCGTTAGAAATATAATTCGACAACTTTTCGAATGCCTTTAAAATTATTTCATTTGGATGTCGAGCTCTTGATAAAAGACTTATCTAAACCTAATCTTTTAAAGTAAAAAGAACTTCTCTGCTAAAATTGGAGTTTTTGATACCTCTTCCCTCCTTAAATTAGTTTATTCCTCGTCAAACCGATCTCTATATAATCTTTATAAAAAGAAGAAGAGTAGTCCATTTTCTAAACGTGATTTTTTTCTTTTCTTTTCTTTCCTTTAAATAAAGAAAAGCAAAACTCATTTTTTAAGTCTAGAGATTCTATCGGGTCCTTGCTCTTAATCCTGTGGTAGACTCTCAGGAGTTTCACTGTTTCAGCGCCTGGTTGAGGGTTGAGTACCCATATATAGTTAGTAAAATCCCACCATGGCGCGTGAGTGTGTGTGCATGTGCTTTAAAAAAGAAAAAAAAAAAAAAAAAAAAAAAAAGTCTAGAGTTTCTATCAAAGACCAATGATACTAATAATAATAATAATAATAATAATAATAAGCTACGATGCCATAAGTGTACCAAAATAATATTTTAAAAGGTGACACCATTGGAGCTGGCACCTAATAGTGGGTGTACTTGAAACGGAAACCATATATATAATGTATATATGTATTATATCTCCACCCTCCATCCATTTGGCAGGATCATTTTAAATAATGCGACAAAAATGAGCCAGATCCAAAGCTCAAGTGGACCACACTATATAAAGCAATGGGGACATGATGATTTATACAGTTGAAAACTTCTCAGCGCATGCCATGATGTTACTTTGTCATCCAACTTGTTCATGAGGACACACAGGCCTGGATGAAGGGACAAAATATCAGATTGATCCAAAACTTCTATGACCCTAAGAAGTTTTCAATGGTAGACCTCCAATCTCCACTACTTTCCATGGTGTGCTCTAATTGAATTTCGTATCTGCCTCGTTTTTTGTCCCATATATTAAAATGATCTTATAAGATGGATTGACGGTGTGGATAGAGCACATACATTATGATGGAGCCTACGTAGCTTGATGATGTCAACATACCATAGGGGACGGTGGTGCGTATCACACCACGCAATCCGTTTCCTTCTTGACCATGTAATTAGTCGGCGTCACTGTCAGCCGCCATCTTGTCGAATCCATCTAGAATTTACTTCGGTAAGAGAGATTTTCGCATCCACTTCACTCACGTCTATTGGCGGCATTTTTGCAGTCAACGTAGGTGTAAGTTGTACCTTTTCCAAACGGTGGTGGTGGTTAACGGGAGCGGATTAGGTGGCTCCCCAGTCAAACGGTGCAGCCCTTACCGTGGAGATCACCTTAATTTGTGTATTCTGTATCCACTCCGTCCATTCATTTTTTCAGATCATTTCAGAGGATGAGATCAAAAGAGAAGATTATCAAGTGGACCATATCAGAAGAAACAGTGATGATTAAGCACCATACCATTAAAACTTCTTAGAGCGTACCTTAATGCTTCCCTAGTGCTTATTTGCCATCCCAATCTGTCTATAAGATCGCATAATCTTGGATGAAGGGATAAAAATACCTGCTTGATCCAAAACTTTGGTGGCCCATTAATGGTCCCTATGTTATAATTCACCTGATGATTGGATCGGGCGCGGATTGGGTACATCCCCACCAGTCCCCAGCTGGGGACAAGCTAGGCTCCGAGGGCACTGTAATGTGTGGATTTTATCCACACCTTTCACCCATTTTAACATGTCAATTTAAGTCATGAATCCCAAAATGAGACAGATAAAAGGTTCAAGTGGGCCACTACACCGGAAACAGCGCTGCTAATGATATTCACCGTTGAAACCTTTCTAGGCCCACAATCATATTTATTTGACATCCAACCTGTTCATAGGTTCATAGATACATGGATGAATGGAAAAATAAATAAATATCAACTTGATACAAAACTTCTCTCCCCCAAAGAATATTTTAACGGTAAGTATTTAATCCCAATTTTGTGGTCCACTTGAGCTAGGATCTAACTCAGCCTTTTTTGTATAGTTAGCTAATATTACATGTAAAAATGGATGGACAGTGTGGATAATACCCATACATCACTGTGGCCCCACCTTGTCCCGACCCCGGGACAGGCGGAGGAAGTACCCAATCCAGACGCCACCTAAATTCTAATCCACTCCCGTTATTTAGTGCCTAATTTTAATTAAAAAATCAAACAGCCCGTTAGGTGTGTCGGCCTAGAGAAATCTTTGATACTCTGGCTGTAGCAGGGTATGATGGATGCTGCGCCGGAGCTCAGAAATACTTAACAATGCATACGTGGCATGCAAATAATTCAAATTCAACTTTCTAGATTATGGATCCCATTTTAAGATGTATCATGATCCAAGAACTGAACTCATCCGATTGTTTGAATATCGGATTCGATGACACTTATTGGACGGTTAACAATGAAAATATCCAATAGTCCTATTTCCACGAATCAAAAGATAGGTTTTTCTACGAATCTGATTATGGATATGTGACTTATTAGAGAACAATGGGTTCTCAAATGCAGTGTGTCTGATTGAGCAACCAATTCCAGGTGCAGAATGTTTTAGTACTGCCTGCATATCCAGCGTTATGGCTGCTAGATTTTCAAATGATTTCTGAAAAATCTATGAAAATTAGGATGTCTTGATGCATTAGAATGTGAATGGTGTCCTGATGCATCTGGTTTGTATAATTGCGGGACACTCTCATGTGATTAAGACCGTTGAAAATATGTGATGCTGGATGCATGATTCCACCGAAAATTTTCAGATTGGGCGAATTTATATGACCCGTCTATTGCTATTAGTTTAGAGACAGTTGTCGTGTTTTCACGTGATTGGTTATTTTAGGATACTGTTCTAAGATTTATAACCTCTGGGTCTGACAAATTTATAGTGTCGGGAAAAATATGACAAGTCCAGGTCTCAGATATGGAATGGACCAACTCCACTTAAACCGATCCGGGAATCCGAGGCAACAAGTGTTGAGGGTCAAATATTGCATACCAGACCCTAGTTACTGCTTGGATTTACGAACATAATATTGTTTAAAGGCCGACTTAATCGTGTTTATGTTGCAGATTGAAATTAGGAGCTTTGATTGTAAAAGAGCACTTAAAGCATGGATTTAATGCTCTCTGATGACACCACAGGCAAGGGACGGACTCCAGAGGACCAATATTGAAGAATTTACATACTACGGATCCGAGGAAATCAAGCCGTTCACATTAAAGAGGCCCGAAACTAGTGCAGAATGCAAGATCACAGGGTTTCCGCCATCCGATCGACACGAGACTTCATACATGGGATGTGGGCCATAAATTAACCGTACATATTAAATTTCAGCAATTGGAGATCTCGATAAATGGGCCAATGAACAGATCAGCCGCTTAATTCATTAAGTGGGGCTCACTTGCCACCTGGATATGCCTCACTTCTGGTCCCAACGCCTAAAATGATATTATAAAGTGGATGGACGGAGCGGATTTCTCATAAACATTACAGTGGACCCCACATGGGGGCGCACGAGTGCACATGCGGTGCACTCCCGAGCCGCACCGGACCCGAATTCGGTCAACCAAACGGCTGACCCGTTTTCTTCCTGCGCAGGAACAGCGGACGGACGCTGTCCGTCCGTTTTTCAGTAGTGGGGCCCACTCCTCATCCAAATCCACGATCTGAACCGTCCATTGTATCCACAGGGGAGACTTGACCCCCGTCAAGGTGCCATTTTTGGCCCATGCAAACTGTCGGAGAATCCTGGCGGTTAAACACAGGTCGGACGGTGGAAGAAGAAATCTTGTGGGCCACCACGGTTTTGATCCAAAATCGACCAAATCTGAACGGTTTTTCGCTAGCATTTCAATGGATGGGGTGGATGTTTACATAGATATCAATGTGGGACCCACCAATCTTAATGGAGCGGAAATCGAATCTCTGTTTCGCAACAGAGAGTTGCGGAAGATCTTCGTGGGCCACCATCATCACTCTTTTCAATGATCCAAGCCGTTCATCTGCTCTGAAAGGTCCCAGTGACCTTCGCCTATGTGGAATAATTTTAAAATACATCAAAGATAGAATTTTGACCGTCCGATCAGAAGACTGACGGTGGAGTGGGAGATCAAGTGGGACGCACTGATTTCACTCAGAATATACTACTCCTGAGTGGTTTTTCGCTCTGGAACCATTGGACGGCGTGGATTTCTCGTGAGAATCCGATCATGGGTCTCACCAAGATTCAACGTAAGAATGGCTTGCGTAAGAGGGTGTGGCTGCGTAGGATTTCCGCATAGAGTGCGGAAACTCCACCGACCACCTGGTGCTTATATAAGAGAAAGAGAGAAACGGCAGCGGGGGGGCAGCTTGGAAGAAAAATCTTTTGCTAGAGACGTGGGGCTTGGACGTGGACGTCAAGAGAGAGAGAGACAGGGAGTAGAGTTTGCTTTTGTTAATTGTTTTCTTCTTCTTTTCTCTATTTTATTATGAGATCTGGCCCATTCATGTGTGGCTAAACCTCTTAGCTAGGGCTAAGAGGTGAAGCTTGTAGTGTGATGGGAACTCTTTGCTTGCCTTTTGTTTAGATTGATCTGATGTTGATTTGGGTTTAATTAAGGGAATGTTTTTAGTCTTTAATGGTCTGTTGTGACTGAAATTACAATGGGTCTGCGATGGCTTTGAGTATTTCCTTTCCTTTTATGTTTATGACGTCAGGAAGCCCTGTTGTTCACCATCGTCTCCTGGGCATGGTCGGATGACGGTACCCTTTCCTAACCTTCATGGCATGTTGATTGGTTGGTAATTAGTTTAATTCTGTTGTTTGCTTTGTCTCCTGGACATGGTTTGGTGATGGAATCCATTCTAATTCATATACCTTTCATCCCTTGAAAATCATATCAAAGTCAGTTCAGTTAATGTCCCTGATTTTTAATACAGGCATAAGATCTCCCTGATCTCTACAAGTGGATCCTCTGAATCCCTAGTTTCCCTTCTCTGAATTTTCTTCTCAGTTTAGATAAATATTTTACCATTATTCTTCAAATTACACTCAATTTAGATTTCATCTCATTCTAGTTCTAGTTCTAGTTGGTTTCAGAAAACGTACAGGTTTCAGTCCCTGTGGATTCGACCTCGGTCTTACCGAGATTATTACTACATCACAACCCTATACTTGGGGAGTGAACAACAAGTCCGACCAAGGCAGGTAAGCTAGATGCCTAAAGGAGAGACTTAGTTCGGATTTCGGGAAATGAATCCTGACCGAGACTTACAAAGTCATGAGCCACAAGGTGAAGTATATAAGATGCATAAAGTTGACTCGGTAAATGAGGCAGCAACATCTAAAGAGACTGATTAAGGCCCAAAGCTCAGAAGTCACCCGATTGACCGTAAAACCGCCCATATTTAGGTCAGTTACAGATTTGACTATCGGAGCAAGAGAGGATATCAAACAACTTTATCCTTGTAGGTAGCTGAGACTCACTCATCACTAGAGTCGATTAAGACCGAGCCAAGAAAGGTAAAGATGGTGTAAATGAAAACACTGTCCCGAATATCTAGTGAAAGGATCCCCGATCCCGAAGATCTCGGGATCGGGTGGAGTCCAAAAATGGATTAATATCAAATCTCCGAGATACCAGGAGAAAAACCTAGCATGATGGGATCCTCCCATTCGTATAAATACAGGAGACCTCCAAGGTGAAAGGTACGTAGAAAATTCTCCTAAAAACCTTATAATACGACCTTATCACTGACTTTGGCATCGGAGGGTCCCTGGCCCTAGCCAGGGTCTTCTTTGTTTCCCCCTTTGTGCAGGTGATAGGACGGAGGAGGACGTACCAGTTTTTTACATCAACAGATTGGCCCCGTCTGTGGAAACTGATACGAAAAGTCATTTTTCAGGCTCTATCGAAAAGCTTCAAATAGGTTTTAATGGCGAGAACTAGAAGAACTACTCAAAACGAGCCTAATGAGATCGCTGTCACTGGGCCTTCGGCAACTGAAGGTCTGCCGGGTACGAACGGAGCCCAAGGGGCCCAGAACCGACCCAATAACCGACAAGGCTCTGCCGCCTGTCTAGCAACCTCCGTTTTGACCAGGCATACTCGACGAAACCGAGGGAACGGTCGGTTAGACAAGGAACTCTAAGAACTCAGGACCGATTTGAACTATATGAAGCAGATGTTAGAGCAGATCCATCACCAGCAAGTTCCGCCTCAATATGATAGCGGTCGGGTGAATGCTTCACAACAATTCGCCGATTCTTAGCCTGTCGCTCCGCGGTCTATCCCTCAGCAGAGTCAGTACCAAGGTCCGCCCGAGCCTGCACTCACTCATTCCGTAACCGCACCACTGCCTGCCACCGATCTTCAACACAAAATAGATCGGAGAAGGCGCAGCAGGCCTCCGGTTGAGGGCACGGCTGATAGTGACGAACCTTGAAAAGTTGTCCTTCAGGATTTCAAGAGGAAAGTGCAGGACGAGATCGCTGACATGAAGCAAAATCGAAATCTGGGTTAAACCAGACCCGAGATGAAGGCATCCCCGTTTACAGAGGAAATCATGCAAGCTCAGTTGCCGGAGTGATTCCGTCTACCCCAGATTACGCCCTTTACCGGCAAAACCGACCTAACCGAGCATATTGAATCCTTTCGAACGTATATGGAATTATATGATGCCTCGAACGTTGTTATGTGCCGAGTTTTCTCCCTTACTTTAGTTGACGTAGCTCGGCTTTGGTTCAAACAGTTGAAAGCAAAGTCCATTAGCTCGTTCAAGGAGCTCAGCGATGCCTTTCTCACTAATTTCATGGTGGAAAAAAGAAATTAAAGCCGTCTGCGCATCCGAACAACATAGTTCAAAAAGACAAAGAGCTGTTAAAGGATTATATCAAGCGCTTTAATTTTGAGTCGCTTCAAGTTCGGAAACATTCGGACGAGACAACCCTCAACTCAATTATGTAAGGTGTTAGAGACAAGCCGTTTCTGGCTTCTTTGGACAAGAACATGCCTACCACTTTGGCAGAATTCATGTCTCGATCGGATAAGTATGCGGACACCGAAGAAACCTGAATCCTGCATGAGGCTGCTCAAAATGCCAAAATCCCGACCAACGAGTCAGTAAAGAAAGAAATTGACTCGGCTAGTAGAGAGAAACGTCAAGACGATCGATCTCGCGATGAACATAGATCAGGTAAGCGGCCCGACCACAAATTCTCGACATACACCCCACTCAATAAACCACAGGAGCAGGTTTTGATGGAGATTAAGGGCGAAGGGTTTGTCAATTGGTCAGATAGACTCCGAAGTAATCCAAACCGACGAAATAAGAACAAATACTGCCATTACCATCGTGATCATAGGCACAATACGAGTGACTGTTATCACTTAAAAGGAGAAATTAAAAGATTCATTCGAGAAGGCCATCTCAGAGAGCATATCGAAAGAACCGGGACAACGGAAGAACGATCAGGTAACAACCGACTCACGGAGGAAATCCGGGCTATTGTTGGTGGGCCCCAAGGTGGAGGCGACTCAAACAATGCTCGAAAAAATCAAGCTAGGAGCATCAATGACCTGAGTTCGAAATCCTAATATTAGCTCGACCTTCGAAAGAGAAGAAGAAAGAGAAGTACTGCATATCGTTTACCGATGAAGATGCTCGAGGCATTCATCATCCGCACGATCACACATTAGTCATCACCCTCGCTACAACGAACTGCAAGGTATTCCGCATTCTCATCTATACAGGGTCATCCGCAGATGTATTATTCACTTAAGCGTTCGACAAAATGGGTGTCGAACGATCGGCATTACGACCAGTTCACACCCCATTGATCGAATTCTCTAGTGGACGAACACTCCCCGAAGGAGTCATCTCATTGCCACTCACTGCTGGAAACTCTCCACATCAGGCAACAGTAATGGTCGACTTTCTGATAGTCGACCAACCATCAGTTTATAACGTTATACTCGACCGACCTTCACTATGTCTTCTCTAAGCTGTAGTATCGACATATCATCTCTCCATGAAATTCCCGACTGAGTCGGGAGTAGGAGTCGTCAAGGGTGACCAGCAAGACGCAAGACGCTGTTATGCAACGACTATAAAAGCTCCAATTGAGGTATCCACGATTGAATCGTTAGACCCTCGGGCCGAGACTCACGAGCGAGGACAACTGGTAGAAGACCTTATCCCGGTACCCTTGGTCGAGATAGACGAATCCATGACAGTACAAATTGGCTCGTCTCTACAGTCACCTCTGAAAGATAAGCTGATATCCCTACTCCGACGATACGCTAATGTATTTGCATGGAGCCATGAAGATATGTCAAGGATCGATCCCTCAGTGATGACTCACCAACTCAACATCGATCCAACCTACCGACCAATACGACAGAAGCGATGGCCGCTCGGCCCCGAAAGATATGTCATCATTGAAGAAGATGTTAGCAAGCTCCTCAAGGCCAAATTCATTGAGGAGATATACTATCCGGAATGGGTAGCTAATGTCGTACTCGTTAAGAAAGCCAACGGAAAGTGGCGAGTCTGTATTGACTATACCAACTTAAACAAAGCCTGCCCAAAGGACAGCTTCCTTCTTCCAAGGATCGATCAGCTAGTGGATAGCACGGCAGGACACGAACTTCTTAGTTTTATGGATGCTTATTCTGAATACAATCAAATTGTAATGCATCAATCAGATAAATTTAAGACTACCTTTGTCACCGACAAAAGACTTTATTGCTACCGTGTGATGTCATTTGGTCTAAAGAATGCAGGAGCGACTTACTAACGATTAGTAAACGAAATGTTTGCTAAGTAGATCGGTCGAACCATGGAAGTATACATTGATGACATGCTCGTCAAAAGTATACACGCGGCCGATCATATTGTGACTTAGAAGAGATGTTCCTTATCTTTCGCATATACCAAAGGAAGTTGAACCTAATTAAGTGTGCCTTTTGGGGTAAGCTCGGGTAAGGTTCTCGGATTCTTGGTTAGCCAGCGAGGGATCGAAGCGAATCCGGAGAAAATTAAAGTATTACTTGACATGGAATCCCCGAAAATGATCAAAGATATACAAAGACTAACTGGACGAGTAGCCGCACTCAACCACTTCCTCTCCTGAGCTACCGATAAGTGCCTCCCGTTCTTCAAACAACTGAAGGGATGACAAATGGTAGATTGGATGGAAGAGTGCGAAGCAGCGTTCCGGCAGTTGAAGTCATATCTTGGATCTCCACCTGTCTTATCAAAACCCAAGCCTGGGGAAGCTTTGCTGTTATACCTGACAGTTTCTGACGCAGCCGTAAGCTCGGCTTTGATACGTGAGCATGAGAAAAAGTAATTGTCGGTCTATTACATCAGCAAAGCATTATTACCGGCAGAAACCAGATATTCGCCTCTGGAGAAGGTGACCCTAGTCCTAGTTGTCTCCTCGCGACGACTTGGGCCATACTTTTAAGCTCACACTATCGTTGTCGTAACTGACCTCCCACTGCGTCAGATCCTTTAGAAACCGGAAGCTTTCGACCGACTAACGAAGTGGGCGATCGAGTCAGTGAATTCGACATTCAATACAAGCCGAGAATAGCCATTAAAGGACAAGCTGTAACCGACTTCATAGCTGAAGTTACATCACAAGCCGATTCACCTATCAAGCTTGAAGACGCGCCAACCAATCAGTTGACGACTGCTTCTCCCGAGTCAACGTCCGACCCAACTCCCTGGAAGCTTTATGTTGATGGCTCATCCAACTCTAAAGCAAGCGGGGCAGGAGTCGTCTTAGAAACTCTCAACCAAACCTATATGCAATATGCCTTAAGACTTGGATTTCAAGCCTCGAATAATACAACATAATACGAAGCCTTGTTGCTCGGCCTTTGACTAGCAGACAGTCTGGGTGTTACTCATCTCAACGTATTCAGCGACTCGAAGTTGGTCATCAATCAGGTCACTAACGTGTTCAAACACGTAAAGAGCAACTGAAAGCATACATGAAGAAAGCCAAAAAGTTGATCGATGGTTTTCAACTATGTATTGTCACTTGTATCCCTCGAACAGAAAACGCTAAGACTGACCTATTGGCAAAACTTGCTTTTGCACGATATACCCAGGTCCGTTCCAATCGAGTACGTCGCTAAGCCAAGTATCGACGACCTGCTTAACTCGACCATACATTCAATCGACTCGGAACCTACTTGGCTCAACCCGATCATCGAATATCTCAACAGTGGAAAGTTACCTGAGGAGCGTGTCGAGGCCCGACGGTTGAAGATTCGAGCCTCTCATTACACCATACTCAACGAGGTGTTGTATAAGAAAGGATTTTTCACTTCTCTGCTACGCTGCCTAAATCATCATGAAGTCGATTATGTACTGCGGGAGATCCACGAAAGGATTTGCGGAAAATCACTCGGGAGGACGATTACTCGCACACAAGGTCTTACGACAAGGGTATTACTGGCCGACCATTCAGTACGATGCTCGCAAGCTCGTTCAAAGTTGCGACAAGTGCTAATGATTTGCAACCATCCCGAGAGAGCCACCTGAGGAGCTGACTCATATGGTCGGTCCTTAGCCCTTCGCACAGTGGGGAATCGACATTATCGGATCACTCCCTTTGGGGAAGGGTCAGACCAAGTTTGTCGTTGTTCAAGTGGATTATTTCACTAAGTGGGCCGAGGCCGAACCACTAACCAGGAGAACCAAACAAAAGATCACAGACTTTGTCTGAAAAAATGTCATCTGTTGATTTGGGATACCCTGGACCATTATCACCGACAATAGAAAGCAGTTCGACAATAGATGATATCGAGAAATGTGTGACAATCTAAGAATAAGAAATATCTACTCGTCCCCCCATCATCCTCAGACGAATGGACAGGTCGAGGTAGTCAACAAGATTATCAAACAGCATCTTCGAAGCAAACTCAACCGAGCTAAGGGAGCATGGGCCGAGGAACTCCTTAAAATATTATGGGCGTACCGAACTACCGCTCGAACAGCCATGGGAGAGACTCCTTTCTCCCTTGCGTATGGCTCGGAAGCTGTCACTCCTGTTGAGATCAGACTACCTTCGGCTTGGATCAGTTCGTTTAACGAACAAGACAACAAGGAACTGCTAGCTCTTGGACTCGACCTCTTGGAAGAGCAAAGGGAAAGGGCTCGGCTACGGACGATGGCTCGGCAATGACAAGTAACTCGGTTCTACAATACCCCAGTCAAGGTTAGACATTTTCGGGTAGGAGATATGGTCCTCCGAAAGACGTTCCTGAACACTAAGGAGGTTGGTGCGGGCACACTAGGACCCAATTGGGAGGGACTCTATGTTGTCTCAAGCACCATCCAACCCGGGACGTATCGGCTGAAAGATCTAACTGGGCAATTACTCCCTCATCCTTAGAATGCCGAACATTTAAAAATTTATTATCCTTAGGTCGACCGTTGAGCAATTGGAAAGACTCAATCAAGCAAAGAATGAAAAACATGTAAATTGAGTCAAATGGATGTGGAAATCAAATATATTCGTTCATCAGTACAAGTTTTACATCAGATTACATTAGTTCCTACTTTGGAATTACATAACAGAATGACAAGGATAATGCAGAAAAAGAGTCAGCCGACATAAGCAATGCCCTCCCTCGGTTGCAGATGCTCTTAAGCCCAACTTGAAGCTTGGTGTGCTTGAAGTGCATGAAGTTTGGTGTGCTTGAAGTTCTTGACATCCAAAAATAGCTTCAAGGTTCATCAGGAGCTAACTCAGGAGGTGGCCTGGGTTCAGCTGATACCGCCACTTGAGCAACCTCTAGTGCCGCTTCAGGAGCAGCCTCAAGAGCGACCTCATGCTCAGCCGCCGCTTCATCAGATCCAGTTGTCTCGGCTTCCGGACCTTCACCTAGAGCCGCTTTCATCAAATCCCGAAAGATCAAGGTCATGGAAGGATTGCTTCATCAGGTCCATGCACTTGATGTAGTAGTCTTGATACAAGCTATCCCGCTCCTCTAAGTACTCAAGGGACTCGAGAAAGGCTTTTACGGCCTGGACCTTGGCTTGCTCGATGACAGCCTTAGTCTCAGTCTTGAGTCGAGACAACTTCTCTTCCGAAGAAGCTAGGGCCTGAAGACTTCGCTGATTCTCTTCCCAGGTCTCTTGCAATTACGATGCCAAACGAGCACCCTAGGTCATGGCCTCATTAACGGTCTTCCTGGCAAGCCCTAAGTCGCCAGTCATTATATTGAGCCGAGTCACGGCAACATCCAGTTGTGCTTCCGCCTCCGCTGCCCGTTTCTGAGCATCGGCCAGATCCGAGCTAGCCCTTAGCGCACAAGGAGCGAACTATAAAGGAAGACATAAGGTCAGAATAAGCTCAAGGAAATCGGTAGGACAAGCGCGAAGTTCAATTCTTACATCGAGAAGTATTTTTGCCATATGAGAGAGGGTCTGCCTCGGGGGAGCTTCGAAGAGGACAGCGAACTCTTTTCGCTCTCATGGGAAATTGCCCATGGGACCAGGTCCGATACAGCCCGTTGGAAGATCAACGTCTCCTGTTGAGTCATCTCCCCTCCTGAGGGCTCCCCTCTCCTCTGCTCCTCCCTTGCTGCGAAACCTGCTCTGCAATAGGTCCTGGCTCAGGAGCCACCTAGGACTCGGGAGTCACCGCGTCCACTGCTTCCGTCCCTTCCTCCGAGTCGGGGACTATCACGGTTGTGATGGCTGGGGCGGCATGCCCCTTAGCCTTCGAGACCGTCTTCAGTTTCTTTGGAGGACAAGGCTCGGACCTCGGAGGGGCCTTCATCTTGGAAGGTGGACGGAGAACAGGCTGGGCCTCAGCCATCTCTACATCAAAAGTAAGTTGAATTAAACAAAATTCAAAGGGAATGCAACAAGACAGCCAGAAGTTACCTGTTAAGACCGAGTCTAAACCCGAGTCAAGAAGACGCTCCGGTTAAAGAAGTCTCTTCCAAGACCGTTGCTCCAGACTCAGCGCCTTCAAATCCTTAATCTGAACTAAAGCGCCGACTCCGAGTTTCGGCCTTCGCTAGGGAATATCTGTAAAATGCATTCAGTCAGACTCAAATATACAATAGTGTGAGGAGATAAAGAAAAAAGTATGCGCCGAGTCACCTGCTTGGGAGAACACTTGAGGAACACGAGATTCGATGGGCCCTGGCTCGGCAGTCTCCCAGCGGCCACATGCCCAAAATCATCTATCTCTCCAATGCTTGTTGGAGGTAGGAGGGTCAGTTATCAAAGGTCTGCCTTGTTCCGCCAAGCACACAAAAAGTACTAGCCGAGCTGCTGCGAGTTCGGCCGTACTTGAAACAGATGGAGAAACTCATTGATAGTTAGTGGGGGCTGCCCTGTCTCAGCCCACAACACCGAGCATCCGAACAAGTTCCTCCACTCATTTGGAACTATCTGCCCAGGTGCTATCCAGAGTTGGGAAAGTAGATCCCGAGCTATCCCCTGGAGGGACAGACACTAGTCACACTATAAAGCGACTTGAAAAATTGCGACCATCCTAGCAGGAGGATGGTCGGGTAACTCACTTGGAAGGAGAAGGCAAAAAGTGACCGAGTTCGGGACATGGTACCTAGCTCTAATCTTGTCCAGATTCACTTCGGTTAAAACTGAGGGAACTGGACCTTTTGCTCATCCTGGCCTCCCCTCCCTCGGCCGCCGACTCAACAGCCTTTGTCGATCTCTGGGTGGAGACTGACTCATTGGCCCCTTCAGCCTCCTCATCCTCATCCTTCGTATCCTCCCCAGGAGGATTAGGCCTGCCGGGGGCAGTCGCCAATGACTCCCCTCCGCGAGGGGGACATGCAGAAACGGGGCGCTCCGTCGAGAATCCAACTACCCTTTTAGAGTGCTAAAAGCCACATTGGCTTTTACGACCATCTTCGTCAGCAACGAAGGTGATTCCAAGATGTCTCAGAGATGCCTCGCTTCACCCTCGTCACCGGAAACTCCCTCCAGGGGGCTTGAGGAGCTGTGCGTTGCCATTGAAACTGAAAATGAAAGGGAGGGAGAGAGTTTGAAACTCACTGGAGATAGCAAGAAAGAGGTAGACGTGGAAGCAGAAAGTGAAAATGAAAATGGCGGAAAACGCAAAATTAGTCAAAACGAAGATTGAGGAAGAGGAAAATGCGAGCTCAAAAATGGGAGAGGAAGTGTCGCGCTCCCCCTTTTATAGCCATGCCACGTGGCAAAGGCATTTAAGGAGGAGTCGAATCGACGACCGCTTCGACTCCCCTGCCCGACATGCGACACATGCCGGATGACGCAGACGTCGCCTTCGCCATGCGTCCAGCGTTCATAAGCGGGAAAGGCGCTCTAATGGCTGCCCACTCATGCGGCCTCAATCAACGAACCGGTGCGTGCTTTGGACAACATAAGACTCTGCGAGCAGTAAATGATCCATCGTAAAGTCGGTCCTGGCCCAAGCAAACTCAACGACTTTCTACTCCGTAGCGTCAACAAAGTTGATGCAAGGAGTAAGGGGGCTTACTGTTGGGGAAAAGTAGGACAAGTCCGGGGACTCGGATATGGAATGGACCAACTCCACTGACACCGCCCAAGAATCCAAGGCAACAAGCCCGACCGAGGCAGGTAAGCTAGATGCATAAAGGAGAGACTTAGCTAGGATTCCGAGAAATGAATCCCGACCGAGACTTACAAAGTCATGAGCCACAAGGCGAACTATATAAGATGCATAAAGTTGACTCGATAATCGAGGCAGTAACATCCAAAGAGGCCGATTAAGGCCCAAAGCTCAAAAGTCACCCGACCGACCGTAAAACTGACCCATATTTAGGTCGGTTACAGAGTCGACTATCGAAGCAAGAGAGGATATCGATTATGGATCGGTTCCATTTCATCCGACAGAAGGCAAACAACTTTATCCTTGTAGCTAGCTGAGACTCACTCATCACTAGAGTCGGTTAAAACTGAGCAAAGCAAGGTAAAGACGGTATAAATGAAAATACCGTCCTGACCCGATCACAAAGATCTCAGGATCGGGTGGAGTCCAAAAATGGATTAATATCAAATTTCCGAGATACCAGGAGAAGAATCCTGGCACGATGGGACCCTCTCATTCCTATAAATACAGGAGACCTCCAAGGCGAAAGGTGAGCAGAAAATTCTCCTAAAAACCTTCTAGTACGGTCCTATCATTGACTTTGGCATCGGAAGGTCCCCGGCCCTACCCAGGGTCTTCTTTGTTTTTCCCTCCGTGCAGGTGATAAGTCGGAGGAGTACCTACCAGTTTTTTGCATCAACATATAGTAACCAAGAATGGTCATTCATTTCAACGGTCTGGATCTCTAAGCATGGTGCAATATGCACTTAATTACGCATCCACCGTTCACGTTCTGATGTGTCATTATCTTATAATTTCTCTGGAATGCACGTGGGGATGGATCTGTTAAGACTCGGACTGCGTAGTGTAGAACGCCTGCGGGCCCTCCATGTATGTGACAGTGTACGTTGTGTCGTCACGCAGAAAATGATGTAGTGGCAATTTCAAAGGGTGGGGCATGTTGACGTGGCAAAGCTCCGTAGGCCTCACATGATGTATGTGTTATATCCACACCGTCCGTCCATTTTGCCAGATCATTTTAGTGCATGTTCCAAAAAATAAGACAGATCCAAACCTCAAATGGACCACACCACAGGAAACTGTGGGATTAAACGCCTGCCATTGAAAACTTCTCCCGGGCTAAAGAAGCTTTGGTTCAAGCTGCTATTTGGTTTACCATTCATCAGGTCTGCTTGACCTTATGAACAGGTTGGATGACAAAATAAACATCCTAGCAGGCCGTAGGAAGGCTTAAATAGCGGGCGTCTAAAATGATCCAGCACAATGAAATGACAGTCTAGATATAACACGTAAATCATAATGCCCACAGAGGTTTTACACGTCAACATTAACTCCCCTTGTGTTTACACCACGCAAGCTGAGTTCGGATGGAATTGGGTCAACAGCAGCCATACACGATTATTAAACGAATAAATGTCAAGAAGTCGCTTCAAACCTACCGGTGACCGTTATCATTTTGCCCAACTCAGCCAGATCCATTTTCAACATATCTTATTGATTAAGTGGGATTAGGTGGTATGAAATTGCATTTGTTCTTAAGTAAATTTCAATTAGCATTTGGAAACGAATGAAAGAATTAGATTAATTCAAGTTTAGTATTACCCATCTCAGCCGAGATATGGTAGAATTTTTGGTGGATTTCGAAATGCATTACATCTATGGGCACATATTGATCTATATGTTTTATCCATGCCATCCATTCATATATGCCCTTTATATGAATGATTGAGTTTTTTTTTTTTTTTTTGCTTAAAACTTCCCTTTTTTTTTTTCAAAAAGAAATTCATTCCAGAAAGGTATAGGCTATACAAAGCTCTACACAAAAAATACAGGCCCCCTCGCAACAAAATAAGAGAGAAGGCCATACGAAAGAGGACACATGCGGCCACCTAAGAACAAGATAACCCAAAAAAGAAAAGAAACAAAAAAGGAACCAATTTAGTTAGTCAATCTGATCGATCCTAGCCCGACCTTATTCTAAGAAGATCATTCCACGGACGAGAAGAGGAAGGGATCTAGAGTGAAGATAAATCGTAGATTGTTGAAGGAGACTCCCTTCCCGAGCCATACCATCTGCCGGCCCGTTACCTTATCTGAGAATGTGAGTGAATGAAAAATTGCCCAGCCGTCATAAGCAGTTGATTTTTAGACAGTCAAGGTTTCCACTTCCATGGGATCTTGGATTGATTTGAGAGGCTTTGAAACACCAGTTTAGAATCAGACGTGACAATTACCCTATCCAATCCTTTTTTCCAAAAAGAGCATCATCCCGTCGTGTATAGCACGAAGTTCCGCTATATTGTTAGTACCTACTCCGTAGGCTGCGGTGAAACCGAAAAGAAAGGCGCCATCATCGTTCCTGCAGATGCCACCTACACCTGAGGGTCCAGGATTACCTAGCACCGAGTCATCTACATTTAATTTAACCCATCCCGGGGACGGCTGTTTCCATTTCACCAGAATTGAAGCATTACGATACTGATTAACAACTGGATTCATGGTCCTTGAACCCGCGAGTCCAATCAATAGAGTTCATTAAATCTGCTCCCATTACCAGGTTTGCCCACCACCTGACATGGGCCACAGATTTGTTGATGATCATAGGAGAGTTGTCATAAACTGCGCCATTTCTGGAGCGCCAGATCTCCCAAAGAATAAGGATTGGCAGCAGACTTCTGACCGAGTTTGGTGTAGATCCAGGACCCGAAGCATTCCTCCAGTGGTTCAATTTACCTGCTATTGAGCTGTGGAGCAGAGGAGGGACACCACACATCAAACCGAAAGAAGCCCAAAGAGCTTGTGCATGACGACCAAATAGAAAGAAGTGGGAAATTGATTCCGGTTGTGGTGTAGCATTCATATCTTCAAGGCAACATCTACATCTAGAAGCAATGGCAACGCCTTTAGCTTGAACTCGGATATCGACGGGGATCGCATTTTGGAGAACTCTCCACATGAAAATGGAGAATTTAGGAGGGAGAGGGCCGAGCCAGATCCACCTTGCCCACTGGATGGGCGGGGACGAAGATCTTAGCAATTTCCAAGCTAACGGAATCACGAACCTTCCTGACGATTCGAGCGGCCAGATGCATTTAGGTGGTTCATTAGATATTGTAAAGCCTCTGCTGAATATATCATTAACTAGCTGTTGGTGGTTCATCAGATATGAATGATTGATGTATTATATATATATATATATATATATATATATATATATATATATATATATATATATATATATATATATATGGTATCAATTATGAAATTTGATCCATTGATTACAATTTTATGATCCACCAAACACTAATTTCACTTAGAGATGTTGGATTGGACCATCAAAATTTTATGATATTTTCAAATATATAATCATAAGGTAATAATGGTGCTAATTCCACCTAATGTGATTCAATATGGTTTTAACTTCATATTCTATTCTTAAACCTACGCGTGGTTGGAAGGGTTGGATAATGCCCGTGGACCGAAACTTAAACGGCATCGGATTGCATTAGGTGGAATTATCACTATATTGCATGATAATTATGTCTAGAAATACCATAGTATTTCAAAAGGCAAGATTTCACCATTGATGATGGTCACTTGTATGTACATGCAACTTTAATGTCATGTATAAAGGGTGCATACTGAAAGACGGCGTGGATAAAATATATGCATTAATGTAGGGCTTGCATAAGTAATGAGTTTCAAATTCATTAAAAATCCCAGGGATGATATATATATATATATATATATATATATATATATATATATATATATATATATATATATATATATATATATGACACCTAAAGCAACCCAATCCTTCCCAATGATTTCAAAAGTAGGATGGAATTTACATTGGACCAAATGTAAATCGGTATTCATGATGGATTTGCATTTAATGATGTATGTATTAGTGGATACATACATCATGTTGCATTCAATTCTGTTAATTTGTTTGGAGTTTGGGCAGGGTCTGGTCATCTGGCCAACCCAATGACAAGCTGTATGGGTGGGTCAGGTTCAACCCAGCCCTAAATCTATTTGCTACTGTGGCCACAATTTATTATAGGAGGCCTGACCCACTACCCATTTAGCTTGGCCCAAAATCGCCTTAGAAGCCACTTGAGCCAGCTGTTGATCTGCACATTTCTTCACCCTCTTAAACAATCTAGTACAATATACACGACGCACATGTGTGAGGTCTAGACCATTCATGATGCAGGGGAGGACATGTTGAGGTCGAGCACTGTCTTCCTCAAGGGATAACTATTCTGAATCGATGGAACTTATTGGGACTCCTCACAGAGATACCTCGAATCCACGAGGAAATTAAGAAAATAGAATAATTTCTAGAAATTCATAATAAATTGATTTATGATTAAAATGAGCTTACAACCTTCTTAAATAATGACATGAAACCCAGGTAGAAGTTTAAACTACAACTAAAACTCCTAGAAATAGTAAGCTTACTATTTATAGACACGGGTGATTCCTACTAGATATCATTGTTTTCGGCCAAAACAAGTGCCACATTTGGCTCAACCATGCTATTCTCTTAATTATTCTAAGCACTTTTCATGTTGAACACAGCTCCTAAAGTCCCAACTGATGAAGAGTTATAATCAAACTAAAACTTATTATAAATAGTAAAAATGAAAATAAAATGGAAATTTGACTGTCGATCCGATGGAATCTCGTAAATTTGGCATGCACAAGTAGTTTGTCCTACCCCAAAATCATATATGGCATGACAAATAACTTATTTCGGTTTAAGAGATATGCCCGTTTTAAGGTTCTGACAGTCCGAATCACTTCTGCCTCCCATTAGGCCTTTTCTGGTCCATCTTGGCCATAAAATTGTACGCGACCTACTCTACATCAGTTCATTTGGTGGACCCCATATGTGGAATGGATAATTGCTTAATTACATCTTGAATTTGGACCGTTGGCCACATTTGTTTCCAAAGGTCCATTCGCATGTCGTAGGCTGGAAGATCATAACTGTACGGCTGGTGCAATCTTCTATTTAGGCCCATGTACACTAGTGGTATCAAGTCAATGAACTGCCCGGATCTTGGTCTGTAATCTATTATCTCATTGTGGTGGGATTGGTGTCCTTGAAATAGACGCTTAGAAACAGGATTGGTCCACATTCAGAAGGCAAAAGGTCCAGCCATCCGATGGTTAGATTTGTCCAATTGATGAGATTTTTCGACCGTGGCATATCCATCACAAGCTCCACTATATGAATGGTCTGGATCCTCTGATAATGCAGCTGTCATGGACATCGACTTCAATATAGATCGCTATTAATTGCCTGAATGAAGCCAGCGAGCCTCAAGTGCTAGATAAAAGGCGAGGGAATTTTCGTCATTTAAACAGTCCTCCATGCACATAAAAAACATGCAACGGTCGATAGTCGGCCTTCTAGATATTCAAAACATGCAACGGTCGATAGTCGTTTCGAAGAGTCGGCTAGGAAAAATGGAAAGCTGAAACACCGATTTTCTGGGAAAGTACCAAAATAAATCAAGCATGGCGGCCTGAAGAGAGATCTCCTCCTGTATAAATACCTCTCTCTCAATTCCAGCAACTTCATCTCAATTTCTTTTTTCCGGCCACTCTCCCTCAGGAGAAAAGGAAAAAGGAAAGAAATCAGAGAATTTAAAAAAAAAAAAAAAAAAAACCTTCATTTTCCTGGTTCTTTGATCCATGCACGTTAAAATTTCGAATTTCTTGCATTGATACTTGAAGAATCTTCTTCGTTTTGGTGGGTTTTGTTTGTGAGAGAGAACCCATCTGGCCTTTTAGTTTTCTCAAGCACTAGACATTGAGTTCAACGCGAGAACGTTTCTACTTGGAGAGTTCCAATGGATAACACCAATATGTACAGAGTTGCAAGTTTGCGTCGGAGTCGGAATGGATCCGGACTTTGGAGGAACACCAGTGCTGAGGTCTTTTCAAGATCATCTCGTGATGAGGATGATGAAGAAGCTCTCAAATGGGCTGCCTTAGAGAAACTGCCGACATATGACCGGATCAGAAAAGGGATACTGTCTGGAGTCGCTGGGGAGCACAAGGAAATCGATATTGATCAGCTTGGGTTTCAAGAGAAGAAGAATCTTCTGGATAGATTGATTCAAGTCGCCGAGGAGGATAATGAGAAGTTCCTGTTGAAGCTCAAGAACCGAATGGATCGGTGCGTTCTCATTCTTTTGCTTTTCTCATTTTGCTTCTTTCGCTAGATTGTGGTGGTTTGAGTTTGCAAATTTTTTTGTAGCATTTCATTGATGGGTCTTTTCTTATTTGATTTTGTTTAGAGTTGGGATTGAGAGTCCTACGATTGAAGTCCGATTTGAGCATTTGAATATAAAAGCAGATGCTTATATTGGGAATAGGGGTATACCAACACTCCTCAACTTCACAGTTAATATTGTTGAGGTAATTCAAGCATATTTGGGTGCTTATAATGCTTTTTTTTTTTTTTTTCAATCGTAACCCATACCAATCTTTTAGTTTCTCTTTCGTTCTTGCAGGGATTTTTGAACAATCTCCACATTCTTCCAAGCCGAAAGAAACCTATATCAATACTCCATGATGTTAGCGGAATCATCAAGCCTTGCAGGTAAGAGAAGGCTTTGATCGAGTTGCAAATTGGGTTTTATTTGGTTTGCTATTCCATTTCATCATATAGATTCCTGGATCAATAGAAGTTTGATTTCTCTGTAATTCTCATTATTATTATTTTTCTTCAGAATGACTCTGCTTTTAGGCCCGCCAGGCTCTGGGAAGACCACTTTACTATTAGCTTTGGCTGGGAAGCTTGATTCAGATCTTAAGGTAAAGATCTTCTTCTTTCTAGTTGTCCCTTTGGAGTGATTTTGTCCAAAGATATAGGTTGAGATGGGTTTCTTGGAAATAACAGGTTTCAGGGAAAATAACCTACAATGGCCATGGAATGGACGAATTCGTCCCTCAGAGGACTTCCGCCTATATCAGTCAGCATGATCTCCATATCGGGGAAATGACAGTGAGAGAAACCTTGGCTTTCTCAGCCAGATGTCAAGGAGTCGGGACTCGCTATGGTAAGTAATAGTGAATGGTTTCAGACAGAAAATTCGAATGGAAGTTGTTTGAAGAGTTCTAATGATTAGCGTTTTTTTTTTTTTTTCTTGTGCAATTTGTAGAAATGCTGACGGAGCTGTCGAGAAGAGAGAAAGCAGCAAACATCAAGCCAGATCCTGATGTAGATGTCTACATGAAGGTGATAAAAAAGACTTCTTTTTTCCAATTGAAATTTTCTCTAATAACCAAATTGATTTCTTGGAGATTGATATTTCCTGTCCTTTTTTCTCTCCTCTTACTACTACAGGCTTCATCCTTGGAAGGTCAGGAAGAAAGTGTCGTCACAGACTATATTTTGAAGGTATATTAGTGGAAATATATCATTCCACAAATTTGATATAAATGGAGTTTTTCCCTTCCCCTCTTATGGATGTTGAAATTTATTTTTCCTTCCCCTCTTGAATCTACAGATCTTAGGACTGGATATTTGTGCTGATACCATGGTAGGAGATGAAATGCTGAGGGGTATTTCAGGAGGACAAAAGAAGCGTGTTACAACAGGTAGAAAAATCAGCAATCCAGACGGCCGAGATTGTATTCTCGGATTGGAGATGTGGTTTTTGTAACTTACTGTGAATTTGGACTGATAGTTGCTGAATTCTGATTGATATAGGTGAGATGCTTGTGGGACCTGCGAAGGCATTGTTCATGGATGAAATATCCACTGGTCTGGACAGTTCCACAACTTTCCAGATTGTCAATTCCCTCAGACAGACTATTCACATTCTTGGCGGGACGGCAGTGATCGCACTGCTTCAGCCAGCACCAGAGACATACGACCTCTTTGATGACATAATTCTTCTATCGGATGGGCAGATCGTCTATCAGGGTCCACGTGAACACGTGATCGCTTTCTTTGAATCCATGGGTTTCAAGTGTCCTGATAGGAAAGGTGTTGCAGACTTCTTACAGGAAGTAAGTTTTGAAAATTGATTCTTCTCACCTTAAGTCATCTAGATTCATCAATTGAAATCATGGTTTAAGCTACATCTGGAGGTTCAATCCAATTGAATTGCAATGATTCCATTCAGCAAACAGGAAATGGCAAAAGTGGGGTCTCCTAAATTGCATCTAATACCAGTTTTAGTCCAACTTGAAATGCAAAGAACGGAATTATGAGCCATTCCCTTACCTTGATCATTTAGTCTATAATGAATTCGGTGATCGAAATATAGTTCAATGGGAATCCAAACAAACCTCTTATTTTGAATAGAATGGCAAATCCAACAGTAAATTGTTTTCCACCACCAGGTCACATCAAGAAAAGATCAGCAGCAGTACTGGGCACGTTCAGGTGAGCCATACCGCTACGTTCCAGTCAAGGACTTTTCAGATGCATACCAGTCCTTCCATGTTGGCCATAGATTGGGAGCAGAACTTAGCACCCCATTCGACAAGAGCAAGAGCCATCCCGCTGCTTTGACAACTTCCAAATATGGCATTAGCAAGAAGGAGCTACTGAAAGCTAACATTGCGAGGGAATGGCTGCTGATGAAGAGAAACTCCTTTGTTTACATCTTCAAAATGGCGCAAGTGAGTAACTAAGCACACCCGAATTAGAAACACGATATCTTCTCACATGTTCCAGTGTGGCAGATGTGCCAGATCATAGGACCATGTGTATATGTCATGACCCAAAAATTAGGCCAGTATGGTCATCAGGTGGTCACTTGTGTCTGCAAAACGGATGACTGAAAAAATGAGAAATGGTCCTCATCCATGTTGAAGATGTGGATCAGCAGACAAATGGCCTAGATCTTGCACACATTGCTATGATGCCACATTGAGGAAGACTTCACCATAATGGGCCTCTCGAACTCCTTACTTACCATACCTTCTATTTTCCATCTGATTGCAGCTGATTGTTATAGCATTTATGACAATGACTGTCTTCCTGCGTACTAAGATGTCCCATGACGATGTGACCGGTGGAAACATTTACATGGGTGCTCTATTTTTTGCACTGGTCACTCTCATGTTTAATGGGTTTGCGGAACTTTCAATGACCATCGCAAAGCTTCCCGTTTTCTACAAACAAAGAGACCTCCTCTTCTATCCTCCATGGGCATATGCTCTGCCATCATGGATTCTCAAGATTCCAGTAACATTTGCAGAATGTGCTGTATGGGTTGGAATGACTTATTACGTCATTGGCTTCGATCCAAATGTTGGAAGGTGAGATCTTGAGATCATGTAACAACAAATTATTCCAAGCCCACGTTCAATTGGCTGTCTTTCATTGGAACCTGGAAATAACCGTAAGATCATTTTCTGTTCTTGTTGCAGGATGTTGAAACATTATCTGGTACTTGTATTGATTAGCCAGATGGCATCTGGGTTGTTCCGGGTGCTTGCTGCATTGGGACGGGACATGATCGTGGCCAATACATTCGGGTCCTTTGCGCAACTTGTAATCATGACACTTGGAGGATTCATTCTAGCACGAAGTATGGTGTACTAGATTAGACTGTTAATTTTCAGTTGAATTCCAAGCTTTCATTTTCGGATTAAGAGTTCAGAAGGTGTTAGGAATTTTGAGGGATTTATCGACTAACCAAACCTATGTTTTGGCTGCAGGTGATGTGAAGAAATGGTGGAAATGGGGATACTGGAGCTCGCCCCTGATGTACGCACAGAATGCAATTGCGGTGAATGAATTCTTCGGGAATAAATGGAAACATGTAAGGATTTTGTCAATCGAACTAGAAAAAAATCGCCACTAAGTCAGAAACTAAACTTTAGCTTTGATTTTGGTTTTGTGAAACAGATTCCTACAGGTTCGACGAAATCATTAGGAATCCAAATATTGGAAGGGCGAGGAGTTTTCACCAAGTCAAACTGGTTTTGGATTGGTTCTGGCGCATTGCTCGGATATGTGGTCATATTCAATGGTCTCTTCACTTGGGCTCTTGGATATCTCAACCGTAAGCATTGTCATCTCTCAATATTCGGAAATCTTTAGCTTTGATCATTTAATTCTAACTGTCTGATTAAATTCCTGCAGCACTCGGGAACTCTCAAGCAGTTTTGTCTGAAGAGGCCTTGAAGGAGAAGCATGCCAACAGAACTGGAGAAACCGATGGTCTAGCAATATCAGCTGCTTCAGCAGATACCACTGATGGTCCTAACAAGAGCAAGAAGAAGGGCATGGTTCTTCCATTCGCACCTCTTTCAATCACTTTTGATAACGTCATATACTCCGTGGACATGCCGCAGGTAACATCAACTTCCGAATGATTAATAAATTAATTTGATCAAGATTTTTTCTTGGCCCAACAAAGTATACATGTGGAGCTACTATTTAGCAATTTAAAAATTAAAATTAAAAATAAATAAATAAATCAAATGTTGGGCCTATCATGGATGGAATATATGCCCCCAATCAGATGATCCTAATGACCCAATTGTGCCGCGATGAATGTGGACCTTTGGCTGCAATTGCCCATGTCCATGGCAATGATCGGAGTGCTAGGAGCCTAGGATCATCTGATTGGGGAGGTATTAGGAATGAGCCATCGTAGTATGGGGACAAGAGGGGAACTGATACAAGAGGTATTGATGATGTTGAGTCATGAAACTGAGAATTGATTGCCTACTATACTACAGGAAATGAAAGCTGAAGGTCTAGACGATCGATTAGTACTCCTCAAGGGTGTAAGTGGGGCTTTCAGGCCTGGAGTTCTTACAGCACTGATGGGTGTCAGCGGTGCTGGTAAAACCACCCTGATGGACGTGTTAGCCGGAAGGAAAACTGGAGGATACATAGAAGGAGATATCAAAATATCTGGCTATCCCAAGAAGCAAGAGACGTTCGCTCGCATATCTGGATACTGTGAACAGAATGATATCCACTCTCCTCATGTCACTGTCTACGAGTCTCTCCTCTACTCTGCATGGCTCCGTTTACCCGGCGATGTTGACTTGAATGCAAGAAAGGTAGGTGGACTAAAACAGAATCCAATGTTCCGTACATGCTTTGGTCCCTTTGGGCATCAACTGACTGCTAAAACTGATGAAATGCAGATGTTTATTGAGGAGGTGATGGAGCTTGTGGAGCTGAATTCATTGAGGGGTGCACTTGTTGGGTTGCCTGGCGTGAACGGGCTGTCGACCGAGCAGCGGAAGAGGCTTACAATTGCTGTGGAGCTCGTCGCTAATCCGTCTATAATATTCATGGACGAGCCTACATCTGGACTGGATGCGAGGGCGGCTGCCATTGTGATGAGAACGGTGAGGAACACCGTCGATACTGGAAGAACTGTGGTGTGCACAATTCACCAGCCCAGTATTGACATATTCGAAGCTTTCGATGAGGTGAGGAAAACCCAATGTGAAAGAACTTGTGTTTCATCTGTTTATGGACTAGAGCTTGATGTCTCTCTAATCCAATTGCAGCTATTCCTTATGAAGAGAGGTGGGGAAGAAATATACGTGGGCCCGTTGGGCCATCAGTCCTGCCATTTGATCAAGTACTTTGAGGTAAGGCCGAATGAACAGGCAGAAGCTGCAAATGATTTCTGTTTTCCGCAATGATGCATACAGTTACTAATTGACTTGGGTTTTATTCAATCAAGGGAATCAATGGCGTTAGCAAGATAAATGAGGGTTACAATCCTGCTACATGGATGTTGGAGGTGACCTCCATGGCCCAAGAAGGGATCTTGGGGATTAACTTCACTGAGACATACAAGAACTCGGATCTTTTCCGGTGGGTCATCATATACATACTTGGATCTTCTCAGAGCCATTGAAAACTGTTTCTAACTTGATTTATCACTGGTTGTTGCAGTCGGAACAAAGCTCTAATCAATGAACTTAGTGCACCTCCCCCCGGCTCGAAAGATCTCTTCTTCACTTCTCAGTACTCACAGTCCTTCATCACACAATGCATGGCCTGCTTATGGAAACAACACATGTCGTACTGGCGTAACCCACCATACACTGCTGTGCGGATGCTCTTCACAACTTTCATCGCCTTGATGTTTGGGACAATATTCTGGGATCTTGGCACCACAACGTATGATTTTTAGTATGTTCTATTACTGTTTAAATACAAATTGAATTTGTTTTCTTAACACTAACTAGACCATGTCGATTCAACGGTAAAAAATTGCAGGACTCGGCGACAGGATCTGATCAATGCAATGGGTTCTATGTACGCAGCAGTTCTGTTCCTCGGAATCGAGAATGCCGCATCCGTGCAGCCAGTGGTGGCCATTGAACGAACGGTCTTCTACAGAGAGCGGGCTGCGGGAATGTACTCTGCTTTGCCATATGCATTTGCACAGGTAACTGATTTTACTGACCGAAATACTTTTGCAATGTTTTGGAGTTGTATCTCAATGTATTCTGCTGTTTTTGTTTCTTGCTTTTTCTTTTTCAGGTTGCTATCGAGGTTCCATACATCTTTCTTCAGACTGTAGTATATGGTGCCATTGTCTATGCCATGATCGCATTCGAGTGGACAGTTGCCAAGTTTTTGTGGAATATTTTCTTCATGTTCTTCACATTGCTCTACTTCACATTCTACGGGATGATGGCGGTCGGCTTGACTCCCAACCATGACATTGCTGCGATTGTTTCGTCTGCATTTTATGCAATATGGAATCTCTTTGCAGGATTCATAATTCCTCGACCCGTAAGTATTAAAATCCAATTTCTCTCCATATACTTTTTTTTTATATACGTAATCTGAGGAACTAAAGTTTCTTCTTTTGATTACAGAGAATCCCAATATGGTGGAGATGGTATTATTGGGCATGTCCCATTGCATGGACCTTGTATGGAATGGTCGTTTCTCAGTTTGGGGACTTGGAAACTAAAATGGAGGACAATGGCCAAACCGTAAAGTTCTTCCTAGAGGACTATTTTGGATTCAAACACAGCTTCTTGGGAGCAGTTGCCGGTGCGGTTATTGGGTTTGCTGTGCTCTTCGCCTTCGTCTTCGCTTTTTCAATTAAGGTGTTGAACTTCCAGAGAAGATGATTGAATGTTGCTGATCATATTAGGCCCACCTTGAGGCATTTGGGCTGCTACCATACAGTTTTTTTTTTTTTTTTAGAGTGTATTTCTCTGTTTGGACTGTTGATGATTATTTGATTATGTATTAAGAATTTGTTATATATGAATTAAACAAGTGTTGTAATTGAGTTAACCAAGCAAATAAGTTTGTAATTTCTTTCTTTCTTTGTTTTTTCCTTTTTTTTTTTTTTTTTTTTTTGTTGAAAATATCAATACATCACAAATAAGAAAATAAAGCAGAGAAATGAATATTGAATCTGATGATTACATTCATACAAATACAATAGAATACGGTAGGATGCAACATAAACGCCTACCACCGAACAGTTACGAAACAATTACATCTCATCACGCTAAACATGCATTTGTTTGTTCATGAAAAAAAAAATGAGTTCAGACCGATACTCTGTTCTAAATCTCTGTTATATATATATATATATATATATATATATATATATATAATATATATATATATATATATATATTATATATATATATATATATATATATATATATATATATATAAAAACTTAATATGAGGTTGATTCGTGTCTTCGCTTGATCCGATGGATGATAAATTTTCAAAATATCAGTGGGGATGCTATCCTCAAAAAAAAAAAAGAAAAAGAAAAAAAGTGGGGGGCCAGAACCGGATAAATTTGCATTATACAATCTTGAGGGTGTGTTGCCAAATCCGTGGGACCTTCCATGGTATATGTGTTATATCCACACGGGCATGAGCGCAAAACTGAGGCAGATACAGAGTTCAAGTCGACCACAACACAGAAAGTAATGGGGACAATGATGCCCACCGTTGAAACCTTTCCATGGCCCATCATGATATTTATTTTCCATCCAACCTATTCGTAATGTCACACGGAACTGGATGAAGGGACCAAACAAATATCATCTTGATCCAAAACTTTTGTGGCCCAGGAAGTTTTCAATGGTAGGTGTTTAATCTCTATTACTCTGTGTTATGGTGGACTTAAGCTTTGGATCTGATTAATTTTCGTGCTAATACTATAAAATGATTTTGCCAAATGGATGGAAGGTGTGGATATAATACTTACATCATGGTGGGGGCCTCACACCACCGAGGTCGGTGGCGTGTGGCACACTGTCCATTCTGCTTCACGGGGAACGGAGCAGATTAGGTGCGGCGGGAGCGTAACCTAAGACAGTGCATCCCTTACCATGGGCCCAACTTGATCTGCGTATTGTATATTGTAGACACTGAAAATCGGCGCCCACGCTGATTTGTATGGTGATGTTTGTGGTGGATGATTAGGCTAAGTATGGATATTGGAGTCGCCACTAGCCGAAAATTTTCAGAATCCCGTAGTCGGCTAGAACCACGGAATACGCAAGGTTGGGGAAACCCGAAGACTCCCCTCCCTTAAATTGACTCCTGGTCTACGGTCCGAGATTATTGGTAAGGGACCTCGGTTACAGAGAGGAAAGGGGTTAGGCACCCTCTCTGCCCGTACAAATGTACGGTCTCTACTTAGTGTAGTAAAACAATCTCAAGGGACGATGGATGCTGTGGTCGAGATGGGACTAGGCACACACGTGGATTTCTAATGCAACAAGATCCGAGATTTCGGCAAGCCATAGAGCATACGTCCAACGGCGTGCCTAGAAGGAGGATGCGATGATGCTTATGTAAAAATATAAGAGAAATGTACTAGATCACTAGGAATTTCTGATGTGACAAGATCTGATGTACGGCAAGTCACAGAGCATACGTTCACTAGAGATCTAGAGAAGCAAGGGGGTTGAGAAGGGAATAGATGTCATGATGAATGCTTGTATGATGGTGGATCTTTGGCTTGATCTTTGAATAGGCTAAGATATGGACTGAACTGTGACCATACTGGGTTAAGTTTATGGATTGAGAAGGTCAAGAGGAAGGATAGGGGGTGACTCAAAAGATTAGGGCTTGGAAGGTTTAAGAGCTTCTTCCCTCTCCTTCACTCTCTTCCTTACTCTCTCTCTCTCTCTTTCTCTACTCTCTTCCTTACTCTCTCTCTCTCTCTCTCTATCTCTTTCTCTACTCTCTTTCTCTCCTTCTTTCCCTTTGGATGAAGTGTTTTCAAATGAGAAGAGGAGAGGGCTATTTATAGCCTTCTCCAATGGTATTTTGGTAAATATGGGATTTAGGAAGGGTGAAAGCTGATGTGGCAAGTGATGATTGGTGGAGAGGAGAGAGATGCCACATGACACACTCTCATTGGCTTATGGGGCTGGTAAATTGGTAAATAGTGAAGGTATGGGGGTAATTTTGAAGGAAAGTTGACTTTTGGACGCTGGGACAGCTGTCCACACGCGAGCCACGAGCGGCGGCAGTCGGAGTGCCGCAGGCGGTAGTCAGATTACCACCCGCAGTAGTCAGACTACCGCCCGGGCCTGGTTCGGGCTAGATTCGCACATGTGGGCTTCGTGTGGTGCTCTGGTTCGTCCGGTGGTCTCCGTTTTGGGTTTCTGGGACTCAAAGTGGTGGATTTAGGTATGGATAGAGGGTTCTGGCTAGGGTATAAGGTGTAGGCGAGGCTGTGTGTATACTGAATGGCTTGGATCACGGTTTCGGGTTGCGACAGGGGAGTTTTGGGGATTCTGGACTAGGGTCTGTGGCTAGGGTTAGGGTTCGGTGTAGGCTAGGGTTGGGATTAGGGTTAGGTCTAGGATGGGATTAGGATTAAGGTTAGGTTATGATCATGGTTCCCGGGTTATCTTAGTTTTCTCAAAATACTAGCCCGGGTGGGGTGTCTACAGATGCCCCTCTTTGGCCGAGGTTGCAAGCAACCGAAGGCCAAAGCGAGTGGACACCCCACCCTTCTGGTCAGAAAGGATAGTGATTCGAATCTATTGCCTGCAATTAAGACAACCTTTCTTCATGGGGACCTTGAAGAAGAGATATATATGCATCAGCTGACAGGATATGTGGCACCAGGAAATGAGAACTAGGTGTGTAGACTGAAGAATAGTCTATATGGTCTGAAACAGGCCCCAAGGCAGTGGTACAAGAAGTTCGACAATTTCATGTCGGGAAACAGTTTTAGGAGATGTCATGCAGACCACTGTTGCTATTTAAAGAAGTTTGATACATCGTACATCATCCTTCTTCTGTACGTAAATATATGTTTATGGCCGGATCAAGCATGAAGGACATCTCAGATCTCAAAAGACAACTGTCTAGACAATTTGCCATGAAGGATTTAGGAACTGAAAAACAAATCCTAAGTATGATGATAAAACGTGACAGGGAAAACAAGAAACTAGTTTTGTCACAAGCAAAGTACATAGCCAAGGTACTTGATCGATTCAATATGGGAGGTGGTAAGCTGGTTAGCACTCCAATATTAGCCAACCACTTCAAGCTTTCTAAGGAGCAAGGTACAAAGACGCGGGAGGAATGAGAGTACATGGCTAAAGTCCCATACGCGTCAGCTATTGGGAGTCTTATGTATGTTATGGTCAGAAGAAGCCATACATTGCTCAAGCAGTGGGAGTTGTTAGCAGGTTCATGAAAATTCCAGGAAGGAACATTGGGAAGCTGTGAAGTAGATCCTTAGATACCTGGTAGGTACTGCGGATGTAGGGCTGTGTTATGGAGGATCAAAAATCAAGCTACAAGGCTACATAGATTCAGATTTGGCAGGAGATATCGACAGCAGAAGAAGCACTACAGGGTATGTCTTTACTCTGGTAGTCTACAGTTAGTTGGGTCTCTCAATTACAGAAGATAGTATCTATTAGTATAATGAAAGTAGAATATATTGCAGGTATAGAAGCGTGCAAGGCAATGGTGTGGATGCAAGGTTTCATGGAAGAGTTGGGAAAGAAGCAAGCAGATTGTAAGTTATATAGTGACAGTCAGATTGCAATACACTTGGCTAAGAATTTAGCCTTTCATTCAAGGTCCAAGCATATTGACATCAGATATCACTTCATACGTTCGCTACTAGAAGATGGATCGATTGCTCTAGAGAATATCCATACAAGTGAGAATCCTGTGGATACGCTGACCAAGGCGGTCACACAGGAGAAGCTGAAGCTCTGTTCGACTTTGATTGGTCTTCAAGCTTGAAGACGGGGAGGTGGTGCACTTTGAATGTAGAAGACGAATGATTATAGTGATGTGTCTCCAAGTGAGAGATTGTTGAGGTGTGGAGCCTCATCTGGACCATGCCGCTCGACCAGTCGAGGGTTCGCTCAACTCAAAGTCCAGCGAGCAAAAGTTATTTTTGGTCCGTGGTGCTCGACCAGTCGAGGCCCATGCTCGATTGGTCGAGTGGCCCGCTCGACCGGTCGAGTGGCTCGCTCGACCGATCGAGGACCTCTCTCGACTAGTCGAGGTTACGCAGATTTTGCGCAGATTTAGTACTGACTGCGTAAATTTGAGGCAGTTTTCGCAAAGGTGCGGAAGGAAGTTGCCTAAAGTATAAATGGGGGTTCCTAGGGCTATTCTAGGGTATGAGAAAGGGTTTTCTAAGCTAGGCTAAGGGTTATCTCTGTGCATGAGTGCATTGAGAAATATTGATTGTAATCTCGTTTTCTTCATAGTGGAAGTTTGCACCCGTGGTTTTTTACCCTTGTTGGGATTTTTCCACGTATATTTTGTCTTGTGGTTTATTTGGTATGCTTTGGTTCTATCTCTAGATTATATTTATTTCTGTTTATCGTTTGTGGGTGAGACCGGAGTTGGATCTTAGTTCACTACCGTTGTTGGCTTGCTGCCCAACAACTTGGACCCCATTTCTGCCAGGTACAACAATAGAGCACACCCCTCATTTTATTACCTATACTTTCTTAGCCATATAAGGTGTCAATGAAGAACAGGCAAACATATTTCTCCAAATCCTTCCCTTCTTCGATAAAATACCTCTATGCAAATAAGGAGATAGAAATTTCAGTCTATTGCAATTGTGAATTCTGTTTTGGTTTTGCATCATAGAGATAAACTTTTTCTTTCTCATGGTTCCTATGTATCTTTCTTTTGTTACATTTTTAACATCAAACAACTAAATCCAATTTCAAAAAGTTTGTTTAGCATGATTAGGATATTTGCTAGAATCTCAAGTTAGGGAATAAATAAGTGTTAGCACTAGATATAATAATACAAGGCCACTAGCAATCTTCTGCAAATGTCCAAGTAAACAAGGTTATACTGGCTTCACCAATTAAAAATACAAAAGTAAATTTTACAAAAATTAAAAAAAAAAAAACCAGATAAAACAAACTTTTTTTTTTTTTTTTTTTTACATGCAAAAACTGTTATTGATTTGGGTTTGGGATCAAGGAAGCTTTAGTTTCAAAATGTTAGCATGTATAAAACAAATAGGAAAAAGGAGTGAGAGTGCAGGTCTAAGCATCAACAGCACCTAGTTAGACAGTCTTTGCAACTAATTCCCACATAAGAAATACCAAACTCCAAAGAACTATCAAGTTTGAAAAGGAAAAACACCAAGCTCCAAGGCTCTTCAACGCCCTTTTCTTGCATTTTTTAATCTTTTATAGCAAAACAAATTTCTTTTATTTCCCCACTCTTTTAATTCTACTTTTCAAACTGAACCCAATGACAGAATCAAAAAATTGCAAGAAAACAAGGAACTAGTGGAAAAATTTTCCTATTAATACGGTGATGGATACACTACAAGCAAATTTTTTGTCATAATTTTAAGTATGAATACTTTTTTTCGATAACTAGAAAAACAAGCCCGCCATCAAAAAGAAATCTAAAAGAAAAAAAAAACCCAAAAATTAAAGAAAAGTTGGTAATAATCAACATCCTTAGAACCTGCGAAGCAGGTTGCTGCCATCTCTATGACATAAAACCATGATTTTATCTTTATCTTTTTTTATTTGTCTTTATAATGGTGCTGACATCAACATGATGGCATAATAATAAACATTATCCCTCTCAGCTAATATGGAATTATCAACAAGAAAGAACTAAATCAAAGAAATCTAATAATCAGCATCATTAATACAATGAAGAATTACAAATCTTAACAGAGACTAAAAACATTGTAAATCACAACCATTTAAACTTTTAACAAGAGATTATCAAGAACATCATTCCAAACACTTGTAGTGAAAAGAAAAGAAAAAGTGGAATATAAGAAAAATGATGAATGCATAAAAATCATTGGTAATGTGCTTGGTGAGAATAAACCAATAGCAAATTCCAAGTCTAATAGCTATGGAAGTGGATAATCCATATTGGTTGTAATGTAAAAGGTTCAATCATTGATATGAACCATCCATCATTTGGGGCATCCACTCAATGGCCCATCCCTCTCAATGGATATTGAAATGGATGATTAATAGTAGTTATACTTAAAAAGGCATGATTATGTATGTGGACCATCCCAAATAACTGCCTAAACCCAAAACTTGGATCCAGAGCCAGAGCTTGATCCATGCCCAGACCCAGAACCTAAACCAAACTCGGATCCGGATCTAGAGCCAGAGCTTGATCCATGCCGAGACCTTACCTGTGTTATCCAGATGCAAGTCATCATGATGTAAAACAGAAACCATACCAAAAAAATAGAGGCCTTACCTGTAATGCTCAACTGAGGTCTGCACTGCGTGGTGGAGAGGGAGGGAGAGAGAGAGAGAGGGAGAGGAGAGAGAGAGAGGGAGGAGAGAGAGGAGAGGGGGGGGGGGGGGGGTGGAGGCGGCTTCATAGGGGTGTGGTTGCTGGTAAGGATTGAGGGAGAGAGAAGGGCTACACAAGGATGTAGCTACGGACCAAATCCAGGGAGAGAGAAAGAGAGAGATGGTTGCATGGCTAGGGCTTTAAAGGGGTAAAAAAACCCTATTTACATGGCCGTGTACATGCTCGGCCACAATGAAATCGGTATCACTGGTTTCTCTCCTTCAACATGCGTTAAAGCATTAGTCGTTGGATGCAAACTGTCTCCATCCGACTGCCAACAATCTAACAGCGCTCGACCTTACGGGATGCTACAGTAAGGTCGAGGGTATAGTACCTTTTCCACACACACACACACACACACACACACACACACACACATATATATATATATATATATATATATATATAGATATATATATATATATATATTGTAATTGCAGGATTAGAAGAGAATAAGAAGGGCTAAATCAATTCTAGGGTTTGAAAGCGAGAACTAAGGCTTTTCACATCAATAAGTGATTCCATCTCTTATACTTTCATTTTCACAATGATGGTCGCTTTTCACATGTTTTTTGTTGGTCTTGCTTTGTGCCATGATTTTTTCCCGTAAGGGTTTTCCATGTAAAATTGTGTGTTCATATGCATTCTTTGTTTGCGTTTATATTTCTTCGTGTGATTCAAATTCATGATTTGCTTCAGCGGTTCCCCAACAAAAGGTATAAGAGATATACATTGGGATTTGAGTTTGAATATGAAACATGATGATGAAGGGATCTAACGTGAGGTATGAAACAAAGAAGTTCACTAAGAAAAATAAATTTGAACTATGAAAGGTGAAGATGAGAGGCATTCTACTTCAACAATGATTGCAACAAACACTCATTGGACCGAAAATGTGATGAATTTTTTGATTACTTGCTAGACACCTTTTGTGATTTGTGGTTGAACAAAAAATGGTGCAGTTCGAACTGAAATTCCTTGTAATGCCTCTAAAGCCTATCTGATCTTTTTCAGATTAATTCATAAGGCTTTGGATGATAAAACAAGATTTTCCTATCGAATTGTATAATCTAGAGGTAGGTTATTTTGGAACTAAAGGGATATAAGGCTAGGTTCACCAAGACACCTTAATTTACCTATATCTTCAATCATTGATACCAAAAATCTTCAAATCTTTGGTCGTCATTTTCTTCCAATGGGAGCAAATCAACCGACTCAAGACATACTAACACACGTTATTGACAAACCAAGGCAATTACAAATTCCTTCCCACTTTGCTATGGCCCATCAAATTTCTAGATCAAACTAACTTTTAGACCTTAGGGGTTTCATGAGGTGATTTATCTAGTGGACTGTTCAGATTTTGTGCTCATGTTACTTATTAAAAAGTGCTCACAAGTTCTAGTGAGAAGCGGTTCCTAGGTGATACACACACACACATATACATATATGGATAGGAGATGTAGAACAAGTCACGGATTTGTTCATGACCATGATGGACCTAAGAAAAGAAGCCAAGAAGGATTGACAATATTCAACATAGTTTGACCGGTCGACAGGATGAAATTTTGGCAGAAATTTCAGAATTTTTGCTGGACTATTTCTGTCAATTTCGACTGGTCATCAAATCTTATCGACGGGTCAACAGGTTGAAATTTACAAAATTTCAAATTTTAGTCTTTGGACATTCTTGAGCAATTTCGACTGGTTGACAACAGGTCAAGGGACGCAGAAATTTATGCGTTTTTCATAATTTGTTTCCTAATTAGATTAGGAATCTTTTAATTACATTCTTAGAGTTTGTTTAGGGTTATTTAATGAGGCTAGACTCGTTTTTATCATTTATTCAATCAATAAAATTTCTTAGAAACTTCTTATTTCTCTCATGGATTCGAGAATTCTCCCTTGTGGATTCAACAGTGCCTTGTGAATTCATGGCTTTTATCGATTGAGGAAGACGATGATCGACTACATCATGTCCTTCCCTGCATCAGTTGGTATCAGAGGAAGGCTTTTCCTCTGATCAATGGCTTGTAACGACAGGTCGGGCAATAATCCCATGGACAGTGCTCCAGGGAATTATCATGTAATAGCAACGACTTTCGAAGCGGCACAGCGAGGGAATCGGCTAGTCATGCAATGTAACACCCCTTACTTTCTAGTGCTCGAGTGTTACCTTGTAGATTAATTTAATATAAACAAAAAATTATATAAATAGTGCAACCTAAATATATCCACTATGAAATGTATATACGTTGTAAAGATTTAAGGCCCTGTTTGGGCAACGGGATTAGAAGGGATTGGGTGGGATTGGATTCATCTGGTTCCGTGCCAATTCCACTCCATGTTTGGAAAAGCTTGGAATTAGATCGGATGGAATTGCATTGGGTCCCGTGCTAATTTCACTGAATGCTAGCAAGTTGTGTAGGTCCCACCCTGATGTGTGGGCTATATCCACACCGTCCACCCATTTTTTGAGATTATTTTAGAGCATGGGCCAAAAATCAGGTAATTCTAAAGCTCAAGTGGACCCACCACTGAAAGCAACGGGGATTGAATACTTACCGTTGAAAACTTCTTTGGGGCCACATAAGTTTTGGATCTACCTCATTTTTCGGCCCATACCATAAAATGAGGTTACAAAACAAATGAACAGTTTAGATATAATACATGTGTGTTATTTTGGTATTTTCAAATGATGGTGGGTATATCCATTCAATGTACCACCGTATTACCAACAAAGCAGAGCATTAATCTAATCCCATGGAATCAGGGACAATCCCTGCCATGGGTAATAATGATGTTTTTTTTAATACAATCCCACCTACTCCCTTCTAATCCCGTTGCCCAAACAGGGCCTAAAAGTTCATGCTAAAATGATACGTATGTATTTAATGTATATAAGATATTATGAAAATAATGTTATATTAAATAAACATAATTAATAGTAAATTCACAACATAAAAATCAAATTTTAAATAATAATGTAGCATTGAATATCTTTTATAAGTATGTACGCAAAAATCATTAGATACATTAATAGAATTGTATATTATTTAACAATATTATTAAATACAAATATAATTTTAATTGAATATGATACTGTACAATCCTATGTACAATATGATATTATATATTATGAATTATATATTAATGAATGCGTGATCAACAGCACGTAAATAGTAGTTTGTTAATATTAAAATTTTATCTATATATATGTATGAGATTTTAATAAGTGTAATTGCCAGTTATATGCAAAAGCAAGGAAATCTATATTAACATAAGTATTGACTAATAATATATGATGAAAACCTTACAAGCGGTCCCTAAGACCATTTTAACCGCTAACGTTCAAGGTCAGAAAGGTCCAACCATTAGATTCACAGGAAACCCACAAATACAATCCGAATTGAGCCGTGGGACCCACCTAAGCTTTGGATCCGCCTCATATCCGGCCAAATGACCTTAATTAGGCCCTTAAACTAGATGATAGGAGTGGATTTCATTAAAACATCATGTGGGCCCCACTATTAGGCCACTAGGTACACTAATAAGTGTGCTCCCGCGGAGCACCAAGCCATGAACCCGATCAAGCCGAGCATTGACCCGCAACTTTCTATTACAGGAGAGGATTCTCTCTCCCGTCAGCGCCCTAACGAATGGACGGATGGGCGTCCGTCCATTTTGATTGGTGGCCCACCATATGGCCCCGTTTGGACGATCCGAACCGTCCATCTGTAGAGGACACATGCCACAAAAACTCATAAGTTTCACGTGATTCGGCACGTGTACATACGCATGATTTAGGGTGCAAATGAATCCCAAAAACACAAAAAATCCAACAATGGAAACCTGCTGCATGTCAGCTATCACGATCCACATGCTTCCATCTTTCTCCATCCTGACCGTCCATCCTAGGATAATCCTAGCCCTACATTCATAGCAAATGCATTAGGGTTGCCATAGAAAAAAAAAACGACCGCAAGCCTCTTTCCCCCAACCCATTACTGAAATCCCATTGGAGCTTCGATTCGAAGCTTTCTCAAGCTCCCTTGAACTGAACCAAACCCCCCAATACCTCCGGATCGAAAGGAGGAGCTTCTGTTTGAGAGTAGTCATTAATGGCGGGTCATCTTCCTCGTCGGAAGATCGACCATTAGCTCATGTTACCACCAGGTGGGCGACCTCTGTAACGTCTATGTATATCGATGTAGAAACAGAAAGAGAAAGGAAGGCAAGAAAGAAAGGAAAGAGGAGAAATGAAGGGAGTTGGTGCGTTGTTGCACCGGCTCGAACCAAATCGAGCAGCTGTAAAAATCGGGCCGAGTCTGCCCGAACTCGTTAGCCATGCTGGATGCTTCCAGTAGCAGAAAGAGAGAAGAAAGAAGAAGAAAAGCATGAGGAAAAGGCGAGAAACGAAGAGGAAAGGAGGAAGTGTGGGTGTGGGACTGGCCCAAACATTGTTGGATGTTCCAGCAAGGAAAGGGAAAAGATGGGGAGAAGAAAGAAAGAGAACTAGAGAGAAAGGAGGGAGAAAGAACCGGTGGGTGGTTTGTTGAAACGAGTCAACTCGGCTCGAACCGAGTCAGCTAGGTGAGGATGTCCACCTCTTTTCATTTATCAGATTTGTCATTTACGTTCGTTATTATTTTTCTATTTGTATAACTAATGCTAGTTACTAGAAATTTCAAATAAATAATATACTGTATTAGTTAGTGTTGTTGGTTATACTTCTATTATTAACTATCATCAAGATGATTACTATTAACATGTTACGCTAATATTAATTATTATGGACGAAACTACCATTAATAACATTAGCATGGTGTCCATCAGTTGAAAATTTTATCTCTAATATAGGTTATACTATTTATTACAATTGTAATACTAATTATTACCATGGTCGAGTATTAGTCATATTATTAATATTAAAGTATAACTAGCCATGTTACTATTATATTATTTAAGCTACTCATACATCCTAGTTCTACTCCTAAAATTAAACCCTAGGATAAAACCCAAATTATACACTAAAACCCTAAAAGATAACCCTAGGCTATGATCTTAAACCTAGGTGGTATGTAGAACTTGGATCTAATTGTATATCCTGATTTATTGTACAATTTGATTTTAAGGAAACATGCATTCCCTAACGATGCTAGTAGGCGATGCAAACTATAAGGTGATGATTTCTTCCCCTTGAGCTTTCCACTTTCCCAGTAGCTTAAGTTATAGTCCTTATTTTAATTTATAATTGATATCTCTATTTCATAGTCACATATGTTAAATTGTTTGAATTGAATTGCTACATTACATGCTTAATGTTTATCCTGTTCATTTAATTCATGCTATTGGATTGCTTGTGGGATTTAAACTGGTACATTAGTGGAAAATTCTCACTTATAAATGTACACCCATGCTTGGGATGTAACTCGATTGATTTGGTTGTAATGAACCTTCGACTTAGTAGTTATTGAGTGGTGGGGTGATTTGAATATTGATGTGGGCCTACCATCTAGGGGTTGTGTCCTAGTGGTTTTTAAGGACGGTCTTTATCGCATAGTTTTGATAATTGCCCTATGTGGCTTATTTTGATATCTACCCTAGGTGGCTTGTTTTGATATCGCCTTATGTGGCTTTGTTTTGGAATTTTTCTTATATGGGTTCGATGTTTTATTTTGTACAACCATGCGATGGTAAGCCCCATATACTGAATATGATTGGCCACTAGTCGATTGAGATTCATTAAACATCCTAAGGTAGTAGCCTCGTGAGCCAGGGATGGTGGAATGAGACACTATGCCTGATCTGTCGGCCTATGCTGGGTGACTAACCCCCCATAGTGACCTTTGAGATTTTCTAAATTAATTGTTTAAATTTGGAATAATAACGGTTGGGCTAATCATGCATTTTCATGGCATATATTACGGTCTTTTCCGAGTGGTTACTTCTCCTTGGGCGTACCTTTGCGTATTTTTTCTGGCGACTAATCCTCCTTGGGTGATTTATGTATTATTACAGTCTTTTTCAGGTTGTTAGTTCTCCTTGGGCGTACCTTTGCATATTTTTTCTGGTGATTAATCCTCATTGGGCGATCTATGTATTATTACGGTCTTTTTCGGGTGGTTAGTTCTCCTTGGACATACCTTTGTGTACTTTTCCGGGTGACTAGTTCTCCTTGGGCGACTTTTTACCAGCTGGATGTGCATCCCCAGGTCTATGAGCATGTGCACGCATCCATGTATTTAATAAGACTACATCATGTATTGTTTTATATGCCTTGCCATATTTTTATAACTATGCTTACCTAATGTGACGGTGTGTAATCTTGAGGGGAGTTCACACTGAGTTGGACACTCATCTATCAAATAAATATAACCGTATAGATAACACAGGTGGCTTAAGTGATTTTCGGGTTCGGGCTGATGAGGAGCCGGGTTCAAGTGCCAGGGTTGCATGACTGTATCTACCTGGAGAAGCTGAGGGGTCTAACGGTTCAAATTTACGTGCATTCTACTATTTCGCATGTATTAGATCATGTAATTTTTGTATTTGTTAATTTTGGAGACATTGGTTTGTATAAGTCATTATGGGCACTCTCTCGTATATTCTAAATGTAATTGAAATTTTCCCTTATGTTAATTTGTCCATTCTATGCTCATCTGCTTACTCCGATGAAAGAAAAAAATATATATAGAATTTGGTTCTCTATAAGTTAATACTCGGGTATTTGGGAACACTACAAGAAAATAGGCCTTTAGCCACAATTTTTTAGCCTCAATTGAAAAAATGGAGGCTAAATGTGTCTTTTAGCCTCGGTTATTAAGGAACTGAGGCTAAAAGTTCATCGTTCACCTCAATTGTAGAGGAACCGAGGTGAAAAGTCTACCTTTCAGCCTCAGTTGCATAGGAATAGAGGTGAAAAGTCTAGTTTTTAGCCTCAGTTGCATAAGAACCGAGGCAAAAGTCTACCTTTTAACCTTAGTTGCATAGGAACCAAGGCGAAAAGTCACCTTTTAGCCTCAGTTGCATACGAGCCGAGGCAAAAAGTCTACCTTTTAGCCTCAGTTGCATAGGAATTGACGCGAAATGTCTAGTTTTTAGCCTCAGTTGCATAAAAACCGAGACAAAAAGTCCACCTTTTAGCCTCAGTTGCATAGGAACCGAGGCGAAAAATCTAACTTTTAGCCTCAGTTGCATAGAAACCGAAGTGAAAAGTCTACCTTTTAGCCTCAGTTGCATAGGAACCGAGACAAAAGGTCCACCTTTTAGCCTCAGTTGCATAGGAACCGAGGCGAAATATCTAGTTTTTAGCCTCAATTGCATAGGAACCGAGGCGAAAAGTCTACCTTTAGCCTCAGTTGCATAGGAACCGAGGCGAAAAATCTAGTTTTTAGCATCAGTTGCATAGGAACCGAGGCGAAAAGTCTACCTTTTAGCCTCAGTTGCATAGGAACCGAGGCGAAAAGTATACTTTTTAGCCTCAGTTGCATAGGAACCGAGGCGAAAGGTCTACATTTTAGCCTCCGTTGCATCGGAACCGAGGTGAAAAATTTACTTTTTATCCTCAGTTGCATAGGAACCGAGGCCAAAAGTCTATTTTAGCCTCCGTTGTATAAGAACCAAGGCCAAAAGTCTATATTTATGAATATTGAAAAAAAAAAATGAGAATTTTGAAAGAATTAATAATTTTTGAAATTTTTGACAATTGTGGAAAAAATTGAGAATTTTGAAAAAAAATGGAGATAATTGGGAAAAAATTTAGAATTTTGAAAAAAAAAATTTGAGAGTTTTGAAAAAGATTTGAATTTTGAATTTTTTAAGAACTAAGAATTTTAAAAAATTTTGAGAACTTTTAAAAAATTAAGAATTTTTTTTGAAAAATTAAGAATAAAAAATTGATAATTATGAAAAAGTATGAATTTTTTTAAAAATTGAGATTTAAAAAAAAATTAAGAATTTAAAAAAATTTTGAAAAAAAAAAAAGAATTTTGAATTTGAAAATCTTGAAAAACATTGAGAAATTTCAAATAATTGAAAATTCGGAAAAAAATTAAGAAATTCCAACGAAATCGGATGGGCGAAAGAAAGATTTCACACAAAGGCCTCATGCTCACTTTTTAGCCTCGGTTGCCAACCGAGGCTAAAAAGTCTAATTCGACTTCACGGGCGCGCATGGATGCTGACTCCTTTTCTCACTCGCTGTGCGAGCGAGCGAGAGAGATCTTCGTTCTCTTTCTAGGGTTTTTCCCTGGGATTTTCACACCTCGATCGTCCTTTCTTTTTTATTTTTTTCATTTAATTTTCTACAAATCTCTTTGATTTCTTCGATCTTTGAAGAACCTGTCAAGACCTCCGATTCGTAGATTTTACTCTCTCAGCTTCAATCTCTGTTAAAGAGCTGGAATCCTTCTTCACCGCTCCTTTCTAGGGTTCCTGCCCGAGATTTGCTGTTTCTAGGGCATCAGCACCGGTGATTTCCCGTTCCACACCTCATCGATGTATTGGACGATGATGAGAGATTCACAGATGGATTTTCCACCATGGATCAAAACAGGGATTTTCTTGTGAACGGTGTTGGATTTCAGTAGGAGAGGGCTCGTCTGGGAGGTTTTCTTCCTTGTATTCGTAGTCGATCCCTTTCTCGGCCATGGCAATTCTAGCTCGCATCCCAAAAGGGCTAGCTAGCAATCCAAGAGGATTATTTCGTCTGCCATTAGAGCAAAAGAGATTTGAAATCGGTGGAGAAATGGGAGAGAAAGGGGTTCTGCTGGCAAGGTGTTTGATCTTTGGTATGTGAGAAATAGGAAGTTGGGATGGAGAGCGTTTGGATGGCCTGACGGGAATTTATAGCATTTAGTGAGGTCGGTTTGGCAGTTTTCCTTCGGTTTGGCAATTTTCCTTCGTAAATGGTATTCAATGGTCAAAATTCCCATATGGAATTGCAGGCGGATATTGAATTTTGGTGAACGCAATGTTAGAATACGCCACATTACAATCCGGCAATCCAAATGTGCCTTAAAAGGATATGGTTGATTGTTCGGTTGTGACCCATCTATATCAGGTCCGTGAAAAAGCTCTATGCCCCCACCATAATGTATGTCCTTCTTAGCAATTTCTCAGCCAGCCAGTCCCCAGACCAGGTAAAAGGAGGGTTTGATGTCATGTAGGTAGCCGGCCTGAAGTTCTGTCAAGCAGTCATGAGAATTCCTGTTTCAAATCTTGATAGAAGAAACACTATTTGAGTTATGGAACATCTTTGTTTGCTTTTAATTTTTAATTTTTTTTTGATGCAATCTGTTAATGTATGACAAACATAATTATTGGTCTTTCATCATGGACTTGATGGGAGCAAAAGTCCAAAGTGACCATGTTCTCATACAACTAGAATGCTAAGGTTAATAACATAAAATTCCAAGTTTCTGCACGCTCAATTGACTTTCCAGTTTAACAATCTTATTATATCTCTTTCTTCAAGTCATTTTGAGTCCTTGATCGAATTTATTGAGTTTTGAAAGCTTTTGCATGATCTTATTTTCTCAACTTTCAAAGACAAGATCAAGTTTTTTAGTACTTGATTTCTCGTGTGCTCTTATCAACTTTTCTTTCTTTTTCTTGTAACTAAAATTCCCCCTTTAGCATTTCTTAAGACGAGGTTGAATCTCCTCAGCTTTCTTGGGCACTAAACACTGTTGTTTTTAGATGTAACTTCTCACTAAAGATTCACAGTCTTCTTGAAAAATAATGTAAAACCAACCCCAAATAAAGGACCCAAAATGAAACACCCACATTGTTTGAAAAGTTATGTTTGCTGATAATATGAAAAATTTTGGGGTTTTTTTCTTCATTCTAGGGGAGATTTATTCATATGTATTTTCTAATTTGCCAAAAGCTAAAGCATTTAAGTTAGTGGAAAATGAAGACATCAGAGCACCATTCATTAGGCTTTGGTTGGAGTAGGGAGGCAAACTGCCTTAGTGGGAATTTAAATGCTGCCAACTCTCTCTCTCAGACGAAGCTCTGAGTTCTTAACATGGACTGGTTGGTCTTTACTTTGTTCTGCTTATTCTAATGTTCCGGAGAATAATTGACATTTTTCTAATGCTATCTATCTCTGAATCAGGTCAAAGCATCCAAAATCTGTGTTGATTATGGACGAGGTTGATGGTATGTCTGCTAGTATTAAGATTTCCAAAATTCCTATCATTTTTATCTGTAATGACCGCTACAGTCAGAGAAGCTTAACTATGTTTGTTTGCTTCTCAACTTCAGGAAACCTACGAAACAACAGGTTCTTTGTTGCTTGATGTTGATGCAGAATAGCCTGTGAAGACTTTTCTAACCTCACTTTCATCTTTTTCTACCTTTTTTTTCTACCTTTTTAGGTTTGCTTCTTAAAGGTGTCACCGAAGCAGTAGAAGAAGAAGCAGAAGCAGCAGGTATGTATGTACATGCTTTCCCTTGTCATTCTTGGCTCAAATACCTTCAGGCAATCTTAGTTGTCTGGAAAACATTACAAATGCACATATTTTGTGTCTGCTATACAACTCTTGAGTTTTGTCTTGGCGGCATTAAGCAATTGCTAAAAGATGAAAGCTTTGATGTTTTGGCAGAGTGTGATAGATGATACACATATTCTTAGAAATTACTTAGAATTGCATACATGGAAATCAGAATACAAGTAATTAAATGAAACCATCCAAATTCTGGATATCAGGTTCTATATATCATGAGCCAAAAGATACTTATTTGATTACCTTACTGCTGACCCCAATTATTAGGGATAAGACCTAGATGATGATGATGATGATTTGATTACTTGATCATCAGATTGGTGGATGTTTACCTAAAATTGGAAAAAAAATACAATGGTTGGATTTTAGAAAATAAGTATCCGTGAATCAGTGGTTAACATTATTCAACCAATCTGATTTTCGGATGGTAACTTCACGATGTCAAGTTTCAAAATCTAGTTGGTTTAATTTGGGTTAATGTGTCCCACTTGTACCATGTCTAAGGGCCTGTGTATCAAGTGCCATACACATCCAGCATATTGAATAACGCTCTTGCTTGAACTGTGTTTGTTAGATTTGGTTGTGGAGTCCTGGTGGCAACATAAAATTTACAAAATTTCAGGGCCCAAACAGTTAAATGTAAGTTGAATAAAATCTTCAGAGGGGAGACTATTGAATGATATTAAAGAAGAGCTCCTATCGAGTAATATTAAAGATGTAGTTAGTTATGCAAAGAGCTGTTTGCGAAGTTACATAAAACAATTCAAGGCCTCTGAGGAATCAACACAACATAATAAATCTTCCATGGTAGGTTCTGTCGAGGTCTGTCTAGGCCCTGCCCACAAAGTAAAATGTAGGTCCAAGCCCAGCCCAGGTGGTGACTGGCCAAAATAGATAGACGTGCCCACTGTGCATGTACCACGGCCCGTCCAATCGTAAGCTAGGTTATGGATTTGCAAAAGAAAAATCATCCGATACCCACACACATGTAATATATGATATATTACAAAATGTCCTTCGAAGCACCAAACAGGCTTGGTGGGTGGACAGGCTTTTAGATGCAACCAAAGCTTGACTTAATTAATAAACCGGCTTGAATTTTAGGCCCAGGACCAGTCCGCCCCGGTCCTGGCCCTCAAGCTTGATAGCCATCCCTAGTCCAACCCAAAGCGGGCAAGGCTTCAAAGTGTAATGGGCCAGCCCAGCTCATTGACAGCTTTAACCTCAGGGTCATTAGAAGAGTAGCCAAGCATCTCTACCTCAATAACTTGGAATCCAAACTATATGGAAGTCAAGAACAACTTCGACAATTGTACATTGTAACTTTTAAATGTGGTTAGCGGGTGCATTAAATTAATGTGTCATTACTGTTGATTCTTTATCGGTCAACTGTGGTACTGTGAATTTTATGTTGATTCAACATTATGATGAGGAATTATATGATATGTGGGCGCATCTTTATGCAATATTATGTGCTATCAATTATGAGAAGTGGGGCCTGTGGTTTGATAATCCAAACTGCTGGTCTGTTGAGTCACACCATGGGTGCAGCATACTCCAGAAGTCCCCCAGATAGAAGACCTGATGACCCATATTAGGACCTTCAAATGAATGCGGATTGCCTGTTGTATTTATCTTTGTAACTTTCTGTATGCAGGCCACAAATCAAAATGTTAAGACTGCTATATCGATGAGGTTTCTCAGGGATGGCTTGTCAGTGGTTGACACAACAGACCACGGGCCCCACTTCGCGCAGAATTGAGAACCTGAGAAGCTTGCTACCATGCAGAAGTTGGAACGTGAGCTTGAGGCCATCTCTGCCGTTGATTACGGGGAATTATGTTATTCCTAGTGAATAAGTTCTTGCAGGTTTGTATTGATTTAGTTTAATCGCTTCATTGAGGTTGAGTTTAAATGTTGTTGGTGGTTAT
>JAJHSJ010000001.1:22383829-22845746 GCA_021015155.1 Magnolia officinalis | reverse complement strand
ATAATGGCTTCTTTGCCGAAAGAATACCCGTGGTACCAACATCGCAACCGACACTACAAGCACCTCTTCCACAATGGAATACACCTTTCCAGTACAAAAGTGCAAAATGTTTTACCACTTACTAAGTTTAGGCGAACGGAATGGAAAGTCAGGAATGTTGTTCCAGAAGAAAGAAACTAGAGTATACTTGGGGGTCCTTGGAAATCCATCGTATGATAGAAGACAAAACCAGGTAGGCCATGAAGCACTTCCATTGGCCGAATCACCCTGTTTGAATCATGACCAAATTATTCAAATGATTCATGAGGTAGCAGGCTAAGTTCTCGGCCGTATTACTACCTCAGTCAACTATAAGCCCTACTCGAAATGGATTGACCGACCACATCCATTGTCGTGGTCGAATTTATCACTTTTCGATTAAGATGGCTGAGTTCGACCAAGACAGCCGAACTTGCCATCTCTCGATCAAGATGACCAAGTTCGATTAGGATGTCTGAATTTGTCATTTGTTTTACTAAGACAACCGAATTCGACTAAGATGGTCGAATTTGTTGTTGTTGTTGTTTTTATTTTATTTTTTTATACTAAGATGGATGAATTCGACTACGGCGATTGAATTTGATATTTGTCAATCAAGATGACCGAGTTTGACTTAGACGATCGAATTTGATGTCTCTCGATTAAAATGGCCAAATTTGACCAAGACAGCCAAATTTGTCGTTTTTTCGACCAAGACAGCCAAATTCGATTAAGATGGTCGAATTTGTCGTTTTTCGACTAAGACGACTGAATTCGACAAAGATGGCTGAATTTGTCATTTCTTGATCAAGATGGCCGAGTTCAACCAAGACGACTAAATTTGTTATCTCTCAATAAAGATGGCCGAGTTTGACCAAGACGACTGAATTTGTTATTTTTATATTAAGATGGCCGAGTTCGACTAAAATGGCTAAATTTACTATTTTTTTGTCATTTAATTGATGTTTTTCGACCAAGACTGTTGAATTTGACTAAGATGGCTGAATTTGCTATTTTTCAACTAAGATGGCCGAGTTGGGCCAAGTTGGCCGACTTTAATGTTTTCCGATCAAGATGGACGAGTTTAACTAAGATGGTCGAAAATGATGTTCTTGCCCAACCAGACAGTCACATTTATTGTATCAAACAACAAATTAACATCACATTCACCTTTGACCAAAGGCAAACGACATGTGGGGCAATGTTATACCCTATTTCTGACTATTCTTGAAAAACTCGATTGGAAAGGACACATGTTATAGAAAGGAAAATATATAGCATGATAAAGATCTTTAAGGATACTTTGAGTGCTTTTTACAGAATCACAGATGATAGGATGATAAAACAGGGAGCAGCCAAGATGTATTCAAAATCAAACCAAGTTTCTAAGAGGCATCCAGGAGGCGGCCGAGAGGAGTCCAAAAGCAGGCCGAGTGGTCGAGGGGTGTCCAAAAGCAAACTAAGTGGCAGAGAGGTGTTCAGAAGCAGAACAGATAAAGGGAAACATATTAAGAAAGACAGAAGGATCTAAAAGACTACATGGCAATGGTTCAGCTACCATATCAAAGATAGAACATCTAGAATAATTCATATTACATGTCATCATATGATCACAAAAGCAATGCAGCCGATGTGTAGCCGATGAATGATTAACGACCAAAGCAGAGCTTGAAAGAGAACATTCAAGAAGAAAAAACATAACAAAAAGAAGAATTTAGAGAAAGGTTTTTCTACTACCTTAACCGTTGTAATAATAGAAGAATAATCTGAAAGAATAAGCTACAACAAAAATCTATAAATAACAGAGGAATAAAAATCTATAAATAGCAAATAAATGTGACAAAGAAGGAACATCTAATCATCTAAAAAAACAACCAACCAACAATAATTAATCAAATCTATCAATTTATCCTTTATCCCAGCTTATACTAAAGTAAGCTCATATGCTATATTTATTCATTATCCAATATCAAGCAGTTCTTTTAAGAGACACGTTCTTGCAGTTACTCCAGCAACTAATTGTGAGTTTTTTTTTTTTTTTTTTTTTTTTTTTTTTTTTTTTTTTTTTGCATAGGTATTCTGAAAGTCCTTTCTTGTGGAAGGTACAAAATAACCTATCTTCTAAGGAAGAACCCCACCCTCTAAATATCATCTGGTCGCTGTAAACTTCTGCAAGTAGCCATGTAAGCAATTGATCTTCTCATGATAATGTAGTCATATACATCTATATCAGACGTATCCGCTTATTTTGGCATATGGAGTCAAAGTTATTTGGTTTGGATTGAGTCGCCATATCAATTCTGACACACCCGCATAAAAGAACAAAAATTGAGCAGTAGAAATCAAACATCATTTTTTCTACTTTTTTGCTAATATGTTGTTTACTAAATAAACTTATCTGTTGAATAAATAAAAAAGAAAATAAGTTACTTGTATGTAAAGTAAGTTACACTTAGAGGTGTACACGAACCGAGCTAGCTCGGTTAGCTCGCTCGACTCGACTCGAAAAAGCTCGATTCGACTTGGTTTGAAGCTGAGTTCGAGTCGAGTCGAGCAGATTTTTTGAGCTCGAAAATGAGTGCGAGCTTGCCCCAGCTCGACTCGACTCGGATCGAACCCAACTCGAATCGAACTCGGATTGAACCATTTTGGTGACTCGGTTACTTTGATATTGATGTTGATCACTAAGTGTTTGATGAAATGACTCAAAGAAGTGTGGCTAGTGGTAAGGAAGGTATGTATATGAAACCAAGACCCTTTTTTTTCTTGATTTTTATGTTGCTTAGAAGGTGCTTAGAAGGTGTTTGATGAAATACCTATAAAACCATTGCTGCTGTCTCAAATACAGTGAGATTTTGAAGGTGCAATCTAGCGTTTGTGAAAATGTTGTAATGGAGAACTCAACTCAAACTCGGCTCGAACTGGCCAGAGCTGCTGATCGAATCGAGCCGAGCTAGCCAGTCAGGCTCGAGGACCGAGCCAAGCCGAGTTCAAGCTGAGGTCAACTAGTGGCCGAGCCGAGTTGAGCTTAGGTCAGCTCGACTTGGTTCGACTCGATGTACACCCCTAGTTACACTCCAAATGCACCCCAAGTGGGCTGAATTCAACTAGAAGCACTAACTTACAATGCTCTTGGAGCATTTCTCTAACTTCTAATGCATTTGGAGAGAGCAGGGAGTAGAGGTGGACAGAATCCAGACCGATCTGAACCGAAGGCCAGGATATGGATGGATCAAGTTGTCCCAGTTAGATCCAACCGTTCATCGGATCGAGTTCGGATCAATGTCAATTCGGACCGATTCGATCCGGAATCTGATCCGATTGGATCCGATCCGATCCGTCTATTAATAAGTATATATACCTCATTTTTTGTTTAATACCATAAAATGATCTAAAAAAATAAACGGACTGCATAGATGAAATAAATACATCATGGTGGGGTCCACAGAACACCGACTACGAGCCATTGGCTGGTGGTGGGGGAGTAGCCAACCCGTACTCTCAGCAAATGGCTCTAGGTGTGCATCGAGCACCAAGCTCTGACCGTCTGACGCAAGGAGAAGCGGACTGGGTAGTGAGTAACTCACTATGGTTACGTATTAGGTAAACTCTGTGAGGCCCACCATGATATATTTATTTTATCCACTCCATCAATCCATTTTAATAAATAAATTTAGGTGTTGATCCCAAAAATAAGGAATATCCAATGTTCAAATGGACCACACCATAGGAAACAATTGAATTAAACGTCTACCGTTGAAAAATTCTTGGGGGCCACAAAAGTTTTAGATCAAGCTTATCTTTTTTTTTCCCTTCATCCATGTATGTATGATCTAATGAATAGTTTGGATGACAAATAAACATCACTGTGGGGCCTATCAAGGTTTCAGAGGTGGAAATCATTATCCCCATTGTTTCCTGTGGTATGATCCACTTAATCTTTGTATATGCTTCAAGTTTGGGCTCAACCCATTAAATTAAATGGAAAAATGAATGGACAGAGTGGGTAGACTACATACATTCAAGGTGGGCCCAACTGAGTTTACTCAGTACGATAAGAGCCTACCGTAGTAATCCAATTTCTTGACACAGAAGATAAAGAGGCAGATTGGCAGGTGTACCACCCACTGGTACTGATGTATTGACATCAGCAAGTTTCGTGGGTCCCATCATGAGGTATGTGTTATATCCAAACCGTCCATCCATTTGGCGGGCTCGTCTTAAGGCTTGAGCCGAAAAATAAGACAGATATAAAGATCAAGCGGACAACACAGCAAAAAGCAATGAGGGTTAAACGTCTACCAATGAAACTCTTTTAGGGGTCATAGAAGTTTCGGATCAATATGAAATTTATTTTTCCTCTTCATCTATGTAGTTGTGACTTTATTAACAGATTGGATGAAAAACAAACGTTATGCTGGGCCCTACGAATTTTTTAATGGTAAAAATCATATATTTTATATTTTTAATCATATATTTTATATTTTTTAAAATTTTTTAAAAGATTGATCCGAAGTGTATTCAACCTGATTCGAATTGGTTTTTCTAACAAAGTGGGACTCAGTTTGGATCAGGCCAGCAATGCAACGGATCGGATTGAGTTAGAGGACCCGGACTCGGTCCGGATCCTCTGACAGAGACGAGATAGAACCAGTGAGAGAAGCTAAAGGAAAGGGTACAAGTATACACATGTTCAAGAGAAAGGGAGAGGAATTTCCATATTACCATGTATGTCAATTTTAAATCACTTAAGCTTTGAATCTTCCTCATTTTCAAGACCCCATCCTAAATGAGTAATCGTAGAGATGTACGATGGGGACGTTGTAGATTCGTCAGTGTACTTACAGTAAAACCCACAGGCTACACGCAAGGAAGGGAAGCGGATTGGCTGGTTGGTGTACCACACACAAGCTATGTAGCTGTGTGTTGACGTCAGCAAGGTCCCATCATGAGGTATGTGTTATATCCAAACCGTTCATCCATTTGGCGAGATCCGCTTAAGTCTTGAGCCTAAAAATAAGACAGATATAGAGATCAAGTGGACCACACTGCAAAAAAAAGTGGGGAATGAACGTCTACCATTGAAACCCTTTTAAGGGTCACAGAAGTATCGGATCAATATGAAATTTGTTTTTCCTCTTCATCCACGTATTTTTGACCTTATTAACAGATTCGATGGAAAATAAACGTTATAGTGGGCCCTACGAATTTTTTAACAGTAAAAATCATTATGGTCGCTGCTATTTTTGGTGTGGTCCATTTGACCTGTGGATATGATTCAATTTTTGTGTAATGCTCTAAAATGATCTCAAAAAATGGATGAACGGTGTGTATATAATAAATAGATCACTGTGGGGCACTTTTAACTTTGATCTCCTTTGAACCGTTCGTACAACTCGTAGCTTGAAGAGCGTCGGGGCTCGTCTTCGCACGACACGTATCTACATCAGCTATATAGCTGGTGTGTGGTGCACCAGCTAATCCGCTTCCGCAAGGAAGAGGAAGGTGCAGGGTTTGAAAGGATACAAATGGCCTCATGTGAAAGAGCTACATCCAACATGGAAGTTGAACGGCATAAATGCCCTCGAGTTGAAGGGCTACTCGCAGGATTATCCTTTCTATGACAGCTACTCGCATTTGATATTTTGTTAGGAGATTATCGGAGCACCGGACATATCGAAACATTTCAATTCACGTAATTGCATTTGGACACTGGGGATAATATAAGGAAGCATTCTTTTATGCTATATCTTAATTGAATCATAAATGAAGGAGAATAATTTATTTAGACGCTACACCTATACACGTCGAATCCTGACAATAACATCCACATCACCCGTCAAGACTATTTATTATGTTCAATGCATTCTTCTTCACTAGTGTCCAAAAACTATAGTAGTAGGATGGGCATATGTGATGGGAACCACCCTCTATGGAAAGAATTTCCATGGTTAAGTAACCTGCACCAGTTACCTATCAGGGTTACTCTCGCATACCAAGAGCCAGCTAAGGGGAGCTTTCATGAGACCCACCGTGTCCATCAGGTCCGCTGCCTCATTTTGACCACATAAGCTCAAGAATATGATCACATTCAAAGATCTGGTAGACCAAACCACGGGAAATATTTGAGATAGAAATGCCTGCCATTATTTCAGTCCATTCATACGACGTAACTCATCGTGACTAAAGGAATTACTCAGACATGACGGTATTCAAAAATTCAAGTGGGCCATGCATTGTAAATTTAAAGGTTTTATATATATAAAAAAAAAAATTTGAATGGCCCAATAGTGTTAAATCATTCTACTTTTGGTATCAAAGCCAGTAAAGAGTATTGTATGTGATAAATGTTGTTGATGTCTTAAATCTGAAAATAATAGGGTTTGTTGATGCCATTGATAGACAACTCGATGTCATCGTGCAAAGGTTGATGCCATTCACAGATGCTCGATGCCTTCGGAAAATCTGGAAAATTCATATTGGTTGTTGAAATGTTTTAGTGTTACTACTCGATGCCATCAAAATAAGTTTGATGCCATCGACAGATACTCGATGGGTGATTGATGTCATCGAAGTCCCCATCAAAGCACGCACGCATAAATGCGTAAGTGTGGGTTTCATTTCCTATTCTGGTTGTGATACTTTATATATCGGGTGTAATTGGAATTTTGGGAGAAAAGAAAGGGAGTTTTAGGGCTTTATAATTTGTTCCTAAGGGTTTCAAGGGCATAACTAAGGTTTGTGAAGTGGATTCGAGGGTTGTTCGAATCGGTAACACTCTATCTCTTACAATTTCTGCTTTCATAGTGCATACTCGTTGCTTTGTGACGTGGATTTTTCCTTCAAGAGTTTTTCCATGTAAAATTTGAATTGTTCTTGTTTGGACTTGGTTGTGCAATTGCGAGTACTTTACTTGATTCAACTCCACGTGCTTCTACGGTTCCCCAATAAGTGGTGTCAGAGCTAACTATGGGAAGCAGATCGAATCTGAAAGTAACGTATCAATGACATGTAATCCGAAGTTCAATGTAGAAAAATATTCCAGCAAAAATGATTTTAAATTATGAAAAGTTAAGATGAGCAATATCCTAGTTCAGCAAGGATTAGACGATGCTCTCCTTGAAGAGTGACCGAAATCTATGACAGAAGAAGAATGAAACAAGATGGATAAGAAAGCTAAAAACTCTATCTAATTGTGCTTAATGGATAAGGTTTTCTATAATGTTATGAGAGAGAAAACTGCAGTAAGTACATGGGCGAAATTAGAGAATATCTATGTGAAGAAATCTCTTGAGAATAATTTGCACTTGACACTACAATTGTTTAATCTAAAGATGGCGGAGGGGGTTGACGTTGAGGCTTATATTAGTAACTTCAATATGTTGATTAGTAAATTGTTGGATGTGGAAGAAACGATGAAAGATAAGGATCAGACATGCATTATGTTAAATTCCTTCTCAGCTTCGTATTAGTCATTCAAGGACTCTTTGTGGATTGAACAACCATTTGTGTCGAGACCGTTATCTCAACCTTTCATTCAAAGGCAATGAGAAAGAAAATCAATGACGTAGGCATTTCTACATATGCATTAGTTATGAGGGAGAGAAATTCTGAGTGGGACAGTGGATCATCACGATCGAGGTCCAAATCCAAAGGCAGGGGCAAAGACATTTTGAAGTGCTGGAATTGTGGCATGACCGGGCACATGAAGATGGATTAACAGAATCCCAAGTCTAGAAAGGAGAATTTAGATAGTTCTTCCAGGGAAGCAAACACTGCGAAATCCAGTGAGGAAGTGAACAGTAGTAAAGTGTTAACTGCATCAAAATCTGGGTACTTCGTTGAACAATGGATTTTAAATACAGGGGCTTCGTACTACATTACTCATCATCAGAGTTGGTTCACTAGTTACAGTGAGTGCAATGGTGTCCAAGTGTTTATGGGCAATGATAATGTTTATGAAGTGGTAGGTGTTGAATCGGTGTGTATTAAGATGTTTTATAACAAGGAGCATATCTTGACCGAAATGAGACACGTTTCTGATTTGAGGAGGAGTTTAATATCTCTGGGAGCAGTCAAAGCACTGAGGTACAAATTCGTTGAGTTTGATCGTGTCCTTAAAGTTTCAAAGGGGTCACTCATAGTCATAAAGGCGTATGAATGATAACATTTACAAGTTGATCAGGAGCACTTCATTGGGAGGAGCTACAGCGTCTGTAGCAGATTCCATGTCTGCACGTATGTGGATGCACCCTTAGGCCACATGAGCGAGCGGGCCACAAAGGTTCTTTTTTACTGTTGTTTAATTTTAATTTTTAAAAGTTTTTATTTTAGTGTATGCGGGCACAGTATATGTGGTAAACAGTCGAGGCTGTCTTTTAAATATGAGAAACATGTTTATAAGGGAGTTCTTAATTATTTGTATTATGATGTATGGGGGTTACCGCTCGTGGTTTCTGGTAGAGGGTCGTCATGATTTGTCACATTAATTGATAACTATTCTAGGAAAGTGTGGGTTTATTTTATGAAAAATAAATTTGATGTTTTCACTAACTTCAAATGGTGAAAAATAATGATAGAAAAACACTCAAGGTAAAAGGTGATCAAGGTGTTAAGGACAAATAATGGTGGAGAATTCACTTCTAGAGAATTCAATCGGTATTGTAAAGATGAATGAATCATGAGGTACAACATTGCGTTACATAGCAAAATAAAACTGTGTGGCTGAGCGAATGAATCGGACTCTCTTGGAGAGAGCCCGATGCATGATCAGTAATGTTGGGTTGGACAAGAAATTGTGGATTGAGGCCGTTAGTATGACTTATTACTTGGTGAATCAGTTTTCTTCTACGGCCATTGATTGCAAAATTTCAGAGGAAGTGTGGAGTGGTCATTAGGTAGACTACTAGAAACTACGTGTATTTAGTTGCGATGCTTACTCTCATATACTGTCAGTTGAGAGAGATAAGCTAGACTAAAGGGCTAAGAAATATATCTTTATTAGCTATGACAATGGTGTGAAGGGGTACAGGCTTTATGACTGGGTCACACGAAAAATTATCCTTAGTCGTGATGTTAAATTCAATGAAAGATCCTTGTTCCGTAAGGATGAGCACAAGGAAGCGAAAAAATTAGTTATAGACGTCTAATTAGACAGAGATGAGACATAAGCTGATACAGAGACGTAAACACAAGTACAAGAGCAGTGGAGCAGCCACCTGTGAGAAGGAATCTGTCGTGGAATTGTAAGTTATTGGTGAGATATATGGATGACTTAAATGTCACATTTCCCCTCATTATGGATGGAGGGATCCGTCTACTTTTAAGGAAGTTTTTGACGATGTAGATATCGAAAAGTGGAAAGCGGTGATGAATGATGAGATGGATTCCATGTACAAGAATGAGACATGGGTGCTAGTACAGCTTCCCTTCAGCCGAAAAGTGATCGGGTGCAGGTGGATCTTCAAGAAGAAACATGATAGGTACAAGGCAAGGTTGGTAGCAAAGTGATATGCTTAAAGAGAATGTGTCAACTTCACTGAGATATTAATATCTATGGTTAAGTGAGTATATATCATATTCGTGTTGGTGCTAGTTGCCAAATACGATCTCGAGCTTGAACAAATAAATGTGAAGACTACCTTCCTGCATGGGGAATTGGAAGAGCAAACTTACATGAAGCAACTAGAAGGTTTTAAAACACAAGGGGCAGAAAATAATGTTTGTAGGTTAAAGATGTCATTGTATGGCCTAAAATAGTCACTTAGGCAGTAGTATAAAAAGTTTGATTATTTCATGTTGATTCAAAATTTTATCAGAAGTGCATATAATCACTGTGTCTATTACAAGACACTAAGTGATGAGAAATTCATCATCTTACTATTGTATATTAATGACATGCTTATCTCCAATCATAACATGTCTGCGATTGACATACTGAAGACTGAGCTATCAGGGATATTCAAGATGACAAATCTGAGGGCTGCAAAAAGGGTGCTCGGCATTGAAATACACAGAGACAGAAAAAAAGCAGATTATGGTTATCTCAGGCGCAATACCTTGAGAATGTATTGATTAAGTGTGAGATGGACAAGGCAAACCCGGTCAGCGTTCTCCACACGGCTCATTTTAAGCTTTATTTTAAACAATGTCTTAAAATTGATGTAGAAAAATAGGATATGTCTCGTGTGCCTTATTTGATCGCAATCGGCAGCTTGGTGTATGTTATGGTATGTACGAGACCGGATATTTTACATGCACTGAGTGTTGTTAATAGATACATGTCTAACCCTAGCAAGAAACACTAGGAAGCAGTGAAAGGGCTACTTTAATATATTCGAGGTATATAGGACTATGTCTTATTATTTAAAAAATCAAGAGACAAGTTACTAGGTTATGTGGATTTTGATTACATGGGCATTGTGAATAATAGAAAGTCAATTTCGAGTTACTCATTTGTGCTAGTGGGTGAAGCGATCAGTTAGATGTCGAAGCTTCAATCTGTGGTGACTCCTTTCACGATCGAATTTGAGTATATGGCAGTGATAAAAATATTCAAAGATGGTATTTGGTTGAGGGGGATGAAGAATCAGTTGGGGCTTTGGCAGGAGGGTCGTGCCAGTCAATTGTGATATCGAGAGCACAATCAATTTGGCTAAAAAAATTTGTTTATCACTCGGATACTAAACATATTGATGTGAAGCATCATTTTATTCAACAGGTGCTTGAGGAATGAGACATGACTCTAGAGAAGATTCACAAGAGTATGCATTCGACCGACATGCTTATGAAGATAGTTCCCATAGAGAAGTTCAAGTTCTGTGCAACTTTTCTAGGCTTGGTGAAAGCGTAAATGGAAGATAAAGTATACACGAGAAACGATAGTGGAACTATGATGTAAGACAAAATTAGAGATGAGGATAATGAGCTATAAAGAATAAATATTGGAGACATTGTGGAGATTGTTGTTGATGTCTTAAATCTGTAAACAATAAGGTTTGTCGATACCATCAACAAACCACTTGATGCCATTGAGCAAAGGTTTATGCATCAAGTAAAGGTTGATGCCATTGGAAAATTCCAAAAAATCCATGTTGGTTGCTATAATGTTTTAGTGTTGTTACTTGATGTTATCAAATTAAGTTCAATGCCATCTACAGATTCTCGATGGGTGGTCCGTATCATTGAAGTCCCATCGAAGCGCGCACAAAGTTGCGTAAGTGCGAGATTTGTTTCCTATTCTGGTTGTGCTAATTTATATATCGGGTGTAATCAGAATTTTTTAGAAAATAGGGAAAATTCTAGGGCTTTCTAATTCGTTCCTAACGGTTTTGAGGGCATAGTAAAGTTTTGTGAAGTGGATTCATGGCTTGTTTGAATTGGTAATACTCTATCTCTTGTAATTTCTGCTTTCATAGTGCATACTTGTTGTTTTGTGCTGTAGTTTTTTCTCGTAAGGATTTTTCCACATAAAATTTGGATTGTTCTTGTTCGGACTCGGTTATATAATTGTGAGTACTTTGCTTGATTCAACTCTATGTACTTCTGAGGTTCCTCAACAATAGATTGTGTAGATTTTATGCATGTTAAGTTGTTTCTCCCACATTTGAAAATAACTCCAGTGGATACCAAGGGTAAGGAACCCAAGTGTTTTTGTTGGCAGGAAAATGAAACTGGTCCCTCATACGGGAAGAGTAACAGTTATCTATAAGTGAGATCTCTTTGGATAAAAGGGTCATCGACATGGGACAAGCAGTTCCTTCAGCTAAGAGATAAGAGGCCGAGTTGAGCTGTCATAGGATAGAGCTCGATAAGAGAGGACTCGCCTCGTGAGGAATGTCCACAACACAGGTAAGGAATCCGTGGGAAAGGAGCACGGATTCCGAGCTTCGAGCTCCCCAGCATCCCGAGCTGACCAGGTCGACCACTGCCAGAGAGATGCTACGAGAAATCTGGAGCGAATCTCACCTTGGATCCAGAAGAGATAAGAATCCAGCCTTATCTCGGCCGAAAGATCACTCCGATATATTTTAGCTCGGCCTGAGATCATTCCAACATATTCGAGCTCGTCCGATTATCCCTTAAACATATTCGGGATTAAAATCACGCCATATCAGGGACTCTCTAGCGCAACGCATTGGGATACGGAGGTTCGAAACCTTCTCCCATGCCCTATATATACGACCACTCTAAACCAGAAGGGGGGAATGAGGTGATATTTAAGCCTTAATCCACATCTTTGAGATAATCTTTTATAAGCTTAACTTAGGCATCAGAGGGTCCACAGCCGGCCACCGGCCCCCTCCCCCCCTCTCTCAAATTGCTCATATTTTTTTCAGCTTTTGTAGATCCATCAGAGGGTGTGGATCCACATTGACATCATCTGTTGGCCAGATTCCGGCAACAACAATTGGCATCATCTGTGGGAACGATAAGTCGTGTTCTCACTATCTTTAGTTACAACTATTCCCAACCTTTCCTCTGATGGTAAAGAGAAAAGAGAAGGCCCCAGCTGCAGCCGAGTCCTCCCACCAGGCTCCGTTTGGACAGGAGCACGCTTCACAGTCACCTCCCAAGTCCCAGTTGACCTTGCAGATCATGGCCCATAAATCAAGGAATCAGGTAGATCGACTTAGTTCCCTTGAAAACCAATCACCCTGGATGATAACGTGGATTGTATCGTGAGGTTGTTGGAGAGGCAACATGCATCCCCGACTAACCAACAGGAAACATTGGAGGCAGCGATCGAGTAGTATTGCCCTAAACAGCTGTGCCCAAAGTAGCATTAGGGGCAAGTTCGAGCTGGAGAAAACCTCACTGCCCTAGCCCAGAGGCGGGCGACTATAAAGTTTGCCGAATCTTACTTGCCCCATACCCTTAATGAGAAGCAACAAGCTCAAGGAAAAGAAGCCCCAGAAGCCATGACAGAAAGCGAGGTCACCTGAGGGCGGTCATGAGAGAGAATCGGGACCAACTCGGTCATATTCAACAAGCATACCGAGCGAAGGCCCCAATCTGTTGACGCCCTCCTTGAGTAGACCGAGATGTAATTCACCGACGACATCATTTAGGCTCAGATACCATATAGATTCAGAATGACCTAAATACAACCTTATTTGGGTTCGGGCGGCCCTACCGAGCACCTGGAGTCGTTTCGAGCATGGATGAAGCTTTATGGTGCTTCTAGACCGGTGCTGTGCATGACATTCTCCCCAACACTCATCGAGATAACTCAAAAGTGGTACAAGAACCCGATGCCGAAGTCTATCAGCTCTTTCACCCAACTCAGCAAAGCCTTGCCACACAACTTATTGGAGGCAAGGACATTCTTAAGCCATTGTCCCACCTTCTTAAAGTGACTAAAAAGGATGACGAGTTGTTAAAGGATTACATCATCCGGTTCAACGTTAAGGCCGACCAAATTGACGACTGCTCCTACGAGGTAGCTCTCATGGCCATCATAGTTGGGCTTAAACGAGGGAGGTTCCTCTTCTCGCTTAGCAAAAACCCCTCCGAAGACCCTGACCGACCTAATGAATCAAGCTTAGAAGTACACGAACGCCGAAGAACTATTCGACACCTGCAAAGACGCCAAGGGTGAGAGAAGCTTGGCAAAAGATAAGAAGAGAAGAGAGGCCAATGAAGGACCTAACACAAATTCCAAAAGAAAGAGAGATGACAACCAGGGTGGCGCTCCCTAGGCTCCCCAAGTTCTAAAAAGCCAATTTCACTGGTATACTCAACTGAATGCCACGCCCCGAGCAGGTGCTCATGGAATGTCAGAGACGAGAATTCTAAAGTAGCTGAACAAGATGAGAACCACTCTAGATAAAAGAGATATGACGAAATATTGCTATTTTCATCGAGATCATGACTACAATATGACTGATTGCTTCAATCTCAAGGAGGAGATCAAATCCCTCATCCATAGGGACTACCTGCATGGGTTCGTCGCCAGGCTCAAGGAAAACCAACCAACTCCTCGGCAAGAATAGTGAGAGGAGCATAATGATAACGAGCCGGTAAGGAAAATACGTATCATTTTCGATGGACCCATTGGTGGAGGAGATTCGAACCAAGCACGTCGAGCTCATGCGCAGAGTGAAAAGCTTACCGACGAGGTCCACTAGGTGAACCTCGCCAGTCGTCCTGGGAAAGAGCCCAGGATAGAATCATATACGATTGCCTTCTTCACTGAGGAAGATGCAAAGAGGATCCAACACACTCACGATGATGATGCGCTGGTGGTCACTATGACTGTGACCAACCACAAAGTGCATCTAATGTTGGTCGACATAGGGAGCTCAACAAACATCCTGTATGCAGCTGCCTTCAACAAGATGGGTATAGAGAAATTGAGATTATGGCCCGTGCGAATTCCTCTACTTGGTCTTGTTAGAAAGAGTATGACCTAATAAGGAAGCATTCTGCTGCCAATCATGACCAGAGAGTGCTTCAGCCATGTCACCGCTATGGTATACTTACTCATGTGACTATACATGGACTTCATCAGTTGGCCAGATTTCGACGGCAACAATTTTCATTTTTCCATGCACCTCAGTTTATTGCGTGGACGATTCAAATCATCCTATCACTATGATTTTTTTTCTTTAAAAAGACAACCTAGAAAGTGTGACCTACACCTGATACACCGTCCAATTGGGTGATGTAGATGCGAGAACAGAATTCAAAAGCAGCTAGGCGCAAAGAAAGATTTCCATGCTCTTGGTTGACTGGATCGTTTCTCGTTCATATATAAGATATATAGGATCAACCCCATGACCGGTCCTTATCATGATGAAGACTGGCCGGACTATGACCCATTCAAATAAAATGTTCTTTGACTAGTACTTGGGGGACGATTGGTTGGACAATCCAATTGAATTACGATATTAATCTAACAATACCTTAGCAATACTATTCGAATTTAAATATAAATAACGATTATGTTACTTTCAAATGGATTTACAAAGTAATGTAAATTGCATGTGTGGGCTCTTCCTCATATGAATACAGAAAATGCCATTACACTCTATTTACCATGTGAATCCAAACACAGCTTTGCCTAACTTGAAAACCAAAGTGACCAAATCAGCGCTGAAAAATTCAACACCGATTCAGGTGAGAGAGGGTCAGGCAGCCCGGTCCAACCATATAACGCCAGGGTCCGGACCCCTATGAAAAGCGGTCCCTGAATGACCTGTTGGCTTTAAAGTACATGCGGTTTTTATATTTGTAAGGCGGGACCCATGGTTCATCAATCAAATTGGGTCTAGCTGCGAATGGACCATGTCTTGGAATTTCCCAGGTTACAAAATAATAGGCATGCTTGGATTTTTACAATTGTATGCCGACCATTGCTTCTCCCTTTAATTATTCAATTTAGGCTGTCTATCTCAAGGGACCAGATCAAGTCTATGATCGAACCTGATCCCGTCGCCCCTAAAAAACCATTGAGAAATGCAAAGACGACTTTTCAAAGGAAGACGTGGGCAAAAGTAGGCCAGGTATCAGCTGACTTCGACCATGAACGTTCATGGACCGTTCATCTGTGGGCCACATGTACGATGATTGGAGCAGCAGATTCTTTTGAGTGAAGGTATCTTCACAGCGGGCCCCATCCCTTAAAATCGTGTTAGCTACTGACAGGTTGAGTAGCGAGACTAGCTACTGAAGTGACGTCAGCAAGTTCCATGGCCCCACCATGACTGTATTCACACCTTTCATCCATTCGGAGAGATCATTTTAGGGCAATATCCAAGGAACGAGTTAAATCCAAAGCTCCAGTGGACCCCAGCACAGAAAACAGTGGGACAGTTACACTCTCCCCACTGCTTTCTTTGGTGGGTCCACTACAGGATTTTATTTGTCTCATTCTCTGGTTTATACCCTAAAATGATATCTAGAAATGGATGGACGATGTGGATATAACACATATATCATAGTGGGGCCCACAGAACTTGGTGACGTCCCTTCAGTAGCGACTCGCTACTCAACCAGTTAAAAAATGGCATGTTTGGGAATTGCGAGGGATGGACTCTTCAGTGCACACTGTTTTAGAAATTAGATATTTTCAAAGTAGTTGCTTTCTTTCTTGGCTTGAAAAAGCCACCCACGTGTTCCCGACGGGACCAGCATTTAAATAAATTGAAATGTCGACGTCACCCACTTGGACGACGTTTGCATCCAGTAGGGCTGCTGGATGATGCATTCCATCTACCACCAATAAAAGAGCCTTTTACAGTTATACATGCATCATTTGTGGAACCCACGGAAGAAAAAGTAAACACTCCCTCATTGATTTTAGCATACTAAGTAAATTCTGTGGGGCTCACCGTGATTTATGTATTTTATCAACTCCATCCATTCATTTTTTCAGATAATTTTAGGGCTTCAGTCCAAAAATGAAGTATATCCAAAGATTTAAGTAGCCACACCATAAGAAAGAATTTCCATTGAATGTCTACCGTTGAATAATTCTTGGGGGCCATAGAATTTTTGGATCAAGCTGATACTTGTGTTTTCCCTTCATCCATGTCTGTGTTATCTTTTGAAGAGGTTGGATAACAAATAAACATAACCGTGAGATCTGGAAAGGTTTCAATGGTGAAAATCATTATTACTACTGTTTCCTGTGGTGTGGTCCACTTGAACTTTAGATATATGTTAATTTTGGATGCAACCCTTAAAATGAGCTGGAAAAAAGAATGTACTGTGTGGATAAATCATATATATTTACGGTGGGCCCAACACAGTTTATGCAGTACCACAAGTGCCTACTGACTTACACCGCATGCAATCCAATTTCCTTTATAATATAACAATATCACCCATTCAGTATGGGTCCCATACTGGCACACACACAGATGGCATCTTTTCATTGTCGTTTGGAGTCTGTCCAGCGCCCTGCTGGGCGGCGGACTGGATTAAGTGCTGCCTGATCTCACCTAAGATGGTGCTGCCCTATCTGTGGGGCCCACCTTGACATATGTATTTTATATCCACTCTGTCCATCTATTTTTCACATCATTTTAATGCATGATCCCAAATTCTCAAGTGGATCTAAACTTGTGTGGCTCATTATAAGTTGTTAATGGTCCACCTAAGATTTATATATACCTTATTTTTTAACTGATGCCCTAAAATCATAAGAGAAAACAGATGGACCGTGTGGATATAGAATACATGCATCAAGTGAGCAGCGGTCGGACTGTTTTGGGTGAGGCCGAATCCGCATGGAATCCAGTTCCCTTCTATTCAAAAACCATGACTTTTACGGATTGCGTTCAACGAACGTTCTTAGTCGATGATGTCATTCTGGACCTTTTTTTCAACATTGGTGTATTTGAGATGGGCCAAACACTACCCATCAAGTTGACTATAAACAACAAAAAGAAAAAATAAATCTATCAACCGTTCTTGTATTTTTGGTTCAATCATGAGCGTCAACTTGTCTTGAATGTTTGGATATCACAGTTTGAGTAGGGTGGAAATGGACTAAGGGTTGGCCTTAACACTGAAAAATATCACCGAGATTTTAAAAATCTTACGATATTATTTACTGCGTACCTTCAATTAAACGTTGTTATCATGATAATAAAGCGATATTTTGAAAATCTCAGCAGGTTTATGGAAAACTTATTTAAAAGTTAAATAATTGAGTTTATGCTTTTTATCTTCAATTTTTAATAGTATTTAGTATTTTATAATAAAAAATTAAAATAGTTTATTTTTGCAAGATTTTTGCAGAAGAAAATGCTAACATTTGAAATTTTAAAGAAATCCTGGCCACCAAAGTGCTAAAAAAGATTTGTCCCTATGTGCCCTATTAATGTAACCTGGTCCCTGGCTCCTACTCTCCGCCCGAGTAAAGATGGCAAGGGACGAGGTGAAAAGTGCAGACTTATTCTTAGCACGTCTAAACTAAAAGAAGTCTAAATGAAAGTAAGCATATTTTGTTAAATCTAAGCTTAATTCTGCATGACATAATTAGGCCCTAGGCGTGTAAGGTTCGAAGAAATCCATTTCAAGTAAGGAGAAATTGTCATTTAAAATGTAAGTTATAAATTAGTTGTAACTTTTGACCCTAGTATCATCACGAGACACATGACCTATCAATCTTTACCATAGTAGACCATCCGGGGTCAATTGACTTACAATGTGCATTGTGTCGATCCGTTTCGCAAGAAAATTCTTCCTTCCTATTTAAAATTACAAGTTTATAAAAAAAAAATTACTATTTTTAATAATTTTTTATTTTGCTATGTCTCTTTCATTTTAAAGTTTTAGTATATGCAATATTCTTAGGCGGCTTTGTTTGTCAATATGTTAGGAATCATCTGACATGATTAATTTAGAACTTTTTATTTTTTTGTAAAATATATTATTTTGGGTAAATTCTATTTTAATTGAATTAGAACTCCAAATTAAACTTTTGATTATTATTAATTATTTTTATACATAAGTGATGTAATTGAAAAGTTTGAGAATTATCGAATAATAAAATTTTGAATTTAACTTTTTATTTGGTAGATTCAAATATAACACCGTGGATTCAAGATTTTGCCTACTTGAGAAAAACAATAATCCTTCTTATTATTATTTCAAGCTCTTCCTTACATCACTCGGCCGATGAACTCAATCCATCTTTTGAAAAAGCTTGGACCAACTAGCTCGGCTCATGGGCCAGGCTTCAACCTAGCATCATGGATGGAACAATTTCTAGCTCGGGGTTAGGGTCAAGTTACTTTAGCTTGGTCCTGTTCAGCCTCAGCTCAGCCTTAGTAGATATCACATATATGTGCTATATCCTACAATAAGCCATTCCAATAATCAATTAGTTGGCTCATGCGTCTTGAATGTAATGTAAACCATTGGTTTGATTCCTTTGCATCTATACTTTATGCATGTCTGACTATTCTTCATAATTTTATTATTATTATTATTATTAGTTAGCATGTTAGTACAAACACCCCACTGTTAGCCACACCCCACTTGAGAATCGATACAAAGGCTTCAGTGCTGAATCGAGGCTATGTACATCAATGGCTAGATTAGAACCTTCAGGTGGGAAATTATAGGGATTTTATCGAATTTCAGGGAAAGCCAGGGAGTGCATAGGCCTGATTATTTTTTTCTGGGGTGGGGCTTGAGCATACCATACTACTCCCACTCTTATGCTATGCTTGGGCTGGGGATTGGGGCTTAGGTCTTAAATAGCCTAGACCAAACCAGGCTCATTGCCACCCCTGAGCGTGGCACTAGCCCTATAGGGTTGAAAAGTCCTTAGCCTGTAAGATTAGATGCAATTAGAGCGGTAGTAATGCACTCATTAGGTGGCCACAAATGTACATTGATCCAAACCATCCGTTATTCATTGATTTCAATGTTGTGGCTTGCATAATTAGCGGACCCTAATTTCTGCACCATGTGAATTTTATATTGAGACCCAAAATTTTCAACGCTACAATGCTTTCCAAAAATAAGCATATATTATTTTATGGCCGGCCGGGTCAGGTCATTGGTCATTGTCCTGGTCTTCAATTTAAAGCCTAGACCTAGCCCTTTGGTATATATATTATATATATATATATATATATTATATATATATTATATATATATGATATGTCCCACCTTAGGGAGGAAATATTTAAAAAAAAAAAAAAACAAAAACCTCGTAATCATATTGGACCCACCTAAATCTAATTTATTCAGAAGGATAAGAAAAAAGGTAAATTGTAAATAAGATAATTCCCACTTGATAACTGGGCCATGTTTGGCACTCTCTTTGTTTAGAAGCATTTTGAATTCAATGTTCCATAATCATTCGCCCAACGTAAAAAAGGAAAAGCCATTCAGACGAATTGAAATTTAAAGCGATTCACACCAATTGATATCCAAATGAGAACACGCAGGGCACGTGCGGTCGGCATACACGCATGCAAGATCTGGGCCATTGTTTTGATGGGGCTCATCATCAACATGCCCTAGCCAGAAAGTCTGTGAGGACCACTTTGGCGAATTCACCACGTGGGGCGCCACACATCTATTCAGAACAGAGGCTGTAATCCCTCGCATATATGGCCCACCCGGTGAGTGGAGTAGCTAGATATCTGGGGCCAGGGCATGTTGATGTTGTGCCCCACCAGATGAATGGCCCAGATTTACGCACATGTGCTGTGGATCCACTCTTCAATCACGAGTTTCGCTTATCCCCGTAGCATTTCTTTTGTTAGAATTAGCCACCCACCATTTGGTCCATATTCGTATATTTGTCTATATTATAATGCCAACATTGGTAGCCATTATTGACCTTTAGTTTGTAATGGCCCGTGACTTTATGTTTTTAATGGATATTTGTATATTTTAAATAAAGCTACGGCCAATTTGAGAATTTAAAAATGTGTGTTAAACAATGTGCAGTTATGTCGGTGATCTGGTTCATGTTACCCAAAAATAAATTGGCCTCCGGACCTACACGTAAAGTATAACACATCTTTTACCCATGTGTTCATCGTGATTAATGTCATTTGGCTTTCATAATTCACATCTTCAAACATAACAATGTTATGTGTTGTCATTGGATTTTGGTCAACATATATTATCAATGTAATATTACACCCTCCAATATATGAACCTCAAAAAAAAAAAAAAAAAAGGAAAGATATGGACAATTGGGGATGCTGGTGGCTGTGTCAAGGAGAATGCCTTACACATCATAAGGTTGAAAGTGTCTTGAAGCTCCATTCATTTTCTGAATGACTCTTAAGTGCTCGACTAGGTTATCCAAACCCGAGTAGGGTTGTATTTAGGGCATTCGAAACATGGGTGACAACTAAACTTACATAATGTCATCGGTGAATAGTGGCTCGGTCTGCTCGAGGAGAGTATCCATAGATACCGAGGTATTTGCTCAGTAAGCCTGCTAGATATTACTGAGCTGGTCTTGAATCTCTCTGATTTCCACCCCCAAAGGACATCGCTTTTTGCCATGACTTCTGGGGTCTTCCTTGAGCATGTCACCTCTCGTCTAGGGTATGGCACAAGTTGGATTCAACGAGCTCGGTGATCGCCCGGGTTTGCACTGGGCCAATGAGCCTCCCCCCAGCCCGGACTTGTCCCTGATTGCACTGGGTGGGATTGCTCAGTCGCTGCCTCCATCGATCCACATTGGTTGGCCGGGGATGCCAACTGTCAGTACAGTAACCTCATGATGCAACCTATGTTACTGGCCAGGGTTCCAACCTGGTTCTCGAGGGAAATGAAGCAGCTTCCTCGATTTCAGGATTTCTGCACCACCACCTGCGAGGGCGGTTGGTACTGGGGTGGTGACTGTGAGGCCTAATCCTTGTTAGACGGGGCCTAGTGGGAGGATACGGCTACAAACAAAGCCTTCCCTTTTTTTTTCGCCATCGAATTCCCACAGACGACGTCAATATGTTATTGTCGGATTTTGGCCAATAGATATGATCAATGTAGAATTGTGCCCTCCGATGGACCTATAGAGAACATGGAAGTTATAGACAATGGGGAGGTGCTGGTGGTCAGTTGTAGACCCTTTGATGCCTAAGTTAGGCTTATTGGTGATAATCTTGGCAATGTAGATTAGGGTTTTAGATCTTACCTTATTCTAATTTAGGATGGATGTATATATAGGGTTCTAAAGCTGGTTCTAAAACTATCGTGTATTAATGTGTTATTTGACCCAGGGATGAACGTGATGAGGATAAATACTCCGAATCCACAGAGCTTCTCTGGACTCCTCACAAAGACTTCTCGAATCCACGAGGAAAGAAAGCAGAAAATAGAAATAAATTCTAAGAAATTCGAAACTGATTAATTAATGACTAAAAACGAGTTCACAACCCTTTAAATAGGGGTACTAAGCAATGGGAAAGAAACCAGAATCAAACTACAACTAGAACTCCTAGAATCCATGACTTACTATAAATAGTAAACATACTATTTATAGACGGTCGTGATATCTACTAGTGTGTAAGGTTTTCGGCCAAAAATAGTAAGTGTCCTATTTGGCTTCACCAAACCGTTCTCCTAATTATTCTAAGCTCTTTTCACGTTGGGCGCAACTCTTAAAGCCCGACGGATGAAGAGTTATAATCAAACTAGAACTTACTATTTATAGTAAAAACGAAATTAAAGCTGGGAAACGATTGTCAATCCAGGGGTTTTTTTTGCAATTCTGGGCTTCGCAACCCTGCAAAGCAGGGTTGGTTGGCTAAAGTAGCTCATTCTACCCCAAAATCATATATTTTACGTCAAGTAACTCATTCCAGATTGCAAGATACGCCCGGTCTAAGGTCCGACAGTCCGAATCACTTCTATCGTTGACCGGGCCTTTTCTAATCCATCTTGGCCATGAAACTGTCCGCAACCCGCTCTACATTAATATTCTAGAGAGTTTTTGTTTTGATGGAAAACTACCTTCGAAGATGTTGCGAAACCCACATCTGTCAGCGTAATCTTTGGCTGAGATGAGGCTGGGTCCTCCTCTTCCGGATTTGGGGTAAGATCCCCTCTGGGTTCCTTTGACGGTACTCGACCCAGTCAGCTAGAGGTGTTAAAGAGAGCTCCTTCCACATAAGACCCTTACTCACGTTATAAACATTTTCGGTGCGGCGAGTTCTCTCCTACTAAGCTTTGTCATTAGACAACTCAGCTCGTCACCTCATCTTTGAGTCAGAAGAATTGCTTGTCCTGTGTTAATGACCCTTTTACTTAGACTTTGGTCACCTCAGCTCGGAGGCATGTCACTTGTAGATAATTGTGGCTCTTCCTATATAAGGGATCAGCTTAATTTTTTCAAATTGTGACTCGCCTTGAGACCAAATCTGGGATGACCGGCACCATGTTCATTTCAGTACATCATCCATTAGTTCAAGTCTCATAGTTTCACCTGACAAAATTGGTCATCTATTGGATAGATGGATCACGTTTGGATGGCATAGAGTGGGAATGCCTATCTGATCGATGGGTTCTTTTAACTTTACTAATTACCAATTAATTATTTTAAGTTGAATCTAATACATTCCTAGGCCAAGTATGATAGGGTTAGGCATGGAACTCCCTTCAGCCACCTCAATAATTTACATTCATACGTGGGTCTGTTTGGACAAAACTGAGAACATGAAGTTATTATTTTTTAAAATTATTATATTATTATATTCATTATTTATTCAATTCTAAACAGATTGTAAGTTGTTTGGTTGTCCTGCTTAAGATTCCAAATTAAAGTTGTTTAATATCTTCTTGTTTATTTAGTGATTCCTTTTCCGAACTGATTGCAGTGAAATCATTCACCTAAGTAGTTAGGTTCTAGGTCTAGATCTTACAATCAAGAAGATCTTGGTAGATGAACCATGTCCAAATAATCTTCTCATAATTATTAGAATCACCTACCTCTCATTCGTCATTTTGGAACATTGAGAGATTTTTAGCTAATGGCAATTAATGTCGGGCACATTAGATCAATGATTTGGATAACCAAATAGTCGACCTCGTAGGATCCTTAATGCTGAAAGGGGATGTGATTTGCCTTCCTCCGGTTTTTTAATACCACGGTAAAAACAGGATTCCAAAAATCAAGCGTATCCAATATTCAGGTGAGCCACACCATAAGAAACAGTTAGAACAGAAATGTCCACTGTTGAGACCTTCATCAAACCCACTGTAATGTTTATATGCGATTCAAATCATTCATAGGGTTACTACCACTCAAAGTAAGCTGCATGTACAAATATCACCCTCCTGCGAAACTTTTGTGGCATCTACAGAGGTTTGAATGATAGGCATTTAATCCTCATTATTTCGTATGGTGAAACCCACTTGAGTTTTGGTTCTGCCTGATTTTTGGACTCCCGCGGTCTTGTAAGACAGATGGACGGAGTGGATTTCTCGCAAGCATATCTAGGACCCCACGTACCTTCCCACCACGGGAACTTCCATTAGCAGGGCCACAGGCAAGTCACGTCCATTTGAATGAAAGCGGATTGTCTGGTGTGCCACAACTAAGGACCTCTATAGTGTGTACTCACCAGGTTTTATGGGCCCCACTATGATATCCAGGCCATCCATTCATTTTGCATGGGCATTTTAGGGCATAGACCAAAAAAAGGAGGTAGGTAGATGCAAAACGGGATTTTGACTGTACTAGCATTGTGGTAGATTAGAATTCACAAAATTTAAGGAAAGTTTCAAATATTCCGTTGGTAGTCATCCAATAAGTTTTGAAAAGTTTTTTAGACTAAATTACCGTCTCTGTATCCATGGTTAGATGATTTTTGAACGAAGAAGTTATGTCATATTCAATCCTTAAAAAATGACGTGGAAGGAAGTTATTATTGAACATATAAAATTTAGATCTAATTCATTCATTTTCTTTATAGTCTTTTATTTATATGTGAAGATGCTAACTACTTGCTAACATGATCTCTTTGTGGCCCACAAAATTTGATAATTTATAACGGTGTTCATTCGATACAAACTATTTTCTTATGATATGGTTAATGTGGCTAGCGGATGCATACTTCCAACCATGCCTTCCATGAAACTTCAAAGTTAATAGATGAAGTAGATTTCACACATATGTAATGGTGGACCCTGCAGACAGTATCCTTATAGTGTTAAGGGATCGAGTTTGTCATGTGTTAAGGGTCGTTATTTTCATTTGTTGAGGGTCAAGGTTGTTAAGGTCGAGGTTATCATGTGTTAAGGGCTAAGGTTGTCATCTGTTAAGGGTTGAGGTTATCATGTGTTAAGGGCCAAGATTGTCACCTATTGAGGGTCGAGGTTGTCAAGGTCGAGGTTATCATGTGTCAAGGGTCGAGGTTGTCATGTGTTAAGGGTCGGGGTTATCAAGGTCGGAGTTTTCATGCCTCAAGGGTCGAGGTTGTTAAGTGTTAAGGGTCGATGTAGTGGTTGTATGTTATAAGGGTCGAAGTCATGGTTGTAATGTGATAAGAGTTGAGGCTGTCATGTTATAAGGATCAAGTTCACAATTGCAATATTGTAAGGGTTGAGCTTGTGGTTGTAATGTATTAATGGTTAGGGGTGTGATGTGTTAAGAGTTGAGATTGTTATTTGTTCACTGCATTCACTACAAAAAATGGATTAAATGTAATGTAGTAATGTTCGAAGTTTTCATGTTATAAGGAGTGAGGCTGTGATTGTATGTTATAAGGTTAGAGTTCGTGGTTGTAATGTGGTATGGGACGAGGTTTTCATGTTATAAGGGTCAAGGTCGTCATATTGTAAGGGTTGTGGGTTATGTGTCAAATCTACTCTGTCCATTAAATTTAAATTTTAATTTAATATAATAAGTCAAAAAATGAGTTACATCAAAAAATTATATGACCCCCGAAAGGTTTTCAATCTCACTGCTTTCTATGGTGTAGTCCACATGAGCCTTTAATATTCCTCAATTTTGGGCTCATTTCCTAAAATGATCATTCAAAGTGGATGAACGGTGTATATAAAATATATACATCACAGTGGGCCCCATGGGACCATCCATCTCTAGATAGGTCCAGTTAGGGGCCATTTCTACCCCTTAAGCTATGTTGGGTCCACCGTGATGTTTGTGTGAAATCCACTCTATCCATTCATTTTGAAAGATAATGCCAAGACATGAGACAATAAATTGGATAGATTTAAAACTTAGGTGGACCACACGATTAGAAATAGTGGAAATGAATTGCCTACCATTCAAACTTTTCTAATCTCCACTGTAATGTTTATATGCAATCCAAACTATTCAAAAAGTGTCTTAAATGCTCATAAACTCCTTACCAATGGGATGGGCTGAAATAATAAAAACATTAGCCTGATGCAAAGCTTCTACAGCCCCATAAATGTTTCAATGGTGGGTGCATGATCTCTACTGTTTTCTGTTGTGTGGATCACTTGAGCTTTGGATCTACCTCAGTTTTGGGCTCATGTCATAAAATGATTTGAAAAACATGTGAACGGTGTGGATTTCTTACAATACCATAGTGGGCCCCACAGTGTTTACCCATCCGAATCCTTCCCGAAGTTGTCACGCTCAACGCAAAAGGTAGCCAAGAGTAATTTTGTCCCAACGTGACTAGGTGACTACGTAGGATATTTGTTTAATCATTCTAACATTCAGGGATTTGGTAGAATACCACGGTGCTTTTTTTTATTTTTTTTTTTGTCAAAATTCCATCCAAAACTCAAGAACCACACTAAAGAAAATAGTCGAGACAATGATGCCCACGGACAGTTGAAACTTTCCTAAAGCCCTGCTTGTTTTCAATCCAACATGTTCGTAAGGTCACAAATATCATGTTGATGCAAAACTTTTGTGGCTCTTGGGGAGTTTTCAATGATAGACATTAAATCGCAACCACTTTCCATGGTGTGATTCACTTGAGTTTTGGATCTACCTATTTTTTGGGCCATGCTCTAAAATGATCTCACAAAGTGGATGAAAGGTGGTGTGGATATAACACATACATCATGATGTGGCCTACCAAACCAGGCTACCTCAACACACCAAGCAGCACACCATGCAACCTGCTTCCCATTTCAATGGCAAAAAAGTGGTTAATCTTGAGTGACCATATTAGGAAATGTCCAATCCTTGGTTTGGACATCCATCATATGTTCCAAAAACATTGATTGCACATCTCTCTCTAAATTAACCACTTGGGTTGACTGAACCTAACCATCCAATCCATGGTTAGAAAAATGGACGGCTTGTATTGATTATAAGAGATGTTTGATCATTTAGCTGGGCCATCCATTATGTGGGCCCACCTTTTCATTACCTATCATTTAAATAATCCAGTGATCCTCAGGAAACCATAAATGCGTATGAAAATGATTGGTACACTGAACCGTCTATGGTTAACCCACCTCCTAAATATCACTCTATATCGTGATCCTAACCATCCTATCAACGGTTACAACATGGGGAATGCATTCCAACTTAAATATATACTAAAAAAGGCCCAATATCTGATCTGGTCATCTATCATGCCGGGCCCACGTTTGATTGCCCATCCCTCCTAAAATCGACTTTGATTTGATGATCCTAAAGAAACAATAATGACTATGTAAGGATACGATCTAATCCACATACGACCTGCCATATCAACAGTGCCTATTACATACATGTGTACGCACGTGTACCATAAGCAAGCTCAATTGGACTTATATGACGCGTACGTGCTGGATAATATAGTGAGGCGTTTCAATTTGCTACGCGCGCACACATCAATTGAAAGCTAATGCCTTGAAGTGGAAATTTGAAAATTCATTTCATTCAAATACACAAATGCCTGCCTTCACTACGATTACTCTCCTCTTCAAAATTCACTGCAAAAGCCTCTCCTCCTTCTCCCATTTCCAGCATTTTCTTCAATTATCCACTGCTTCGATTGAAAACTCACCTCCAAACACCAATTTCATCTTTGATTAGTTCATAAACTCACTTGGGTTCTCAGTAGAAAAAGCAATTGTCGCACTGAAACGCCTTGCTGACATAAAATCCCCTCGCCCGCGTATGTGTGAAAGCCGTAGACGTGCTGGCTCATTCTCTTCGTCCCTTCTCGTAAGGGTCGATTCGCTTGGAAGGTGAGACTATATGAAGATTCAGGATGCTATTGTAAGCATATCTCTCTCTCTATCTCTCTCTCTCTCTCTCATGTTAGGTCGGGTTCGGGTTCAACTCGAGCTTTGTATATACGACTGTTCTAAGCTTGGGCTGGAACATTTTGGCCCATCATGGCTTGGGCGGGTTTGAGAATTAGTTTGAGAATTAGGTGGTTGGCCCAGCCCTAACTGGGAGGTTGGCATGAATAATTTGATATACTGACAGAGCAAGATCAATCGTACACACGTGTAGTGCTACAGTATTGCGGCAGACACGAACAGAAATCCATACCATCCACTCGTGGTATGCGATATAGATGGGGCATATCATCTAAATTGGAATGATTGGACCATCCTGACTAGCTCGTTGATATTAGACAGTTGTTGATATATATGTGTTTTTCTTAAATGCTGAGCTTGTTCCTCTTTTATATGACAATTAAGTAACAATTTATATCACCTCAAATCCAGTAATCCATGAGCATACTAAATATATAAAAATTGATTGTCGCTTCGTGCGGGAAAGCTATTACTCCTCTCCTTTCTTTTAAGGATCAACTTGCATATGTTTTCACTATTGTTGGGGTAGGTTTGTCTATTATTGCTTTCAAGCTGGGCATGCGTGACCTGGATGCTCCAGCTTGAGGAAGAGTATTAGAGTGAGTAGTGTGTGGTCATTCAGAATAGTACATTATTACATTATTATTTTATTATAAATAGGAGAGGAGAGGAAAAAACCCTTAAATCTAATTCACACAAAAAATTATCACAATAGCAAAAAAAAAAAAAAAAAAAAAAGAGAGGGAGAAAAAAAGTTACTCTTAAGCCCATTAGACAATATACAACCAATGACTTGGACCCATCATATGTCCCTACATCGATTCACATTTCTCTCTCATTTTTTTTTTTTTTGTCAGTTTGTTAGTACTCCAACTGTCAGTTGACACTTCACTTTTAGCCACCCTCCCCCCACTAGGGATCGATACCAAGACCTGGGTGTTGAAACGAGGTATCTTTCACTTAGTCTACCACTTGAGCCATGGATAGGGTGTTGATTCACATTTCTCCCTAAACCACTTCGGATGACTGAACCTAACCATCTAATTAGTTGTTAGGAAAATGGTTGGTCTAAATTGATTATAAGAGAGGTTTGATAATTTATTCGGGCCATCCATCACATGGGCCCACCTTTTGATTATTCATCCCTGCAAGGGTGTGCTTGTTTGGAGGTAAATGGTGGTAATGCGTGGTAAACGCACAATTATGGTTTTTGTCTTTTAGTAAGAAAAGGAGATTCTATCTTGAAAATGGTGCAAATTTTAAACTTTTTTAAAAGTAAAACTCTGTAGGCACCGCCATGATGTGTGTTATATTTACATCATGTATTCGTTGTATTTCAAATTATTTTGGGGCATGAGCCTAAAATTGAAACATTTCCAAAGATCATGTGGACCATACCATAAAAAAACAGTGGGTCCGACGGTGGACACGGAATTATTCCCATTGTGAGCCACTTGAGCTTTGGATCTACTTATTTTGGATTCATGCCTTCAAATGATCAAGCAAAATAAATGAACAACATGGTTGAAACACATATATCATGGTACCGTCCACAAAGTTTTGTCAAGTAACATAGCATCCAAATCAAGACTTCTTCAATGCTCTACCAGTCAAAAAAATATAAAGGTAAATAATTATTTATTTATAGTTGACTACATGTAACTTTTACGGCATAAAAGTCACTTTGATCCAATGATGAATGGCCGGCAATATTGATTGTATTAGATATTGGTCAAATCACTGACTTGAACTGTCCATGACATTCGCCATCCTTTGAACTAGAAAGGTCCATATTGATTAATGTACCAGAAAGATTAGTCCGATATGATGATCTAACCATCTTATCAATGGTTAGAACATGGAATATCCAGATTTATTATACTCGAGAAGGCCCAATTATTCATCTGGCAATCCATCATCTAGGCTCACCTTTGACTGCCATTCCTCTTACAAGTCACCCTGATTTGATGATTTTAGGATGTTTTTCTTTTTCAATTCCATCTTGTAAATGCATGCAGATGACTAATTGTAACTTTTGAAGGGTGTTTGCTGGACGAGGATTGCGCACTGACAGCACCAGTAGCGAGGTGGGTACTGACAATGCTATGTGCACCCCAACATGATGTGTGTGTCCTGTCCATGGTGTCTATCCATTTTTTCAAATTATTCTACCTTGTGAGCTCAAAAATAAAATAGATCCACGTCTCATGTAGACCACAACAAAGGAAAGAGTGGTGATCGAACACTCACCATTAAAATTTCTCTTGCCACAAAAGTTTTGGATTAATCTGGTATTTGTGTTTTCTCTTCATCCAGGTGTACATGACCTGATTCACAGGCTGGATGACAAATGACAAATAAACATTACATTGAACCCTATAAAATTTTTAATGATGGGTATTCAATCTTCAATGTTTTCTTGTGGTGTGGTCCACTCGAGATTTGGATCTCCCTCATTGTTGGGCTGCATGCTCTATAACAATCTGAAAAAATAGATGTACGGCTTGGATGAAACACATATATATCATGAGGGGCTCGGACAGCGCCACCTGGCTATTAAATATGTCAATATGCAAGCCGGCTTGAGAGGAAAATAAGGAAGTAATTATTAGGGCTGAAAGTCGGGCGGGTTGATCGACCTAACATTGGGTTGGGCTCGGACAAGATGTGTTGGGTTTGGTCTCGAGCTTGGGCTATATAAACACCAACTCGAGAAAGGCTGGGTTGGGCTCGGGTTGAGGTCTCGGGTTGCCTGACCCAACCCGAACCCGATCATTATATAAGTTATAAATGATAATTGAGTGTGGATCGTTTGTGTTGAAGGTAATATGAAATTCCAGTGCCGTCAAGTCTTATTGGTCTATGCCATTTCCGATGACTCAAGCTAACAAGATATGCTACATTAAATAGATTGCGTAGTACACAACATAACTTTAAAACGAGTAGCCCTCTATTTTAGCTTGTTTGTTTAGAAAAAAATAGAGTTCTTTACCATAAATAACTACATATATAATTAATAAAATCATAGGTACAAAAAATAAAACATGTATTGAAATATAATAGACTAATGTAATAACAAAAATATTAGCATGTATCCACCCGACCGAGCCCGCTTGGGTTGGGCTTGGGTTGAGAATTCCTAACCCTGGGTTGGGTTGGGTTGGGTTGGGTTGGGCCAGGTTAGGGTTGAGGTATAAGAATCTTGGGTTGGGCTAGGGTTGAGCATCAACCAACCCAACCCGCCCGACTTTCAGACCAGTAATTATACTTCGAAAATAGCTTCCAAGAGCAAGAAATGAAGAAGGATTAGGTATGATTAAAATCCCAGGGTCCGACAGTGATCCACACCATTCATCCGTTTTATCATCTCATTTTAAGGCATGAGCCAAAAAATGAGGCAGATTGAAAATTTTTGTAGACCACACAACAAGAAATAGGAAGATAATGACATCCACAGTTCAAAACTGAAACCTTCCTAAGGCCCACAAGAATTAATGTGTTTCTATCATCAAACCTATTCATATGATCACATGGACATGTATGAAGGATATATACAAATATCAGCTTGGTCCAAAAAATTTGTAGCGTCTAAGAAGTTTTCAATGTCCGACTATTTTGTATAGCGTGGTCCACTTGAGCTTCAAATCTACCTCATTTTTTGACTCATGCCCTAAAACGAGCCGCGGAAAGGATTTATAGAGTGGATAAGATGCAGACATCATAGTGGGCCCTATACTTTTTACATCTCAATATTGTAAGCATGTATTGCCGAAAGTGAGAAGCTTTGCAAACAAACTTAATGTCAAAGTCAACCTTGAACCACTATTGTAATTGTTCATCCCATTATCTTCATCCCTTACGATATCCAATCAAGGGGAGTTATGTGTGTTTTGTATGAATACGCATAGTGTATTTAAAGATCTACATATATGTACAGCGAAGATTTTTTGATAAGTGTAGCTGGAACATATTAGATAATGTCATCCGTGTATTGCTTAAGTGGTTGATGAGAAAGTAGTCGTGCACAGACGGTTATATGACAGGTGGCAAAAGGAGAAGCAAAAGAGTCCAAGTAGTGAAGAACGGTTATGATAACCGTCGGAACATGAGAAAGATCTAAATAGTTGGATCACAAATATAAATAGCAAAATAAAGCAGTAAGGAAAATGGTTTCTTACCAACCCAAATAAACCAAATTTATCTTTCAATTATCTTTTCAATTTACCTATCAAATTATATTCCATAGTACAATCCTTTTATTTTCCCTGTTAAGCAATTTACATTTCTTAGTATAATCTTTTATCCTCAGCTCGTTGTTTATGTTCCGTAGTGTAAGTCGTAGCGTTAACCAAGTAGTTGGTATTCTTTAGTTATAATTCGAGTCTATGTCCACGCACTGGATTAAGTTTCTCCATCAGAAAGTTGTTTTGCAACTGTTCTTCTAGGCTTATTGTAAGAATCCCTTCCTCACTTATGTTTCTGTATTGAAAGGTACTTTCATTTGGAAGGCAAATTAGTAACTCATCATCAAAGGATGAACCCCATCCTTTGAACATCGCCTGATCCAATTATACACGTTGAGCGTAGCTGAATAGGCGGCCGATCTCACCAGATCTCGGTCATACATCACATGTCTACCTATCTTGGCGCTCGGGATCATTGTTGTTCGGTTTGAATTGAAGCCACAATTTCAATTCTGGCACGCCTGTGCACCCAATATCAAAAATAGCTACTAACAACAAATACATGCAATTATTTAAGAAAATAATCATTACTCATTTACCATGAATTACATAAGTAAATGAAAAATCAAAGGAAATAATCATGACTATGAAAATGAAAGTTCCATATCCATGATAGCAAGAATGATGCAATCATTGATTTGGCCCTTCATGTGGAGCCCATCTCTCTCTGCCCATCCCTCACAAACCATGCCATCAATGTATAAGATGAATAATTCATCATAATTTGATGATCCTAACCATCCAATCAATGAATAAAATGAACACTCCAACTATTAGATGTGCAATTTCACATTCGGTGCTAGGTCAAAAGGTAGGCCAATATGTAATTAAGGTGGGGCACACCAACGGGAGAGAGATGTCAACCCTCAGCATGATGAGTATATAAAATTCACTCCATCCATTAAATGCCCCGCAAAAACCTAACCCATAGACCCAAAAATCAGGCCCACATGTGATTCAGATGTGCCATACCCAGGGAAATGATTTGTAGGGTGAAAATTGCCCTTTATGCTGTTTCTAATTTTGTGGTCCATTTAAATAAACAGATGGGTCTGATTTGTTCTGCCCAATATAGGGCAGCGAGCCTGGTGGTTGGGGTGGATTTAACCTAAACACTAAGGTGGGCCCACGTGAGCCAAGACCTTGCCCTTGAAATAAGTAATAGTAGGCAGGCTGGATTTGGGCTTGAGCTGCACACGGTCAAAGCCCAGCCCGATTAAAAAAGGACATGAATGCTAAGTCCAAGGCCGGCCCTTGGCCCTGATACTCTCTAGTCCATATCTGACCCAAGGAAAGTCAGGCCCAAAAACCCGACCGGCCGGTACGGCCCATTAACAGCCCTAGTGTCATGTGGATCCGATGAAAAGATCACCAAGAGCCATGCCACCATATAACTGGCTTATGTGGGTCTGTAGAGATTCCTACATATGCAACAATGTGTGGTGATCACAATCTGATGGGCCACTGCCTCAATGGCATTTAAGAAAATTTGCGACCATGAAGTTTTGGAGAGACCGCCAAGCACCGTGGCTTTATTTCGAGCTAACCGTTGCTTCTAGAGGCCGCTCAACCCATTCCTACTGCTGTCTGATCCCATTCGTTTTAGGATACGGTCTGTCAGCATATCAAATGAATGGTTTTAGTCTGTCAGCGTACACATGGGATCTGTTATGGATGGAGCATATTATCCAAAACAAAAAAGATGGACCATTCTTACTAGCTCGTTGATATTAGACAATTGTTTAATTTTCATCTCGACCTTCCATTTGTTGACCAACAGTTGGAAAGCAACATTATCCTCTATAGTGGATTTTGGGTTATGAGGCATCCACCATTGGCACCATTATTTGAACGGTTTAGATTGGATCGATCATGCCACATGTGCAGGTGGGTCCCGCTTGATATGTGACATGGCCTGAAAATCAGACTGATCCGGCTACAGGTGCTCCTCACGTATTGAATGAGGATCGTGCCATTAATGGGGGTCCATTCATTAGAGGCAGTCCGTTGCCAACACTTCCTGGCTCAAAAATAGGCTGGTCCACTCATCAGGTGGGTCACGTGTTTACCTTAATACAAAAAAATGACGAATGATCGTATGAAATTATTTGTACCTTACATCACCACTGTAACCTGCAGCTCCGTTGGACGCTTGGACCGTCCTCCACACCTGTAACTTATAGCATTGGACACGTGAACGGGAACGGATTGGCTACTCCCCCTGACACCAGCCAATGGCTGATGGTCGGTGCTCTGTGGGCCCCACCATGATGTATGATTTTCATCCATGCTGTCCATCTATTTTAACGGATCATTTTACAGTATGGGATCAAAAATAAGGTATATCCCAATCTCAAGTGGACCACATTACAGGAAACAGTGTTGAATGAGCTTCGACCATTAAAAACATTTTGGGGGCCATAGAGGCTTTGGATCAAGCTGATTTTTGTTTTTTCCCTTCATCTGGGACTTTATGACCTAATCAACAGATTGGATATCAAATAAAAAGTACAGTGGGCCTTAGGAGGATTTTAATGGTGGATATCCAATCACTATTGTTTTCATGTGGTGTGGACCACCTGAAATTTATATACATCTAATTTTTGGGATCAAGCCCTAAAATAATATTAAAAAATAGATGAACGAAATGGATGAAACACCTACATCATGGTAGGGCCCACAGAGCACCGACCACCAGCCACCGGGCTGGTGGCAGGGGGAGTAGCCAATCCGTTTCCCAATTGAACGATCCAAGCCATCCAATCAGTGCCACCCAATATTAAGGCCCAATAGATGCACGATGGAGATTCTTCGGGCTATAAGAATAGTAAATGTAAACCCGTGGAATGAAGTGCTTGTACATACACTCCACGTTACACTGGACCATGATGAGCTGGCACTTAGCAGCAGCCTATTTTTCAGGTATTCCATGTTCACACGTGCTGATGTGGCACACATGTGCCCGTCCGTACAAATTAGGTGAACCCCCTGGCATAATCTCAGCACAAAGGCCAGGGCCACCTGCTCGTCTCACGTGGCAAGATGTCTATTGGCTGTGAACTATTGTTGGGGGCCTTGCACAAGACCTTAGGATGTAGCCTCTTGAAATAAACCAGAATTATGGATAATAAAGTAATGAAATAAATCAAAGTATAAATCACACACCACACAAGAAATTTTTATGTGGAAAATCCTCAAAGAAGTAAAAACCACGAGATCTCGTCCAGATCAACAATTCACTATGAAGTAGAACGTTACAACCTTCTTCACTCATACAGGAGTTAAACAATAAGAGAAACAAAGAAAACGGAGATATCTCACCGATTACGAGGACATATAAGCGCTGAGATATAGATTGCGCAGTAGATAACCTCCGCGAGCATAATCTCTCTTCTATAAACTTCCTCTATCTCTTTTCCTCTCTCTCTCTCACCTTTGATAGCCCTAAACCCTTTAGCAAATCCCTTGTAAAGCTTTAAGAAACCCTCTTGTCATGCCTAGAAAGCCCTAGGTACCTCCTATTTATAGTTTAGGAAACTCCTTTCCGCATCCCAGTTGCGAAAGGACTTGCCAAACAAAATCTGCGCAAAATCACGGAACGAATCTAAGTAACCTCGACTGGTCGTACCGAGTTCTTGACCGGTCGAGCACCACCCATGACCGGTCAAGATCCTCCTTCGACTGGTCGATCACCCCAAAGAAATATAGTCCACAGTCGCTGGACTTTGAGTCGTGCCGTGACACAACTCCACAACTTGTCGTACACCAGCCCTCGATTGGTCAAGCACAGGACAAAAGATCCCATCAGGTCAGTATCTTTTAAATGTTCATCTACATAGTTTGAATCTCAAACACTTGTGCCAGATGGGCACCTGCAAGCAATGAGTGCCACCAACTTAAAAGTAATGGAAATTCATGTACTCAACTAAAAATCTCACACTATTATTTTTTGTGAAACCAACAATAAGTTTGTACTCAACTAATAATCTGGTCATTGTTTCGGTACTAGATCTTATCATGGGGGACCCAACGTGATGGACGGAATGGATTTCACATATAAAACATGATGTGTGGAATCAAAGAGCCGGGGCATTTTAGGGCATTTTACTATGTGCGTAGGGATGCGGATGGTGTACTGAGTAGCCGTGTCAATGGGCCGGCCACGGGCTAAAAAGTAAGAATTTTGAATTGGCCCAGCCCGCATACCAGCCCAAAAAAGTCCAGAATGTGGGCCGAGCACTACTCCAGGCCCGGCCCATTGACAAACTTAGTACTGAGTAACTCAGTAGCCTACAGCGTACCGAGTAAACTCTATGGTGCCTACCATGGATGCATGTACGTGTCTTATCCACGCCGTCCATCCGTTTTCCCAACTCAATAGAGAACACGAGCCCACAATCTAAGCATATCCACATCTCAAGTGGACCACACCACTGGAAAAAATGTTGGGATAATGAGGTCAACCACCGTTGAAACCTTCCTATGGACCACAGTGATATTTATTTTTCATCCAACGTTCATAAGGTCACAGGGACATGAATGAAGGGAAAACACAATATCTATCAGATTCATCCAAAACTAATGTGGTCGTCGATAAGTTTTCAACAATAGGCGTTCAATTCATAGTGTTTTCCATGGCGTGGTCCACTTTCGTTTTTGATATACTTAGATTTTGGTCTTATACTCTAAAATGAGCTGTTAAATAATATGGACGGCTTGGATAAGTCACATACATCACAGTGGCCCTCACAGAGTTTACTCATTAGGCAATCCACCTCCGGTGCGTAGGACAAATACTGTAAAAACGGAAGAGGGAATAATACAGTAAAAATCAAGCATTGTAGGCTGCCAAACACGTGAGAATACATTGTATAAATTCCACATAAGATGTGTGGACCAGTGATATATCAATCAGAGCCGTCCATACTGTGGCCCTAGAGTGGATGGATAATGTTTTAAAACTCGAACGAAATCGAACACTTTTTTCACATTCATGGCGTAAGAAGTGAAGAAAAATTACGGTAGAGATACTCCTGTGGATGTATTTTTGGAACATGATATACCCATTTAGGCGGGCCTACTAAATGGCTAGAATTATTGATAAATAACAAGTTGCCACGTGTTCTGAGAAGGAGATGCCACAGCCAGGTTTCGTTCAGGAATCTCATCTGATCTTGACTGTCCGTACGAGACGCAGCTAGCCTAGCATGTGCTGCCAAGCTTCAAGCTTGTGATTTGGGGAATATTTCTTTTGTGCCAGAGAATTAGGTGTGGATTAGCCCTTACACAACACGGTGCGACCATTACCCTGGGGCCCACCTTGATGTATGTATTGTATATCCACGCCGTCCATCCATTTTTCAACTAATTTTAAGGGTATTACCCCAAAAATTAAACCGATCCAGATCTCATATGGACCAAACTATATTAAAACAGTGGTGATTCACTGTTTAAAAAAAATTAGGCTAAATGTTTTTTGATCAAGATGATGTTTTCCCTTTGTCCGTATCTGTGTGACCTTATCAACAGGTTAGATGGGAAAAAAAAAAAAAAACATTACAGTAGGCATTAATGTGGACCCTAGAAAGTTTTAATGTTAGATGTTCAATCACCACTGTTTCCTATTGTGTGGTCCACTTGAGAATTTTATCTATTCATTTTCTGCATTTTGAGTTAGAATAATCTAGAAAAACGGATGGACGGCGTGGATATACAATTAATACATAAATGTGGGCCACATGGTCAGGGCCACCGTGTTGGGTCGGTGAGGTCGGGTACGCAAGTAGGTTGTCCGTACGACAGGAGTATACTTTGGTAAGGTGAGTTTAGGGTCGGCTGATAAAAGGGAGGAGGATAAAAGGTCGTGTCTATATTAAAAAATTACTCCTCCCTTATTTTTTTTCGCTCTCTGGAACGACTATCACGGTCAAGATTACACTGTGTGTTTGCCACCAGTCACCAAGTCCCCACGTAGAAGTGCTATACAAGCAAACCAATCCAGACCATTGAATGAGCCCTTTTGTGGATAGATGTGGCTTGAAACTCAAGTCTGTAAGACGTACTTATTATTTGATGCCACCAGTTAAATTCATCTACCGTCCATTTTCTTATAAATGGTCCAGGTGATTCCTGCAATTGGATGACTATGATAATCGTATGTAATTTTCGATCTTTCCCTATTGGCGATGGGGTCCACAATTTACACCGTCCGGATTGGTGTACATATGTGCGATGTGCCATGTTTCCACGTGAAAGACATGAGATGCTACAACTTAGTGACTAATCCTATCCAAAGACAAACTAACAAAAGCAACTTTGATATGCACACGCGCGTGTTCAAGACAGTTCAAGGACACGCCATTCATGTGCCAACACTACAAACAAGTGAGAGATCTAATCCATTCATCAGGTTTATCATAACTTAAATGAGTAAAATCATCGGTAGCCCGAAATTTGGAACAGGTGGATGGGTTCAACCAAGTTGTTTCAGCTATACATTATTTATGCATACTGCGGCCCACCTTACCAGTGGATCAACCTGATTTTTTATACATAGAATCTATATAGTGTTTCCCTTCTATTGGATGGATTGGATCGTGTATATATATGCCATGATGGTATACGTGTGAAATGTACATGAGTTGTATTGTATTCGCGGGAAGACTTAACAGAGCCCAAGATCCTTATATACCTACACTGGCCAAACCAGCTCCCTCAAATGAGAGAGAGAGAGAGAGAGAGAGAGAGAGATATGGAAGACGAGAAGAGAAACCATGTTAGAGGGTGCATCAAGACCACGAAAGGGCCATGGGTGGTCCGTCGTAACGGCATCAACGGCATCATCTCAACGTCATGGCGACGGCCTTCACATAGAGAAAGAGAGAACAACAAGCACCGAGAGCGCCACCGCCGTGCAGTCGCCAAACGCATTTTCGCTTGCCTACGTGAACATGGAAACTACAAATTACCCAAGCATCCAGACCACAACGACATTCTCAAGGCGTTATGCGAAGAAGCTGGTTGGGAAGTGGAAGAAGATGGTACTATCCATCGCAAGGTCAGTCTCTCTTTCTCATCTCTCCTATGCATCTCTGCATGGGAACTTATTTTATACTCTGGTAACATATGATGATTGATAAGCAGTCACTCACTCAACGGTCCATAAATGTCTACCAAACCAATAGTTAGAATATGAAATAAGCAATTTATTATTATTTTTTTAAATTATTTTTATGATACATTTCAGCTGGGACCCATCATTTGGATATTTTTCATTTTGAAATATCCTGTATTCCACGCGTACAATTTTCTGTGCCTGCGTAATACATTAGTCTGCCTGAGTATCAAAGCTTTCCCGAAATTTTAGGTTCTTTACTGTCTTTGTTTAGTCTATGCAGCGACTGTGGGTCTCAATCACCTTACTCCATTAGAGCCAACATGCAGTGATTACAACCCTTGATTTTTTGTGTTGGATGTGAGCCGTCAAAACTATTCTTTTCAATGTTCTATATTCGTCCAAAAATAACAAAGATAAGATTTTTCAATTCAGCATAATTTATTGGTATAGGCAATATATAATACTACTCAAGGAATGGACGGTCTGATGGTTAGATCATAACTGCGATTGAGCCCTAATGATGCGACACTTGAAGAGCACCCTCAGTCGCAATGTAGAAGAATATATTTCAGTTTTAGGAACATGTTAGTCAAAGAGTCTAAAGAGAACATTCCAAATCAGGACGTACAGGATTTGGAAGATCATAAAAAGTGAAACTACTTTTCACATTTTTTGTCTGTTTCTCAACTCTCTCACATGCAATTGTGATTCCGGCCTCGTCAGGGGCGATTTCGTCCATAGGTACAAAATCAAATGACTGTCCACCGTACAAAGGAACCTGTCTGTAATGATTGGGACAGGTGTTTTGGGGTGGCCCACTAGATGGATTGGCAATATAGCATGCATATAAATCGATCGGGACCGTTCAAAATTGGCCTGCTGGCAATCTTAACCATTCGATCATTTGCATTTTTAATTTGGATATCTCGGCTTTGTATTTTTAAAACATCCATCTAGTATCTATCAGTAGAAGAGAAATGCTAAGATCGCCTGTTACTCCATTAAGGACGGTTGGCATAATCATTGAAATACGATGTTGTACCGAGCAAATACTCAACTAGTGGGGCCCACCTTGATATTTGTATTTTGACAACAGACATGATCAAAAGGTTGGATGGCTGATAAACATTACGGTGGTCCATCTTGAGCATTGAAGTTGTCTTATTTCTGGGATGGCATTATAAAATGAGCCGCTTGATTGACGGACTGGATTCAACATATACATGACAGTGGATACCACGGAGTTTTGTGTTGCACGGCATCCTACAGCACTCGCCCATAGACAACATATACAAAGCGAACTCTCGCACACGTACCAAATGTCTGATGGGAGTGGAAATGTCTCCTGATGGCTAGAGGAACAGAGCTACACGACTTGGGTGAGTTTTCACCTTGGATATCAATCTTCAATGATGGTCTGAGCCGTTCATATTCCATATTTTATGACGCAGAGGCTATATTAACAAAGATTTGTTAAACGGATGATTGTGTAAGAAGATAAATTTGAAACATTGAGAAAGTGAAGTTGAATGGCTCGTATTCAAATATAAGACTCAAAGGTTAGAATCATCAATGAAGCATGATTAAAATTATAAGGTCATTGCTTCTATTCGGCAGTAATGATATATGAATGGTTCACATTATCATCTAAAATGGGTGAAAACCACCCGTCTTTAGCTGTGGTAGGGGCACCGCACCCCACTGCGTAAGGTACCAAAAGCACGAATGCCGGTACTGTGTGCTGCCGCTGAAAGTGCTTTGTGAGCTCTATCATAATAACAAAAATGAAATAATACATTGTAATAAAGATCAAAATGATAAAGATAATTATCTTTACTTCATCACTTGCTCTACTTTAACTGTTGCGCATAGTCTATGTGCACTCTTCTTCATATAGGTTATATATTGAATTAATTTTGAAGCAAGTCTTGTATTCTCTGCCTAACATTGGATGGATTTTTCATTTTCCAATGTTATTTATTGAGGTATATAAGCATTTTTATCCAGTTTAAAACTAAATCTGAACAGGCACAGGTTTGGATGAGTCATTGCAACATAGACCAGGCCCATCAATTTACTACATGGATTCAAGTCGGGTAAGGCCTGGCATAATATAAAGAAAACCATGTCTACCCGTTTAGAAAATGGGTCTATTCTTGTCCAAACCCGCACCATTTAATAAATGGGTCGGGTCTACTGACCCATTTACAGCCCTTTAGCTGGTGTTCCAGCCTAATTATGATGCATGGCCTATAGTTCTTTAATACTAATACTTGATATGTTGACCATGAATGATACCGCTATATCGACCCAAACCATTCTAACACGGCGCAACATGGCCGTCCCTAGCGAATCATACCATACATAGGATTATATATATATGTATGGAAAAGGTACAATGCCCTCGAGCTGATTTTAATGTCCCATGAGGTCGAGCTGTGTGGGCCCCACCGTGATGCGTTTCGAACATCAACACTGTGCATTGATGGGTCCCCTTTAAATTATGGAATATCCCAAAAATTATAGGAACTCAGGTGGGCCATAACATCTAAAATCATGTGAAGACATGACTAAAACATATACAAGCACTTGGTGGGGCCACCAGAAATTTGGATGCGTCTAAAATTTGGTCTGACCCCTCATCCAAGTGGGACACACATAATGGATGGGCTGAATTTGTGAACCACATCTCAGTGCGCCCAACAAATTATTATGAATGTTTTAGTGGAGGATAACCCCTCTCAACTTTTGTACGTGGTGTGGCCCACAAAAGTCTCACCACACACACAAAACTTTTCATCATTGCCAAGGACATTCCATCAATGGAAGTCATGGATTGAATCATCCAAGTCGGATGTGACTATCTAGTCCAGTAAAATCATACTTGATCAAGTTAGATCCTCCTTGGCAACTTGTACGGCACCATGACTCTTGACTAGACCCAATACATCCCAACTGCAAACGGATTGGCTACTCCCCCTGCCACTAGCCCAGTGGCGGCCCCACTATGAAGTATGTATTTTATCCATGCCGTTCATCCATTTTACAAATCATTTTAGGGCTTGATACCAAGAATGAGAGGGATATAAGTCTCAGGTGGACCACACCACAGGAAAACAATAGTGATTGGATATCCACCATTAATATCCTCCTAAGGCCTACTGTACTGTTTATTTGACATCCAATCTGTTGATCAGGTCATACAGACCTATATGAAGGGAAAAAATAAAGATCAGCTTGATCCAAAACTTTTATGGCCCCCAAAATATTTTTTATTGTCGACGTTCAATCAACACTGTTTCCTGTAATGTGGTCCACATGAGATTGGGATATATCTCGTTTTTGGGCTCATACCATAAAATGATCTAAAAAAATAGATGGACAGCATGGATGAAACACATACATCATGGTGGGTTCCACAGAGCACCGACCACTAGCCATTGGCTAGTGGCAGGGGAGTAGCCAATCAGTTCTCATCCCAACTAGGCTGAGTGTCAAGTCAACTCAGCAACGAACGAATTAGTTTTGACTTTTGAGTAGCGGAATCTTCATGTTCCACAGTTCCTATGATCCCATTTCAACTCTTAACAACTCTCATGCAAATATGGGCTCCACTGAGAATGTAGCATACTTCAAATATAACACTGATATTCAGTTGATCGAAAGCATTTGGGTAAAACCTCTTGAATGTATTATTAGATTTAATGAGCAAAATTTTATAGTTAAGATCATCCATCAATATAATATTTGTTTCAAGATAAGCTTCATTGTCAATCTAACAATGATTTTGACAGACCAGATTAGTAGTATTGCGTATTTTTTAAGTTATAAATTTCTGAAATTCTATTACACCCTTGACAGAATTCTGTGGAGAACACACCAGTTACTTCCAAAACAAGCTCAGAACAAGAGGAGCTCCATCAACATCAACCAACCTCCGGAGATATTGATGGCCACGATGAAGACATTGATGAACTTTCCCTTACATTGAGTCTCTCAAATGAGCCCAGACGTTGGAAGGTTGGGACTTCCCAATCTAAGGAGATTTGTGAATCTTGGGACTGGTTAATCTAAGATTATTGATTCCCGTATCAGCCAATCGTTTTGTTATCTTGACATAGGAAGTTTTGCAGATATGTCATTTGGTTTTGAGTTCTTTTACAAGAAAGAGCACTTGTTTTCCTTCCATTTTGAGTGTTTTTATGGAAGGATAAAGTTTTGAGACTCCGATGGAGTATTAGAAAATAGAAATAGTCTATGGTTATGCATCTATGGGGACCCCACCTATGACAGTTAGAGATTTGATCAGAACCGTTAGATAGGTCACAATTTAAAAGCTACATAACTAGGATACATGTTAATTGTCTGATTGATTGGCTTTTTCTTGTTGAACTTATTAACTTAGTCTTTCTATTTCAATCATCTTTTTGTGTATCTGTTTCTGTCTGGATTTTCTAGCGAGTGGTACTTTGTGGGACCCATTTAATGAATGGATGGATGGCTAAGGGTCTGGCATGAGGACTGAAATTTTATGCCTCTTTCTCAATTTTTAGGATCTTCTCCATTTCTAGGAGCGTGAAAACAAAAAGAGGAAATTTGCCCAAAAATTCCTCATAATTGCCGGTTTTACAAGAAAATGCTTTAAAATTTTATATTTACGAAAACATACATATAAAAACCTTGCTATAAGAGTAAAATGAAGCATCGGTGTGGCGTGCCACACACCTCCAAAGTTCTGTGTGGCCTACCATGATGTATGTGTTATATCCACACTGTCCATCCATTCTACGAGTTCATCTTAGGGCATGAACTCAAAAATAAGACAGATCCAACACTCAAGTGGACCATACCACAAAAACGAGTGGGGATTGAATGCATATCATTGAAAACTTCTTGGGACCATAGAAGTCTTAGATCAAGTTGATATTTTTGTTTTCCCTTCATCCAGGCCTGTATGACCTTAAGAACAGGTTTGATGGCAAAATAAGCATCATGGTGGCCCCTAGGAAGGTTTTAACCGTGGGTATTATTGTCCCCACTACTTTCTGTATTGTGGTCCACTTGAGGTTTGGATCTCCCTCATTTTTGGGCTCATGTCCTAAGATGATCTCACATAATGGACGGATAGTTTAGATATTACACATACATCATGGTGGACCCCACAAAACTTTGCCCGAAATTGGGAGAACTCTTTTACCATGAGCTTTGCTAGGCATATGTGATTGTGCACAGACACGCCACACATGTGCATGCATGGAACATACATAAGAGACTTAATCCACATCCATCAAGTTAGTCTGACCGTGTACATAGTTTCCTTGAATTCAATTAGCTTGTGGGTGTTGTATCATATTTCTGACAATTCTGAGAAAGCCAATATGAGGGTGAAATGTGGTATTATACAAGGAATAAGAAATGGATATATAAAAAGATCTTGAAATATTTAGAGCGCTTTTTGTGAATTTATAACTAGTGTAAGTCTAATAATACACAACAATGGATGGTTGACAGAATGTTACTGTCGATATACAATAAGTGTAGTTGAATTATTTAAGATTAAAAAAAAATAAAAAAAAAATCTACCATTGACAAACAAAATAAAACCTTGGCTGACAAAAGTGAAGTAAGCAGCTGAAAAATGTTCGGAAAAAGAATAATCGAAAAAGAGAAACATATACAAGGAAAGGATCTAATGAAAGACTTTTCGACTTATGTAATCCTTGTAGTAATAAAGGAATAAACTATATTTTAAGAGTAGCAACAATCAAGCAGCAGTATCTCTTAGTTATAATATTTAGTTGTAATCTGTGTCTATACTCGTATACTCGATTTGTTCGTTATTCAATATCAATCAGTTCTTTCAAGAGACACATTCTTACAGTTGCAACTAGTAACCAAATGTGAGTTTTTCCTTTTGTTTGATTTGTACTGGCATTCTAAAAGTGCTTTCTTATGGAAGGCACAAAGTAATCTATCTTTAAAGGAAGAACCCCACTTTCTTATTATTGTCCGATCATTATCAAATTTTACAAGTGGCTAAGTAAGCGATCGATTTTCTCAAAATGTAGTCATATACGTTCATATTGTACTTATCTGCTTATTTTGATTTTTGGGGGTCAAAGTCGATCAGTTTGAATCAAGCCATTGTATCAATTCCGACATACCCGCATAATAAAAAGCAAATTGAGTGACCAACAATGGGTCCTAATATTGAAACACATGTGAATATATAAGTTGAAAAAAAAAAAAAAAAAAACCTCATCCAGTTTTTAAGGTCATACATTTATGTTACAAATTATGCCCAACCTAGTACGTGATCAACTTGATTCTTGAACCGGGGATCAATATAATGTACCATGTTTTATTGATGGATTGGTCGATTTAATTTGATTACTTGTACGGTATATGTGAAATTTTTAAGTGCTTGCATGACATTTGTCCCACTTTTATGAAGTATCAAAGTTTTTCTATTTTGGAAAGTGTGTATTGCTAAGCTCTGTGGATTGTGACATAAACATGCATGGCCCAAGCTCAGTGGAACCCATGTTATGTATGTGTTCTATCCACACCATCCATTCATTTTTCCAGCTCAGCTTAAGGCATGAGCCCAAAAATGATGTAGATCAAAAGCTGAAGTGGATCACACCATAAAAAATAGGTTGAAGGTGGGCGTTCAATCCCCACAATTTTCTGCGGTGTGGTTAATTTGGATTTGCAATATTTTTGGGCTAATGGACGGTATGGATTAAACACATACATCCCAGTGGCTCCAGACAGCTTGGGCCAGGTCCTGCCACAAGGATAAACCTATGGCGGGTGCCACAGGCAATCCGCTATCGTTAATAACGTCTCTACACATGACCGCATGCTAACATGATATATGAGGGATGATCTTAGCCATGAATCATCAAGATTTTGCTTTTTATATGAGTTAGGCCAAAAGATCAGAAACGCTAGAACAACAAATGTGAACCATTGACAAGTTTTGTAATAACCATTGTGCATGTGATGCATTGTGAAGGAGTTACCCAAACCAGTGGTGCACGAAGATACCTACACTGTCATAAAAGGTGGCTCCATGCGACTTCATATGATATGTAGAGCTGGGCACGATCTGGCTCGACTCGCCTAAATCTGACTCATTCGGACCGACTCGAACCAAATGGATGAGTTGGTCTGAACCAAGTATGCTTTGCCCATTCTAAAACTAAGTCGATTTCGAGTTACCTAGTAACTCGAACTGAAACCCGACTTGACTCGGGTGTGTGTGTGTGTGTGTATATATATGGGAAAAGGTTCTATACGAGGAGCTCATGGGAACTCCCCATGAGGTCGAGCTGTGTGGCCCCACCATGATGTGTGTCGAACATTTAAACTGTGCATTTATGGGTCCCCTTTAAATTATGGGATATCCCAAAAATCAGCAGTATACGGAACTTCGATGGGCTGTAACATCTAAAATCATGTGAAGACATGCATAAAACATATAAAAGCACTTGGTGTGGCCCACCTGAAATTTGGATGCGTCTGAAACTTGGTCTAACCCCTCATCCAAGTGGGACACACATAATGGATGGGCTGGATTTGTGAACCACATCTCGATAGGCCCAAACAATGATTATGAATGTTTTAATGGAGGGTAATCCCTCTCAACTTTTGTATGTGGTGTGGCCCACAAAAGTCATGGATTGACTTGATTTTTAAGCCTTAGGCCCACCATGGAATGATGCGTCTGACTGATGGGGTAGATGTTCGACACGCATCATGGTGGGGCACACAGCTCGACCTCGTGGGGACTTCCCATGAGCTCGACCATATAAGACCTCCCCCCCCCCCACACACACACACCACACATATATATATCCTAATTTCTAGTCCTCTCTATCACATCCGCCGCACACCCTGATCCAAAAAACCCAACCATTCTCGTTCGGCACCCATCGGTGCACCCTCTCTCTCTCTCTCCCCCTCGTCCCACAAGCAATGGCCAGCAGCTCATCAGGTGTGTGTCTGATAATTTTTTGAAGTTTTTTTTTTTTTTTTTTCATTATTAAGAGGTTGGACGACACACAGGATTGAAATGGTAGAGATGGAAGGAAGTGGTTCCACATTGAGTAAACTCTACGAGGTTCACCATGATTTATGTATTTTATCCCATCCATCCATCCATTTTATCTCCTTTGTCCAGCCGTTGACCTGATCTGAATCGGTGCCAACTCGATCCGAGTCGGTATTTTTGACCGGGTCAGACTCGGTTCGGATCAGCCCAACCTAGACCTAGACTCGGATCAAGCCAGGCATGCTGGACTCGGCACTGAGTTGGATCAAGTTCGGGTCAAGCATTTTTCAAAAAACGAATCGAGTCAGGTTGGACCTAACACGGTCCGACTGGACTCAATGCCCACCTTGAGTGATAGGTTTAGAAATATGTCCGTGTGAACGTAGAGCTCATGCATTGATGATCCAAACCATTTATATCATAGGAATATGTGCATTGTAGGGTGATCCATCACCAGGATTACTGTAGATGTGTGGGGCCATTATCTGGTGATTTTGGACAGTAGATCCGCTGGCACCTACACCCTGATCCATAGCTTAAGTGTTAGACTGAGTGAAGATACCTCGTTTCAACACTGAGGTCTTGGAATCGATTCCCTAGTGGGGGTGGCTAACAGTGGAGTGTGTACTGACAGACTAACAACCTAACAAAAAATTAATAAAATCAGCTGGCACCTCTCTGAACGTGTGACACCCCAAAAATGCATCCAAACCAATGGCTGGATTAGATTTCACATGTATGCACCATGTTGGCACATGTATGGTGTGTACACGAGCTTTATCGCACACGCATGTACACTTATCAAGAGTTTTTTTTTTTTTTTTTTTTTTTTTTAAATCACAGTTCTCCATTTCAATATTCTTTAAAAATTAAGGGTAAGTATGAAATTGTAATTTTACCCTCATGTGTAGGTTCGGAGGCATGTTTCCGTTACGAAATCTCAAGAAATTTTCTGGAAAACCGGCAAATTCGACGGATTTTCGGATAAAGTTCCGAGAGAGAAGGTCGGGCTGCACCCGTCTACCTTTTTCTTTTTGTTTGTTTTTTTTGGTTAGCTTGTTAGTTCACCCACTGGCAGTTCACACGTCACTGTTAGTCAACCCACCTCAGTGTTGAAACGAGGTATCTTTCACTCAATCTACCACATGAGGTATGGATGAGGGTGTGCTGCACCCGTCTACCTACATGCCACTGCACATGCTAATCAGCTAATGTCGCACTCATGTATACAGTATCTAAACGGTCCATCAGGTGGGCCAAACTTTGTAGGTTGCCCAACCCAAGAATCTGACCCGATCACTTATTATGTGGGCAAAGTGAGTTCTATCAATCCATTTGTTCATACAATTTGCCCACCTTTTGTGTGCAGTGGACCATCGTATTGGCCCACCTGATGGCCCGCTCAGATCTTGCACACGTTTTCCATATTGTAACATGCACCCGCGTGTAGATGGGCAGGGCTAAACATGCTTGTGGTCGTAGCAAGACTGGAAAAATATTTAATGGTCGTGATGCTAGAGGGGTGTGCGGTATCCTCATGTTCCTGGTCCATAAAAATTGGGGCCGTGTTTGGTGATCCAGACCGTTAATATGATGTTCACAAGTGTGGATAGAAGATCCCTAAAAGATCTTCAAGTTGAATGATCTGAACCCCTTGATCAATGGCCCCCTAATGGATGGTTAAAAAAAAGAAGAAGCTGCGAACGTCACACCACAGGGTAACCTATCCTTTGTACATGTGACATAACTTTCAGCCTGTCCAGATTGTCTAAACCATAGGTGCCACTGTAGACAAGAGTGTCCAAAGATCACCCTGATCAGATCATCCTAACCACAGAATTGTTAGCCATCAGATGGATGGTTAAAAACAGAGTATTCATGTGTAGAACTGCAACATGTGAAATTATACAGTCTAAATGATCTGCTCTGAGTGATTTTCAGCTCTACTCAAATCACAGTGGAATCTGTAGTTTGAATACTCAAATCCAAAATTGACCAATGTGTAGATACCAAACTTCAAATAAAAGGAAAGGAAAATATCTGGAAAAGAATTCATGTTATCCTATGTTTTAGCACACACGATTTCCAAGGAAATATCTCTCAAGGTCAAATCAGTGGAAATCTAGATTTAACAATTTCTTTTAGAAAATGTAAATCACCATTTTCAAAGAAAACCATGGAAATGGAAATCGATTTTCAAGATAATTGGTTTTTGCAATCATGGGAAATGGCCACATCTGTGGAAATCCATTTCATTTCCAAGGTTTTCTGGAGGATTCAAACAATCCAATTGGTCAATTTACAAACAGTACTCTGACCAAACCAGAAAGGTGAGCTTGTAATGGTTTTCGGACCAACCTAGCCCAAGACAAATACAACCATCTGTAGCAACTCTTCAGTTGCGCCCCCCCCCCCCCCCCCCCCCCCCCCCCCCCCTCAAGTTGTGATTTTCTGAGTCGAGTGTTAGAATTTTATTGCATGTGGGTCAGAATTTTAAGTTTTGCTTCTGAATAAAAACATTCGGTTTTCTCCTACAAACTAAAGATTGGATGGATGATCATGTAGTCACAAGAACCTCCTTTCGAGCTGAAGGGAGTTGCAGTTCATGTGGGTTATTTTAGTAGTTTGGTTTTTTCCTTATGGCGTGGAATTTTTCCTGATCACATGACTTTCACTTTAGCATTTTCAATATTATTTTACAATGACATGTAGATTGAACTACAAAGAGAACAGTGATAACCCCAAAAGAATCGGATTACGTATCTAAATTCCAAATTCATTTGCTACTGTAACCCACATGAAGCAAGATTGTCTTTGGAGCAAGAGGAGAAATGGGCACATTAGAACGTCCACATTGGTGATGGAGAGTTAAGTTTCGGTTTTACCAGAGCAGACTGGTGTATTTTAACATAGTTAGCGTCAAAAATTAACTTGGGTATGGTTGGAAGGCAATGTGGCGGTGAAAGTAGACATGGCACCGATAGTTTAATTTCTGTTAGGCACACTAGCCTACAACCTCTCATGTTCTACAAACACTAAAGTCTCTCTGACAGACGGTTGATCTTGCAGAATATGCTAATGTTATGGGCTGTTTGAAATGCTGCAAGTTCATTCAGTTCAGATGGATTCAAGCTCATTCATGTTCATGGTGAGAAGATTTTTCTAGTAGGTTCAAGCATAGTTCTAAAACTCGGTGACTCGACTTTAAAATTGACTTGGTCAGATTTTGAACCAAGCCTCTGGGAAACTCAGTAGAGGTCCTGACCGATCCTGGACCTGGAAAGACTACTCCAGCTCGGTGGCTTAGTCGACTCGAACCAAGTCACTCACATTAAATGGCTTGATTTTACAAAAAATAAAATAAAATGTGTGACCCAAACCGAGACACTCGCCTTAAATGGAAGGATTTTATTAAAAATAAAATGTATGTTGGGAGGGATATTCAAACCCCCAAACTTAACTAGGTACACAACAACCTTAACCAGTGAGACATTAGCAATTTTGTTGCTTTAAATTAGTTTATACCGCTTATATGAGATCTAACTATTTTAAATATATATTGACAATCCTAATAATTTCAATTTATATTTAAATCTCTAATTCAGTCTGGTTGAGTGAACCCGACCTGGCGGAACATTGAATCAAGTGAGTTTTCGTGTTTTGAACTATGGGTTCAAGTACTAACAAGGAGATATTATATGATCCTTGATCTGAGGCTTTGCATAGTATTAGTTCTCCCAAGTGGTCCCGTGGTTAGGCAATTGAGAATGTTGGTTTGTTGCATCCCGCTGTGGATGTACCATGCCCCAAAATTTACTCCGATTTGAATATCTCCACCTCATTTAAATGTGAACCGTTGCTGAATTTCTCTTATCCATTTCTTGTAAGTAATGAATTGGAAGTCAGGATTTCTTATCAAGGAGATCGTTGGGGCATGGCCCATCCATGGAGGGATGCAAAATACTAATGGTGATTACCAAAACATGGGCTCCATTTGTTGGAACAGAAAACCTGAGTATACTGTGATAAGCAACGCGCCAAGGATCCTATAATTCCCCCCAAGGAAATACACATGAACTGCTTACGTATGTTCCATATATCTGTGAGACCAAGTCAAAGCCAAAGCAGGAAGAAGAACAAGAAGAAGATATTGAGATATTCAACAGCCACCAGCCCAAACATAAAGGTGAAATAATAGAGAGTTGGAAATGAAAACACAAGCAAAAGATCGCAAAATCTAATATATTTGTATAACTACATGGATAAATATCATGACTATGGGCAGCGTCGCAGAGAAGTGATAAGGCTGATGGTTAGGTTAATCATTTCCCAGAAGGTTGTGGCTTTGTATGCTATGTACGATAATGCCACCTGTGCGGAGGAAATAATTTGCAGCGGATTTGGGAGGTCAACACTGCCTAGTTCTGTCCTCTCATATTACCCAAAAGCTATCTTCCATAGTTTGCATCTTCTAACATGGATAACTATGTTCGACCTCTATTGTAAACTTCCAACACTTCCTATATCGGCCTGCATAGGTGCGCAGCTGTCAGTATGTGTATTTATATCAATTGGTCTAGAAATTTCAAGCCTTCTTGGAGCTCCTTTGTTACGGGCGTGTTCCATTGGGGACCTATGCAATGAGGACACTCCATTTGATTTTTTTAAAAAAAAAAAAAAAAAAAGTCGCATCTGGCACCATGTTTAAAAACCTGAAAACTAGACTCAATATTCATCTTGGCGACCTGAAAAAAGTCGCATCTGGCACCATGTTTAAAAACCTAAAAAAAAGTCGCATCTAGCACAGGTCAACTTGGCGACTTGACTCGATAGTTAATAACTATAAATTAAAACGTCTAGGACTGGTAATAAATATTTTTATAAGTATAAAAAAATTCAAAGTGAAAAAGCAAAGTTGAACTTGGCTTGCTGGAGGACAGTGTGTGTGTTATAAAAGAAGTTGTGTTCGATGCCCATGCTTGTCATAATAATATGGAGGTTATATTAGTAATATAAGTTGACTCATCATAAAAATATAAGTATAAAATAGGTCTCTGTTGACTCTTCATAATGATATGTATAATAAATTAAAAATGAAAAAGCAAAGTCGAACTTGGCTTGCTGGTGGAGAGCATGTGCGTTATAAAAGAGGTTGTGTTTGATGCCCACACTCATCATAATAATATATATTTTTTAATTAAAAACTGCTTCATAGAGCAAGTAAATCAGCCCAAGTATCCACAAAAAGTATCCAGTCAACAGAGAGCTTCCTGAAGACTCGGCTCGAACTCTCATCGAGTCCAGTCAGCGAGTTTTAGAACTATGTCTAGCACATTTCGACCTAGACATTGATCAATCATTTATTCTTGTAATTTCAGCAGCATTAAGATTTTATATAATAATACAATTTTTAATAGAACTATAACTATCCCCGTGCCAGTTTCTCTAATGTCCCTAGTGTTTTTATCTGACACTATACAGACACATTACTCTGTGTCCAAGTCACATAAACTAGGACCATGTCTGCTCTACATGATGTAGCCTTCCAGCCCTTTTGATGCTTGCCACATGTCTATGGCCAGAATGACATCCACCAAAGCTAACTCTATTATGGTAGTGACAAGCAGGCAGCAATCAATAGCTAGTTGGGCTCTTGCCCTCACAAGTATGCTTGAGATGTCTCCGAAAGAAATTTTTCGCAGTATGGCTGTCCTATCAATGAAGATAGATTATTCAATGGAGGTTGTTTATTTAGAGTAGGCTGAAAAAAGACATACAACCTTGGCAAGAACGATGTTCGGGGCGCTCGAGCCCCACCCGCAATTCCGATTTTGATGAGGAATTGAGTAAGGATGGACACGCCCACTGAGGGAGATGTTTTGTTCCTCCATAGGCCTGCTGAAGCGAGGACGAACACTGCTTCAAATACAGTGCACAATGAAGAAGTCCAGACTTCCTGACCAATCGTACAACCTTTTTCGCAAATAGGTATACGCTGATCGCGTGATGATGATATCGACAGTTGAAGAATGCTTTTCTTGGTGATATCACCAAAACATCTTGAATCTCCCTTTGCAGCTTCCAGCTCTGGAACCTGCTTGAGGAATTGAGTATGGGCTGACCTCCAAATTTTTTGAAAAAAAAAATGCCAAAAAGGCGCATGCCCTACGCAACATGTTCCTAATGTGCGCGGAGGCTTTCCCAAATAGGGAAGCCCAAGCGCGCATATAAGTTGTATACCGTATGGAGCCACTGTCACAGTATAGCAGCGAACCCTGCCTTTCCAGACAGAGCAATCTTTCATATGCAATGAAGAGTGTTTTTTTTTTTTTTTTTCTTTTCTTTTCTTTTCTTTTTCTTTTTTGAAAGATAATGATGGGTGTTGAAAAAGAAAGAAGTAAAATCGAATGCTAAGCTTAACGGAGTATTTCCAAGCCTCTTTTTTAATCATGAACTAACATGAGAATGTGTGTTTCGATTTTCAAAGGAAAATATAAGTTCAACTGTGGACAGCTAAACCTCAAAATGGGAGGCATGGATCAGGATTCAGAATTCTATTTTGATGTAAGGCTATGATAAAAGTTCATATAATTCTAAGAGTTCTAATTTAAAAGGCAAAAACAGGAATTCTCCTTAAGGCTTTCAACTCTTAAATATTTTCTAAAGGTTTCTTGGCAAACAGACAGACATGGTCTACCAAAAATGATCCCAAACTAATAAAATACCTTTGTTATTGGATGACGGACAACTTCTAGTTCTCTATAACACCAGGTGACTCCTAGAAAAGCTTGACATTCAGATGCAATGCAAAACAGTGCTTCTATTGTCAGTTCCTCTGATTAGAGGAGTTGCTAAAAATAAAAACCATTATGTCATGATCCATGTATTGATAGTGATATACCTTACTCATTTTTTTTTCTTTGAATAAAAGTTAAGGATTCCTTAAAAAGCTAATTACATCAAAGCATCATTATCTTCCACATCATATAGCCTTGTCCCAGCTATTTACGTTGGGCTTTATGGATCCTACTTCACCAATCATTCCTATCTAATGGCCATCTTGGATGCACTTCCTGTAAAGGAGGTTTCAAGCCTGCCTTTTGGTTTCTGCTTAGTTGGCATTTTAGCACCTATTTTGTCGAGTGGGAGACGAAAAAGGGGGTTTTGCAAAGTGCATCCAAACACACAGCACAAATTGCGGTTTGGATCGCAATGTCTTTCTGCCTCAAATGCCCTTTCAGAGGGTGCGTCCAAACGGGCACTACTCAACCACATCGGAAAAAATAACAATTACCAAGCAGTAATAAAGGAACTAAAAAACTAAAGATTCATGATGCCACATTCTTACTTGGCCATACATTGGTATGATAGTCCGTATCAAATGAGTAAATTTCTGATGATTCAATTGCATGGGAGGAAAAATAACCATATGTTACTCATCAATCTCCTAAAACAGTTCATCAGTTAACATCTCATCTTTAAAAATCAGAATCACTAAAATCACAACAACATTTTATAAACTTTCATATCAGTACTCACCGCTCACTGTCTTTGAAAAAGGTCATGCCATGAATGACAATCATTCTTCATCCTGCTGCAAATGACTATGCGTTGAACTTTCATTCACGCCAGAAACGAGCTCCGCTTCAAAAGACTTTGAGGGCAACCTCTCATAGACTCGGGATCCCAGTGGCAGAAGTTTACACTCCCCTGACCTCAGTTTCTCGCTAAGTTCCCTGTAACTCCACCTCTGTTGAATATATACCATAATTGCAAGAAGAGTAGCAATAGTTGGTATCGCGATGTCTCCAAACTTAGAAAAGAAATCCAGATCTGGGTTCACGAATTCATACTCCTCTGAGAAGTATGGATTGAAAACAGGAGCTCTTATGTAGTCATAGATGTGCGGAAGAAGCCTCACCACCGTGACGCCAATGTAATACACTTTCCTGAGCGGTTTACAGTCAATCTGCCACAAAACGTTGCCAATAATCTGTGGAAGAAGGAAAAAATCCTGAACTAGACCAACATACTCCTCGAGTTCAGTTTCCCACTCTCGAAGTTTGTGGCTATTTCCCCTCACATCGGTATATATTTTTCTGACTGAAGTGACCTCTTACTGGCATCCACCATATGAACCACAATAATGATGAGAAACCCGACTGTATGTATCGCCAAGCTAGCAAAGAGGACCCGCCTATCACTTGGACACACGGCCCGGTTCCAGAGGAGCACGTGTAAGTAGTCTGATACGCGATTTCCACACCTTCTGGAAGAGCCTTAGTGTGAGTAGAAACGCAACCAGAACGAGAAATTTCACCATGTAGTCAATAACACGGAACTTTTGATTCTTTTTAAGATCGTAATATTGGCTTTCGTAAGGTTCAGAAGACATCTGTGCAAATAAAGCCTCTGCACCCGATTAGAGGAAGGCTATACCCAAGAGCCTGAACAACAAGCATGACGAGAGAGATAAAAGGAACGACATTGACTTTATCTCTGATGTAAAATAATTGACCCAATATGCAAGCGATCGCCACAGATAGAGTCAGAATACGAAGAATCCCCTCGACGCCTTTACGGGACAATATGTCTTCCCGTTGCTTCTGATACATGATAGGAAGAGTCATGAGATTGATCGGGCTAAAGTGGAGCGGGTCGTCGTCATTCCTTTGGCTGTTGATAGAGATCTTCACTGTTGGATTCATTAACCATCGGGCGGTTTTGGGTGGGTATTCAACTTTCACATCGATTAAACAATCAAGTCCACCTTCAAGATCCCTGCTCTCGAACAGGATGTCCCAAGAGGCCCGGACATCCCTGCAGCCGATTAGATACATCTTGCCAACAATTGGGTTATATAAACCCTCCAAGAATAGCTCTGAGACATTGGTGTAAGGCTCCCCAATAACCCTGAGCTGTGCAGAGACATTCAAAAGGAGCTTTTCTTCGGTGGATTCAGCTTTAGCATGGACTGGCACCTCCCCATCTACAGTAGATACATTTTCTGATGATGGCCAATAACGTCCGAACAGTGGACCTATAGATATTACTTCCATTTCGATGAAAGGCCTTCGAGAACGGACCTTGGGTACTGGATCCGGCAGTGCAGGGATTCCATGGAGAGTGAGATCTTCTGAGAGAAGAGAAAGGCTGACGAGTTCATCACCATCTTCCAGTGCTGGATAGCTTAGGAGCGATTTCTTGATAACAGTACTGAAATCAAAAGGCTCACTTCTCTCTAGGAATGCACCAGCAAAGTCAATTTTCGAGTACTTGTATGACAGATGGGAGGTGCTGAAGCTGTTCCATAGCTCTGAAGGTCGAACTACCTTTTCAAATGATAAGGAAAGAATGAATCTGCACCGTTGCTGATGCTGGATATGGTCCCAAAGATGATGCTTCGCTGTGTGATGGAAAAGGAGATTGGAATGTACAAACAGATACGAGAATTGCAACCATCAACCGACGCATCGACATTTCCAAGACAACCGACCATGCAAACCTGCCCAACAGAGGAATTCCATATTCCCTCAGCCGAAAGAGTCATATTAGTAAGACTAGTTCTCCTTGATTCCATATACGCATTCCCAAACGGACCAACTGCTCGGAACACAGCAGACATCCTGGCACTGCTGACATTGCCTTCTCCATATCCAGGCTCACACCTCAAACCATTAGTTACAAGCCTAACATTCTTGAAACCACCATCCGTGGCCTTAATCTTCTCTCCGGACACAAAAGGACCCAACTTACTGCAATATTCATCAGTGCCATGACACTTCCAGTTTGGCACAACAGTAAAAGGATCTTCAGACAGAAACCGTTCAAGAATCCCACAAAACCCAAACCCTTTATAAATCTCTACCTGACCATTGATCACATCATCACGATACGGGTAAGGATCACAGGCTTTGGAAATTAGCTTTTTAGACCCAAACTCATAATTGGAATAAGCACCCAACTGGGAAGATATATAAACCTTATCAAAGTACCTAAGGTTCGATTCCTCATTTAGACTTTTCATTTCTCCATTGATAGCTCGGGTAGTCAAAGTAAAGGTCCGAGGGTACCGAAGAATGAGCAAAATCCGGTCATCTTGCAAGAGACGAGGCTGGTAATGGTTCGGATTTGAATGCTTCACCCATTCCCATGGATCAGTCGAGTCAGGCTGTCGAGAAGGCAACGTTGCAGACCCCAACAAACATAACACACGTTCCCCACCATTCTTCTCCGACTCGATGTAAATCCCATCGAATGTGATTGCGAGGCGAGAATCCCCAGTGTGCATCAGAAATTCAGGCAATTGCTGAACCGGGGACTGTGAATAAACCTCTTGCTGCTCAGCAGGAACCAGCATCACGCTGGAACTCCACTCAGGTGGAATGTCTCTATAAATGAACAAGTTCAATATCCCACTGACATTAACCATGTTTTTAAACCTATGAACTCGATCGACATCCACTGCAGTGAACGAAACCAAGTGGAGCAGAGGGGAAAGACCCGACTTGTTCTTCGGGACATCATCTCTATCAACGAACGGCATCAATGGTGAGGAATCTCCCTCCTGCCACCAAGCCCCCGTCATGAACGACAGTTCATCTCTGACACTATTCCACCTGCCGGGACTGGAATTCAATTCGACTGATGATGATATAACAGACCCACATTCCTTTTCAACCTCGCTGAAGCGAGCACCACGGGAGAAAGAAGAATCATCTCCTCCAACATCCCATTTGGATTGGGGCTCATAGTGTTTGTATGAAGATGTAAAGCTAAAGAACATCAACACCCCAAGGGTCCATATATGAAGAACCAAACATAGAATCTTCATAACTAAAAATTCAAACTTTCTTTCAATGAATTCTCAGATACCCAATTGCCAAAACAAGAAATTCAAGCCACCCAAATGGCACAAACCAGACCCAAACATGAATAACCGGTTAGTTTCTAGAGATCTGTAACAGAAAAAACAATGAAGAAAAGGGGAAAATTATCTTAAATGAGTGACAAAGAATCAAATTCAAGACTCCTTTTTTGGGGGGTTTCTTGGTATTAATGGAAAGAAGAGAACGTGGGTGTGGTTGGAAATCAAGGGTGGCATTTTGATCTGAAAGACTAACCTCGAAGATGGATGATTCTGTTCTGGCCTCTGTAGCTGAGAATCTCTGTAAGCTTTAGATGTTTGAGATCTGAGATTTAGAGAAGAGTGTAGAGTTGGTGAGCTTTATCTCGGAGACTTCTGACTTATATCTACTTAATAAATGACGAAATTAGAAATCAAAATAGAATTTTACCAAAAGACCATTGTTTCTGCAAAAATTACGATGAGATACCATTCCTGGTGCACCGGAATGGGTTTACAATCCCTGTTTTACGCAGCTGCAGAAGCTGCGTAAAACACCAAAGCCAAGTATCGTATATGTATATCGGATCCGTCCATCATGTAATAAAATCCATTTAAACCGTACATGAAAACTATTATCCTGAAGAAAAAAGTACTCCTCTAGGTCATACCAATGGAAACAATATAAAATTAAAAGCTGATTGCACGCTGAGTACTAATAAACTCTGTGGGTCCCACCGTGATGTACGTATCTTATCGACGCTCAAGTGAGCACATCATATCACACGAAATAGGTGTGAATTGAATGCCTATGATTGAAAACTTCTCAGGAGCCATAGAAATTTTTTAATCGAGTTGATATTTGCATTTTTCCCTTAATCCACGTCGGTGTTATGGATTAAATGGCAGATAACATTACTGCGGGTCCTAGGAATGTTCCAAACGGTGGAGGCCATTATCCCCACTATTTCCAATGGCTCTCTATTTGAGCTTTGGATATGTTTCTATTTTTGGCCCATGCCATAAAATGAGCGGGAAAGATTCGGGCGGTCAGCAAGCTGAACTTGGATTATTCTTTGTCGGGATTTTGAACCATTTAAGCCCGGTTACCTACTCAGAATTATGATTTTGGCAGGCCCTCCCGGCCCATTGACGCCCCTAGGAAAAATATATAGAGATGATAAGATGAGCAACCCCCCATAATTCAATAAAATACTGAGAGTTTATTTATTATTATTTTTTTTTGTTAGCTTGTTAGTACACCCACTGTCACGTCACACTTCACTGTTAGCCACCCCCACTACGGAATCGATTCCAAATTAGCATACTGAGTTAATACACAGTTGACTTCTAAAATCTATCAGTTCCTGCAATGTGGCCGGACAAGGTTTTTGCTCATGTTGTTTTTTGTACAGTTACTTTGTCCTAGCTAGTTACACCGGATTAATGGGTTTGACGTACCCACACATAAGCCCTATACGAGTGGGATACTTGTGTTTTGGATATTTTTGCTTTCACTTACAGTTGTTCTATTGTATTTGATATCTTAAATCTAATTAGATTTTGAACAGATTTTTCATGGTGTTTACTTGGTGCTCTTGGATTGTTATCCTAGATCCATCTCTGTGTGAATCCGCAACATAATCCCCAACAAGTTCAAACCGTCTATTGACATTGTGACTTATTGTTGGTTAGTGATATGTGGGCCCATTATGATGTATATGTTTTATTCACGACGTCAAAAAGTTGAATGAAACATAAACATTACAATGAGCTTTAAGAAAATTTGATTAGTGGAAGTTCAATCGCCGTTATTTACCTATAGTGTGGTCCACCTGAGATTTGTATCCACTTCCATTCAAGCTCATGACTTAAAATAATATTCCTCGAGTAAAGCACATATATCATTATATTGTTGGGATTTTCGCTTGCAGAATCACATAGATCTAGATTTAGGATAACAATACAATGACACCAAGCACACAAAAGAACACACAGATTTAACGTGGAAAACTCTTGCGGAAAAAACCACGGCACAAAGTGACAGAATTCCACTATGAAAGCATCAATTACAAAAGAGAGGGGACTTACCCGATTCGAACAACCTCGAATCTCACCCTTGCTATACCCTTTGATAACCTTAGAACCCTTTAGAATACCTTTAGGAAGTCTTAAAATAATTTCTCATCCTCACTAGAAAAACCGTAGGGACCCTTATTTATAGTTTAGGCAACTTCCTTTCGCACCTTGCGAAAGACTGACTCAAATTTCTGCAGTTCGCATCAGATTCGGAAACGAATCTGCGTAACTACGACTAGTCGAGTCGAAGCTACGACTGGTCGTAGGACCCCTACGACCGATCGAGATATCCCTACGACCGATCGAGCAGCCCGGACACCAAAAATCCCAAGTCGCTAGACTTTGAGTCGAGCGGCTCTCACGACCGGTCGTGGCTGAACCACGACTGGTCGAGCAACACCCAAAATCAAATTTAAGACTTTTTTCAACGAAACCAAGTCTTCAATCTTCAATCGTATAACTCATTGACTTCTTCTTTTATCTCTTAATCGCATTATAGCTTTAGTCAATGCTTCTCGTGCACACTCCGTCCTTCTTTTACACCATCGTCAAGCCCAAAAAAGTTACACAGAACTTGAACTTCTCTATAGGAACGACCTTAGTGAGCATGTCTGTTGAATCTGAATCCGCATACCCAACCAACTTTGCTCATATCTTCTCCAAAAGTAAAGATGTAGTCTTCTTATCATCTCACTGCTACCCAATATTGTTTGCCTAGGTACTTGCTCACAACACTGATAGCCTGTGAAATAACCGGTCTAATCCAGATCATAGCATACACTACCAACCGCATTCAAATAAGGTTCATGAGATACCCTATTTTTCCTCATCTGTTTTGAGACATGTCCTGAGGAAAACTTGAGGAGAGACGCATAGGGAACACTCTCCGGCTTTACCTGGCCCATCACATCCTTGATCAATATCTACACACAAGGTATTCCTCCTGTGATTACCAAAGCCTACTTCTTCTTCAGTCTCAATGCCGAGAACCATCTTTGTAGCCCCCCGATCCTTCATCCTGAATGTCCCACTTATTGAGTCTTTAGTACATTAATTTCAAACATATCGTAATTGGCGATCTACATGTCATCAATTCCTGACTCACCATGAAGGAATTAAACCACTGCCTAGGCGTCAGGTCAAACCACGACCTCCTGCAAAGTCTTTTCTCAACCCCTTTAACTTCGAACCGCTCAAGTTGCTTCCTGTAGATCTGCTCTTCACTTTCCCTTGCAGAAGTGCAGACTTCACATCCATCCTTCCAGCTCAAGATTACATTAGCCAACCAACGCCAATCACGGATCTAATAGACACCTGCTATACCGTCGGCGCGAATATTTTTGAGAAGCCGATCCCTTCTCTCTGAGCATAACCCTTCGCTACCAACCTTGCCCTATATCTATGTTGTATCCTCCTGAAGATCCACCTACATCCAATCACTTTCCGGCCCACTAGAAGCTCCACCGCTCCCATATGTCGGTTTGGTACAACGAATCCATCACATAGCCCATAGTCACCTTTCACTTCTCAGCACTAGGCTCTCCTAGAGCCATCAGAATAGAAGATGAATCCTCTGCGATATTGGATTCGTCCATGTACCACGCCGATATCCTGCGATCATGTCGTATGATTCTTCTCACAGGTGGTGCTCCACCTGCTCTGTATCCCTGTCCGCACGTCTCAGTCTTCGTCATGCCCGCATGTCATGCCTGCATCACCTGATGAATGCTGACATACCACACACACACAGAGGTGGAATCCGCTACATCCACTGCAGCTCCAGCTGTTGAAGTGCTTCCGATTAACCTGTATAAGTTACCGAGTCGTTGCGCTTTCATGATTACCCATACTCCCTTAGATACTTTAAGAGCACCATCAATACCTATGTACTTGCATCCTTTTGCCTTAAGCACATCAAGAGAAATTAGATTTTGCTTCAAATCAGGAACGTGCTTGACATCAGTTAAGGTATGCTCCATTCCATCAAATATCCTGATGCACACTGAACTAACAGCCACGACATTACAAGCAATGTCATTGCTTATAAATACCTGTCCACCATCGCACTCCCTGTAGCTGTGTGAACCAATTTCGATGAGGAGTCATGTGAAAAGATGCCCCTGTGTCTAGTATCCACTCGTCCTTACGATCATCGTATGGGCGTCTGAGTGAAGACACAGATAAAACATCACCATCACATCTACTCGATCCATCTGACGTGACAGTATTGACCTCTATGTACGAAGCGTAAAAATCTTCTCTCTTCGATTTAGGATTTTCACAATCCTTCTTCACATGTCCTTCCTTCCCACAGTTCCAACACTTTACCTTTCCTTTGCCCTTGCCCCTGGATTTGGATCTGGAACCTGAAGAACCTGTACCTTGTTCAGAATTCTTACCCCTTATAAGCAGTGACTCAGAAGATATCTCCATATCGACGTTAAGCTTTCTCATAGCCTTTCCTTGAAGGGTCGAGATAACGGTGTCGACACTCAGGGTTTTATTCGTTGAGCACATTGTGTCCTTGAATGACTCATAAGATGCCGGAAGAAAATTCAGTAACATACATGTTTGTTCTTCATCTTTCATCACTTCCTCCATATCAAGCAATTTGCAAACTAATTTATTAAAGTTGCTAATGTGAGCCTCCAGATCTCCACTCTCTGCCATCTCGAAGTTATACTAACTGCCGCTTCAAGTGTAGGCGATTTTCAGAGGATTTTTTTTGCATAAAGATCCTCTAACTTCGTCTATACTTAGCCGCAGTTTTCTCCCTCATGACGTTGTAGAGAACCTCATCCGTGAGACATAAATGGATTGATGAAAAAAACCTTCTTATCAAAAGTATTCAACTCATCATCAGTCATAGTAGACTTTCGCTCCTCAAGAGCACCATCTTCGCTTTACTTGATAAAGGAACTCATCATCTTGATCTTCCATAATTCAAATTTATTTCTTTGAGTACTTCTCAATATCATACCTAGTGCTTCCCATTATTAATAATGCCTCAGATTCAGATCTGTGCCTCAACAACTGCTTTGATACCACTTGTTGGGATTTTCACCTGTGGAATCACACAGATCTAGATCTAGGATAACAATACAATGACACAAAGCACACAAGAGAACACGCAGATTTAACGTGGAAAACCCTTGCGGGAAAAAACCACGATACAAAGCAATAGAATTCCACTATGAAAGCATCAATTGCAAAAGAGAGAGACTTACCCGATTCGAACAACCTCGAATCTCACCCTTGCTAAACCCTTTGATAATCTTAGAACCCTTTAGAATACCTTTAGGAAGCCTTAGAATTATTTTTCATCCTTATTAGAAAAACCCTAGGGACTTCTATTTATAGTTTAGGCAATTTTCTTTCGCACCTTGCGAAAGACTGACTCAAATTTCCGCAGTCCGCATCAGATTCGGAAACGAATCTGCGTAACTACGACTAGTCGAGCTGAGGCTACGACTGGTCGTAGGACCCCTACGACCGGTCGAGACATCCTTACGATCGGTCGAGCAGTCCGGACACCAAAAATTTCAAGTCACTGGACTTTGAGTCGAGTGGCTCCCACGATTGGTCGTAGCTGATCCACGACTGGCCAAGCTACACTCAAAATCAAATTTAAGACTTTTTTCAACATATATATCATATATGGCGGTCTAGTGTCGATAGCAGCGAGCATGGACAGTAGCGTCTTTCCCCATGTTCTAGAATCGACGTCAGAACCTGAGGGATGAGTGGATTTTACATTTTCAGCTGGCGGAACCCACAAGCTTGAGTGTTTTACGCGAGTGTGTTACAGACGATTCCGGTCCTTTTCAGTTGGGAGCATGTCAGTGTCCGTGAGTTTCTACAACAATACATGTGGGGCCCATTGATCAATGTTACTGAATCCATCCCATTGAACTGCTGGACCCACCGTCCTGAAAAATGCCCACGATAAATCATTTGTTTCAGTTTTTAAGTTTGGCTTCAGTTGCCACGCGTAAGAGTACTATGGCTACCTGTGCCATGTGTGTGAAACTCAAGTCGTTCATCAGCTGGATCCATGGGCTGACATAAATTAGGTGGGTCCACTCATCGGTGGTGTACACCCAAATGGTTTGATTTTCTATATTTTAGGAGAAATTGAAGAGGTGGATGAGTGCCATGTGGCATATTGTGTGAAATCCAAGCCATATTCCAGGTCGGTCTCAACCTAAAAATGCGGTGGGTACACTAATTAGGGTGGGCCACAAGTGTCCTTTCGAAAAAAGCTATTGGTGACTTTTGTTTCTAGCCGTCTATTTTACCCACATGACTGTGGCCCACCTGACAAGTCGATCGTTCTGGGTTATAGAACAGGGTTTGTTCATTGTCGTTTCGACTTAACTGTTGTCTTGGATCTAGCGCACATGTGCCAGGGTAGACAGGGATCGTGATTGGCTACTGGTATTCAAATAGCATCTCTTACCAGTGAAAATGCACGTGCGGCGCACATGCGTAATGCGTTCCCGCAACGCGTGCTTCGGTCGCGGATTAGGTGCCGCTCCGGATCCAGCCAGGTGGGTGCGGACGCGGATTGGCTACTCCCCTTGACACCAGCCAATGGCTGGTGGTCGGTGCTCCGTGTGACCCACCATAATGTATGTGTTTCATCCATGCCGTCCATCTATTTTTACGGATCATTTTACAATATGAGACCAAAAATGAGATACATCCCAATCTTAAGTGGACCACATTACATGAAACAGTGTTGAATGAGCGCTGACCATTAAAAAACATTTTGTGGCTATAAAAGTTTCGGATCAAGATGATTTTTGTTTTTTCCGATTCATCTGAGCCTTTGTGACCTAATCAACATATTAGATGTCAAATAAACAGTACAGTGGGCCTTAGGAAAATTTTAATGATAGATATCCAATCACTATTGTTTTCATGTGGTGTGGTCCAGCTGAGATTTATTTAGCTCTCATTTTTGGGACCGAGCCATAAAATGATATGTAAAAATGGATGAACGGAATGGATGAAACACATACATCATGGTGGGGCCCACAGAGCACCCACCACCGGCCCCGGGGCTGGTGTCAGGGGGAGTAGCCAATCCGTTTAGGTGGGTGTGCCCTGACCGTGGCCCACCTTAATGTAATTTTTGTATATCCACGCCGTTCGTCAGTTTTTCCAGCTCATTTTAGGCTACATTCCCGAAAATAAAGCATATATAAATCTCAGGTAGACCACACAGTATGAATTGAATAAGCACCATTAAAAAGTTTTAGTTTTTGGGGCATAGAAATTTTGGATTAAGCTGCTGTTGGTTTTTCCGTTTATGACGGTATTTTTAAGTTAGTTGTAACCTTATCATCAGGTTGGGTGGAAAATAAATATTACCGGCGAACCGAAGAAGTTTTTATCGAAAGTTTGGGCAATGGGATTAGAAGGATTCGGTGGGGATGGGATTCATCTGGTCTTGTGCCAATTCCACTCCTTGTTTGGGAGGAATGGAAATGCTTGGAATTACATTAAATGGAATTGCATTGGGTCGTGTGCTAATTTCACTCAATGTTTGGAAAGTTGTGTAGGTCCTAACATGATGTGTGGGCTGTATCCACACTGTCCACCCATTTATAGAGATTATTTTAGAGTATGGGCCAAAAAATCAGGTAAATTTAATGCTCAAGTGAACTCCACCATAGAAATCAATAAGGATTGAATACTTACCGTTGAAAACTTCTTTGGTGCTACATAAGTTTTGGATCTATCTGATTTTTAGGTTCATGTCATAAAATGAGGTTACGAAATAAATGAACGGTTTAAATATAACACATGTATATTATTCTTAGTAATTTCAAATGATGGTGGGTATTTCATTCAATGTACCACCGTATTATCAACAAGTAGGGCATTAATTTAATCCCATGGTAATAGGGGACAACCCGTGCCATGAGTAATAATTATGTTTTTTGAATCCCATCCCCACCTATTCCCTTCTAATCCAACTGCCCAAACTGACCCTTAAGGCCCTGTTTCGGCAACGGGATTAGAAGGGATTAGGTGGGATTGGATTAAAAAAAACATCATTATTACCCATGGCAGGGCTTGTCCCTGATTCCATGGGATTAGGTTAATGCTATGCTTTGTTGGTAATACAGTGGTACATTGAATGGATATACCCACCATCATTTGAAATTACCAGAATAACATACATGTATTATATCTAAACCGTTCATTTGTTTTGTAACCTCATTTTATGGTATGGGCCGAAAAATGAGGTAGACCCAAAACTTATGTGGCCCCAAAGAAGTTTTCAATGGTAAGTATTCAATCCCCGTTGCTTTCAGTGGTGGGTCCACTTGAGCTTTAGAATTACCTGATTTTTGGCCCATGCTCTAAAATAATCTCAAAAAATGGGTGGACGGTGTGGATATAGCCCACACATCAGGGTGGGAACTACACAACTTGCTAGCATTTAGTGAAATTGGGACGGGACCAATGCAATTCCATCCGATCTAATTCCAAGCTTTTCCAAACATGGAGTGGAATTGGCACGGAACCAGATGAATCCAATCCCACCTAATCCCTTCTAATCCCGTTGCCCAAACAGGGCCTAAAATGTTGGTTGCTTCCTGTGTTATGTTTCACCTTGAGAGTTGGATCCAAGTCTTTTTGGGGGCGCGGATTGCATTCTGAGAAGATTAGTACCCACATGGCTACTGAAGTGATGTCACCAAGCTCTGTGGACCCCACCATGATGCGTGTATTGTATCCATACCGTCCAATCATTTGGAGAGATAATTTTATAGTATTACACAAGGAATGAGATAGATCTAAAGTTCATTGGACCCCACCATAGAAAACAGTGGGGATAGTGACATCCACCGTTCAAAACTTCTTAGGGGCCACAGTAGTTTCCGAACAAGTTGATATTTTTTTTCCACTTCATCTATCTCTATGTTAACTTATGAATAGGTTGGATTTCAAAAATACATCACAGTGAGCCCGGTAAATGTTTCAACAGTGGGTGTGAACGGTGGGTGTGACTGCTCTCACGGTTTTCTGTGGTGGGTCCACTTGAACTTTAGATCCATCTCATTCTTTTTGTAATGCCATGAAACGATCTCTAAAAATGGTTGGACCGTATGGATACAACACATGCATCATGGTGGGGTCGGTAGAGCTTGGTGACGTTACTTCAGTAGTCATGACATTGTCAGTATCTAATCCGCTTCCTCTTTTTGGGCTCATTCCAAAATGAGTTGATGGACGGCGTGGATATACAAAATATACATCATCGTGTGGAAGTGGATTGCGTAGTGAGTAACCCACTACGCTTAGCGTACTGAGTAAAATCTTTGAGGTCCATCATGATTTATGTATTTTATCTGCTCCGTCCATCCATTTTAAAAGATAATTTTAGGGCTTGTTCCCTAAAATGAAGTATATACAATGTTCAAATGGACCACACCACAGGAAACAGTTGAATTGAACATCTACTGTTGAAAATTTCTTAGGGGCCACGGAAGATTTGGATCAAGCTTATATTTTTTATTTCCGTTCATCCATGTCTGTATGATCTTATAAACAGGTTGGATGACAAATAAACATAACTGTGGGGCCTAGAAAGGTTTCAATGGCGGAAACCATTATCCCCATTGTTCTTAGGGTATGATCCACTTGATCTTTGGATATGCTTCAATTTTGGGCTCAACCCCTTAAATTATATGGAAAAACGGATGGATAGTGTGGATAGACTACATACATTCAAGGTGGGCACAACTGAGTTTACTCAGTACGATAAGAGCCTACTGAGTAGCTCAGTAGGCAATCTCATTTCCATCGCGGGCCTCATGGTTACAGCCTCACCCAATGGGAGACGGATTGGCTACTCCCCCTGACACCAACCCCGTGGCTGGTGGTTGGTGCTCTGTGGGCCCCACCATGATATGTTTTTCATCCATTCCGTTCATCCATTTTTACATATCATTTTAGTGATTGATCCAAAAAATGATAGGTATATAAATCTTAGGTGGACCACACCACAGGAAAACAATAATGATTGGATATCCACCATTAAAATCCTCTTATAGCCCACTGTACTGTTTATTTGACATCCAATCTGTTGATTAGGTCATAGAGATCCAGATGAAGGGAAAAAATAAATATCAGCTTGATCCAAAACTTTTATGGACCCCAAAACGTTTTTAATGGTCAAAGTTCATTCAACATTGTTTCTTGTAATGTGGTCCACTTGAGATTGATATATACCTAATTTTTTATTAAATATGTTAAAATGATCTATAACAATCGATGGACGGCATGGATGAAACACATACATCATGGTAGAGCCCACATAGCACCGACCACCAGCCAATGGCTGGTGGCAGGGGGAGTAGCCAATCCGTTTCCCACCCAATGAGCTATTACATGTATTTTTTATTTTATTTATTTTTTTAAAAGAAGTAAGGAAGAATACTCTTTTATTACTTACCGTGCAGAAGAAAAAAACTAGATGAAATAATAATAATAATAATAATAATAATGATAATAAGAAAAGAGGGAAGAAAAGAGAAGAAGAGACCACTAGGGAGGAAGAGGGCCCACAGCCCAGGCCACACATCAAATTAAATCAATGAACTCAACCTCGGTGAAACATCCGAAGGGTTATCGACAACCATCCTAGACAGAGGAAGAGACCACTAGGGAGGAAGAGGGTCCACAGCTCGGGCCAAGCATCAAATTAGATCAACGATTTCAACCTCAGTGAAGAATTTGTAACGAGAGTGCACATGAACGACGACCATCTTGGAAAGAACTGTCCACAGGCGACCATAAATAATCCCCTTGCGAAAAAAAAGAAAAAAGAAAAAACAGAAAGAAGTAGTGCAATCTCCTAGCAAAAAGGTGTCTCCCGAGAAGAGGACGGTGGCCTTTAATGCCTACAAGACTTTGTTGATTCTCTACCAAAACTACTAGTTCCTGTAGATTCATCGGTACAAAAAAAAAAAACAACAAAAAAAAAAAAGAAGGTAAGGCAGATGATAAGATTTGTAAGCAATTATCTAAAGTTCCTGGGTCCTTACTCTTACCCGGGTGGTAGACTCCTTGGAGTTTCAACACCGGGTCAAGGGTTCGAGTACCCATGGTGGTGAAATCCCACGGTGGCGGGTGTGGGGTGTGTGCGTGTGGCGTGAGTGTGCGTGTGTAAAAAAAGAAAAAAAAAAAAATTTATCTAAAGTTCCTGATTGAATGCAATATTAAGAAACAATTCCCTAATTTGGAGTAGTAAGTATAGCAGAGTAGCCCAACCCTATATGGTGAATTGTCAGCACAAGATAGGGTCCAACTAGGAGTAGGTCTAGGGCGCTGACTAGCTTATCAAATTAAAGGGCGCCCAATAGAAAAGGTAGTAGGGAAGTCCGAGGCAACAGAAATAGTGTTGGGATCTTGGCTGCAATATAGGGGTAAAAAGAAAAAGAGCCCTATGTATATCTCAGCTCCCAAGTAATATTCCTAAATATGATATCTTTTGGGGGAATATTTATTGTTAAATATGTGGTTATTTCTCTCTCCAAATATGCCACGCAAGGGTTAGGAAAGAGAGCTTGCAAATAGAAGAAGAAATAGGACTGATGTATTTTCTACCAAATAAGAATACTGACAAATAGTAGGATGATAGGCAAAGGGAATAAATAATTTAGAGTGCAAATTTCTCCATATCCAATCATTATACCTCCATGATAAAAATAAATGATTAGTAGATTCAACGCCATGCTAACAAAAAACACTAGTATCATCAATAATACTTGGTGAATAAAGCAAGTCCTTCATTTTAAACTTCTCAAGAAAAGCCATCGAGGCTGCAATAGAGTGTCTATGGATAAAATCACCGAACCATATAAGATTACTCCAAGGTAGGGTTTGACTAACGGGTTTGTAAGCTTTCAAAGCTGAAGCAAAGTTAAGGGCACCATTTGATAAAATGGTCTAGACAATTTCATCTTACATCGGGATAATTTGGTACGATTTAATCTCCTGAAAAATATTCGTTAAGATAAGCGTATTAGGGTAGGAAAATGGTGACTTAGTATCATGAATTAGGAGACTAATTGAAAAGTTAATTCCTAACCCCAGGTCATGAATGGCAGAGAAACCCAAGTGGTCAAAAAGGCTAGAATCCTCCAATAAGGGGTCAAACCAGAAGTCTGTAGAATATCCATTTCTCACCAGAAACCTGGTGTGGACCTTGGCAATGTCACAGACACTGAAGATGTTGTGCCAGGCCCAGAAAGCATTTTGAGATAATTAGGTATTCTATTTAGTTTTAAAACTAATATATTTCTCATGGACCCACTAGACCCAAAGATTGTCCTCTTTATAAATGATTCTACAAAATTGCTTGATGTGGCAAGCTTTGACAGAGACTTCAAAAGAGGTTATATCAAGGCCACTTTCATTTTTTAGAAATAATATTATAGCAAGTTTTGGACAACAATAACATTTTTTGGTCACTATTAATTGGAGTTCTTAAAAGGCCATACAGTAGTCAAATGAGTAAATTACAAATAATTCAACGCACTTCACTCAAACGCATGGTACAGTAAAAGAAAGAGAAGATAGTACTCATCATTCTTCTTAAACAAGCTTGTTGGTAACATGTCATATCTTTAACAACCAATCACTAAACAATCTTCTAAAAGAAAATAAAAATCACTAACTCACAACAACATTATTTTCACAAAATTCAATAATCACTGCTCAGTGTCTTTAGAAAGGTTATGCCAGGAATGACCATCATTCTTCTTTCCTCTGCAAATGACCATGTGCTGAACTTTCATTCACACCCGAAACGAGCTCTGCTTCAAATGAATTCAAGGGCAGCCTCTCATAAACTCCAGACTCCAAATACAAAAGTCTACACTCCCCTGATCTCATTATGTGGCCAAGTCCTCTTCGACTCCATCTCTGTTGAAAATATACTACAATTGAAAGAATAGCAGAAATTGTTGGTTTCGCAATGTCTCCAAACTTAGAAAAGAAACCCAGATCCGAGTTTACAAATTCAACCTCCTGTAAGAAGTATGGATTGAGGACAGGAGCTTTCATGTAGTTGTAGATGTGCGAAAGAAGACTTGCAACTGTAAGTCCAATGTAATACACCTTCCTTAGCGGTTTACAGTCAATCTGCCACAAGATGTAACCGATAATTTGTGGAAGAAGGAAGAGATCTTGAACTAGACCCACACTTCCTCAACAACAGTTGCCTACTCCCACAGCCCATTTCCTCTTAAATGGGAATATTTTTCCAAATTAAGAGGTCTCTTGCTAGCATTCATCATATGAATCAGAAGAATTATTAGAAATCCGATCGTATGTATCGCAAAGCTAGAGAAGAAGACCCACCTATCGCTTGGGACACGACCCGGTTCTAGAGGAGTATGAGTGAGCAGTCTAATACGTGATTTCCATACCTTCTGGAAGAGCCTTAGTGTGAGTAGAAACACAACCAGCACTAGAAATTTCACAATGTAGTCAATAATCTGTATCCCCTCTCCCATTTGAACATAGTAATATTGAGTTTCATAAGGGTCAGATGACATCTTTGCAAATAGTGGAAGGCTATACCCAAGAACCTGAACACTAAGCATGATGAGAGAGATAAAAGGAACCACGTTAGCCTTATCTCTCATGTAAGATAATTGACCCAATACACAAGCAATCTTCATAGACAGTATTGGAATGTGAAAAATCCTATCGACATCTTTGTGAGACAGTATTTCTTCACGTTGCCTCGGATAGATCATAGGACCAGTCGTGAACTTGATCGGGGCAAAATGGAGTGGGTCACCTTCGGTCCTTTGGCTGGGGATGGAGATCTTCGCTGCCGGATTCATTAGCCATCATGTGGTTGTGGGTGGGTATTGTACTTTCACTTCAATTAAACAATCAAATACATCTTCAAGATCCATTAATCTCCCGAGCAAGACGACCCAATAGGCCCGAACATCCCTGCAACCGATTAGAAACATGTGCCGACAATTGGGTTATATAAGTCCTCCAAGAACAGCTCTGAGAAATTTTGTAAGGCTCCCCGCTAACGCTGAGATGTGCAGAGACATTCAAAAGGAGCTGTCGTTCGGGGGGTTCTGCTTTTTTAGCATGGAATGCCATCTCCGAAGGCTGATAATGTCTGAACAAAGGACCGATAGAGAGTACCTCCATTTTGATATAAGGCCTTGGCGAGTGGACATTGGGTAAGGGATCAAGCATTGCAGGGACTCCAAGGAGAGTGAGGTATTCCGAGAGAAGAAAAAGACTGTCTGGTTTATTGCCATCTTCCAGCATTAGAAAGCTTGCAAACAATTTCCTGATAACGGTACTAAAATCAAAGTACTCCTTCTCTCTAGAAGCCCATAAGCTAAGTTAATTTTCATGTACCTGTATGAGAGATCGGAGGTGCTGAACCTGTTCCGTAGCTCTGAAGGATTTACCTTTCCAAATGATAAAGGGAAGTATGAATCAGTCCCATTGCTAATGCTGGATATGGTCCCAGAGATGATGCTTCGCTGCGTGATAGAAAAGGAGCTTGGAATATACAAACATATGTGAGAATTGCAGCCCTCAACAGCCTCATAGACATTTCCAAGACAACCAACCATGCAAGCCTGCCCAACAGAGGAATTCCATATCCCTCAGCCGAAAGAGTCATATTATTAAGACCAGTTCGCTTTGACGCAACATACAAAATCTGCAACAGATCAACCACTAGAAATACGACGGACATTCTGGCTGTGCTGCCCTTGCTTTCCCCAATTTCAGTCTCACACCTTACATCCTGAGCAAGATAACTTTCTTAGACGCTGCGTCTGTGGCCTTAATCTGTATTTCAAAGTGAAAGGACCCAAGTTACTGCAAAATTCAATAGAACCATTACACTTCCAGTTTGGCACCACATTAAGAGCGTCTCCAGACACAAATTGTTTAAGATTCCTGCAAAAACCAAACCCTTTATAAATCTCCATCTGAATGTCCATCAACTCATCTCAAAACGGGTAAGGATTGCCGGCGTTGGAAATGAGCTCTTCCAATCCAAACTCATAAAATGAATAGGCGCCCAATTGGGAAGATATGTAAACCTTATTGAAGTACTTGATGTTCGATTCCTTATTTAGACTTTTCATTTCTCCATGGACTGCTCGGGCAGCCAAAGTGAATGTCTGAGGGTACCGAAGAAGGAGCAAAATCCGGTCATCCTGCAAGAGAGGTTGCTGGTAATGATAGTATGGAATTGTAACCTTCGGCCGTTCCCATTGATCAGTTGCATTGATCTGTCGGCGTGGCAATTTCGTTGACCCCAACAAACACAATACACATTCCCCACCATTATTCTTCGACTCAATGTAGATCCCTTCAAACAAAATCACGAGCTGAGAATATGCGGGCGATTGCCAAAACATGGGTGACTTTGGATCAGGGAGCCATGAATGATCCTCAATCAGCTCACTGATCACTGACATGATATGTGATGAGTTATCTCTAAGCATGTGTAGTTTCAACATCCCACTAACATTAACCATGTCCTTAAACTGATGGATTGGATCTACACCCACCAACGAGAATGAGACTAGATGGAGAGGACGGTCGACACCAGAAATGCTACTCTGCACATCTTCACTGTCAGGCATTGGCATCAATGGCGCCGAACCACCATCCTGCCACCAATTTCCGTGCACGAACGACAGCTCGTTTCTGAGACCATTCCATTTGCTGAGATCAAAATTCAATTGGACCGACGACGATACAACAGACTCACATTCCTTTGTGATCTCGCCAAAGTGAGCGTCTTCGGAGAAGAATGAATGACCTCGTTCTACATCCCATGAGGATTGAGGCCCATAGTGTTTGTATGAAGACGTAAGGCTAAAGAGCATCCACACCCCAAGAGTCCATATATGAAGAACCAAACATAGAATCTTCATGACAAGAGTCCATATATGAAGAACCAAACATAGAATCTTCATGACTGAAAATTCTACGCTTTGTTTGGATGAATTTCAAGTATTCGGTTACTAAAACAAGAAATCCTAGACACCCAAATGACATAAAACAGACCGTTACAGGAATAAAAAGTTTCGAAAATTTTCTAATAGAGAAGACTGAAGACAAAGGAAATTAGCATGGATGAGTGTCAAAGTTTCAGGTGATCTTCTTTTTATTATTATTATTATTTTTTTGTGGCTTTCTTTCAATTGATGGAAAGTAGACGAAAATGTGGGTGTGGTTGAAAATCAAGGGTGGATTTTGATCTGGAAGACTCTGACCTGGAAGATGGATGGATGATTTTTTCTGGCCTCAGTAGTTTTGCTCTGTAGCTGAGAATCTGACTTGTAGCAGCTTTAGATAGGAGATTTGGAAAGAGTTGAGTCGTTGAGTTATACAGAACTTTGCACACAGCACACATGGGTGCAAAAAATATCATGTACATGCCACATGCACACTCATGGCAAGGCAGGTCCTAGATCCAATTCATTCATGAGAACAGAGCCACTGCTTAGGTGGGCCACAGTTAGAAAAGCAATTCTACGTACGGCTCTAAAAAACTTGTGGTTTTCTAACCCATCCACATGCCTCCAATAGGATTGGATCTGCGCTGCACATGCGTGGGTGTTATATTATAGAGAGAGCGAGAGGGAGAGATCTGAGTTGACTAACAAAATATACGCGGAGAAAGATAGAAGAGTTGACCAAGGAATATAAAATAAGAATTTGGATCCTCAGCTTGCCACAAACACAAATTTTTTTGTTACAGTGTGATTTGCCATATAACGTTAGTGATGATGTGCACCAATCATGATATAAGAAAACACGTATTTCTTAGCTGTCGCAAGCCGGCCAAAGGAATCATAAAACAATGTGGATTGTGTCCGATCCCACTTAGATATATGTGGGTCACCCATTCATTTTTTTCAGATTATGTTAAGGCATGGCCTAAAAATAAGGCAGATCTAATGCTCTAGTGAACCACACCACATAATAAGCTTGGGTTGTATTAAATGGACGAAACATTAAATGCAAGTTGCATGCATTTAATAGTCATCTATGGCATGGTTCATTAGAGCGTTGGACCTGCTTCATATTTTGGGTTCATACTATAAAATGATATGAGAAAAGAGATGAATAGCCCATAAACAGATACATCATGTCGGGCCTTCATATAGAACACTGGCCGTGTATGTTTGTGAGAAATCTATCACATCCATCCATTTTTCGAGCTTATTTTAGGTCATGCAACAAAAAATTAGGCGGATCCAAAACTCAAGTGGACCGATCTACCTAATTTTTGGTTGCATGACCTAAAATAAGCTCGAAAAACGGATGGATGTGATAGATTTCTCACAAAAATCACGGTGGATCCCACCAAGCATTCCAGCGCAAGAACTTCCAGTGAAAGCTCTTGCAGGAAATCCACGTACAGACCCAGTCGGCTTCGGACGCAATCCGCTTTCAGAATTTACATGCACATTACACACTGATTTCAGTGCGTACAAGTAGAGGTGGGCATCAAGTTGAGTTAGACTGGATTGGGTCCAACTCAACTCGATTCAAACTTTTCAATGAATCGACTCGAACTCGATCCGATCCGGGATCGAGTCCGGGCCATCTAACTAGATCCGATCCGTTGCACTACTAGCCCAACTTGAACCAAGTCCGACTCGGTCAGGGAAAACCAAGTCGGATCGGGTTGGGTACGGTTCGGATTAAGTCTTTTTAAAAATAAATAAATAAATAAATAAAATGTGATTTTCACCGTTAAAAAATTTGCAGGCCCACTATAACGGTCATTTTCCATCTAATATGTTAATAAGGTCACAACTACATGGATAAGAGGAAAAACAAATTTCATATTGATCGAAACTTCTTTGACCCTTAAAAGAGTTTCAATAGTAGATGTCCAACCCCCTGCTGCTTTTTGCAGTGTGGTCCACTTGATCTTTAGATCTGTCTTATTTTTCAGCTCAAGTCTTAAGACGAGCCTGTCAAATGGATGGATGGTTTGGATATAACACATACCTCATGATGGGACCCACAGAACTTGCTGACATCAATACAATGCTGGTGCATGGTACACCTGCCAATCCGCTTCAGGACATCTCACGTCAATACACCAGTCACTGGAGCTTAGTCAGAACTCGGTGCTCGAGGCGCCTCGAGCCATGAGCTGAGAAGAGACGGTGGTCGGTGTTCTGTGGACCCCACCACGATGTATTTATTTCATCCATGCCGGCTATCTATTTTTTTAAGTATTAAACCAAAATTGAGGTATATCCCAATCTCAAGTGGACAACGTTACATAAACAGTGTTGAATGAACCTTGTGCGGATCGGATTGGATCGGTCTGGATTGACCATTGACCCAAACTTGACTCGATGTACGGTCGGATCTGAGTGGGCCAACTCGATCCAACCCGATCCTGGCCTTCGATTGGGGTCGGATCCGTCACATCGGGTCGGATTGTGCCCAGCTCTACGTATAGGTGGGTCTCATGATTCAAGGACCCTGAGTCCAGCCCATTGGTCTGGTGGACCCCAGCTGAAAGATCACAGCCACATGTCTTTATGGTATTGTTGTGAACGTGAGCCATTGCCACCATGAATCCTCTGCCTTTCGGGTCCGGGGTCCTATTATGCAACGCTCACAAGTACATCTTGGATGATAAAGAAAAATTCAACATCGTTTTGATAATATGAAGTTGGTGGATCCAAAGTAATTAACTAACATGTTGTCAGACAAGGAGAGATGATTAAACAAAAGAACTTTATTGTGGGCTCAATGTATGGAAACATTTTCATGCATGCTAGTTGCATGCGGACATTGGCATCAACGACCATCGAATAGTTTCAGTCTAGATCATCTAAACGCCTGTGACTGGACCTATTTCCAACCAACGATCTTGCACGTCCAGTTGTTGTTTGCCACCGAGTCTATCTATAGCCTGGATCATCCAATTAGTATGATTCTTTCTATGCAGCTTATGAAGAGTGGAATGGATATATATAATATGCAGTGCAGATATATGATGTATATGGAAATGGTTCCAAATGCAACTAGGTAGAAGGGAAGGTCGTTTCTCATTAACTTTATAACCTGCTTTGATCATTTTCCAATAAGAAGAACCATTGAATTGATTAGTAGGGAACCGCACCTAGCTCGTGCACATGAGAGATAAACATGCCATGTGCACCACCTAAGGATAATAGCTTTATAATATTCCTCCTCCTTCCAGGATTGGTAGATTACATTCCAAAATTTAACCTTGTGAGAGAAGTGCCACGTGCAACACAAGTATAGGATGAGAGAGAGAGGACTAAAACGGGAGAGGGAAGAAAAGAAATGAAGGGTGTGTTATCCAAGGTAAGTAAGAAAGAGAGGAGCAGATGAATTTAATGGTGGGCAATCCATCTTACAGTTGTCTGCTGACACATGCTACTATTTTAGCTGGCATAATTTCAGCTGGTATAACGGATGAGCGGTGTGGATGATCGAAATGCATCACAGTATGACCCACTGATATTTTGCAATGTTCTTGATTTTTTGTCTCTAAATAAGTAGGTAGTCAAATCAAGCACGGAAAAATGTTGTAAATGCATAACGAAATAATTACTACCTCTTGACAGTATTTACCAATGAATCAAGAATATTTACCAATGAACTGGAAAATCAAACAAGCCCCTAGTATATTGCTGCTTTCCTTCATATTCTCCCTAGATCGATTAAGGCATATGGGCTTAACTTTCGCAAATGCATTAATTGTGTATTATATACAATCATTATTGTGGCCCCACAGAGCCTTTGTTGTACAGGTTTCCTAATAATACAAATAGTGTGACTTACATGCAAAGATGAGAGGCCGTGCAAGAAGAGAATGCTAATCACTACTACATAAATGGATACAATTCCAATTGTCATATTCACATAACTTCAAAATGCCCTAAAACACTCCTAAGCCATGTTGGAAATTCCTTCTCACATCCTTTTAAAAATCAAGGTTTAGAACATGCTTAAAACTATTTACCTGGAAAATTTGTCCAATCAAACATTATATATAAGACAATATACACATGACTTTAGTGATTTGCATGGATTGGGTATCTAAAAATACCTCAGATTAAATTATTTCAGCCCTTCAATCATTCAAAAGTTGAATTCACTTCCGCGTTTAATGGTAAAGATTAGAATATTTCACCCCTTGAATCATTCTAAGGTTGGATTCACTGTCCACGTTTAATGGGAAAGAATCCAATATTCAATGGGTTAGATCATTTTAGTATAAGAGTTTATGTGGAAGGTGAGTCTCAATGGTTTGGATCATTGAATTACCTTAATTTATATGACCAAATTTCCAACATAGTCAAAACTACACAGAGTCATGCTAACGAGAGGCGAAAAAAAAAAAGGCAAGCTCAAATAAGAAGAGGGACAAAATTTAGTGAAAAAAAAAAAAAAAAGAAAAAAGAAAAAGAAAAAAAGAAGAAGCTTGAACCAGCCATGTAAATGTCCATGAATCTGAACTAGAATGTGGATGGTTCAAATGATCATCAGCCGATGAAGCATGTCCATGAATCAAAATAGAATATAGATGGTTCAAATCACCAGTCAATCTTAAAATGTAGGCGCAACTGATGCAAACACAAGCTTGGTTTTAATATTGTCAAAAAGAGCTTAGTGGGTTTTAGGGCACTAGCCATCTTTGGTGGGACCAATCTATCATAAATACAATCTGTTTGGATTTGTAGATTAATTAGAGAGAGGTATTATTCCTCGGCGTATTCTTTAGAATGAGAGTTTTTATACAAAGGAAGAGTGAGAAAGAGGAAAGCCTCGTATTTCTGTTTTATTTTAATTTAGTGGGCGTTTGGTTTACCATTTACCATAGAAAATGGTGCTAAACACACGATGTTTACTGTTGACACTTTGGTTTGTTTTATGTCACATGTATGCGATCCCCAACATGAAAGACATGTTTTATGTACATTTGTGCACTACACCTTGGAAGCGGTCACTACAATATATGCATGCATTTGTGTTATAAACTGTCAATCATATGAGTAAAAGATTTATTTGCTTAGCTAGATTGTACCTTTTCCATACAACTGCATGTGAGTATTTACAGATAGTGCAAATTCTGGAAGATGTTTAAGAGCCGCAGGTGTTGGCACATTGGAAATTATTCTAGTTCTATCTTCACAGTTGTAATTCGTCATTACAATTTCTTACTGACAGAACGAGGTTTTTAAATGTGCTATTGGTTTCTTGAAGATTAATAAGGATCGATTTGAGCATGGTTTTAGCCAGACATGTTTCATAGCTCAAAGATGGTGCACCGAGCTGGTTCTCCTGTTGTTCATTAACAATATTAATATGTAGAATGATTAAGGAGTACAGCTCGTGGAATTGCTGGGTCCATATGAGCTTGTAAATAGCTAAAATTAAGGATAGAACGAGTAGGTGAATGTAGTAGAACACTTCCAGGATAAGTATGAAATGTAGTATTGCTTCTTCCTTTTTGAGCCCTGCAAAGTATATTAGCATTGAGGGGAGTGAGAATCTTGTGTGAAAGCATGGCATATTTAGGTGAGCTTCAGGCTGTTCATCTGGATGGCCCCGCTGTGAACATGCCCTGACCCAAAAATCAGGCCAGTCAACTGGTTAGTGGTGCTACCCATGCACAATTAAGATTGGCTTTTAAAAGAAATTGATCGGCAGGTCTGTATTCGACATGCATGTGTGGTCATCGTGATGAGCGGAGTCAGCAGACTGACAATTTCTTATGCGGGGCCATGTACATGGTGGGGTTGGCATGATGAAAGGCCCAGATCTGAAACATCTGACATTTTGACATTTTACTGCCTTTTGAATTCCTTCACAACATTCTGCATCACAAAAGCAAATTCCATTGAAGATGGACCTGACAGCCACAGGGAGTCTACAGTATGCCTGCCACTTTGTTGCTAGACCATTTCTCTCTCTCTCTCTCTCTCTCTCTTTTTTTTTTTTTTTTTTCTTCTCTAGATGTCCATGAATTAAATTACTGAATATAGTGTTCACTAAATCTATTCTTGATTACCATTTCTTAGGTTTCTCTTGTTCCCTGCTTTGCTATAATTCTATTTTTTCCTCATTCTTACCATTTCTAGTGCAGGGCGTTGACCCAAGAATCAAGGTGAAGGTTTGGCCTTTCCTACTTAAGAGTGTAAGAGTGTAAGACCGGGACAAGGCTGACGTGCTCTCAAAAATCATGGGGATTCAAGAGTAAAGTGGCCCACCACAAGGAACAGAGGATATTGGTATGCCTACCATTGAATTAATCAAGCTGACATTTGGTTTTCCCATTCATCCAGGTTGGACTTACCTTATGAACGGGTTGGATGGCATATAGACATCATGGTGGGCTCCAGCCAGGTTTCAAGAGTGAGGATTCCCCAATTTTCTCTATGGTGCGGCCCGCTTGAATTTTGGACTGGGCGGATTTTTGGACTCATGTCCTAACATGAACTGTAGCAAATGATGGTCGGAGCGGATGCAACACACACATAACGGTGGGTCCCTACAGAACTTCTTGTTAGACGGTAGAGGTGGGCAAAATAGATTGGATCCGGTGGATCCGACCCGATCTGACCCGATCCGAACCGAACCGACGGTCTGGATCAGTCATGATTGAGTTGGGTAATTCAGATCCGGATGAATTTCGGATCGTGGTGGATCCAAATCGATCCGATCCAAAATCCGATCCGAATGGATCCGGACCGACCCATCCGGAATCGGTATTATATAAATGCATTTTAGGTTTTTTTTTACCCTAAACCTAAAAAAAAAAAAACACGACTCGATCTCTCTCTCTCTCTCTCTCTCTCTCTCTCTCTCTCTCTCAACGCTCCAACCCCCGCCGATTCCCTCTCCCAAACCCTCACACTCCAACCCCCACCTATTCTCTCTCTCTCTCTCTCTCTCTCTCGCTCTCTTCTCTCTCTCTCTCTCTCTCTCTCTCTCTCTCAACGCTCCAACCCCCGCCGATTCCCTCTCCCAAACCCTCACACTCTAAACCCGCCTAATCTCCTCTCTCTCTCTCTCTCTCTCTCTCTCAAAGCTCCAACCCCCCTCCTATGCCGATGCGTGTAATGTCGTTTGGAAGGTGACCCCGCATCGGCCAGCTAGCTGGCGTCAAAGCTCTTTGGCCCACCATGATGTATTTTTAAGTCCACGCCGTTCAAAGATCTCTCAAAGCTCTCACGCACCATCAGACATCAGGTATCTCTCTCCCATTCTCTCTCTATCTCCCATTCTCTCAAGCGCAGAAATTGGAGAGTTAGAGCTTCTAATTTTAGGAGTTTTAGGGCCACAGATTTAGGGTTTTTATGGTTATAATTTTGGAGGTTTTAGGGCCACAAAAATAGTGTTTTTATGGTTATGATTTTGAGGATTTTAAGAATTTTTTTTTTATGGATTTTAGAAGAATTATGAATTTTAGGGCTTCTGGGGTAGTAAATTCTCTCTCTAATCTCCCATTCTCCCACTCGGTTTTTCTGACCGAGTCGGACTCAGATCGGATCAAGCAATGAACATTTCGGATTGGTCCGAGTCAGGTAACCCTGACTCGGTCCCGGATCGGATCGAGTTCGGGTCAAGCTATTAAGATTTCGGATCGGATCGAGTTGGACCCAATCCGATCCGATCTGGACCGATGCCCAGCTCTATTGGACGGTCACTATACAACAACCATACTGGGAAATTCTCATCCTATTGCAATAAACTTCCACAGCTAAATCAGGTGTGAGAACATTGACTTGACTACCAACTGCGTGGGCCACCACCTTATGATCAAGCGACGAAAGTGCAGTCCTAGCATGATCTTGGCCTTGACAGTCATCCCATCTTGGAGCAACGGTTGTTAGGGGCAGGACCACAGGCGCCTTAAACCAATCAGGGGGCCCCAACAACTGAAGCTGTCCAATCAGGTTGGAAGGGTGACACACGGAGGGACGTGATGATATCGATCGCTGTCTCCCTTACGGATAACTACTACGAATCCATGGAGTTCTGTAGACTCCTCGTAGAGCTTTCTCGAATTTGTGGAATAAAAAATTAAAAATAATTTTTAATAAATTAAAAGTAAATGGATTAATTATAAAAACAAAATTACAATCCTTTAAATAAGTATTCTAAACAAGTTTTAGACTCAAACTCTCTAATAATATGACTTACTATAAATAGTAAACTTACTATCTATAGACTGTCATAATTCCTACTAGGCTTCATTGTTTTGGCCAAAAATAGTAAATGCCCATTTGGCCTTACTACATTGTTCTCTTAATTTTTCTAAGCCCTTTTCATATTGGGCATAATTCCTAAAACTTAAAGGATCAAAAGTTATAACTAAACTAAAACTTACTATTTATAGTAAAAATGAAATTAAAATGTACTTCTAACCATCCATCCATCCATGAAATCTCACAAATCTGGCAACCCGACATAATAGAGTTGGTTCGGTAAAATAGTTTCTTCTATACAAAATCATATGTGATACATTGAAAAACTCATTCCAGTTTGCGAGATATGATTGTTTTATGTTGTATTTGATGTCTTAAATCTAATCAAATTCTACGTAGACTTTTCGCGCAATTGCGAAAGTGCGAGATTTGTTCCGATTTCATTTATGATTCTTTTTTATTTTATTTAGGATTCTTCCTAAAACTATATATATGGGTGTAAATGGGATTGAAAGATATTATTCTAAGGGATTCTAAGGCTTTCTAAAAGGGTTCTAGGGTTTGCAAATGGTGTAGCAAGGGTGAGATTCAAGCTTGTTTGAATCGAGTAAGTCTTTTCTCTTTGTAATTTCTACTTTCATAGTGAAGATTTGTCGCTTTGTGCCGTAGTTTTTTTCTGAAAAGGTTTTCCACGTTAAATTTTTGTGTTCTCTTATGTTTGCTTGGAGCTCTTAGATTACTATCCTAAATCCATCTCTGTGTGATTCCGCAGTCTAAAACCCAACATTTTAAGGTTAAGACGGTCCTGATCACTTTCGCCTCCGATTGGCCCTTCTCTTGTCCATCTTTGCCATGAAAGTGTCCACAACCCTCTCTACATCAAAGGGCTACAAGAAGATCTTACACCAAGATTGAGGTGTGGACTGATCATTTTTATCCTAACGAACCAGAGAAAAACTCAAAACAACATTTGTGATGATTCATACTCATGCACTCAGAAATTGGTACACAGCACAGATACAACTCAAACTAAACAGTCCCAATCGTGGCTCCCACTTCATATGGCCCATACATTTCTGAATTCAACAAATTAATAACTGTCCACTAGTCAGACGTTAGGATTGTTCAATCAATATATTTTGAGATCATCACCATCTACAGTGGGCCACATGATCAGCAGTGGTTTCTTGATAATGGTAACAAAATCAAAGAGCTTGTTTCTCCGAAGGAGGCTAGTATAAGTAAAATTTATCTTTTATAATTCCTTTTCATAGTAAATTTTGTTGTCACTTTATATTGTAACTTTTCCACATGGGTTTTTTTTAAGGAAACAATAGATAAAGAAATGAACTAAAAACGCAACAAATATTAACATCATCCAAAACTTCCGTAGCACCACAAATGTTTTAATCCTCATCTTTTTTCCTAGCGGCCTACTTGTTGAGTTTTGGATCTACCTCATTTTTAAGCTCATGTCTTAACATGATATATATTGCAAAACAAATAGCCCACCTAGCTTCCTACTGCAGGAAGTCCCTGCTGCCAAAGGCTTTGGCAGGCAATCGGGTCCATGACCAAACAGCCCAGTTGCGGGTAGGGCTGTCAATGGAGAGGGCCTGTCCCACTTTGGTCTGGGCCCGGGTTTAAATTTTAAGCCCGTTTATAAACCAAGCCAAGCATTTCGTCATATACCATAGTTGATGGGCACGCCTAATGAACAACCCTGATCTGCAACACAGTAGGTGACAAGGCTCGGGTTGTAGATTTCCATGTGGGCCAGGCTTGGATAGACCTCATCTAATCGATCCGGATCTGACCCGTTAACAGCCCTGATTGGAGGCCGGTTCCTCTACAAGTCATTGTCGAGTAACCTTATCTATAAAGGTTGTGTGTGGGGCACACCATGATATGTATATCCAATCCAACCTGTTCAGCAGACTTTCTCCATTGTGAAAGCTGGACACCCAAAAGATCAGGCAGATCCAACCATTGGGTGGACCGTCACATTAATTTGAAAGTTTTGGGGTGGTGGTGGTCCATTGTTTTATATGGGCCCACCTAATGTTTGGATACTCCTGATTTTGAGCATCATGGTGGGTCTTACTTTATGCGCAGTACAATGGGATACTGGTGGGCCTCAATGTGTGCCCTTCTTGTAGCATGAACATGACCTGTCCCCTTAATCCAGGATGGTCCATTGACTGGATGGGCCCATGCATGCACGTTCCCGGTCCAATCTCATACACATGTTCCACGTTGGAACCCATGCAACGATTCGCTTCTTGGTCTGTGTGATTCTCAGCATTGTTCCATCACATGTACAGAGATCTCGGTGCTGAAAAAGGTCTGTGGGGCGGGGCCCACCATGATTTATGTGTTTTATCCTCCGTCCATCTATTTTACATTGTCCACCTCCTTTTAGAGCATGATCCCAAAACTGAGGTGGATTCAAATCTCAAGTGGACCACACCACAGGAAACAGCCGTGATTGAACTCCCACTATTAAAAAGTTCCTAGGGCCCGTTGTAATGTTTAGTTTCCATCCAACCTATTAATTAGGTCACACAAACCTGATATGAAGTGAAAACACAAATATCAGCTTGCTCCGAGACTTTTGTAGCCCTCAAGGAGCTTTTAAGGGTGGGCGTTCAATCACCATTTTTTCCCTGTGGTGTGGTCCACCTGAGATTTGTATGTCTCATTTTTTAATGTTAACTAAATGAGCTAGCAAAATGGATGAACGGCATGGATAAAATACATACATCATCGTTGGGCCCACAACATCTACCAGTACCGAAATCCGTACTGGAGGGGTCAGTACCTAATCCGAGTCCGACATTGTGGTGGTGGTGGGATCAAGTGCAAACCAATTCCCAACAACCGTCCCATCTCCTAGATTGGAAGATCCTAACCACGCATGTTGGTACATTTTTAAGTGAATGTGGACGGTTGCTTCATTTCTGTCTTAACCGTCTAACTGCAGACCAAAACTAAGAAGCGCCTATGATTGTCCTGTCAAAAGAATTTTTGACGCACGGTTCATCCAAGGTGGGGTCCAGCAGATTAGTGGTCTAGATTGCTGAACAACAACGGTGTTTATTTGTCTTGTGCAAAGAGGCCTGTCAGCTATCATCTTATAATTAATATCTTTTAGTGTTAGCCATTTCCGATAATTAAATATCTGAAGTATTGGAAGCGGACTGCGTGTGACCCTGGGCACAGAGATATCTTGGTAACAGGACTGTGTGGGGCCCATAGAGATGTCCATGACAAATCTACTCTACTCCCTCCATCTGTTGATTTCCATGACAAATCTATTCCGTCCATCTGTTTTGAAAGACCACGGTAGGACAGGATTCTAGAAATAAGTCAGATCTAAAACTCGTGTGGTGCATGCCACACGAAAGAGTGGGGATTGTAGGTTTGGCAGTGACCGAAGTTTTGTATCAGAATAATATTTATTCCTACAGTTTATCTGAGTGCTAATACTTCTATGAATAGTTTGGATCATATAAACATCATGGTCAGCTCCAGGAAGGTTTCAACGGTGGAGATTGTTATTCCCATTGTTTTATTGATGTGACCCACCTGAGTTTCGGATCTGCCTAATTTTTATAATTCTTCCTACTGTGGTCTTTCAAAACAGATGTACGGAGTGGATTTGTCACAGAGATCTGTGGACCCCACACAGCCCCCGACCACAGAGATCTGTCTGTACTCAGGGTCACTGGCAATCCGCTCCCTTAAGTACGAGTTAATTAGACTGGGATATCCATCTGAGGGTCCATATTCAATTTTAATGTGTTACATGTTGGGCCGACGGGCGTGATTTTGGGCCATTCATTTGAAAGGTAGGTTCAACTCCAGGAATAGCCCAGATCTCACACATATTCTTTGTTATCACGTGTACCGAGAAGAACCTTTTAAATCTCAAGTGCGCGAATCCTGTTCGCGGTCCTCTGGTCTCCTTGAGCCTATGCCCCAGTAGAATAGGGTATCCCAGACATAACACGTGGGTGAAAGATTCCCGCTTTTCATCAGGTTGGCCGACAGTGTAATTGACCATGTTCTACGGTTCGAGAATCATGGGGTCCGTCCATCCACTAGATCACAAGACAGTGGAGGATGTGGACCGTTGGCCAATCTTCGTAAATGTGAAAACCAAACTGATTTTTGTGCCATCACATTTCCATGGCTGGGCCATCATATGAACGACTCGGATGTTGCAATCAAGTCAGGAAGTAGCCATCGGAAATATATTTCCTCCTGTAAACAACGAGAAATGCAAAATACTACACACCTGCACGCATGAACACGTGCCACGGTGGCGCATGTGTGCAAGAGCGAGATTCCCATCGTGAAACGACCTCATATGTACGGAAAGAGCGGGGATCGCGTAGTAAGTCGGTATGCAGCGTACTGAATAAAATACGTGGGGCCCACCATGATGTATTTATCTTATCTACGCGCGTCCATCAATTTTTCTAACTCATTTTAAGTTACCATGACAAAATTTACCATGACAAAATTGACGCATACCCAAAGCTCAAGTGGACCACACTGCCAGAAATAGTGGATATTTAATGCCGACTATTGAAAACTTCCTGGGGCCAAAGAAGTTCGGTTTCCATTTATCCATGTCTTTGTAATCTTATGAACAGTTAGGATGACAAATAAACATCACGATGGGACCTTAAAAGATTTCAACGGTGGACGGCGTGGATAAGACATCCATCATGGCGAGCCGCCACAGAGTGGAAGCGGATTGCGTAGTGAGTAACTCACTATGCTTACCTCAGTGAGTAAACTCTGTGGGGTCCACCATGATTTATATATTTTATACTTTCTGTCCATCCATTTTATCAGATAATTTGATGAATCGAGACAAAAAAGACGACGCATATCCAATGTTCAAATAGACCACACCACCGAAAACAGTTGAATTGAACGTCTACCGTTGAAAAATTGTTAGGGGCCACATAAGTTTTGGATAAGCTTATATTTGTGTTTTACTTCATCCATGTCTGTATGATCTCATGAGCAGGTTGGATGACAAATAAACATCACTGTGGGGCCTAGAAATGTTTCCACCCACTGTTTCCAGGTGTATGATCTAAATCTTTGGATGTGCTTCAATTTTGGGATAATTAAACCCCTTAAATTAGATGGAAAAACAGATGGACGGTGTAGATATACCACATACATTCAAGGTGGTCCCAACTGAGTTTACTCAGTACGATGAGAGCGTACGCAATCCGATTTCCCACGGGGTTTACTAGTTACGAAAATGGATAGTTTGTCTCCCACTGTTAGGAAGTTATCTGTTACCCGGGTAATAGCTTAGTAGATGTTAACTTCACTGTGTGGGGCCCAATTTAATGAGTATGTTTCATATCCACGTCATCCATCCGTTTTTTCATCTCATTTAATGTTGTAACGTCAAAATTTAAGCAGATCCAATCCTCTTTTGGACCACGCCATTGGAAAAAGTGGTTAATGGACATTAAAAGATTTTTGAAGGCTATAAAAATTTTGAATCTTTGTATTTTCCCTTCATTCAGTTTTGGTTGACCTTATCAATGAGTTGGATGGAAAATCAACATTACAGATCTGCTTACAGTGGGCCTTGGGGAGTTTTTAATTGTGAGCAATCAATTATCAAAGTTTCTTGTGGTGTGGTCCACCTGAGATTTTCATATGGTTAATTTTTAGTGCCGTGTCTTAACATGGACTGTAAAAACTGATGGACAGAGTGGATATACAACATATGATCAAGGTGGGCCCTACGGTTAGGGTAAGCGCCCCAGACTTTGGGGACATCTCCATCCATGGTGGACATCAGACCAACGGTCTGGATCACCAGACCATTGGCCTCTCATTCACGTAGCATAAACAAAATGGAGGCACTTTACAAGCATACCTAGTGCCAACTTGGAAACTGTGTAGGATATCAGACCGATGCATGAGGTGGGCCTTACCTTAAGATTACCTGGCACGAAATCAGATGCGTCCAATCATCCAGCACACCATTCTGAGGCCCACCTCTCATGCACTAAAGCGTCCTACGTGCCTGCTAGATTGGCACGTGTGCCGAATCTTTAAGGCCTTAGGTAGCGCAGTGAACGACCCAGGCCAGCTAACTACTTTGATTTATTTCTTGGTCTGATCATACGGCCCACTACCATCACGTGGCCCTGAGAAATATTAGACCAAAGACCAGTGAATGACAGCCACAAACGAACCTGGATTAGCTTGGGCGGGCCTGAATAGAGAATGTGGTAAAATCGGGCCCAGACCCAGGACTAACTTTTAGGCCCGTGGAGCATATTGGCCATAAAAATAAAGATTCCAGTGTGAAAAGGATCAGATTTATCAAAATCAGCTGATCCAGTTCGTTAGAACGGCCGCACCATCAAGATCAATGGATGACAACAATTTGATTTTATGTTTAGCCCACCTGATGACTAAATCAGTCTGATCATCACTCTGGGTGATCTTCAAGATGGGCCCAACCTTTTACACGGCTCGGATTTTCTATCCATATTACAACCTGGTGGAGAAAAGGTGTTGTCCGTTAAACCACTAAGAAGCACGCAATACCCAGGGGTGCAACGTCGTCCGGCCCAGTCAGGTTAATTAAAGATAAATATTCAATAATTAAGTTAATACAATTTATAAATATTTTAAATAATGATATATAGATAAAATAAAAGAATAATGAAAGAAAATTATCTACCATCTTTCCTGCCAGGACTTTTCTTGTTTGTAGCGTGACAACCCTAGGCCCTGTAATAAGATCGCCTTTATGGAAAATCAGGTTAATCCAAGCCACACAAAGTATGTAGATTGCCTACTTATGGCCAAACTGGTATACCTTTTGTGAGAGGTTATCTTCCTAATGGTGCAACTGCTTTTTTCTGTACGGTTGTTTTACAAAAGTGGCATCTTGGCGGGAAAGATGGTACATTACCATGTGTTCTTATACTTTCTTGTGCACTCATGTAGGCTTGGATTCAGGTTAGGTTGGGTTACCCTAACCAGTCCGACCTAAGTCAGTTGGAGGTCGAGCCGGCCCCACCCGAGTTGCAGAAGCAGATTACCCATTGAGAAACTCAGTATACTTGATTATACTAAGTAAACTGTTGGACCATCCATCCGTATTTTCAGCTTATTTTAGAGGTTGAACCCAAAATTGAAGCATATCCAAATCTACCACACCATAGAAAACAGTAGGGATAACAACGTCCGCTTTCAAAACCTTCCTACGGCTATGGTGATGTTTATTTATCATCTAACTTATTAATAAAGTCACAAAGACATGGATGCGGGGAAAACAAAATTATCAGCTTGATCTGAAACCTTAATAGCCATTAATAAGATTTCAACAATAGATGTGTTTAATTCACATTGTCTACTATAGTGTGGTCCACTTGAGATTTGGATATGCTGTGAATTGTACCGCAAGACACTTTCATAGACAGTCAAGCGTGGGGACAATGACCTAACAAAAAGTTTGGTGGGCCTCAACTAAATGATCTAAAATTGATTATAATGTGGGACACTTTTACGCCGTTCTATCTCCGATCAATGATCAACTACTGTTAGTGTTGGATCATAACCTAAAAGCCAATCAAGTGTTGGGATCCCTACCTGATTATCCAAAACTCAAGTAGGCCACACCGGAGGAAATAGTTGAGATGGGATGTCCATCATTAGATTTTTGTGGGGTTCCGATGGTGCTTATATGCCATCCAATCCATTCATCTGATGTGCCTCATTAGGATGAAAGGATTACCCAAAAATCCCACTGTTCCAAAACTCAGGCGGCCATATATATATATATATATATATATATATATATATATATATATATAGGGAAAAGGTACTATGCGCTCAACCTCACGGTAAGCTCCCATGAGGTCAAGCTGTGTGGGCCCCACCATGATGTGTCTCGACCATCAACACCATACATTTGACGGGTCCCCCTTTAAATTATGGGATATCCCAAAAATCAACCGTATACGGAACTCAGGTGGGCCATACCATCTAAAATATTCATGTGAAGACATACCAAAAACATATAAAAGCACTTGGTGGGGATCACCTGAAATTTGCATGCGTCTGAAACTTGGTCTGAAGCCTCATCCAAGTGGGACACACATAATGGATGGGCTGGATTTGCAAACCACATCTCAGTGGGCCCAAAAAATGATTATAAATGTTTTAATGGTGCACTACCCTTCTCAATTTCTGTATGTGGTGTGGCCCACACAAGTCACGGACTGACTTGATTTTTGAGACCTAGGCTCACGATGGAATGGTGCATCTGACTGATGGGGTAGATGTTCGAAATGCATCACGGTGAGGCCCACACAGCTCGACCTGATGGGACGTTCCTATCAACTTGAGCGCATAGTACCTTTTCCCATATATATATATATATATATATATATATATATATATATATAGAGAGAGAGAGAGAGAGAGAGAGAGAGAGAGGAGAGAGAGAGAGAGAGAGAGAGAGAGTGAGTTTGCACACGGGTCATGGGCGTCTAATTCGTACGGTCCATGTGATGCGGCATCCCATGAAACCCCAAGTTATCAATTTTCACCTTGATCTAAAACTCTGGTGGAGCCATAGCAAAGAGAGATGAAAATTAAGAGAGAAAACTATTTGCTTTTTCCGTGGCCCACCAGAGTTTTGAATCAAAGTGAAAGTTTGGCCGTTTCATGAGGTGCTGCATCACCTAGACTGTTCAGATTTTGGAACCACGTCACGTTTGATGATTTGCTGTTTTGCGCAGATGAGCATTCATTCAGAATATCTATATAATATTAAACTGGATGACCCACACAAGTGTTGAATCTGACTGATTTTTGAGATCTAGGCCAAATAAGGAATAGTTTAGCTGATGGAAGGTGTTAATTTCACACATGTTAAATCATTCCCCCATGCTAGAATGAGGTTGCTAGATCAGATCTCACCATTGCAATTTATCTTTCTATTTAATTTGCTTAGCGAGTCTATTATACTACTAGATCCAAGCCATCTATTTGCCAGTCTCAAAAGTGCCCTAGATCGAGAATCAGTCTGCATCACTGATCAGGTGGGCCATAAAGAAAAAAAAAAAAAGAAACAAACAGAGGTTCAAAACAATTAGCCAACGGTCAAATACTCAACACACACTTATCCCCGGCCACATGATGACAGACCAGATTGATTATATATATAGGACCAGGGATGTTCATGTCATATATGGCCCATATAATGGACTCCTTAGATGACACACACGTGCATCATATCTCCACACGCATGGAAAATTGGAAAACCTCAATTAACCATAGTCATTTATGTTCATTTCTTGTGCAACACTCTATGTATATGCATCTTTATGTAATAATCTCCCTTTTGAAGGCCCACCAAACGGATTCCATTCCTTTCTCCACTCTAAGATGGCTGGATTGCGTCTTTGAGATGCTCCAATCAGTGATGGTCAAACGGTCAAACCACCTTAACAAAAGGGAAAAAAAAAAAAGAAAGTATTTTGATACTCTGGCTGAGTGTGATGGTTGATACCCAGGTGCTTAGAAATTGTACATGTGGTGTACACTAACTCCAATTGGTCAGCCCAAATTGCTGGTTCTACTTTAGGTAGGTCGTCAACTAAGATTCAGATTGATCGAGCCATCCTGATCTTTAATCAACGGTTATTTTTTCGTTGAGCTAACTCTGTTGATTATCTTTTCATTTTGACCGTCCATTAAATGTGTAATTTCTAGTTTACAAGCCATCTAAAGTGGGACCCACAATTTAGACAGTTTATTTTAAGTTCCCTAGATGCAAACATGCAGTTTCATATTGCAAGCAGATCAACTATCACCATCTGCCAGAGTATCAATGTTTATTCAAAGGAAAGGCACTTCTTCCGCCCTTGATCTTACAAAATGACAAAATTCCCTTCAAATGCGAGTAACTATCATGTCATACATCATAATCCACCTTAATCCTGAAATTAGTATAGATTTATATTTGATAATCTTGCCCTGGGTCGATATTCAATGAGGGCCCACTCATCTGAGGGGAAAGAACACGTGTTAGAAATCTGGGCATACATCAAATGTGTCAAAGATCCGGGCCATTCATTGGGTAGGGAAATTGCATACACTGGCGGAATATTTTTTTTCAACTGCTTTTTTTATTCATGTTTCCACATTATTTTTGGTCCATGTTACGTTCACAAATTTCCTTGGGTGATGAATGGCCTGGATCTCTGACAAATGTTCCGTCCCCTTCAATATCTGACACGTGTCCCACACCTTCACATGAGGGGTCACTATTGACTCACTACTTATTTTAGCAAAATCAGTACATTAATTAAGTGTCTGCATCAGGAATGCTTCTAGAGAGAAAAAGTAATTGATAGTCGGGATTAGTGTGATGCTCCATACACATGCGTCCCAGAACTCGTATCAGCGACATGCATGTAGGATGTAGCTCTACCCCCAAAAATTTACTGAACGTATGATTGGTGAACTTGTAATAATGGACGGTCGTAAAGGAAAACAATTAACAATCTGAATTTTACAAATTAAAGAATGTCGTTTTGTCAGAGATGAGTATATATCCTTTATTCAATCCAATTTTAGGTGTTACCTATCTATTGTGGGTCCCAGTATTTGAGCGGTTTGATTTGAAGTGCATATGTGCCTCTTGTACGATTGCTACGTGGATGCATGTGAAAAGAAAATAATAATAATAATAATAATAATTTAATCTCTGCACACACGTTGAGCTTGGTAAGCCCACATGCACTTAGGATAGGGCGTGCGAGCCTGACACTTGTACGACACCTAGTCAGCCCTTCAGGTGGGCTCACCCTGTAGATGAGTTCTCTCGAGAATAAATCCGATTCGTTCATCAGATGGGCCACATGTGTACATCTAATATGGGCCGTTGGCTACTCTTTTTAAACAACCATTCTTTTGGTTCATTTGTAGCCAACGTGATGAGCCAATCAGCCTGATTTGGATCTAGATAGTGGGACCCACTTAATGCAGGGTGAGGATTGAGTACTACCCCCACCAGGACCTGGCTAGCGACGGACGGTCTTGTCAGAGGATGTGTGGGCCCACTGTGATCTATATGTTTTATCCACGCCGTCCATCTATTTTGAAAGATCATTTTAGAGCATTAATCCAAAAAGGAAGCAGATAGAAGGCTTAAGTGGACCACACCACATGAAGCAGTGGGGATTTAAGGCCTACCGTTGAAAACATCTCAGGGCCACAGAAGTTTTGGATCAAACTGATATTTATGTATTCTATGTGACCTTATGAACAGGTTGGATGGCAAATAAACATCACGATGGGCCCGTTTTCAACGGTAAGAGATTTCAATCCCCACTGTTTCATAGGGTGTAGTCCACTTGATCAGCCTTTGATTTGCACCTAAAATGGTCAGTCAAAATAGATAAACGGCCTGGATAAAACATATAAATCACAGTGGCCCCACAGAACCCCTGACATGACCGTCCGGCTCTAGCTAGGTCCTGGTGCGCCCCTTATGCATAGACTCGAATGTGTAACAGACAATGGATTCATGTGTAGAGACGTGTATGTGGGCTCACCGAAGCTCCACCACAGGTTCGAAATCATGCATACATAAATTACAACTTTAAAAACAATCGATTCCTACTGAAACTCATGATTCTCGCTTTGGAAGATGACATCCAGCCCATACAGGAATTATAAAATCAGTAGCTTTCCATAAAGGTTAAGAATCTTCCAACCATGCAAAGGAAGAGCTACAACAAGGCTTTTTCTATTTAAATTTACTTTAAATGAGGCTCATTTTGAAAATTTCTTTTGAGACTTGAATGAAATTCTAGCCAATTTTGTTTATCAGTGAGGATTGTTTTGGTAATTATATTGGATAATATAGAATATAATCCTATCTCGTGTTCCACTTTAAACTAAGTATCTAAAACCTTATCTCACCTTATACTGTTTTTATTCTGTTCTGTCGTACCCCAATTGGTTTCTAAGACCTACTCACCTTAATGGGCCCCACATGCTCACATGGTCAACTGATTTGGACATTTGGAAATCTCAGGACCACCGTATATTTACGACGGTCCAGTATTCGCATTATGTCTACCTTTGATTTTTTTATTTGAATGCCGTCATTGAAAATTTTCCTTTCAACGTTTTAAATGCATGTATATATACACATCGAAATGTTTTAAAACTCAGATGGCAGAACCATGATGATATAACTAAATTAATCAAAATTACTTAAAATTCAGAAAATATAAAAGCTAACAATTCCCATTCAAATAGTCGGTTGGACCAACAAACCTATGTGACCCAAGCAAAACAAAAAAAAAAAATTCCTACAGCAACCACAGACTTGAGGTATTGAAAACAGTTACGCATTATATTATATGGGATAACGGTGGGAACCATTACATTTGCTGCATTGATCAACGAATTTCAAGCTCCATTGCACTGCCGGGAAAATTAACAGATGTTGGCACTACCAGTAGTTTGAGGACTTGGATTGATCCACCTCAGTGGTAAGATGAGGTGGTGAGATTTGATTGGTGGGGCTGTACACTGTTAGGGATGGGCTGAGCACAACATGGCTAGAAACCAGCGATGTAGGTGAGACCCTAGCCATAGGGGCCCACCTCAATGTATACATTGTATATCCATGCCGTTTATATGTTTTTATAGCTTATTTTAGCCCGTTCTTCCAAAACTAAACTAGATTCAAATTTCAAGTGGACCACACTATAGGAAACAATGGTTATCGACCATTAAAAAAAATTATAGACTGAATAAGTTTTAAATCAAGCTGATATGTGTTTTTTTTTCCTTTCAACTAGGTCTGTGTGACCTTGCTAACAGGTTGGAATATGTTCAATAAACATTAATTATGGTGGACATTAGGAAGTTTTTAATGGTGAGCATTATGAAATTTGTATCTAATCCATTTTTTAGACTGAATGCTAAATAAGGTCTAAAAATAGATGGACGGTGTTGCTATTCACATTGAGGTGGGCCCTATAGTCAGGGTCTGATGTAGGGGAAGAGCGTGAAGGGATAACGAGAAAGGTCACCGTGTATCTCAAGTGTGCAAGCCTTGAATTGGCAGGGTGTAATGAATCTTGAATCCGCAAACAATAAAGCAAATTTTGAAATAATTTTATTGATGTTTCTAAAACAAATTACAATACTTTAAATAATAGAACATGAACCTAATTAAGCGTCCTAATTTGACAAAATAAAAACTTACCCAAAATAGTAAAAAATATTGAAAATAGAAAGTTCTAATTTAATTTTTCTAGATGATTCTTGACATGATAAGAAGAAAATCCTAAGAAAACATCACATACTAAAACTCTAAGATGAAAGAGATACTTCCAACCTAAAACTTACTAAATAGCAAGTTTTTCATAAAACTATGATTTTGAATAGGAGTAAGTTGTTTTCTCTTAAAACGAAGTGACGCAACCCGCTTGCAAAGGTCAATTGGCCTCGGGTGGCCTATTCTAATCAAAATTCAAAGGTCATGCATCCCGTGATGATACTCGAAACAAAATTTATGGTCGATTTATGGTTCATACTTCGAAGGATAATTTTTCTCGATCCAGAATGAATTTCTTCGATATGGACGCACTAGGGGCCTAGTTACGTCATGCCCTGTGTAGGATTCGGCCCGATCTAATGGACTATGTCTGCTTTCGTTTGGACTTCTTACGGTCCATCTATATTAAGAATTAGTCTGTGGCCCCACTCTATATCAGGGTCTCACCCCACATCGCTGGTTCTAGGGTCCCAGCCAAGTGGCCTGGGTCTTTTTAAAGGTTTTTGGGCTAAGTACGTACTCGACCCAACTTTGACAGTGTATGGCCCTACCAATCAAATCTCACCATGTCCAGGTGGATTATGAGCTCATCAACATCTAATTTGCATCTTTCGGTTAAACATTTTGGGAATAACATAGTGGGGCCTCTCCATTGAGCTCACGTGCCATCTACTTCAATTATACATGTGTATTGGGATCCTATCGTGGATGCTCGTGATTAAAAATTTTACTGATTGGATGACCAAAGCCATCACTTTATATGCTTCTGCCCATAGACAATAAGGCCAATTTTATGTACCGTTTGTAAAATAAGCTTATTCTGCCACTAATTTGTGGGCCTATTATATATGATGTGTGTATGAATCCACTCATCATATAAAATCAGGCCCACATGAAACTCAGGTGGGACACACCATATAAAATCATGCCTAAATTCACTAGAATCATGTGGCCTATTATGAATTTTAAAATAACCTAATTTTTTGTGTCCATTCATCATGATGGGTGTATCTTATGAGTGGATTTGATGGAATATACAAAATACGGTTTGGCCATGACACTCTAGGAAGTTCTAATGGTATGCTTCCTGCCCCTATCCCAATTGTTCTATTTGGTTTGATCCACTTGTGTTTTGGATCAATTCCATTTATGAAAAACTAATGAAATTAAAGGGCACACCTTACCCATGGTGGATGAGGTCCTAATTACATCATGGTGGGCTGGAAAATATAGTCCTAGAATAAGCTATCTCGAATATGTAATTATGGTCATCTTCTTCATTGCATCAAAATGCACATGAAGATGAAAAAAAGCCCACTGGGGATGTTATATTCTTAACCACAAAGAAAGAAAGTATTGTACACATAATGAGATCTCTAGATTTGATAAATTAAAGTTTTTAGGAGAGGAAATTTGTTCAACTTAGGATTAGGAGAGGAGATTTATTCAACCTAGGGTTGATGGAGAGAGAGAGAGAGAGAGAGAGAGAGAGAGAGAGAGAGAGAGAGAGGTGATCAAAGCTACTTAAGGCCTATTTAACATCTCTTATCTAATCTAATAAGAGCTACTCTAATAAAAGCCAGGAAATTAAGACTTTTGATTCTTGCACTTATTTTACAATAAGCTCGTTTGATAAAATAAATTTCTCGGAACAAGAAAATTTTCTTATTTGAAATAAGCATTTGGTAAAACATTAAACAATAAGAGCTTTTTCTAAGGTAGTTGTTAGTTTTAAAAATTGCAACAACTCTATCATGAACAGATACACCTTCATGCTTCTCACCTTAGATGCTGGTCGTCCACCATGTTGAAGAGTGGATGTTAATTGTCCACCATGTGGCGCCCACCTTTGATGTGGACCATCCATTATGTAGGGATCGCTTTGGATATAAACCATTCATCATTAGTGGCCGACCTTTAATGTGGACATTCCATTATGTGGGACCCACCTTGATGCAGGTCATCCATCATGTGAGGCCCACCATCAATATTAATTATCCTTCATGTAGGGCCCTTCAATGTCCATTGATCATCAAGTAGAGCCCACAATTGATGTGTCCATGTGTGGACCCTGCCTTTGAAGTGGATCATCCATCATGCGAGGCCTGCCTTGGATGTGGGGTATTCATCATTAGGACCAACCTTTCATGTGAATTGTCCATTATGTGGGTCCCACCTTGATGTGGATCTCCATCATGCGGGGCCACACTTTAATGTGGGTCATCCATCATGCGGGGCCCACCTTGATGTGGACCATTCATCATGTGAGGCCCCACCTTCAATATGGGTCACTCATCCTGTGCACCACTTGGGGGTGAGAGAGAGAGAGAGAGAGAGAGAGAGAGAGAGAGAGAGAGGATAGAAGGGGACAAATTTAGAATTTTTAAAATATTAAAAGCCTAAACCTCTCCTTGCTTAAGCTAATTAAGCTCTCGAAGAAAAAGTAATATATCATTACTTATTCTTTAAGAGCTTATTTGCTAGGCTTTACCAAAACAACTTATTTTCAAAATAAGAGTTTATTTTTTAGAAATAAGTTAATTAACTCTTATTAGTATAGATGATGATCGATGAATGACCTCTAACTCATATATCTCTTATATTATAGTAGTAGTGAGGTGTACTAAATTACCTCGCTCCCTCCTAATAAGAAAATTCAATCTTCACCCTCCAATCAAGTAGGATTAGTATGAACCTCTAAGACTATAATCCTCCCCAGAAGATGACATCGCACCAATTTCATAGTGAACAAAAAATGATTTATCCTAATTTCTAACCACTTATCTTAAATTGTTGATTTGATTACACTTTATCGAGCACATTTGATTCTATTTATGCATACGCATAAATCTAATGTTTCGATTGTGACGTATACTTATCAATTTTTAAGTTCGAGCAGATTTCATCTTTGTAAGCTTGATTGATCAAAATTCCATTTGATCTAATGCCTTAGATAAGTCTTCACTAGAGCATATCTATAATCATCATATCATCCATCTTCATTACCAGTTTTTGATTTGGTTACTTTCCCAGTGTGCTTTTTATCCAATCGAATCTGTATGCATGGCTTTGAGAATGCATGCCAAGTAACGCCATCTCTTCATGACCTTGCCATGTAGAGTAGAGGAATAAGATATAAGAGTCACCTACAAGACTGGCATACTCGAATAATAAAAGATTTGGAATCAATCTATTTTTTATACGTAATTGGTCTCGCAATATATGTGGCTCAATTCACACATCGTGAATGATCAAGCATTCGACATATATACAATCAACTCACAAGATTCATCTAATCAATTAGTAATTAATCTCTACAACAATATATATGCTTACATGATCTAACCAAGTATGGAGTCAATCATGCCAATCTTTGTGAAATTTAATCCTAATGATCTTATAAATCTACACGAAGGTACATCTTATATATGTATACACATCTCAATATACATCATTTTTAATTATTGTACATACCTACTCAATAATCTTTACCATATGAAAAGTTGATGAAGCATTTAATCAAATATTGGCCACATCTCATCATAATAGCCAATATAAATATACAAGCTCATGTATTATTGTGAAAGAATCACTTTCCGCCATCTCATAAATCAAGACGAATATACATTTTATATATGCATGCATCTCAATATGCATAATAGTTATTGTGCATATATACCCCCCATAGTAGTTTACACGGTGCGAGAAGCTGCCTGAGCCTTTAATTAGTGAATATTGATTACATCTCATCGTGACGACTAATATGAATATATATGCTCATACATCATCATGAAATGATTACTTCCATGCATATAAATTTAATTGATGAAAAATCTCAATATAATTCAATAAATAAAATTATATATCAACCAATAACAATTCAATATGCAAAGTCTAATAATTCCAATGATTTGGATGAGGAGGATCTTTTCATCATTGCAATTTCAAACTCCCATGATAGGATGTAATAGATGAACAAAGCCACTGATTTGGATGGGAAGGATCTCCTCATCATTACAATTTCAAACTTCCACAAGAAGGCTCAATAGATGAACGGTCCTAATTTATCATCCACACTGCCACATGTGAAGCATATGGTAGTTTCATGGAAGCTTAGTGAGAACGTCTCTCAGTACGATCGTACAAAATGACCCGGTTCTTGAATGGACCAATCATCGTGCGCTTGGGATGCTTCTTCACAATTGCATGTGCGACTTCTCTCACCATTCGGATCTCCCACACTATTTTATTCCATATCAAAGCACCAAAAAAGTAGGTTGCTATTCGCAGTCACCCATGACATTCGCCCAAAACCCAAGCGCCATAAAAGTTCTGACGTGGCACAATTGATTAACGTTCATTAATTGGACCATTGATGAACAGGAAGAATCAGAAGATTGGCAAACCATCTTTCTACAACACACGTGGTAAAGCGACATGACGATTAAGACGGTCCATTTAGAAAGCTAACCCCATTATCAACTGTCTTAAACGGCCTACATTAATTCTCAGAGAGAATAAAAGAAAATTGATGGCTATGATCATCCGATGAGTTTTAATTTATTAACATAGGCCATCAATAATAAGACCAGTTTGATGGGCGGTCCCGATTAACACATCATCCTGCCACGTGCTGAGATTCGTGCCACAGTATTCATCAGGTGGGCCCCACATGCATGCTAAATCTAGAAGAATGGTTCTCCTCTCTTCTTTTTTTTCGCTTCTTTTGGGCCAACGAATTACTGTCCCGTCTTTTGAAGGGTCCCGATCTTTCACACGTGTGGGGCCCTAGAGTAGGGCGCGTGGAAGACGTGCGGGTGCAAACAGAGAGGCAGAAAAAGAGGGAGGAGAAATTACTCGGCTTCGATTTTAAACGCTTATATTCGGAAGTAGGAATATTCCCTGGATTGACAGACAACAGGGATATTCAGAAGGACAGATATGGGGAATATCATACACGTGTCACGAGGAGAATCCTCTGTTGGATGGACAGAGAATCCGCACAAAAGGCGAGGGTTGGAGTCTTGTAAGTGAAGCGACTTGATGAATTGAAGGAAAGGGACCAACCTCTTCATTATTGCACACCCGATTCCATTCCATCCTCATTTGCATTTGCATTTGCATTCCATGCTTTTCTTATATGGTGGTAACTCATCCTAACCATCCAAATTGATTTGACCCTATTCACCACCAATCATATGATCTTTACCAATTCATTGGTGGCCATCAAATGGAAATATTGAATAATTTTTTGCCCTAACAACAAATATGTAATATTTTTTGGTTTTATAATAAATGAATTAATGCTTTAAAAAAAAAATATTGATGTAAACAAGTCAAATCATAAAAAGAAAATAATCACAAAGCCAAATTTATTTTTAATAAACCATGATTTGAACTGTCTAGATTGACCTATGCCCATCAAATGTATGGTTATAGTCCAAATTTAATAGTAGATATTAGATAGTTAAGATGGTAGGTCACTTGGAAAAGCTAAATATATTATGTTTTTATATTTTATGACCAGTAAAGTATTATACAATAAATATAGGACAAATAAAATCACAAAAATAAATAAATAAATAAAAATTTAAATCACAAATTTTAAATATATACCATCAACATAAATCATGATTTGAACCATCTAGATTGATCTGTCGCTATCAAAATGAATGGTTATAGTCCAAATCCAAAAGTGGATACTAGATGGTTAAGATAGTGCAGTCGCTAATAAGGGCTCCATCAACCATGATTTAAACGGTCTTCATTTACTTCTTGCTAATCCAAATGAATATTGTAGCATGCAGCCACCACCATAAGTGCCAATGTGGAAACTAGGTGCAATATCCAAGTCACCCATCACGCGGGTCCCACCCTAAATAGGTTCTCTCTTAAAATTTGGATTTACACACTCATCATGTAAGCCTCGACCATAAAACAGGCTAATTTCTACAACCGTACATTTGTTTTATTAACTATGGCCCACCTAATTCTCAAGCAACAACATCTTTATAACACACGTACCCACCCTTGATGAATGGATTGGATCTCTTGGCTAAGTGTCATGTTGTCACATATGGCAATATTCACATAAGCTGCCTTGTATACCAGCATAAGGAGGGCCTCTCAAAACAAAGTCACCACCATTTAAAGAAAAAGAACAGGACTCACACAACAGCGAAAATGTATTTAAGAGAATCTTCTTACCTTCCCAGCCACTTCACTAAAGTGAGAAGCAGAAGAAGATTCCAACTCCTCTCCTTTTGCATTCTTTCGGGTTGGTTTTCTCTTTAAGCTTTGTGTTGTGTGCTGTTCAAAGACTAATAGCCGTAGAATTTGGACTTAGATATTCCTCCCTTTGAGACCTTTATTTATTTAAAATATTCTATTTTCTTGCTTAGATATTCTTCATGTAGATGTGGTATATGTACACCTTTCTCTATAAAAAAGGGTTTCTATGGTTTTTCTCTTCTTCTTCTTCTTCTTTTCATTGATAAAACATGGGGTATATGCCCTTTGAAGCTTTTCATTTCTTTCATTAATTAATTGTGGTAGAATCATACCCACAATAATAAAATTTTGATTAGAATTTATATGATGATTGGTTCATTTGTTTTTATAGCGGTATAACGGCGGAGTTTTTATCAACTAAGAAAGTTGGTGTAATCCAGACCGTTGATCATGCATAGAGATTATGTGTTGATTTTATAAATCATGGTTTTAAATAGCGGTTTTAGAGCCACCAGTTTTTATTCAATTGGACCCGGTGTGACTCATTTACAATCATGGCATAAACCATTTTTATCGTCCAATAATTTAAATTGTCTATGATATAGACCATATATTTCATAGGCTAGCTTACAGATGGGAAATAGCCTCAAAATCAAACTGATACTGCAAATCTTAACCATCCAATCATGTCATCTATAGCTCTTCTGATTACCCAAAAGCAAGATTCTCATCAAACGGTTAGAAACATCCGATCAGTGAGTATTTTAGTTTATAGCTGGCGCAAGTGGGTGGCTGTGGATTAGACATTGATTCGCATGTACATCAATGGACAGTGAGGATAACTCACACACCTTTTTCTTTTTTAGTTTGTATGCATGATGGGAATACAATAAATTGTGTTACAAAAAAAAAAAAAAAAAACAACAACTACCGTCCATTGTTAGTGGCTTCGAATTTCGGCGCACATTCAAAATGGGAATCTCTCCAAAGTGGGTAGGAATCACATTTCAGATGTGCATTGTGTTTCCCACCAACAACGAGTCAACTCGGCACCGGTTCAGCCCCAGCCCATCACATTTACTAAGTAGAATCAAGCCCAAAACCCAACCTGTGACCCACTATTATTAGGCTGAAACTAGCCATCTAAAATTCATCAACCCCAAAGCCTGATCTAACCCGACCCGACCCAATTCATTTAATTATGATAGGGACGAACTTGATTGACCTGACCTGTTACAACTCTGTTGTAATAGCAACTCAGGTTTTAAAATGATATATGGGGCTAAAGCTACATCTCACCTGGCCTAATTAGTGGAGAACATACATACATACATACATACCTTTGAATCTACACTTGTCTCGGGTTTTTGGGTTGGGTTGGGTCAGGTCACATTGATAACTGGTATGGGCAGTTTGGGTCAGGTAGGGTTCAAGTTGAACCCAACCCATTTATTTAAATGGGAGACTGAGCCGACCTTGCATCATAAGCAGGCCGGCTAGTTGAGTCTTTTGGACTGACTCATCCCATTGCCAACCCTATAGATAATGTAGCACATCTATTAGTTGGAAAAAGGAGTAAATCTTCATTAGGGTATATGTTTATATCTGAGTATAAAGAATAAGAAGAGAGAAAAATGCCCCTACACATGTGCATGAGTACAATCGTGTACAGACAAGGCAACGGATGGAGGGTTGGAGGAACTTTTGGAACACAAGATGGTGTGTCCCCACTCCTCAGAGGAGAAGAATCTTTTTTTCAATTTGCGATTTGAAATTCGTACAAAGACACCGAAGGGTGTGAAAAACAGACATTAAGCACATGACACCAAAGGCCACCTTGATTCCTTCTCTGAAACCCTTAAATAGCTTTTTTCTACCTTAGCTTCTTTGCAAGAAGTTACCATCCCTTTGCTTTATCTCTTGCTTTTCCTTTATCTCTCTCAAAACCCTACTTTATTCTCTCCTTCCCTCGAATTCACCTCTAAAAGGAAGACGATCCCCCACCCGATCCTCCTTGTGTTCACAACCTCTCTCTCTCTCTCTCTCTCTCTCTCTCTCTCTCTCTCTCTCTCTCTCTCTCTCTCTCTCTCTCTCTTTTCATGAATATCGCCAACTGACAGAAACTGTAGTATCCGACATGGGTTCGCCATCCGAACTAAGCCTAGATTTCAAGCCAAACAGCTTCTCGTTGCTTCTAAAGTCGTTCGGGGATCAACCGGACCAGACCCAGAAGATGGAAGAGGTCCTGGCCTGCCTCGAAGCAGAACGGCACAAGATTGACGCCTTCAAGCGTGAGCTACCGCTTTGCATGAAACTCCTCAACGATGGTAACTGACTCTTATGTTTCTAACTTATCATTTTGAATTAAAGGCCTTATGAATACATCCATGCATGCATACAAACAGGTTTTCCTAACATCCACATACATTTTAAACGGCACACGGGTGACCTATTTTCTGTCTGAACTGTTAATTCATTCATACAACTAGAGCAAGACATAGTACAAAAATCATACTAATCATGTGATCTTAAGCTTCCAATCAATAGCATGAAAATGGACAGTCAAGATTGATCACAGAAACAAAATAGGTCCAATCATGTTATTTGTGGCTGGTAAGCAATGGACAATTGTAACAAATGGGCCCCATTCAAAGGTTTCGGATCATCCCATCGGTGTGATTCACCATGGCTTGCTCCTAGTTATACATATGAATGAATGGTTTAAATCGATAGTAGGTCACCCCTCGTGCCATTTGAAACATCTAACGATGTTAGCAAAACACTTAAGCCATAGATTGGTGTCATTTTTCTGCCCATGGCCAAACATGGGAGAGATATCATGATGATCGAAATGGATGTCATAAACATATCATGGTGAGGAACCACAGATATCATTCGCACCATTTGTTTATGAACACATCACGGTGGGGCCCGCACTGGTTTACAGTAAAATTATTCTGAGAACGTTTGCACCAGATCATGTCTAGGCAGCAGTTTGTGTGTGTGGGTGTGTAGATTTATAATTTTTATTATTTTTTCTGAATTTTTATTTTTTGCAGCCATGGAGGCATATAGGCAGCAACTAGAGAGTTACCAAACAAGCCAAGGATCGAGACCTGTCCTTGAAGAATTCATACCTCTTAAACATCCAAGCTCTGAAGAGTCAGACAAGGCGTCGAACATGTCTGAGAAGGCGAACTGGCTGACATCTATGCAGCTTTGGAGCCAAGCAAACGATGGGAGCAAGCACCAACCTGCAATGAGCACATCACCTAAAGGGATGGAGCATGGTTTCAGTGACGGTCCAAAGCTTGCTTTGGACAGCAAACAAAGAAATGGAGGAGCTTTTCTTCCATTCTCAAAAGAAAGGAACATGTGTGCTAGTTCCACCATACCAACTCTTCCCGATTTAGCACTCGCTTCTATTGACAAAGATAATGAAGAGAAGAAATGCTTAGAATCTGGGAATGGAATGTCATGCCCAAGGAGAGAAAACTGCAACAAGGGTGCCGGTGGTGCAACAATAGAGCATGGAAGGGGAACGACGAATACCGCCGAGGGTCAGGCGACCACGACACAGACTCAAAGGAAAGCAAGGAGGTGTTGGTCACCAGATCTGCACCGTAGATTTGTTAATGCTCTTCACATGTTGGGAGGCTCTCAAGGTAATAGATGCATGTCTTACTATATCTACTAGTCTTGTTTCTATAAGGAAAATTATGGTCAGATGCTCCTAAGCTGGAAAACAAAATAGAGTGATTGGCATCGTATTGCAGGAACATGTTTTAGTTACATGTAGGAAGCCAATCATAACCGTCGATTGATCAGATTATCTTATCATAATCATCTGACCATATCATTCCTATATGTTTATTCTTACTAGCGATTTACGGTTCCAAACATTTGGAAACAGTGGCCACTCCAAAACAAATAAGGGAGTTGATGAAGGTTGATGGACTAACCAATGATGAAGTGAAGAGCCATTTGCAGGTGACTCTCTCTCTCTCTCTCTCTCTCTCTCTCTCTCTCTCTCTCTCTCTCTCTCTCATGCATAAATTCATCCATAGAAGAATAAGGTTTTGAATAGTAGTAGTAGTTTGGGCCATTAATCAGAGAAGGAACATAGCCATGCGTGGTACACATAGCATACATGTGTGTCAATCCAAACCATCCAAATCATAAACGAGGTGATGATTGTAATAGTCCAACCAATATCTACAGATCAACTGTGGGCCCCACCATTTAGGTGGCTTGGATATATCCATGTATGCTACACATGCAATGGCTGTGATCATGTGCATGGATTGTCGTACTCTGCCATTGTATCCAATGCATGAATATTCAGTTCCCGCTCACGTCTTTAAACGGAGGAGCCACCCCACACACATATCACTTTAAAAACTACTGAATTCAGACTCTTTTTATCTACAGAAATATCGACTCCACACCCGAAGGCCGGGTCCCACTCCATCAGCTCCCGCCACACCCGCACCACAGCTTGTGGTACTCGGCGGCATTTGGGTCCCACCTGAATACGCTGCAGCACATGGCGCAGCTCCCGCCATCTATGGCGCGCACCCAGCAACCCATGCTTCCACCCATTACTGCACGCCACCCGTGCCGCAGGACTTCTACCCTGCACCACCCCACCATGCAATGCACCACCACTACACAGCCTACAACAGAGGCTCCTCACAGACTCACAGCTCGCCGGAAACTGACGGCAGGGGCGCTGGAGAACGGTCAGAGAGCATAGAAGAGGAGGGGAAGTCGGAAAGCAGCAGCTGGAAGGGAGTAGGTGGTGGAGAGAGTGAGAAAGGATTGCTATCTCTGAGAGATGAAGGAGGTGATGAAGATAGCAATGGCAGTGACATCACTCTCAAATTCTAAGGTTTTAGGGATTTTTTAGTCTTTTTCTCTATTTTGTGTTGGATTGAAAGGGTAAAAAGGGAAAGCAAGATAAAGAGAAAGTGAGTGTTTTGTAGTTTTCTTTTCTTTTTTCTTTTTTCTTTTTCTTTATATCCTTTTTGTTTGCTCTTTTTATACTGACTCCGCATGAGAAAAATTGAAGTTTGGATTTATATGGTTTTTGGCGTTTGTGGGTTTTGTGTTTTTTTTTTTTTTTTTTTTTTTTTCATGGAAGACGGATTTGCCCCTGTCTTTTTGGACTTTAACCAGGTAGGTACAAAAGGAGTGGACCTATGGCCACATGGGTGGAATTTCCATGAGATCCAAACCGTTCATCAGATACGTTGCCTCTCTTTTGTCCTGGGCTCCTGTAATGATGACGATACAAGACTCAGGTGGGCCACTCCATAGGAAAGAGTTGGGATGGACTGCCCACAAGTAGTTTCGTGTAGGGCCCACCGTGATGACATTTTTCGTCCAATCCATTCTTGTAATTTGACTGATAGGATAAAAGCATTCCCCAAAAATACGCCCATGCTAAAACTGAGGTGGACCATAAGACGTGAATTTATACGGTTTAGGTATACTTGGAGAGCGGATTAGGTGTTACCCGGGTAACAGCTTAGAGGATGTTACCCCTACTGTGGGGCCCACCTTGAAGATTTATTGTATATCCACGCCGTCCATCCATTTCTACAGCACATTTTAGAATGTGTTACCAAAAACTATGCAGATCCAAATTTCAGGTGGACTACAACATAGGAAACAGTGGTAATTGAGTGCTTCACCATTAAAATTTCCAAAGAGCCCATGGCAAGATTTTGGTAATGCAATCCAAACTGTTTATAATGTCAAGAAGATATGGATGAAGCTATATAAGAAATATCAGATTGATCCAAAACTTTTGTGGCTCGTAAAAAGTTGTTAATAGTTATTTATCACTGTTTCTATTAGTATGCTTGATCTGAGAGCTATATCTTTATGATATTTGGGTTCGTGTCCTAAAATGAGATGAAAAAACAGATGGACGGTGTGGATATACAAAAAATAAATCAAGGTGAGCCCTATACAGTTAAGAGGTGTTACCCGGGTAACAGCTAATTCGCTCCTGCAAATTGTTTGTAGGATGGCCCACCTGTGTTGAATCAGCATCATGTTTGGGATCAAGCCCAATCAAGGGTGTTGTACATGATGGACGGGGTGGATCTCACGCACGTGTGTCCACTCCTAGAAGTGGTAGGCACGCTCCCCGCGTACCTACGAAAGTCAAGTAAGAGTTTTCGTTACTATAATGCCTGTTGTATGCGGCCGGTACAGCACCCAAGCTCTGTGGATCCACTACGTTGTTTGCGTCACATCTACACCGTTCATCAGATGCCTCTCTCGATGTTTGGTGACCCCATCCACAACTTAGGATGGCCACACCACTAGGAACAATGGAGAGGAGTATCCAAAAATCAGCCTGATCGACGTGCTTGGTTGACTAAGAGCAGTTTTAGGTGTGATTTTATATTGTTCCCTGTGGTGTGTCCCACCTGAGTTTTCTTTCGGAATTATGTTTCAAATGAGTGGTGAACATGATGGGGACACTTGATGGACGGAGTAGATGAAACAAAAAGAAAACGATGGGCCTGTACAGCTCAGGTATTGTAGACTCTGCATAGAAGTGGTCCACAAGATTCCAGTCCGGACGAGGGTCTACCATCGTCTCGGACTCGCTTTTAGCGTGATAGGGACGAATTCCGACTTTGAAAATGGGGGCTTTTCTCGTGATGGAGCATATGCTAAAAGTCACACTGATGGAATGATCCTAACCATCCACTTAGTGCCTATCAAATGGATGGTAAAAGATAAATTTGTAGGGCTCCAAATCAACGGTTCGGATCATTCCTCCAGCATGTCTATTTTCCGTGCATGTATGGTCCACTTGATAAATAGATGGATTACAAATATTCAAGTGGGAAATTTAAAATAATAATAATAATAATAATCAATTTTCAAGCTGGGCCAGGTTGGACAGGCCCCACCCAAGCAATTTTTTCTGGGTAGGCTTGGGCCTACTGTGATAGGCCCATTTGGGTTTGGACTGGCACAGGCCTGGGAGTGTCAGACTGGACCCAGCCCCTCGGCCCATCCTGGCCCATTGTCCCCCTTGTATTAGTGCAGTAATAATCCCTTAGTGCAACTCATTTGCACCATGATATGGTGCATCTTAAGTGTGTCAAACTTATGTACGGTTTTATCATTATTATGCACCGTCCATTTGATCAAGCACACTTTTCATGGCCAATCCACCCTTCTTCCCGTTCATCTACTCCCACAGCTTGGCTAGAGAGATACGTGGGGCCCATCTGATGAATTGTCCAGATCAATGGTTGGATTTTCCTTTTGTTTTAGCCAATATTAAACCATCGTTTTTTACAAGGTATTGTGAGCACACGTGATTACCCAACGAAGTAAAGAGAAATTTTTAAGGGGGGTTTGTGGTAAAAGAGATCTAAGAGCTTACAATACACGTGATGCGGCCACACGTGTGCAACATCTGGTCCGTTAGTCAAGTGGGTCCCACCTAAAGCATACCCAAGCATAAGAATTAGGGTAGTACTCATTGAGTGAGGTGGACTGTACGTTGATTCATAGGGCCGTCAATTTATTTCAATATTGTGCACCACCTGATGACTATTTTGGGCCTGATTTGATTGGACCATGCATGCAAGGCCAAGCTTGTAGGTCCAACCCAACCCAATGCAGGGTTAGGCTCATCCAGCCGGAATGGCTAATGGGCTCATTGGCACTCTCACAGGTAGGGACATTCCACAGATGGCCTAAATATTAAAGGAAGAATGCACAGGGCAACTTGCATCATATTAACATGCAGATACTTACATATTGAACTTGTGGATGATCAGATCATTGATCTGAACCATCCACAAGTAAGACAATCCTTGGATCGTCCATTGCCCAAAATTCATTCTAAGTGTAACAACAGTCTACTTATCAGGCAGTCCACAAATAAATTGAATCTAAACCGTCCATTATTAACTGTCCATGTGGTCATAAACGTTGATGGGGCCACCTTGTACTCCATGAAGATGTTCCAGGAACTTTGGTAGTAGTTTATGAGCCCACTTGTAAAGATGGAGAGACGTTCGTTCATGAGAACTGTTCACCTTTGGGGTACTACTGTGGATCTACAAAAACTCAATAATCTGATGGGGAAAACACCCGCATGCAACTGGTGTAGGCAATGTAAAACCACAAGAAAAAAAAAAAAAACAAAAAAGCCAGAGAGAAAATAATAATATAATAATAATAATAAAAGGCACATATCTTTGCATCGTTCGGCAATATGCCCATTTACTGGATGATAGTAATACAGAACTATTTTTCTTCGCTGAAATAATAAAAATCAAGAGAATACAAGGCTTACCTGCTCTCACTCTTCCCATATACAAGGAATCTCTCATTGTGAAACCCTCTCTCTACACATTCCCTTTTTATTGATAAAAGGCTCAAGAAAGAGAGTTGCTTAAAGCCTAAGAAATTAAACTTCATGTGCATTTTACACACGAATAAGCCATCAGCTCAACATTCACCCACTTGAAGACAAGCTTCTCTAATAATACGAAAAAACAATACCAACAACAAGCCCCAAGAAAGTCATGCACCAAATAAACTTCTCCCTTAAAATAAGCTTTGTCAAAATATCCACCATATTTTCGTTGGTGTGAATATTTTGTAATGAGATTTGCCATCATTAACCATGTTACAATATGAAGTTTTGCCCAAATAATCTTCACTTGTGAGTTACAATACGTTGTCGTTAGTGTTTAGAAATTAAAGCAGAGATCCTAGTGTTTAGGGTTTAGGGTACAAGATAATGGGCTCGAACTTTTGCCTTGTGATTTTAACCCCACGAATGCAAGGTTGAGATCATGGACCCAAACTAGCTTACACAAGCTTAAGAGCACAACGCATTAATCCAAAAATCTAAAACTCACAAAAATGAGGAAGTCCAGATGCATCATTTTAGGGACAGCTGATTACTGAAACTAACCATTTTGTTCATTTAAAACAACATCACAATGAAGCAAAACATGAACCTGACACCAGGATGCTTCGAGTGGCCATCAAAAGCAAAGCAATACAGACTGACCCACCCATATGGGACTCAAACTTTGCCATTTGCATGCAGGGTGCCATCCCTTGCTCCAATTTCCTCACCTTCATCAGCTTCAACCATTGTCACATCCACAAGTGACTGCAAGGATCAAGATGTAAACAACCATGAGTGAATGGCATGCATACATGTAAGATGTGGCAACTTGTGAGTTCAACATCACATTTGCAGACGAACAAGGGGGGAATGAATTAAAGAAAAAGAAAAAAGAGCCCAACTAAGGATACTGGTGAGGGCAGAATTGTTAATCATACTCTCCCAGTGTGTGCAAGATCCAGGCTGTTCATCAGGTGGACCCCATCATACATGCAACAGCAAGAAAAACAGGCTGCTCCAGTCATCAGGTGAGATACATGGGTTCGCCAAACGTGGACCATTTGTCAATTTTTTTCATGTGTTCATATTTTTCACACATGAATGGCCTGAGAACCAAAACATCTTGAATTTCAGGCTACAACTCATACAAGGTGGGAAACAACTAATGGAAGGCCCAGATGTTGCTTGCACGTGGTAAGAACAGGATTGGCCTTTGCATTTCTAACACAGGTGGGCAAGAAAAAAGAAGGAAACAAACTATGAAGCACACACTACTCAAATTAGAAATTAAATTTGAAGCTCACAAAGAATTTATACCAACCGGAGATTTTTGAGGGCAAACTCATGATAAAACTATTGTAGACAGCATGGAGATGCACAAACATGTTCTTTTTAGATGGTATGGAGATACGTGTACATGTTCTCAACCCTATCTACAATAACAACCACAAACTAAAACCCATATGAACGCCATGGCTTTTGGGAGTGTTTCATTCAGCTCATAATGTGGTGGAATCAACAAAATGCTGCCATCTTTCTGTGATAGAAAACGTTTGTAGTTAAGCTAGATAGACAAATGTTAAAACGGGATTTAACCCGATCCAATATTTGTCCAAAAACAACCTTAATGATGTGGCATCACGTCACTAAGATACATGGGAGTTAATACCCAAATTTAACTTTCAACCAAGAAAAAAATGATTTATTTAATAAGCAAAAATGTCCAGTGCTCTGAGCACTTTAGTCTATCGCCTCTTTGTTGCACAGGGGCACAGGGACACATGGACAGTCCTATCAAATGATCCAGACTGCGCCAATAGGTCCAGCCCACTCTTCACGAGCCACCCTGCAACAACCAAACCATTGGATACTTCTAACCATCCAATTGATAGTCTACAAAATGGATGGTGACAAATATATAGGGCTGTAAATGGCCTGGGTCTGGGCCAACCAATATCAAATTTTTAAATACCCAGCCCAATCAATTAGAAATCCAGGCCAAAATAAACCCCAGTACCAACCAGTTAACAGCCCCTACTACTATGTGCACTTGCCACCATTTCTTAAATGAAGGTGACACATCCATGGTACTTGGGGCACACGTGTAAGTCTTTTCAAGTCAATCCAGATTCCGGATCGTCCAAATATTGGGCCAGAGATCACAGCATGTCTCAAAAACTCAAATGCCCAACGTATGATCAGTACAATCACCAAAGGTGCCCAGAATGTCTAGAAAGTGAAAGTGGAAAGATATTAACCTGAAGTTCCTGTTCAGAGCTTTTGAGCCTTTCACTATATTCTTTTACTTGCAGAAGACCTCTCTGCAACTGCACGATGCAAGTAGAGAGGTTTTATCAGTCTACAATTATAGTCAATCAACAGCTGAGTTATCAAACTAAAATAAAATAAAGAAAAAAAAAAAAAAAGGCAACCTGGTAAACATACAATTACCTTGGTCATTTGTGTCTGCCGTTGAGAAGTGAGCTTCTTTGCAGCCACCAAGGCATCCTCCAATTTCTGTGATTGTGATCAAACCACTCGAATGAGTAAAATGAAGGAAATCAGGTGAGACAGTAAGCTTAGTCCATATTAGCTTTGGCTCCCTATGAATGACAGGAAAGGAAGGAACCTGACACAGATGATATGGAATTAGAAAACTTACCTGAGCTTTCTTTTGTAAGTCTGAAACAAGCTTTTCTTTCTCTTCATACTTCTCTTCAATCTGAGCAATCTGATGATGCATAAGACATTCATGATCTGTTATTCATTGGACATATTCAATGAAGCAAGGATTGAAACATGGTTTCTATGGCCATGGAAATTTGAAAGCAACGTGCAAGGCATTACAACTCAATTATCAGTAAATAGCTGTAGTCTCTGCGTGGGTGCGATATCAACAAAGCAGCAGCACTATTTCCTACTTGGATTCATTTACTACATGTGACTTTGAGCTAAGAAAACACTGAGAACACCTCGATGAGGTCTATTTTTAGAGGTCATATATAGCATCACGAAGCAGCAGGAAGTGGGACCAGCAGTAGAAAAGAAGCTATGGCCCAATGGATCGGAAAATGGCAACATAGGAAAGTGGAAGTGGAAAATTACTAGAAGGTTGGCACTAGCATGTAGAAGTGACTTCCAAGCTCGGTTCAAAATATCAGCAGGCCATATCAAGACATAACAAATGGACCTGGGAATATCAGCCCATTTGAGTATTTGTAGAGCCTGAGTTGATCCATGAGTACCAAATCCAGTACCAGGTGACATGGTACACTCTAGAACTATTTTGCAGCATAATCTGATACCAAGACTTCCCGCAAGCATGGGTCAGCCACTCATAAACACCGAAATCTGATTCCAAGGAACCATTTAGACTAACCAATGTTCCGAGGAAAGCACCAAACCTAACTCCATATTGTGTATCACATTTCTGACTGGTTCTTCTACGAGGAAGCAATAGAAGGATCATTGGTTACTTTGAGCAGTCACCCATCACTATTCTGAGTGTTATGAGAGCTCTACCAAAGGATAATACTGGTTGGGGAGTTTCAAGACTGAGCACAACCACGTACTGCATGGCACATTATCCACAAGAAAGAATGATAGAAAAGTGGTCGACAAAAAGTCAAAAATAGAGTGAGTAGGTTCTTGATTCCTAGTTGAAGGAATATAAAAGGATGAAGAACATACTGTTTTAGTTAATTTTCCCAAAAAGTCCAGAACTTTAAGGTGCAATGTTTTAGTGGCATTCTAAATAGAGTCAAGTCAATATGCCTTGGCATAAATTAAAAAAAAAAAACATCAGAAATGGTTTATTCACTATTTGTTTATACAGGAACAACAACACCATAAGTTTTTAAAATAAAAGATTGGAAAATTATCCATGGATCCATTCAACATAAGTAGAAATACCTCGTTTTGGAGCTCGTCATGCCTTTTAGTGGATATCTCTAGTTGCTCTTTTACCTGATCCACATGAAAATTTATAAGTGGAAACAAACACCTTCCATGGTCAACATCAAATGGGCACCGATTAGTTCTCTAAAAACCAAACTGAATAATCAAACCTATTACCTGATCATGATACTCATCGCTGGAATTTGATGATAACTCTCTACTTCGCCGATCACCAAATTGACTGCTTAGAAGGAGCAAGAAGCAAAATCAAGAAACTATAAAACTGATATGATTCCCTAAAGAGATGTTTCTAGGAAAATCTTAACAAAATCATACCAATTTGGATGGAATTCAACTAATAGAAAGAATAAATAAATAAATAAAGTTAACCTTTAGCCACACAATTTCTGCAGCAAGATAACCTCAATACAGCATTCAATTGAACTGCAAGTACTCTAACACACACACACACACACACACACACACACACACACACACGCACACACACACAAAAAAAATTTGTCGTGATGCCTGATAGAACATATTCCCAACTCACATTTATGAAAGCATGAAATCCACATATTCTATTAAGATGTCCTTTTGGCCTGTGGGTGGCATGAGCAAACACCCGCAACATATTTAAGACAGTCTAGTGGAAAATTACCAGCCTCACATGAATTTGGAACTCATCCACTGGTGCTTCAAATGTAATAGTTGCAGATAGCATTGACACCATATGTTACACTTCAGTTAAATCATCCTAACGTGCTTGTGTACATATACCTCCACATGCACAAGACTTAGCTGCATGAACCTTCCAAAGTAGGTGCCGCTTCTGCTTCGGATAGTGTTTCCTTCACACTCCCACTCCCACCTTCCTACTAGCAAACATTTTGAAAAACAGACACTTCCCCATTCCCACAACTGAATCTGTTGCTGCTTCCCTTCACGCTGCATGCACTATAGTGCAAGAGCATGAGTTTGCATGCATATATACCCATGGGATATGCATACATAGAATGTTAATGTTTAGTGGCACATGATTACACTCCATATGCCTAATAAGATGTGTACATCAATATTCAATACACATGCATTCAAGTTGCCACTGGAATCCAAAGATTAGACATTTTTATTTTTTTGAAAAGTCACGAGATTTATATTAATAGAAAAAAGAAACAACAGGAGGAGCGGGGCCACTGAGGAAGCGAACCACCTACGCCCCAAGAAAAAGAAAATTACAGCCCTTTAGATTATCTACGTTTGAGGCACACTCTATCATTAACTGCTTAACTCTACTCACTAAGAATTCCACCAAGTTGGAGACATCCTTGAAGCATCTCCCATTTCTTTCTTCCCAAACAGACCACCAAACGGCCAGAAGAGCCATTCTCCATAACGATGTCATGTGCTTGCCTAATCTGACACCGTGCCAAGCCTTTAGAATTAGTTCAGAAAGATTAGACATATAGTACTAGTGTACACGAATTAGGCCACTTCTGTCTGCATATTTGAACCTTGGGCACAAACACATGCACAAGACAAGGTACAAAATGTCAGATAGTGGCTTTAAAAGCCACTTGACCAACAGGTCCATAAAATATTAAAATAGTAATATATTATATCTTAACCCTTAATTATGCATGTGGGAGTTTTGTACAAGATATTGATAAGGCTGTTGCCCATAGAAGTAGAGCTGGGTGGATGATGTGGAGATGTGCCTCTAGAGTTTTATGAGATTGCCGCATACCAAAGAAACTGGAGGGGAAATTTTATAGGATAGCTAAAATACCAGCCATGCTTAATGGGACAAAATGTTGGGAAGTCAAGGAACAGCGTGTTCACATGATGAGCATAGTTGAAGTGAGGATTTTGAGATGGAAAAATGGTGAGAACCATTATGCGTTTCAGGGTCATAACGGCCGTTGTGGAAAAATGGCCTGTAACGGCCATTACAAGGCCGACATTTTTTTCCAAAAAATTAAAATAATAACTCTATAACCGCCCATATCGTAACAGTAACAGCAGCGGTTGTTACAGCACTGTTACCTTTATTGAATACCTTGCCCATATGTGCCACGTGTGGTGTGCCCTCATCAATCTTCAAGCACGTCACATTGCCAAATGTGTCATTCAATGAGCACATACACCATAATGCTACGTGCCTAACCAACCATCTTAAGTTCCCCACATGGATCCGCCACTCCCTATCTGAGGTGCTTGACAAACAAGGCATGATGCAAGTAGTCCAACATTGCATGATCTGCATATCATATGCAAGACGACACGTGCAAGACAATTTTACATGCATCCAAATAGTCCCTTGATGAGGAATGGCAGTAGTGTCTATACAGAAGTAGAAAAAAGAAAAAAGGTTACGTCCATCCTCATTCCCATTTGGGTGCACCATAAAACTACAATCAACAGTGTTAATGCCCCACATCTATTAATATCCCACATGTTGCACATGTGGCATATGTGCCACCATCTATATTCAAGTGCCCCAAGTGTCCACTTGTGGAAATGTGTGAACAAGCACATGTGCCACATGCTCCTCCATCCATCTTCAAGGACCCCACAAATGCCACCATTAATTTTCAAGCACACGTGCCACATGTGTCCCTATAAATCTACACACGCCCCACATGTGCCAACATGCATCCGTAAGACATGTGCCTTTTAATCCATCCGTATTCCAAAGCGTTTGACAAACAACATATGGATAAATTTACAGGCCTGTCCAAGATGAATGTGTCCATACATGTGTTCTATGTATTGCGCATATTGGTTGATATATCGGCCAATATATCAGCAATATTAGATCATGACACAAAACTATCCTAGAATACAAAAGAGTTCCGAGTATCATCAATAATTTGTAGGTATTGGCCATTATATAATGATATATCGACGAAGATCATGTTATATAAATCCACGATATCATTTTGTGATATTTTGAAAATGTCAGGCAACTTCTGTGACACCTATATTCTATAAAAAGAAATTCCAAAAAATAATTTTTTTTTTTTGTCCTTTTTTTTTTTTGTGTTTTAACAACTCCATTTGGGTTTTACACATCAAAATACATAATCACGACCATAGAAAGATTCATGCTAGAACCCCAAAGGAGGGAAAAGTTCATTTAAACTCATCTCATGCACTTCACACGTGACATTAGTAATCTTCAATCACCCTACTTGTGTGTCTTGTGCACATGTGCATATGCAAATGTGCCACTATGCACATGTGCCAGATGCACCTCCGTCCATCTTCAAGCGCCCTACATTTGTCACATGCACGCACCACATGTGCCAATGTGAACAACATGTGCTTGTTGAGTGTGTAGATCTTTATAGAGATGAAAAAGAGAAGAAAAGAATAGAAAAGAAGAGAGAGAGAGAGAGAGAGAGAGAGAGAGAGAGAGAGAGAGAGAGAGAGAGAGAGATGAGGGGGAAAAGGATGGGTCCCACTTCCTTTCTCTTATATTTAAGTAATAAAAGTAAATATGACAAAAATACCCCTGATACAATAAACTTTATGTCCAACATATCCCAAGACTAAAAACAATATGAAACAAGTGGTTCATAGGCCCATAACCAACCGCTAACAGAGTGTTTGACAAATTGCACAAGGATAAAATCAAAAGCATGTCCCAGTCCAGATAGGGCTATCTAGGACAGATGTATCCATAGATGACAAACAGGTATGTCTGAAAACAACTTTAATGGTTACCAAATGAGCCATTTGTTAAACTTGACGATCAAGGGATTCCTTTTTCTCTTTTTATAGTAACTTGAGCTTAAAACTGAAACCTCAATGTTACAACCATGGATGTCTATCACTAAACTATGGTAAGGAGATTCCTAAAAGCGATGTTCCATTTGGGAGAAAGTACTTGGAGTTAGAAGACATCATGAAAAGAAATTGAGAATTGCATAGATGAGGACGTTGAGATGAATGTGCAGTGTTGGAAGGATAGAAGTAAGAATGAGGTCTGTAGCACCCAAATAGCAGTCCCAATAAACGATAAAATGTAAAAAGTAGATTAAGATGTTTTGGTCATGTCCAACGAAGATTCAAGACAGCCTGGTGAAGGGAACATTGATTCATGATTGGAGACCTAAAAAGAAAATGAGAGAAAAACCTAAAAGGACTTGGATTGAGGTAGTAAGACAGGATGTGAAGGCTTGCTCACATATTGAGGATATGGCCTTATATAGGAATTATTGCTGATACAATAGCCTAAAAGCCGATCCTAAATAGATAGGACCAAGGTTTAAAGTATTGGCCAAAACCAGTACGTATCCCCTGATATGTACTCGTTTCAGTCATGGATGATCCATTACCACCCCAACCCACCCCTATTTAGGGACGACTCACCCTATAGCACCCACGTATCGGCCAAATCAGGGAGATAGATATGGAGTCGCCCTGTACAGATCAGCCCAAACACACCTTTTTTTTAGGGGGTGTATGTGAGCACATTAACCAGGTGATCTAGACAATTGATCAGATTATATATGAATAGTGACTATAAGATATCCAAAACTTAGGCTATTAGTGGACCAAATTGTTAGAAAAACAGTGCAATGTTTTTTTCACCTGCCTATGAACTATGCCAAACCTTACAGGTAGACTACACCAATTTTTGTGCAAATCCATCTTCAAAGTGGGACCCACCTGATGGACAGATTGGATTTTGTACCCATGTTCCATGATGCACATGTGGTGGTGTGTACATGGGCAGCAGTTTCACCATGTTTTGGCCTTGAGAAGAACTTTAATAATCAATCAGTATGATGGATGATATGGAGACACTTTGAAACTACTTAGAAATTGCATGCAGCAACAAGTAATTTAAATTAAACTCTCCAAATTTTGCACCCTATTTTAGGTATCACAAACCAAAAATTACACATTTGATTATATGACTATAGGATTGGTGGACACTTATTGTGCAGTTAAAACAAAAAATATCCAATTGTCCCATTTCAACAAAGTGTCCACAAATCAGAAGTTAAGATTGTTCAACTAGTGACAGTAGGTTAGATAGTTTAGCAGGTTAATTTGAGTTAATGTATGCCACATGTACAATTTCTGATTGACCATGAATCAAGCATCATCCTCTGCTAGAGTCAAATAACTCACATGCAAGTATTGTTAGTGGGTGACTCACCTGCGAGTACTGTTAGCGACTGAGCAGTGCCTATCAACTAAGACTGTTGATACGGCAGTAAGTTCACCACCACTTTGACAACGGTGGTGACTCATCCTAATCACACGTGGCACCCACAACCATCCAGACCATTCGAATTGTGGGACACATTGTAGATGGAGCATATCTCTAAGATCAAAATGATCAAGAAATCCTAACCATCTAATTGGATTGTGTGGATACCAAAATGGGCATATCAGCCGACATGACCAACACACCTGTTTCGGCGGTGACTGATACAGTACACTGAAACTGATCTTTAATCTTTGGCTGGGACAAGGCTATGCTGGTGATGTGACGATGATGATGAGGTTCTAATATCATGTTTTTTAATAAGTAAAAGATCATTAAATAATTAAATAATATAACAACCCTCAAAATTAATTTGTATTGCCAAAAAATATATCTAGTTGTGTTAATCATTGGCTGGGCCATGTCAAGGTGAGTTACGGCACAGGCACAGGCTGACATAACACAATTTTTCACAAGAAAAAAAAGGTGGAACATCCTTATTGTGTGGGTCTCCATCAGTTTCTTCATGCAGGCCATGTAGCTTTTTGTTTCAAACAAGGCATTATTATGATGATTTACAGCATTATGTCCTTAGCTGTAGTTGACACAAGTTCGCTTTTCAGATCAGGAACCGTAGTCTTGCATGTATTTTATTGTAATATTCATGACAAACTTGCAATCATGTTTGCAGCAGTATATGGCACCACATCCGCCTCAAGTGAGATTATAGCTGATATTACAAATTAAGGGTGTCAGCCTGTAATACCAAGCATTCATGGAAGAAGAAACCAACTGAACAGTTTAGTATATGAGTAACTTGCTAGAGGGTCTTAAATGCATAGCTATGAACACAAACAATATCCTCTATCAATCATCGATGAATATCAGATAGCACCACATGAAAGGCAAAAACAAAGAAATAGGCAAGCAACAATGCATAAAATATAGAACTTACCCAAGCCGAGCCTTTGATTGTTGCTCTTTATCCTTATCTCTACTTCTATCATGCTCTTTAGCATTATCCATTTCTCTGTCTCGCTCCTGGTCCCTATCCCAGTCTAAGTCATGGCTCCGGTTACGTTCTTGATCATGGTCCTCTCTATCATGATCCAGGATACGGTCTCTTGTACGATCATGATCATGCCCGCTCTCATATTCTCTTTCTCGCTCTCGGTCACGATCTCGAGATCGATCACTGTATCGATCCCGATGGCGGTCTCTATCACGATCATGATCCCTTTCTCTCTCTCTGCCCCTGTCCCAGTCCATGTCCCTATCCATATCCCGATGGAAATTTTCACGATTGAAATTCATCCTTCCACCTCTCGTCCGCACTTCATTTACTCTTACGACTCTCCCACCAATAGTCTAATTTAAAAGTTCAAATGTCACTAACCCAAACAGAGAAATAAAAGAAAAAATCTGCTCTTGCATCCAGACTATAAATAAATAAAAACAGCAGCATCAAAGAAGTACCATCTGAAGCAATACAGACTATCCCAATCAAAGGAAACAAAGAAAGACATACCCTTCCATTCATATCATTGATGGCATCGATTGCTGATCTGGGATTTGTAAAAGTAACAAACCCATAGCATTTTCCACCAACGTCACGATCATTAATTATCTGCATGTAGAAAAACATGTTTAAAATCAAAGAGTGTTGAATGGGTTCTTCCTTTTCAAATATAAAACCCGCCAGATTTTCCAATACTGCAATTTCTGTGCCCAAAACAATTTGATTCATTGTATTCCAAGCAGTAATTCACTTAGGTGAGGTAGCTTCAATTTTGGCCAGTCATCCATAGACATGCATATGAATAAAGGCTGACTATGAATTGACTGACTGTATATTACTGAAGCACCCTTGACATCAAAGCTTGGAAACTATTTCACAAAACTCTTTGTCATCCCACTAATATACCTGAACGTGTGATACCCATGTATGCTTGGATGACAAGGTGGCCGAGGGAAAAAGACAGTCGCCTGAAAAATCCTTGCAGACAAACTGTTGTGATGACTTTGGCAATCTCTCTCCGACTTGCAATATAAATAACATTAAGTGCCTATTTGGCAGAGGCCTAAAAATAGGTCCATCTAATTTTAGGTAATCATAGTGATGTAGTAGAGATCATATTTCTTGTTGGCAAGGATTAAAAATACTCGTGACAACCAACAATCATGATCTTTAATTTATAATTATGAAATATGATTAACTAAAATGAGATGAACTCATTTTTAGGGGTCTACTAAAGAGGCCGTAATTGTATCTAGATAAGATAGGGGAATCAAACACTCACTGGGGAAATCCTGAACTAAAATAACGTAAAACCCAGTAATTTGGAAGTCGTGGAACTGAATCAGTGTTAGAGGATGCACCACTATGGGAGTTCAATACCATTCCTGAAAATTCGGAGGTAAGGGGAATTGAATAAGAACTAAAGGGTGCAATGTGGGTGAGCTTGCTACCATTTATGAAACGATAGCAACCTGTTTGCAGTGCGTGTGCCGTACATGTATTTTGTTTTTGTTTTTGTTTTTTTTTTTTTTTAAATTGTGACATATATGTCATTCTAGAGTGTGGACCATCGAAAATTTGGAGAATAGCCCAAAAGCCACATTGATCAAATGATCCTAACCATCTAAATTCACCCATTCAAGATGGGCCACCAACCATTTTCTTTCCAACCGTTTATTTGAATCCCACAAATTGGGCGGGGAGGATCTCATGGTAAACATCCTAAACTACAATTCATTCTATGAAAAACCAAAGTGATTCTCATTACATGTAATTGATGCATGTATGTATAATATGCAATTATAATCATGTGAAGGTTCACAGGATCCAAGTATCTAAGCTAGCTAATCAAGCACTCAATCATAGAACATGTAGTGCGCAATTACAAGATCCAGACCATTCATGAGTTGGGCCCTACTGCGGATGGATCGTACACTGAAAATCATGTCAGTAGGTAACCCTAATATTTAATTGGAAGCCATTTGAGGATTGCAGTTGGAAAACATTAGAAGAAGAAGAAGAAGTCATACCAAACAAGGGTCAAAATTCGAAGGGCAGAGAACCTGTGGCTAGGATCATCAGACCTGTACGATTGTTTGCATACGACACATTCATGGTAGAGTCCGAAAGATGAAGATCCGGATACCGTAGATGAGGGGCACGTGTAGGAAGATTGAGTGCTTGATAAGTGGCGGCTGAAATAGTAGAAGAGAAACCCTAGAATAAGAAGAAGAAGAAGGAAAGGAAGGACCTTAACAGCGACGACAGCACCATACAGATCGAAGACTCTGCGGATGTCATCTTCGGTGGAATCATATGGTAGTCCGCCTACGTATATTGAATTGTCGTCGTCTATAGTCATTTTCCTCTTCTTCTTTTATACACCTCAATACCACTAAAACAGAGACGAAAGAAGAAAAACGAAGAGAAGAAGAAAGGGAGCGAACGAGGATTCTCTGTCAATAACGCGCAAATGCATCTACATCCCAGGTAGGGCTGTTAACTGGCCAGGCTTGGTCTTGGGTCGGACCGTGGTCTGTCTAGATCAAGCCCAACAAGAAAAATACTAGCCAGAGCCCGGCCCGGTTATTAAACAGGCTTAAATTTCTTATGCCCGGAACCTCCTGGAGTCTACTATACAAAACCAAGCCCAGCCCAGCCCAAAGAATTTTAAGCCCAAAATGCCAACAGGCCAGCCTGTCCCACTGACAATTCCAGGGATGATAATGGGACAGGCTAGGGCCGAGCCCTGTCACCTGGTCCAGGTTGAGAAGGCCCTAGCCTCCTGTAGCCGGTCCCGGCCAGGTTGAATGATTAAAAGTTAAAAATACATCAGTCCAAGAATTCTCTCTGGAGCATTCCCATCAACCACGTGTCCCATCAAATAAACGCGTGGATGATTCGGTATCTGATAAGTGTCTTTGAATTACACATATATGTTGAACGCGACCATTTTTACAGGTGTCTTTTAAATAGAGTTGCACATGAGGTGGACCGAGTCGAGCTTGGCCCAGCTCGACTTGGCCCGGCCAGTAGGCTACCCAGCTCGAGCTCAATTAGCTTGATCCAAATTCAAGCCGAGTTTTCTAGCCGAGTTCAAATTTGAGCCAATGACCTAAGATTAAGTTTAGGTTTTAAGGTTTTTAATATATATATATATATATATATATATATATATATATATATATTGAACTCGATCTGAATTGAATCAACTCAAACTGAGTCAAGTTCGAGTCAAGTTTCGAGCTGAGTCGAGTCAAGTTTGGTCTAACTCGGACTTGGCTCGAAATTTTTTTCAAGCTAAAAAAATCAGCTCGACTCAACTCGAACCCAGTTTTGAGCTGAGTCGAGTCAAGATTTTCCGAATCGAGTCGAGTTGAGCAAGTTAACCGAGCTAATTCGGTTTATGTACAACTCTACTTTCAAACCGTATATGCAAATTGGGTTGGGCTTGGCTGCCCAGTCTGAAATTACTGGGCTACCCAGTTGGAATTGGGCCACCCAACCCTTTGCCTCCTGTAGTTATGATCTGTGATCCCGAAATATGCAAAGCATGTACATTATTAGTATCTATGCTCTTCCAATATGAGAGATTTTCCGCAGAGGTAGATATTAATATGTAGATCACTGAATTATGGGCCCTACTTGTAAGGGAATGAAGATCCAACTGTCAAACCCATGTCGTTGGGCCAACAATCATAAAATTCTTCAGCTCTGCAATATGACTCTCCCCATGAACAGGAGATCCAAGTCATTCACCCAGTAGGACCCACAGAGCATTCTTCGCCTAAGATAAGGCAGGTCCATCATTAATGGCCCACCTATGTATGACAAAATGGATGGTTTGGAGAATCAAATGGATGGTCTACATCCAATACATATAGCTGGCCAGTTGATCAATGGGCACATCGACTTGCATTAGTGAATTTCAAGTGCGTCTGATCGGGCCGTCGGTAATGGATCACAGGCCTTGTACTTGTCAAAATTCAGCCATTTACTAAACCTGGCCCACTACCCTACGTTGGTTGACTTTGGTGGGGCTGAAGCATCTTTGTGGTGGGCCTCAAATAATCACTTGCATGGATCTCACATAACTCTCAATCTTAGGGGTAAATATATATTTATGAAAAATATTATTATTAGGGTTAACTAGACCTGACCCGACCTGACCTACCCTGATTTTAACTGGCTCCAAGTTACTGGACCTGACCCAGACCCGAATTTAACCAGGTCAGAGAAGGCAAGACTCAGACCTAACCTGATTGCATAGCGGGTAAAAAAAAGGAGGTCCCGTTAAAATCCGGATGGTCCACTGCCAGGTCCCCATCGATCACAACCCTAATTTTGACACGTTTTATTTACAAGGGATGAAAATACTTATACAATGTCACAATTCCATTGGACCGCAGATGAGATTCAACTACTGTGAAGTGTTGTATGAGGCAAAAACTCAAGGCCATGCCCATGCCCATATATATGGTGATGCTATAGCTTTAATATTCTCAAACTAATATTTGATGGATGTACTCACTGAGTTTTTTAGTTCATACCTTTTTTTTCTCTCTCTCATTTTATTTAGGACAATATATATAAGCAATAGGAATAGTTTAGCATGGACTATATATTATGCACTTTAATGTTTCATATTTTTAGATTCTGTAATGTATTTATATATTTGAAACTTGTGTATTAAATATAAGTATAAATAGTACTTAATAAAATAAAAGTCTTATTTCGTTGATATCATAGTTGTGAGAAATACTATCAACATGCATTCCCCAGTCACATCGCAAGAGTAGAGCATGCAATCATTCCTTCTTAATCAGGATTGCTTGGGTTTATTATGACTGAGCAGGTGGACCCCCACCTCTTCATCTTTCAACTTACAAAATATGATATGAACTTGAACCATATTAATTATTGGAATTTTTATTGGCATTTAGATGGATGTATGGACTATACCCAGTGAGCTGGAAGTGGATTGCCTACAAAACCCGCCACAGGGAGATCCCCGTGGCACGACGTGACACAAGTTTTTTGGGGCCCACCATGATGTATGTTTTTTATTCATTCCATCTATCCATTTTTCTAGCTCATTCTAGGGCATCAACCCAAAATTGATGCAAATCCAAAGCTCAAGTGGACTAGACCATAGGATACAGCGGGGCGTTGAAGCCCACCATTGAAACCTTCCTAGGGCTCATTCTGATTTTATTTTTTTATTTTCCTCCAACCAATTGATAAGGTCACACAGACTTGGATGAAGGAAAAACACAAATATAAGCTTAATCCAAAACTTCAATGGCCCCCAAACAGTTTTCAACGATAGGTATTCAAACCCCCACATTTTTTTGTGGTGTGGTCTACTTGAGCTTTGGATTTGCATCATTTTTGGCTCATGCCCTAAAACAATGTGACAAAACGGATGGACAGTGTAGATAAAATACAAACATCACGGTAGGCTCCGCAGAGCTTGGGTCACATCATTCCATAGGAATATACTTGTGGTGGGTGCTAGAGGCAATCCACTTTCCACTTAACTCTTTGTTCTTGTTAAACTCATAATTTTGTAGAGTTTCAACTTCACATAACTTGTCTTAACCTTCATCTTTGCATAACAAGTCTGCTCTTGAATCCTTTTTTTCTTCTTTAATTACTTCCACTTTCTTACATTTATCATGGATTCTGAATTTGAAGTTCCTTCGTCTCATCTTAATATGTAAAGACATTATTGGAATATGACTTTTCAATTCTATAAATAGTATATATTTTCTCTATGAATGCTTTGTTTACTTCTTGTTATTGTGTATGTTAAAACAGTGATTAGAAAATTCTTTTTTTGTTTTTTTTTTTAAAATAAAAGTTCAAAAAGAATCTTATTATAAAAAGCTTTTTTTTTAAGAGAAAAAAAAAATGCAGTATGTAGAAGCTTCGTAGAGAAACCTTAGTTGTCTTAGTCTGTATAGAGTATCATTAAGAAAAGATTTTATATATATATATATATATTATATATATATATATATATATATATATGTTGATTGTATTTCATGTTGTCTCTTGGATAAGAAGAAGAAAATTTTCCTTCTTTGATGCTCCTCTTCCGATAGCCAATAAAGTTTAAATCTCTCTGTTTTCTGAAATTTCTATGTTCTTTTTTTTCTTCCCCTTCATCTTCCCAACAAACTTGGTATCAGAGACGCCCTTTCTTGCCCCTTCTTATTCTGCTCGGCCATAGTATGGCATCAAGTTTTAAATCCCCTAGCTTTAACTATGACCAAAATTTGACTCTGTATTTTTATGAAAAAAAGTTATGATTATTGGAGCTTGTAAATAAAAGCTCTTTTTATCTTACGAGACTTACGGGAGCTTGTTGAAGATGGCTATGTATGAATGCAAAGCAAGAGTACAAGGAAAGCAAGAAGAAATACGCAAAAGCACTTCTCTTCATCCGGTAAGGGGTAAGCCAAACAATTTTTCTAAGAATACTTTTCTGCAAGAAAATCGAAGGAAGCATGGAAAATCTTAAAGCAAGAATTTCAAGGATCTTAAAAGGTAATCTCCATCAAACTACAATCTCTTTAGCAAGAATTTGATAATTTGTTTATGAAAGATAACGAATCGATTCAAGCATTTTTTTTTTCCTAAGATTTCTGATATCATTAATCAAATTAGAAGCTATAGGGATACTATTCAAGATAGAAAATTTGTTAAAAAATGGTGAGAAGCTTACCTGTAAAATTTGAGCATGTTGTTGTTGCTATTGAAGAATCTAAAGACTTATCTACTTTATCTGTACATGAGCTAATGGGTTCTCTTGAAGCATGAGAAAAGAATAAGTAGGTCTGCAGAGTAACCATTGGAACAAGCACTTCAATCAAAGCTTGAATTTGAAAGAAAAGAGGGATTAAGATGTTAGATAGGCCACATCCCTTGCCTTATATAGTTGATTCTATGGATAGACAATGTATAAATAGCAGATTTTGTATTTATCATTTTATCTTTTATAGTCGTTGTAGACCTCTATAAATTCAACCCTTCAGGGTTGTCTCAAATACAGAAAAGCAAAGGAGAATCATTCTTCCCAATGTCTTCATTGTTTTTGGTTTGTTTACATGGTATCAGAGCAATACCGATCCTAATTCGGCATCTCTTTATCACTGCCCCTCCCCACTCTCGTCTCTGCGCACGTCCGACCCTCCCCTGTCAGATCCGGCCCTCCCCACGCTCGTCCGGTCCTCCCCACGCAGGAGAATCATTCTTCCCAAAGTCTTCATTGTTTTTGGTTTTTTACATAAGAAGCCAGAAAAGAAAACGAAAGAATGACTCATCTCAAAAGCCACATTTTAGAAGAGGTTCAAACTCCAGCTATGGCCAGAAGGAAATTTTAATCAAGGCCATGGAAGAGGAAGGAATAGCTTGAGAAATCAAAAGTACAAAAAATAAAATGATACAATCATCCTAAAATGCATTACTTGTAAGAAATTTGGGCGTCCAAGTGAAAATTGCCGATACATATGCACAACATGCAAGATTCCTAATCATATACAAAAGGACTGTTGGTTCCAACAAAAGAGTGAAGCAAACTTTTCTGGAAAAGATGACTCTTCTAATCATTTATTTTATTCGTGCTTGAATACTTATCAAGAATCACAAGATATTTAGTATGTGGATAGTGGTTGTAGTAATCATATGATAGGAAACCGAAAATGCTTCATCAGTTTGGATGAAAAAATGAATTGTCGAGCTTGGAGATGAAAAGCTGCAAAATATTGAAGGTGTGGGAGTAATATCGGTCCAAACAAAGGGAGGTAAATCTAAACTCATCTCTGATGTTCTTTATGTTCCTGTATTAGCTCAAAATTTATTAAGTGCCAGCCAACTTATTCAATAAGGATATATTATAGTAAATTTTGACAAAGATGAATGTGAAATTTTAGATAAAAGAATCAAGCAATCAGTGGCAAAAATAAAAATGACACCAAATAAGACATTTCCTCTTATTATGGTACCAGATGGAAATTATGCCTTGAAAGCATAAGATATTAATCATTCACTAATATAGCATCTAAGAGATGGTCACTTGAATTATAGAAGCTTAAAATTGTTGAAACGGAAAAATATGATGATTGACCTTCCTTCTATATATGATGAAGGAAAGAAATGTAAGGATGTGTCTATGGGATGCTACATAGGCTCCCCTTTTTAAATCATCCTGAGAGTCAAAGCTCCTCCAGAATTGGTGCACGCTGACATTTGCGGCCTAACATGAAATCCATCATATTTTTTTAAAGAGATATTTTATTCTCTTTGTTGATGGTTTTAGCAAAGATGATGTCGATTTATTTCATATATCAAAAATCAGAAGCATTCTCAATTTTCACAAAATTCAAGGTGTTCATGGAAAAGCAAAACGGTCATCATTTGAAGGTGCTAAGAATTGAACGTGATGGATAATTCATGTCTAACAAATTTAACATCCATTGCATAAAGATGAGAATCAAAAGATAATTGACAACCATATATACTCCACAACAAAATGGCATGGCGGAACAAATAAATGGAATAATCATCGAAATTGCTTAAATATAGCCATCTACATTCTTAATAGGTCACATACAAAAAAAGTTCTTAACAAGACTCCATTTGAAGTGTGACACAAGCGGAAGCCAAAAGTAAGTTATTTCAAAGTCTTCGACTGCATTACATACACATATCACATCTCAAATTAGAGAAAAATTCGATAAAATTGGTGAAAAGTATATATTCATTGGCTATAACGAAGAATCTAAAGCATTTCATCTATTTAATCAAATAACAAGTGAGCATGTGATTACTAGAGATGTTATATTTGAAAAACTAAGAGCATGAGGCTGGAAGAACGAAGACGTGAAGGTCGAAGATATACTTGAAGGAGGAAATACATCATCGTCATCATCTTCAGAAAGGCCAAGTACTTCAAGCAATCCAGAATTAAGCCTAAGATTACCAAGTTCAAGCCTAAGTCAGATGGTTCAAGTTTACCTCCAAGAAAGGTTCGCTCTTTAAGAGAAATTTATAAATCTTGTGATATTGTTCTTGAGCCACAAAAGTTTGAAGAAGTAGCAAAAGATGAAGTTTAGAAAAAGGCAATGGACGAGGAAATAATGGTCATTGAGAAAAATGAAACATGGAAACTTGTTGATGGGCCAACAAATAAAGAAATTATCGGATTAAAATGGATTTACAAGATAAAGTATAATGAGAGGTGTTGGGGGCCTTGGACAAAACCTTAGGATTTAGCCTCCCGAAACAAACCAAAATTATGGAATAATAATGCAATGAACTAAATCAAAACATAAACCACACGATACTAGGGATTTTTACGTGGAAAACTCTCAAAGAGGTCAAAACCACGGGACCTCGTCTAGATCGACAATCTACTATAAAGCAGAACGTTACAACCGATTACAAGCACACACCGCTTGGATCAAACCTTCTTCACTCACGCAGGAGTGGATAAACAATAAGAGAAACAAAGAAGACGGAAAAATCTCACCGATTACGAGGACGTGGAAGCGCTGAGATATGGTAGATCACCTCTATGAGCATAGCCTCCCTTCCACAAGCTTCCTCTCTCTCTTTCTATCTCTCTCTCTCTCTCTCACACACCTTTGATAGCCCTAATCCCTCTTAAAGTACCTTTAGGAAACCTTAGAAAATTCTGGAATACAACCCAATCCTGCATACACCCCTTTATATAAGAATAGAAAGAGGTAAAATCCAAATAGGAAACAAAATCCGCAAAATCTGTGTTTCCGCAATCGCATCTGCGGAACTCTTCGATGATATCGAAGGTCTCTCGATGACAGCTTCGATATCATCGAAGGTCTCTCGATGATATTGGAACAGGACAAAAACTGTCTAGCGACCAGGGGTGAAAAAATCCAACAATTATCGATGTCATCGAAGGTCTCTCGATGACAACCTCGATATCATCTAAAGTCCATTGATGATATCGACAGGACCAAAAAACTGTCAGCGACCAGCGGTGAAAAATTCAGCAATTATCGATGAAATCGAAATCCAGCAATAAGGAAAAAAATCTCCATCAAATCTCCCCCTTTTCGACTCAGGAGGAATCCACCTTCTTTAAGCCAGCCCAGTTTCTACAAACCTCAAACTTGCCCTTAAGCAAAGCCTTGGTCATCATGTCTGACCCATTATCGTCCGTATAGACCTTCTCAAGCTGTAACACCTTCTGTTCCAAAGTATCTGATCCAGTGATATCAAATCTCTATGTGCTTCGACTTGGAATGCTGACTTAGATTCTAGCTCAAGTGTATAACACTTTGGCTATCGCAATAGACCACGTGCTGCTCCTGCTTCAGGCTAAGTTCCTGTAAGAACCTCTTCATCCAAAGCATCTCTTTACATGCTTCTGTGACTACAATATACTCGACTTCTGTCGTCAACAATGCTACGACCTTCTTAGCTTGCTCTGCCAAGAAACCGGTCACCCTGCAAATGTGAACATGAACCCCGATGTAGACTTCCTAGAGTCTATGTCACCTGCCATATCTATATCTGTGTAGCCCTCTAACACAAGTTTTCTGTCACCATAGCATAGGTTCAACCTGGATAAGCCTCTTAGATACCGCAGTATCCACTTCACTGTTGCCCAATGCTCTTTGCCAAGATTGGCAAGATATCGGCTGACAACACCAACCGCATATGCTATATCTGGGAGTGTACACACCATAACATACATCAAACTTCCTACAGCCGACGCGTAAGGTATCTTTTGCATCTCTTCCACCTACACATTCGTCTTGGGACACTACATGTCGCTCAATCTGAAGTGACCATCCAGTGGAGTACTGATCGACTTCGCTACATTCATATTGAACCGCTCTAGGACTTTCTCAATATACCGCTCTTGTGACAGTCAAAGCTTCCTGCTGCTTCTGTCACGGGTTATCTCCATTTCTAGGATCTGTTTAGCCGAGCCCAAGTCTTTCATCGCAAACGACTTGCCCAACTCTTGTTTCAACCTGTCGATCTTCTTGATGTCTTTTCCCATAATGAGCATGTCATCAACATATAACAGCAGAACTAAGAAATCACCATCTGAGAACTTACGCGTGAACACACAGTGGTCCGACTCCGTTCTGTCATACTCATGTTGTAACATAAACGACTCAAACTTCTTATACCATTGTCGTGGAACTTGTTTCAGCTCATACAGGCTCTTCCTCAGCCTACACACCATATGCTCTTTGCCCTTGACTTCGAACCCTTCTGTTGGTGCATGTAGATCTCTTCTTCCAGGTCACCATGGAGAAAGGCAGTTTTAACATCTAACTGTTCTATCTCCAGATCTATGCTAGCCGCCAACCTAAGCAACACCCGTATGGATGTCATCTTCACCACTGGTGAGAATATCTCCTCGAAGTCTATACCTTTCCTCTGACCAAACCCTTTCACGACAAGTCTGGCCTTGAACCTCGTCTGTGAATTCTTCTGATCAACCTTCTTTCTGAACACCCACTTGTTGCTTAAAGCTTTCTTACCCTTAGGCAATTTCATCATATCATAGGTGTGGTTCTTGTGCAAGGATTTTATCTCCTCTCGCATAGATTTCAACCACTCCCCCTTATGTTCGTCAGCTAGGGCCTCAGAATAATATTCTGGTTCTCCCCCATCAGTCAGCATAATGTACTCATGCGGCGAGTACCTCTTGGACGGCTGTCTGTCCCTAGATGACTTCCTCACTTGTGGCCGCTCCCCTAGTCCATCTTCTGAAGGAACTCCCTCGTCTTTTGCACCTTGCTGTACTCTCCCGTCATCAGGCACCACGGGAGGAATAGTCGGATCCATGTCCTCTAGCTCACCTGAACTAGGTTGATTCTTCTCTGGCTTACCAATGTCTTCTATATACTGATCTTCAAAGAAAATCACATCTCTGCTCCTGACGAGCTTCCTCCTGGTCGAATCCCACAATCTGTAACCGAACTTTTCATCACTATACCCCAAGAACACACACTACCTGATCTTCATATCAAGCTTGGACCTCTCGTCCTTTGGTACGTGAACGGATGCCCTGCATCCAAACACCCTGAGATGACTGTACGATGGATCCTGTCCAGTTCACACCTTCTCAGGTACTTCTCCATTTAATGGGGCTGATGAAGACCTGTTTATCAAATACACCGCCGTGTGCATTGCTTCTCCCCAGAACGTCTTGGGCAACTTCACATGGGATAACATGCATCTGATTCTCTCTACAATGGTGCGATTCATTCACTCAGCTACACCATTATGCTAGAGGGTCTTGGGAACCATCTGTTCATGCCGTATACTCAAGGACTTACAGTCGTCAATGTATTCACCACCATTATCAGTGCAGATGCACTTCAATGATCTATCTATCTCTCTCTCGAACATATCATGAAGCAATTTAAACACACCAAAGACCTCATCCTTAGATTTCAAAGCATAAACTCAAACCCTCCTAGATGCATCATCTATAAATGTGACAAAATATAATGCTCCACCTAAGGTTTTTGTCCTCATAAGACCACAAACATCAGAATAAACTAAATCTAATGCATGCACTTTATTAACATGAGAAGCAGTTGTAACGAATGGAACTCTATGTTGTTTCCCTAATAAACAAGCAAGACAGATTTTGAGAGGTGCACTTATCATGTCTGGAAGAAGTCGCTTCCTTGCTAGTAGCTGAAGCCCCTTTTCACTCATGTGGCCTAAACGCCTATGCCACATGTCAATAGTTGAATCTTCCGTTGCGTTCAACCCACCCTTACACACACTGACACTTGCCTTGTAAAGGTTGCAACACTTCTTTCCTCTGGCCATGATCAACGAACCCTTGATGAGCTTCCATCGCCCACCAGCAAACCGGCTTTCATAGCCATCATCATCCAACCTTCCCGTCGACATCAAGTTGAGGCGAAGGTCTGGGATATGCCTCACATCCTTGAGAACCAATGTGCAGCCCACATCGGTCTTAACACAAATATCACCGACCCCTACGATCTTCGATACGCCAGAATTTCTCATCTTCACGGTCCCATAGTCACCTGACTTGTAGCTTGTGAAGAAATCTCTGCCTGGAGTCGCATGAAAATAAGCTCCCGAGTCAATCACCCAGTTGGTGTCCTGACTCGTAGCCGTGAGACAACATCGTGATCTGCTGAAAGAATAACCACAATGTCGACATCTGAAGCGACCGTAGTGGAATCTGATTCATCTTCCTTTCTTTTTCCTTTCTTGTCATTTTTAGTCTTACGACATTCATGCTTATAATGGCCCTTCTTGCCACAATTCCAGCATATTCAACATCTTTTCTGTTACTCGACTTGCCTCTTGATTTATCTCCAGCCTTCCCGCCCTTCCTGTTCTTTCCTCTCCCTCGTTCCAGTGTCACAAGGGTCTCTTGCTGAGTAGACCCCTAAGACTTTCTCCTTATCTCTTCATTGAAGAGACAGCTAGTCACCTGTTCCATGGATATCTTTTCGTCTGGTGCGGAGTTACTTAGAGACACCACCAATGTCTCTCAACTGTCAGGCAATGAACTAAGTAATAGTAAAGCCTGCAATTCATCATCCAGGACCGTCTTCATATCAGAGAGCTGGTTTACTATATTGTTGACCTCATTCATGTGCTCAGCCACAGAACCACCATCCTTGAACTTGAGATTCACAAGTCGCCTTATCAGAAAAATTTTATTACCGGCTGTCTTCCTCTCATACAACCCTTCTAATTTCAGTCATAGGCTAGTGGCTAAGGTTTCCGTAGACACATGGTGGAACACAGAATCATCCAACCATTGTCTAATAAACCCCACCGCCTTTCGGTCCATCTTCTTCCAATCATCATCAGACATATCCTTGAATTTTTCAGATATGCCTAAAATTGGAGAATATAGGTCCTTGCAATAAAGCAAGTCCTCCATCTTAGCCTTCCATATGGTCCAGTTAGAACCATTGAGGTTAATCATCCTTGATGAGCCACCTCCATAATTCAAAACCAATCCTACCCATTCAATGAACTTAGCTCTGACACCACTTTGTTGGGGGCCTTGGACAAAACCTTAAGATTTAGCCTCACGAAACAAACCAAAATTATGGAAAAATAATGCAATGAACTAAATCAAAACATAAACCACACGATACCAGAGATTTTTACGTGGAAAACTCTCAAAGAGGTCAAAACAACGGGACCTCGTCTAGATCGACAATCCACTATAAAGCAGAACGTTACGACCGATCACAAGCACACACCGCTTGGATCAAACCTTCTTCACTCACGCAGGAGTGGATAAACAATAAGAGAAACAAAGAAGACGGAGAGATCTCACCGATTACGAGGACGTGGAAGCGCTGAGATATGGTAGATCACCTCTATGAGCATAGCCTCCCTTCCACAAACTTCCTCTCTCTCTCTTTCTCTCTCTCTCTCTCTCTCACCTTTGATAGCCCGAAGCCCTCTTAGAGTACCTTTAGAAAACCTTAGAAAATCCTGGAATACACCCCAATCCTGCATACACCCCTTTATATAAGAATAGAAAGAGGTAGAATCCAAATAGGAAACAAAATCCACAAAATCTACGTTTTCGCAATCGCATCTGCAGAACTCTTCGATGATATCGAAGGTCTCTCGATGACAGCTTCGATATCATTGAAGGTCTCTCGATGATATTGGAATATGACAAAAACTGTCTAGTGACCAGGGGCGAAAAAATCCAACAATTATCGATGTCATCGAAGGTCTCTCGATGACAACCTCGATATCATCTAAAGTTCATTGATGGTATCGACATGACCAAAAAACTGTCCAGCGACCAGCGGTGAAAAATCCAGCAATTATCGATGATATCAAAACTAGTTCGATTTCATCGATTCCAGCAATGAGGAGAAAAATCCCCATCAAGTGGATGACACCATCCAAAAACATAAAGCAAGACTAGTAACAAAAGGCTACTCAGAATAGTTAGAAATTGATTTTAATGAAACATTTGCTCATGTTGCTCGGATGGAGACAGTTCGAATAATATTGGTCCTAACAGCTCAATTAAAGATTCAAGTCCTTTAGTAGGACGTTAAATAAGCCTTCCTACATGGACAAGAAGTCTACGTCGAACAACCTCAAGGATATATAAAGAAAGGCAAAGAAGACAAAGTTTAGAGGCTTCGAAAGGCTCTATATGCCCTAAAGCAAGTACCTTGAGCACGGAACAACAACATTGATCGATATTTCTGACAAGATGAATTTGAAAGAAGCCCAAGCAAACCATCCCTCTATGTCAAAAAAGAAGATATGCATGACTTTCTCATTGTATGTCTCTATGTAAATTACTTAATATCCGTTAGTACTAAGCAAAAAATGGCAGAAGACTTTAAAGAGCTATAATGAAGGAATATAAAATGACAGATTTGGGCCTAATAAGATACTTTCTCGGGATTTAAGTAAAGCGATCCGTTAAAGGGATTTTTATTTCACAAGAGAATTATTCCAAAGATCTCCTTAAGAGATTCGATATGACAAATTGCAAGCTTGTGGGAACACCAATGGAGATGAATGAAAAACTTTCAAGAAATGATAGAGCTCAAATGGTTGATACCTCTCTTTATTGAAGTCTTGTTGGCTTGTTGATTTATCTTACAAACACAAGACCTGACATTATGTATGCAATTAATATGGTCTCTCGATGTATGAATGAGCCAAGCAAACTTCACTATACAACAGCAAAAAGAATACTTAGATACATTAAAAGAACTAAGGAATGTGAAATCAAATACACAATGAAGGAAGACAATAGGCTAACCAGATACACAGATAGAGATTGGGCAATATCAATTGATGATAAAAAGAGCACTTATGGATATGTTTTTTGCTTGGGATCAAAAGTCATAACATGATCATCAAAGAAGCAAAATACAGTAGCATTGTCATCAACAGAAGCATAATACATTTTAGCCACAAGTGTAGCATGTGAAGCAATTAGGTTGAGACGGATCTTAGCCAATCTTCAGCTAGTTCAAGAGAAACCTACAATAATTTTTTTGGCGATAACATGTCGGCAATTGCAATGTCAAAAAATCCAGTCTTCCATAGTCAATCCAAGCACATTGAGTTGCGTCATCACTTTATTTGAGAGCTAGTGGAAGAAGAACAAATCAAGCTAAATTTTTGCAAATCAGAAGATCAACTTGTAGATGTTTTCACTAAAACAGTGACAACAGAAAAATTCATCAAGTCTAAGATATTGTTGGGAATTCAAGATTTTTTAAATTAAGGGGGAGTGTTAAAAACAGTAATTAGAAAATTCTGTTTTGTCTTCTTTTTTTCTTTTTCTTTTTTTAAAAGTAAAAGTCTTTAAAAAATGTCTTATTGTAAAAAACTTTTTTTAAGAGAGAAAGAAAAAGAAAAATAAAAAGGGTAGTGTGTAGAAGCTTCTAAAGCAACCTTAGTTGTTTTGGTCTAGATAGAGTATCATCAAGAAACGATGAAAAAAAATATCCCTTGTATTCCTTATTCTCTGTTGAACAAGAAAAAAAAAAAAATCCTTCTTTGATGTTCCTCTTCTAGTAGTTAACAAATTTTAAATCTCCCTGTTTTTTTTTAAGTTGTATTATTTTTTTCTTTTCTTCATCTTCATCTTCCCAACAGTGTATACATGGAACGGATGTGATGAGGACTAATTCATTAGTAGACTTCATCAAAGTCTTTATATTCCTAAGGAATAAAGTATGATAAATTCGATATGAAATACATTGTATTCCTAACTTGTCTGATTCTTTATAAACCTAAAACATTGTTATAACTACCGAATAAGTCAATGTAGCTTAATCCATGTAACATGATATATATGTTGTTATTATTCTGCATATGGTGAGTCTCTATAATAGGACATTATCTATAAGACCCTAACCCAAGTGTACACGACGTTTCTTAGGGTCATACGGTCCTACTGGTCGTATCCCGGCGGCCTGCGACCTTCAGGTAGTATTTGCGGTCGTCCTTGAGTTTGGTCACGTTGACCCAACTTAGATCGACCCAAAACCTATGTCATCTTGTCCGTATCGGCGCCGCAGTTCCAATGCCGCGTCCCGTGAGTGAATCCAACGTGTACATCATGAGTTATGGGCAACGCTCGATTTGGGCCTTTGATGTGTGATGGTGGACCCCACCCCACACGTTTTCCTAAGTGCTTGTGTAAGGATGATGTCACCCTTTAGTAGGTTTGCTAGAAAGCCTACTAGCCTACCACCCTAAGACCTACCTAGCCTAGTAACATTGTTTATATCACCATAGGCCATGATGATTTTTCTCTTATCTAGGAGAGAGAGTGATGATTGCACTTTTACAACCTCTCTCTCTCTCTCCTCTCTCTCTCTCTCTCTCTCTCATTTCTCTCTTTCTCTTTTCATTCTCTCCCTAATAACTCCCCAAACCATCCCACCTCCCTTCCATTTTCTAGCCCCTTCTCTCTCTAATCCCCTCTAATCCACCCATCATCAACCAATCTCAACCATTGAACCATGATCCTTGAAGCTTCTTGATGTTAATGGTGTTGATTTGGAGTTGTTTTGATAGGTGGGTGTGTTGCATTGTTTAAATTTCAGATTTCTTCTTCTTCCTCTTGATTCTTCATTCTCCTTCCATTGATGGAGCTTGTGGGACCCATCAAATGATGATGGTGGCCCCAAGACTTCTTAAATATGGCTCGAAGCCTATCCTATATTGCATGCAAGGGATTATTCTCCATAGATCCCTTCATGCTCCTTTTTTCCTTAAATCAGGGATCTTTGGGTCATGTAGACCCTTGATCCTTGGTGGAGATTGGATCTCAAAAGATAGCCTTGATTATGTAGATTGTACATCTTATGGTAATGGAATGTCTATGTATGTGTGTGATGAAGGGAAAGGCCTCATTGAGGCGAAGACCCTTCTCTTGTGGCTATTTTCTTCTCCTTTTCGTATTAGAAGTTTCTGATCATGAGTGTGTGGCCCACCTTGTGGACCGACAAGATCCAAACCGTCCATAGAGGAAGGACATTTTTCACAGTCCATCCCTTGGACGTGTGGCCCCTAAAATCACCAAAATGGGGTGCATGCAAGGATGATTTGGATTATGAGATAGTTTAGATGTTTGTGGGGCCCACTTGGGTGGACCATGCCATGATTTTCAGGGATTAAATTCTCATTTAAATAATATTTGCAATTTATTTTTATCAGACATATATTGTTGTCCAGACTGTCTAGACAGATTTTGGGTCATCTTGGGGCCTGATTTTTTATCATTTGCTGGAGATATTGATACCATCCAATATGTGATTCTTGAAGGTGTATGTCCCACCTATAAGCCTACCAAATTTCAGCCCCAACTGACCCTATTTGAGCCTCCAAAAGAGTGGGCCAACATGGGTGTTCAACCAAATTTCTGCTGTAATTTCCAGCAATACAGGCAGTTGTAACCCATAATTTAAAAATATTTTCTCTGATGGAGGGCCACCTTTCTGGGTCCCACCTTGTTCTATACTTGATAAGTGACCTTGGCCCCCAATTTCAGAATTTTTGGAGACCCTGGACCCACTCCATTGGGGAGCCCAAATTGGTACAGCAACATAAACATTGCTGAAATTTTTCTACATTGCTATATTTTTTGTGTTTGTGGAGATAATTGGGCCCAACCCATTTGGGCTTTTGTGTATATCTATGGGGCCCACTTTGTGATGATCCAGAGGCCACAAGGGGCCAACCAACTGGACCAGCCATCTAGGATGGACGTCCACCATGGGCTGGCCGTCCTTGGCCAGGCCCACCATGATGTATGCCTTTCATCCACGCCATCCCTCCATATTTGTGGGGCCCATGTGGGTTGGGTCCACCCTAGGTGGACGCCCCATGTGGGGCCCACTTGGGATGTGAGAACCCACCTTGTTGCATTTGTATGGGGCCCAGACCGTCCACACCTTGGACCGCCTTGGCCTGGGACGCCCCTGCCCTTTTGGGGCTACTGTTGGGCTGCAGTCCAGCAGTAAGCTCACCTTTCTAAGTGTCAAATCCCTATTTCTAAATTGGTGGGGCCCCTATGATGTATTGATGGACACTATGGGAGTAACTCCCAAATATTTTGACATGTTTCTGGGCCTCAATAGGCCCAGAAGATTTGATGGACTAAAAGTCCAGCCATGGCCATTTAAATACACAATGTATGGCTAAATTTTTATTGAAATTGGGGGCCTACCACATTGATAAATTGGGCACTTGTTCCTCACCTATACCTTAGTATAATTATTTGGGCTTAATTAATGCATGTTTTGGGCCACCTTTGATAACCATTTGTGGGACTCAATGCATACCAAATTTTAGGGCTTCCTAGTGGGCCTAAGTCGAGCTGAAATGTCTCACCTTGGTCAGCCAAATGATGGGCTTACCTTCCACCATTTGCTGGACTTATAGGCTAAGGAAAATGTGGATTTGGGCCCTTGAATGCCCACTTAAATGACTAGTTATTGGGTTGATGTAATGGGGCTCATTCCACCCAACAAAAAATAAAAAAAACTTGTTTTGGGCCATGTATTTGTATATATGGGCTGCCCACTAAGTCCATCTAAATGCTTGGAATCTATGGACCTTAGGACTTGGGCTTTGGGCCTTGGTTCCCCTCCTTGGGCCATGATTGTTAGAGGTAGTATTGGGCTTACTTCCTTATACCTTTTATGAGACCTATGTACATATGGTTTGGATATGGGCCTCAGGCCTTATGTTTATATGGTTTGTATATTAGATGCTTTGGGACAATGGTGGTTGAAAGTCCCCATTTGGACCCCTCTAGGTCCATTAGTTGTTAAGTGTAATTGAATGCCCACTTTAGTCCCTTGCTAGGCCTGTTTCCATATTATCTAAGCCCTAGCTTTGTATGCTTAGTCTCGTGGGGTACCCCAGATAAATGAGCCCCCACTAGAGATTATATTCCTTATGAGGAATTGATTAAGTACCTAGACCCTTTATGGTTAGGTGGAGAGTACATCTTCTCATTCACCTCATTGACACTCTTATTCATCTTCATGACCCACTCCCATAAGCATCATATGCATGCTTGGTTGAGGTATAATTGGTCATGGTTGTGCCATTATGTAGGACATGTTGGTATCTCCCCGAGGGATGGAGTTTACCCTCTTGAGCACAGTGGATGCTTGGCATTGATGCATGGGTGATTGTGAGATTCATGCATCTGGTATTGCATAACATGTGGATATCCGCCCTTGCTTCATCAGGGTCATATCCTCCACAGGTATATCGTGGATGGCCGTGTGTGGACACCGAAAATGATACTTGAGCATTCGGGGTGCATAGGATGTCTCTGGGTGAAAGCCCCTAAACCTTCACGGTACCGAGGAGACACCTCAACGCCGAGACCGAATGGAAATCATGAGCGCCCGAGTGCCTTATACCGTTAAGCCGCAACTCTCACTGTTGTGAGGTCGGTTGGGATGGGGTCTGGCCTTACCCGCCTGAGAGAGAGGGCAATAACTAGGCTAAGTTTGACCAGCTCATGAATGGGTCTGCTACCGTCGAGCCTCGCTGGTGATTGACTGTCCACAGGCAGGTAGTGAGGTCTCCTACGCTCGTTTGACTATGCGGGTGTAACGTCTTGGATTTTTACTATTTTGGATTTTCAAAAATTCTTAATTTTTTAAAAATGTAATTAACTTATATTATCACTTACTGACCATTAGCACTCAATGTTAGTTTATACCTGGGTGGAACTAGTAAAGAATTGCACAAGTCCGATTAATCAACCGTAGGAAGCTAACGAATCCACCCAAACACTTGAACATCAAGTTTAGCCCCCATGATTTACTCACATAGGGCCCAAAATCTAACCGACTCATCGCTAACTAATTAAGACAATCATAACTAAATTAAAGATCTAACCGAATCCGAGTCAAATAAGGCCCGGATCTTGACTAATAAACCAAATCAACCCCGTTACTCTTTTAGCCTAAAACCGACGGTTTAGAGTAAACATGACCAAATCTCCACTTTCACTAGCTATATATAGGCAACATTATGAACATAGTTAATCCAAATCCTAATCATTGCCCATGAGAAATCTTGATACCTAATTCATTCCAAAAATGCCCCGATTTTTCGAACAAGCTCTAGACCGCTCGTTGGTGGGCTACTAGTTCCAAAACTATAGAATAATGTCTGTCATACTGGGCTTGACGTCCATCGCGGGAGTCGGACCTGGGTACTGTCTATAACTGCCCAACTTGAGTCAAAAGACGAGTGCATGAGAAGTGCAAATACCCTAAAGGAAGAAGCTGAAACTTAAGTGAATTGAGTCGTCCACTCTTATGCAAAGTTGAGGATTTTAGACTGTCGATTTACGACCAAACTTCACACATGGAGTAAAGATATTTCCCTGCTCATATTCATATAGTCGCGGCCTCGATCAACTATCGGAGACCGTTGAACAGACTTCTAATCATATCTGTCATCGGTGCATTCAAATGGCGATCCGATTATATCCATACATAGATCATCATTAGGGATAACTATCCTACGGTGTATATTAATATGTATACCTCATAGTGGGCCCTAGAGGTTAAAAATCCTCACATAGGGCTAGTATAGTAAAAACCCAACCCTTGGGGCCATTTGCACCAAATCTGACATTATAAAAGGGCCTCATTTGAGCACCCCCTCTCTCCATACGAATTTGCCCTAGAAGAAATAAAAGGAGAAAGAGAGAAGAAAAAGATGAGAAAAGAGGAGAAAGGGAGAGGGAAAGCTTGGAAGCATGAGGGTTTGTGTACCTTCACCCTTTCATCCCCTCTATAACAACATCATTCTTCATTGTGTCGATTCAGCGACGATTGAAGGTAAGTATGGAGTTATATTTGTAGGTTTAGGTATTGGGTTAAATTCCTTCCAATTCTTATAAGCTTGTATGCTTATTCAGGCATTTCAACAATGATTTCCTAATACCATAACCCTACGGGCGTCGTGAATCGAGCGGATCGTCACAAGGTGCGGACTATTATCCTTAGGTGGCCTAGCACCAATTTTCCTATGAGTTTAATGATCATGAATGTTAGGATGATGTGCTTGAGTAATCTAGAGAGAACCTAGCCAAGACCTTACATGATAGGCCCCCCTTAAATTCCATGAAATGAATGAGTGTTGTTTATTTGTTCTTTAATATGATTGGGTTTGATTTTGGTGTGGCATGTTCATCCCATGTATAATTTTACTAAATTCCATGACATGATTGAGTGTTGTTATTTGCTCTTCAACATGATTAGGCTTGATTTGGTATGGTATGTTCATCTTATATGCGATCCTAGTATAACCTTTCTTATAGCATGCATGATTGTATAAATCCTTATTTTATGTTTATCTTATGAATGATGTGTAGCTCCCGTTCTCTTCATTAACCCCACACAACACACATACGCATTTATGTCATATTATTGATAGTAGTTGCAATTGTAGAAAAATCTGAATTTGCATGTTTGATGTATGAGTGCATGATATCACTTGTGTCAGATGAGAAATACTAATTGGTTGAAGTGTTATTGAATGTCATCAAAACCTAGGTTGGTCAGGAAACTGAGGTACGAGAAGGTGGTCCCGTTAGTAGGACCATCCTACGGCTAAACCAGCAAATTTGGGCAGATGCGAATGGACAACAGTAGTTGGATTACATTGGTCGTTTGTACTCGATGTCGTCCGTCACGCACTCGCCTGAACTCACACGATCTAGTTCGCTTACTAACCAACCATGTTTGTTAGCCATGTCTACTCACGCTTGTATGAAACCTGGAACACCCTTCAACCACTGAAGTCCATTGATAACTATTTGAAACTGATCCACCGTCTCGAGAGCCAGGCATGGTAGAATGGGACACTGTGACCGAGTTGTTGGCCTACGGTGGGGTGACGAGCCTCCCCGTAGTGACCGCGAGTGATCCCTCTTCTTAGCACTCCCCATGTGCTTGAAATCAGGAATGGGGAACCCGATGGGATCAAGGATCGCGAGGTCCTGGCCTCGCACGTTGAGGGGTCTTGGCCTCGCAACCAGTTGAGGGCAATGATACGTAGGGTGTACCAGTTTCTCCGGTTTGCTGGATGAACGAAATTAACTAAATACTCGGCTAACATTATCCATGCATCGCATTAACTAGGATTTGGCGACTCGGCAGTTGAGGTCGCAATGAGGGAGTATTGGTCATGCATCATCGTTAGACGAAGTCGCTCGAGGGAGTGTTGTTGCGAGGTCATACATCATATCATAAGACATGCATATGCATTAACAAGACTATTTAGGGATCTGTGAATGTATGTCTTTCATTAAATTTATCATATAATTGATGCTTGTTGTAACTAAAGGCTAATAGTAATCACTGAGTTACATACTCACTCTCACTTTGGGACGGTGTTTTAAAACACCAACCAGACTCTTTTACTAGATGTAGGTGAGGCGGAGCTCGACGAGTCGAGCGAGGTGAGCATGAATAGAGAAGAGTAGCTTTCCTACTTCCAGCTTATGGATGGATCACCATAGACTGTGGTTAACTATAGGTTGTTTAGTAGGGATCTAGCACACCATTTCCTTTAAGCATTTCTTATCTTCAACCCAAACCTAACCCCGAGGAACTTTTCAACCTGACTTGAATTCAATATGGCTCAATTGGATTTGACTTGACCCAAATGCAAGTTGCAGCTCTATGCTGTATGAGCAAAAGGCCCTAAACATCTAATCGGCTTCAAACTAGATAGTATTCCTCTAATAGTATACTTTTCTAAAATAATGAAGTTACTAAAAATAATCCTTGAGCGGATCCCACGATAGCCCCCAAAACGTAGTCTTTAACTAGAAAAGTTAATGCATTGAGCTTGAGAAGCTTATGGGCCAGTGGGCATATGCTTAATCTTATCCAAACTCTTAAATGACTCTTATGTGATAAAAACAAATTTTCGAGGCTACAATTAATCTCTTAAAATTTTTAGAATAGGAAAAAAAAAATATTAAAAAATTTAAAAAAAAAGCAACTTACTAAAATAGTATGTTTTCTTTTTTTACTAAAATTTTACTCTTAAAATAATTGAATTTTGTAAAGCCAGAATGGGCCGCATGTGACATTGAATACGGAATGTTGGTGGTAATGTTTTGTAACCATCCATTTTCTCTCATGCATGAATGACCGCAGAACTTCTTTTTTCTTGGTGGGGGGGGGGGGGGGGGGGTTGGGGTTGGTTGGGAACGACCGTTGTCGGTAGCAGCTGATGTATGTCTTGGATCTTGCACAGACGTGCCACGTCGAAACGTGCGGGGAGAGTAGGAATCCAACGGCTATTATTGAGAGTAGCCGGAGCACGTCATACTCCCGACAAGCATTTCCGCATCGGGATGATGATCTTGATGGTGGCCCGTAAATTCCATTTGCCGGGCAACAGACGGTCCCATCATTGAGTCACTTCCGCATCAATCTGGCTCGTGTGACCAAGCTTTGCTGAGGCCCAGACACGATACACACGTGCCATATGGCACATTGGTACCAGATCCAGTCCATTCAAAGAAGGAAGAAGCTATGAAAGATGATCTTCTCAAAAAAATGGTTTGATCAAATACACAGGTGGGCAACGTTTGAATGACAAATGTACGGCGGGTGCTCTCTTTCCCAAAGAATAATTTAAATTTCGTGGTCTATTTGTTAAATGGGTCAGATTCATATTTTGATTAAACTGTATAAAATGTCAGATATACCTGATGGACAGCTTGGATAATGTAGCTATGGACTATCTTATGATATAAGATGGCGTGTACATGGCCTACTTAGTACACCGGTATGGACGTTGCAGTGCTCAACCTTACGAGTCGTGACAAAAACCTCGGGGGCTGCTCGATGATCTCCACAGCCCGAAAGAGACAGGATTGACGCGGTTTGGCTAGTTACGCTGCCACCAGCCAGCGGCCAGTGGTCGGTTCTATGTGGACCCATCATGCTGTATGTGTTTTATCCATGCCGTCCATCCATTTTGAAAGATAATTTTAGGTCTTTATGCAAAAAATGAGGCATATCCAAACCTCTTTTGAAGCACACCATGGTAAAACAATAGTTATTAAATGTCCACCACTAAAAATCTTCTAAGGCCCAATGTAATGGTTATTTGACATGTAACCTGTTGATTAGGTCATAAAGACTTGGATGAAGGGAAAAAATTATCAGTTTGATCCAAAAATTTTATGGCCCCGAAGAAGTTTATAACGGTGGCTATTGAGTCAACACTGTAAGGTCCAGTTAATATTTTGATCAACCTCATTTTTGGTATCATATCATAAAATTATCAGGAAGATGAAACAAATACATCATGGAACTTGTTGATAAGGTCACAACTCTAAAGAACGAAAAAAAAAAAAAAAAAAAAACAAATATAAGCTTAATCCAAAACTACTATGTGGCCAGCAAGAAGCTTTTAATGGCCAATCACCTCGGCTTCTCAGGGCATGGTCTACCTGAGATTTAGTGACTCACACGAGTGCATTGTTTGTACTCGCCAACTCAAACGTGCCTCTGTGACCCGGTTGAGATGAAGACACGCGGCTGACCTGGGAAATCTACATGGTGGGTAACAGATTATTAGCGACTCGGATCACACACACGCGCACCACATTGGCACATGTGAGCTGTAAGTGCTAAAAAAAGTGTGAACTCCCGAAGTCCGAACTGAATTTTCATTTCGGGGGTACGGTACGGTACGGTATGGAAGTATGGTAGACCCATCTCTCTGCGGTAGCACACGTGGCAGGGTGAAGTATCAATCAGGACCGTTTATCTAGTTTTCCATTCTATGGACGGAAAATCTTCTAAACATAGATACATCGGAAGGCCCGACCGATCTGATCACTAGCATTGAAAAGCTATAGCGGTACACAAACATATTTAACGGTCAAAATTAAATCATCAGAAACGAAGAGAACTCATGCTCAGGATTGTCTGATAGTTTTGGGTCTGTATGAGGGGGGAAACGGATTGGCTGGTGTACCAGCCATCACCGGCCTGACTAGGTCTGGGTCGAGCTCCGAGTTATACAAACGGTTGAAAGGAGATCATAAGGATGTTTCAACGGTGCTCACTGAGTCCTAATATGAGCTCGAAAAAGGATGGGCCGGATGGATTTCTCACAAAAAATCGCAGCGGGCCCCACCCAGCATCCTTGCGCAGGAACTCCATGCGAAAGCCTTTTGCAGGAAATCCGCGTCCTCCATGATGCCTATCACTGGATGGACGGAGAGGATTGATGCATACCCTACCACGGTGGGCGATAAGTCATCATCTACCATCCCACTGAAAAAAAAAAAAAAAAAAAAAAGCCAAGAAAAACGCGACGTGTACTAAGAACTTAGTGCCACGTTGTAGGCGGTGGGCCCATCTGCACGCCCACTTAATCAAAACACGTGCTGACAACTACACATCTGCCAGTACAGTGGGGTGCGAGTGCATGCACCTGAAGAGAAGCAAAGAGAAAATGTTCACGTGCAGGGCTGCATGTGAACTTTCACGTGCATCCATTTTCTTTTCCGTCGATGAGTCACACGTTTATAATATCATATCCGTTGAAAAGGTGGACCGCAACATGAACACCACCTGGCAAGAAAAATCAATCCCAAATACTCATTGTGGGGACCACACTCCTGATGAATAACACCATCGTCTGTCCATTGATCAGCCTGATTTTCATACGATCTCCCCATCATGGTGTGTCCCACTACTTGCACGTACCGGATACTCTACATACATCATACTTTATTGTAAAAGAAATGGCTGTATGTCAAAATTCAAACACAACGGCTGCATGTGAACATTTCTCAATAGGAAAAGGTGGGGGTTGTAAGCTGAGAGTGACATGACACAGGACCATCCACCTAAGCCGTTGATTTGCTTTACATAAGGTGAAGGGCAAGTGGGGTTGGATCTCCAAAGGAAAATGACGGGAGGCCGATTTATTTGGAATCTTACGGTGTATATGCGGTCAAACCACGGTCCCTTTAACGCACGGTCCCCAATAGCAGAGTGGGCAAGCCGTCGTGTTGGCGTACTTGAAAGAAACCTTTTGTACGAAAAAGATTGTTATATAATGATATAAAAATTAGCTGCAATGGTGGGTACTTCAGTCCTTCATGGACAGTCACTACCAGCCGTAGCTTTTACACCCATTAAGTGGTGTATATACGGATGTGCGTGTGATGGTAGGGACCGGATAGAGGAACACTTTGATAATCGGGTGGATTGTGATGGATGATATTCAGGCACTTGGAAGTGACGCAGGGGAGGACGTGTAACTTCCTGGACTCCTCATCAGATACATCGAATCCGAATCCACGAGTAAAAAAAAAAAATGTAAATAATTTCTAGAAATTTGTTATAAATTTGATCGATGATTTAAAAAATGAGCTTACAACCTCCCAAATAGTGACATGAACCCTGGGAAGAAGTTTAGGAATCAAACTGCAACTAAAACTCTTAATATAGATCATGATTTACAAAATAGTAGATATACTACAAATAGTAAATTTATCATTTAGTAAATCTATAAGGCTTACCCACGCTATTTTCTAAGCGGTGAAACAGTGGGTCATGATTTACTACAAATAGTAAATTTATCATTTATATAGATCATGATTTCTGTTGGAAGTGTCTTATTTGGCTTACCCACACTATTTAATCTTAATTTTTCTAAGCGGTGTTCATGTTAGACACAACTTCGAGAGCCAAATGGATGAAGAGTTACAATTAAACTAAAATTTACTATATGTATATATATATATAGGATTTCGACCATCGTCCCAATGGAATCTCACAAATTTGGGGTGGGCAACCCAATGTAGTGGGGTTAGGTGGCTAAAGTAGCTTCTTCTTCTCCAAAATCATATACTGTATGTTGGATAACTTATCCCAATTTACGAGATATATCCATTCTAAAGTTTTAACAATCCGTATTACTTCTGCCTCCACCAATTTGGCCTTTTCTAGTCCATCTTAGCCATAAAATTGTGTCGCTCTCTCTACATAAGGAAGTTACTTATAAATTGGGTACTTGGGGTGCAAATAATTAAAATGAAAATACCAAATTATGGTTCTTTGTTTAAATCTATCATGAATCGAAAGTTAGGCTCATTTGACCATCAGATTATTGAATTGGTGCACAATTATTGGACGGTTAAGATTAGAAATATTGAATGGTCATTTTTCAACAAAGATTGCTCAACAAAATTGATTTTGTGATTTTGGATCAGAGTTCCACGGTTTAATTGGATTAATTTGAGTTAATTTACACCACGTACAATTTTGTTGCGCATGCATGAGTATCAAGCGTCATACTGCCAGAGTAACAAATACACTTTTCTTTAAGTACACTCCGCACGTGTGAAACAATGGGTCAGAGCGATTTTCGTGGCAGGTGGCCCATCTTTCTGATGGTCCGGATGTCCTTCGCACATGAAGTGTTTGACGGGAAACGCGGGTTGTCCGTGAAAGTTGAGTGCGGATCCGCTGTCTCGTGGAAACAGCGAGATCCAATATTATTATTCGTCCACGTCACTGTAAGTGCTACATCACCGGTTTTTTTTTAGTATATTAAAAAAATTTACATTTCAGGCCAAGTCTAACGCCGTTAGACGGTTCCGCTTGGAAATCGGATTGCATTCGGACTGCGGTACGCTCTTGCTCTTACCGTACTGAGTAAACTCAGTTGGGCTCACCTTGTATGTATTTGGTCTATCCAGGCCGTTTATCTGTTTTTTAAATCTAATTTAAGGGGTTGAGCCCAAAATTGAAGTATATCCAAATATCAAGTGGATCATACCACTTTAAACGGTGAGGATAATGATTTCCACCGTTGAAAACTTGCTAGGCCCTACAGTGATGTTTATTTGTCATCCAACCTATTCATACGATCATATAGGCATGGATGAAGAGAAAACATAAATATAAGCTTAATCCAAAACTTTTGCAGCCCCTGAGAAATTTTCAGCGTTTATACATTCAATTCAACTGTTTCCTATGGCGTGGTCCATTTGAACATGGTATATGCTTCATTTTTGGTAAAATTATTTGGTAAAATTGATGGACGTAGTGGATAAAATACATAAATCATGGTAAACCCCATGGAGTTTACTCATTACGCTAACTTAGTTACTCACTACACAATCAGCTTCCTTCCGTTGGAGGATTCAGCGTACGACTTGAGCAGCGAGACTTGCTAATAAAGTGATGTCACCTAGTTATATGGGTTCCACCATGATGTATATTTTGTATCTACATTGTCCATCCATTTGAAGAGATTATTTTAGGGCATGAGCCATAAAATGATTTAGATCCGATACTCAAGTGGACCCCACCATAGAAAACAAGTGGAGAGAGTTATGCCTACCATTAAAAACTTCTAAGGGTCACAAAAGTTTTTGATCAAGCTGAAATTTGTGTTTTCCCTTCTTGAATGTCTATGTTAACTTAAGGTCCATTGTGATTTTTATTTAAATTTTCACATGGGGACTCATTGTACAGGTAGAGGGGTCTTTACTCTTGCTCGGTTGGTAGACTCTCAGGAGTTTCCCATTCAAGGGTTCGAGTACCCATAGGTGGTGAAATTCCACTAGCGTGTGTGTGGGGGTGTGTGTGCGTGTGTAAAAAAAAAAAGAAAAAGTGTGCACAGGTAGAGTAGTGAGACTAGCTACTAAAGTGATGTCACGTAGTCATGTCGGTCCCACCATGATGTATGTTTTGTATCCACACTGTCCATCCATTTGAAGAGATCATTTTAGGGCATGAGCCAAAGAATGAATCAGATCCAAAACTCAAGTGGACCCCACCACAAAACACAGTGAAGAGAGTATGCTCACCATTAAAAACTTCTAAGGGCCACAAAAGTTTAAGATCAAGCTGATATTTGTGTTTCCACTTCTTTAATATCCGTGTTAACTTATGAACAGGTTAGATCTCAAATAAAAATCACGGTGGACCTTAGAAAGGCTTCAACGGTGGACATTACTCTCCTCACTATTTTATATGGTGGGGTTCACTCCAGCTTTGGATCTACCTCATTCTTTTGATCATGCCCTAAAATGATCTCTCCAAATGGATGTACAGTGTGGATACAACACATACATCATGGTGGGCCCCAAAGAACTTTGTGGCGTCACTTCAGTAGCGAGTCTAGCTACTTAGTGTGTCGGTAGCTAATCCGCCTCCAATTTTTTTCTTCTAAAATTTAATTAGGTCATGTCATCTCACGACAATTTTATAAGATAAAAAAAATTATTTACAAAATCTGCTTGATTAGCAAGGAATATTAGCTGCGACCCAGGATGAGTGATGTCTGTAGGATCCTCACCGTGGGCCCAACTTGATCTACGCGTTGCATATCTACTCCATCCATCTGTTTTCTTATATTATTTTAAGACTCGACCCGAATCGGTACTTGTGATCGGGTTAAATTCAGTCCGGATTAGTCTAGGACAAACCCTAACTCGAATTGGGTTAAGCATGTTGGACTCGGTACCGAGTTAGGTCGAGTTCGGGTCAGGCCTATTTCAAAACTGAATCGAGTCAGGTCAACCCTAACTCAGTTTGAATCGACTTGATGCCCACCTCTAACCATGATGGTTGTTTTTTAATCCACACTGCTCATCCATTTTGCCCACTTACATCAAGGCATGAGTCTAAAAATAAATAAGTCGATATCTTAAGTGGACCACACCATAGAAAAAGTGGTGATTGAACACATACCATTATAAACTTCATAGACCCCAATGTAATGTTTATTTTCCATCCAACCAATTGATAACGTCATAATGACATGGATGAAGAGAAATACAAATATCAACTTGATCTAAACTTTTGTAGCCCTCAATAAGTTTTTAATCTTCTAATCACCAATGTTTCTTGTGGTGTGGTCCACCTGAGATTTGGATCTTCCTCAATTTTGTGCTCATGAACTACAATGATTTGTAAAAATAGATGGACGGCGTGGATAAAATACATAAATCATGGTGGAGCCAATAGAGCTTTTCCAATAATACACAGTACTGCAGTTAGTGGCATATGCTACTAGTGTTTCCTTTTTCAAAGCCACTGGTATGAGCAAATAGTCAGTGGATCGGGTGGGTCGTACTGTAATGTTTTCTGAAAAATCAACCTGGACCACAAGGTACGACACCCCATTTTAGGCCACAGGCTGAAAAAATCAGTTCTATCTATAATTCAGGTTGACCACATAATTGTAAACAATGTATAGATAATCATCGCCTTCCAATTTGTTTCCATTAGTCAGGCCCAAGTGATTCATGTATCGTAATGATTTTTGGCAAAATGTTTTTTTTATTATTTAAATAATCTAGTTATTGAAGTGGATTTTGATGTAAGTATAATGTTGACCCTTTAAAATAAATGGTGAACATCTCTCTCCCAACTTTTTCCTTTAGTGCGTATCTCTAGGCCCAATATGAGACTTAACAGCTAATGGTTATAGTGGATATTACAAATATCGTAATGGGCCCCGGAAAAATCAAGAGTCATGCCCCATACAAATATATATATATATATATATATATATATATATATATATATATATATATAATATATATATATATATATATATATATATAAAAACTCTTTGCAATTGGAGAAGTGTGGGGTTTTGGCGGGGGCCCACCATGAGGTGTATGCAAAATCTATTCTGACAATTAAATGCGTAATTATTTAAACCCGAATCCAAAAAAAAAAAAAGGTTAACACGAGATTCATGTGAGCCACACCAAATAAAATATTTGAAAGAGAGACATCCTCCCTTGAAATTTATTGGACCCACCATGATGATTATATAAAATGGACATATTAGTTTATCTAATGGAACCCTATCACTTTGTCAAATGAACCTATCACTTTATCTATTGAAACCCCGTCATTTTATTTAACAAGCTGCTACTTTATCTAGTGAAATCTTGTCACTTTGCACAGTAACATAGTCACTTTTGTAAGACCCGCATCTTAGACCGTACCGTTCCGTAGGTTTTCGCGATCTTTCCGGTCGAATTCCGGCAACCTTCGACCCTTAACCAGCGTTGCGCGCAACCCTGATTCACACGCTGTCAACCCGAGTCGACTCAACCCGAGACTTGTACCATTGCGACCGCACCGTCGCCGCGGTTCCGATGCCGCGACTCGCGCGCCGAGGCGATACCCTGGCCAGGAGATGTGGGCTAGCGTTCGGTGCGAGGAAAACGCCGCGCGTTACGAAACCCAAGAGAATCTCTACGATGAGTCACATCAATCCATCAATCCATCACCCATCAATCCATCAAGGGTCAAGTACACATCACTCTTCACCCTTTCCCAAGCAAGCCTCAAAGTCAAAAAGTTCTTACACAAGCCATGCCTCTCTTACACAAATGGCCAACAAAGTCAAAAAGGTGCTCTTACACACCCATCACCACCACATCCATCAAACATCACCCATCTCTCCACTCCCTTTTTACAACACTCTCTCTCTTCATTTGCAAACCATTCCCAAGCTAAAGGAAAATCCCATACGTATGAGCCTCTCCCTCTCCTTCAAAGCTCCAAGTGTGGTCCACCTTTCCCCATCTCAAAACCTCTCATTAGCCATCCATTTCTCATCTTCACCATCAAAGAGGAGCACAAGGAGACCGGCAAGCCGAGGGAGCAAGAAGATCAAGCGGTGGGTGTTTGTAGCTCCATATTTCCTTCATTTTGTTGATTTAGGGTCCATATATGTAGGACCCACCTTGATGTACTTTTGAATGAGGGGCCCATAGTGGCGGGGTCCCTCCATACTCACCGATCTCTCTCTATGTCTCACTCTCTATCTCTCTATTTCTTGTTTCCCTTTTGACCATGTGATGGTTGTGTGATCCACTTGGATGGACCCCACCATGAGGTAGGTGTTGTATTCAAACCATTCACAGGTGGGGCCACTTGAAATGTGTTGTACCCACACCATCCTTTCATTTGGTGGCCCACCCAAGTGGGGCCCACCTCAAATGCATGCGGCGCAAAGCCCGTCCAGACGCTGGACGTGGCCTGGGAATAAAAAAAAAAAAAGAAAAAAAAAAAAGAGAGCTTGTTATAAGCTTTTGGGGTGGCTCCCCTGTGTAGGCCCCACCTTGCTGTATGTGTTCAATCCACGCCGTCCATCCCCTCCACAACAACATTTTAGGCGTCGAGCCGAAAGCTGAGGCCGATCCAATACTCAGGCGGGCCGTACCATAGGAAACGGTATCCTTTACCGTTCAAAACTTCTAGGACCCACCATGCCTTAACCTTACATCAAAAAAATTCGACCTTTGGACTCCTTTGATGTATTCCGGGCCCCAGAATGCAATGGACGGAGCAGATCCTCCAGTAGTGGGCCCCACACGTCTTTTTCTACAAAAATAAAAAAAAAAAAATAACGTCGAAGGCAGCAGCGCCTGCTGCTGCCCTGACAGCGCCAGAGAGGGCGCAGCGCGCCTGCGTTCGCGGTTGGGCGGACGGACAGGCCACCCACGGCTCCTGCCGTGGGCCCACCATGATGTATATGTGTCATCCATCCCGTCCATTATGTGGACGCCTCCATGGAGTGGGCCCCCTCCAAATCTCAGGTCTATCTGGGTTTCAGATGGCCCACACCAAGGGAAACAGTGTGAATTGAAAGTCTACTGTTGAAACGTTCTTGTGGCCCACAGAAGTTTTGGATCGAGATGAAATTTGTGTTTTCCCTTCTCCTGGGTCCGCGTGACCTTATGAATGGGTTGGATGGCATGTAAACATTGAGGTGGGCCCCACTTGGAGCCCACAGTGATGTATGTGTCTATCCCACCGTCCAGGCGGGCGGTGGGGGGCTACTGTGATGTTTGTGTTTTACCCACCGTCAAGGCAGACGGTGGGGCCCTTGTGTGCGTGTGTGCGTGCGTGCATGTGTGCATGTGTGTGTGTGCGTGCATGCATGCGTGTGCATGGTGTGTGTGCGTGTGGTCGGTGTGTAATATTTTATATTATATTATAATATATATATGTATGTTTATATTTATTATATTATGTAATATAATACAAATTATGTTTATTAAGTATATTATATGATATATATGACATATATTATATTTATATATTTTTATTTTTACATACATTACGGTGGACCTTAGGGATTTTAATGGTGAAATGGCCCATCTGATACATGTGATTAGGTCCACTTTGGTATATACATAAGGCCCATGATATGAGGCCCATTCAATGCATTTTTAGCCCGTGATTAAGGCCCACTTTGATATATATAAAGCCATGTTACGAGGCCCATTTGATGTGCTATAAAGGCCACGGGTTACGACCCATTGCAATGCACTTAAGGCCCATTGGTGCGGCCCATTGATGTGGCCCACTTGATGAATATAAGGCCCATGTGACACGGCCCATTCAATGTATTTAAGGCCCAATGGGATGTATCTAAGGCCCATTGCAATGTGTGATCCCTACATGGTTTATGTAATGACGTTTACGACAGATAATGCCCTGGGGAGCGATGTCGGTTTGACGTCCACATCGCACGTATAGTGTTGGTTAAATGTCCGCATTATGACTCTCCCTAGGGCCATCGATAGGCCCGTACTGGTTGTGTGTAGGCCGTCCATGTCTAGGCCATCTGCGTTGCAAGAGTAGTTCATTACTTTATAACATGTGTAGTATAGTTCCATGATTCATGATCATACGCATCATATGTATGCTTGACGTGAGAAGTGGTTGATCATAGCATATGCCTTCGGGCAGGTTGTTTACAGGCTCCCGGTTAGGTGGTGTTGCCCTACATGAGCGCATGATATGCGCAGGATTGCTGCATGATTGGATAGTGTGTTTCATGCATTCGCATTGTGTGATGTGGTTACTGTATGCCCTAGCGACATCAGGGTCATAGCCTCCACAGGCGTATCGTGGTTGGCAGGATTGGATACCGAAAATCTTGTTCTACATGGGGTGCTATAGATATCCCTGGGTGAAAGTCCCTAAACCCTTATGGTACCAGGAGGTTGCTCCAACGTCTAGACCGAGTGGATGCATGAGCGCTAAGTGCCGAATACCAGGAGGCCGTGCTTTCCACTGTGTCGTGGTCGATTGGAAGGGAGTACGGCCTTACTCGCCCGAGAGGAGGGGGCAAAGCTAGGCTGAGTCTGACCAGCTTGAGGAATGGGTCCACTATCAACGAGCCGAGCCCGATATTGGCAGGCGGATAGTGAGGTCTCTTCCACTCACCTTATTGCGCGCGATGGGGCGGCAATCTGGTTTAGAGTGTACTAGACCCCGGTGATATTCCAGATTTTGAGCTATACTGATATGTGGACTTAGATGAGGATTTGTATGCTTGAGTTGCATTTCGCATCGCATGGCCTTGGTATGGCCGACATCTTTCATGCCTTGCATTGCATAGCCTTGGTACGGCTAGTAGTATTCTGGATTCACCAGCATGTTCCGCATTCCTCTGATACTGCATACTGCATTACTACCTTGCGCACACACTTTCACCACCCTCTAAGCTTTCTATAAGCTTATGCACGACCGTTGCGTGCAGGTGACGCGAGGACGCAGCAGCGCTGAGACAGGAGCGCAGAGCAGATCTTTTGGAGTTTTTTTTTTGTTCATCCTCATTGTATTTCCCTTTATGCTCATTGTACTTGTAAAGTTTTTGATCATAGTGGAAATGTGATGGAGTTTTTGGTTGTTGTTTGTGGGTTATGCCTTTGGTTATGCTTATTACGATTCAAACTGATATTAGAAATCCTCCTCGTAGCATCCCAGGATCGGAACCTGGCGAATGGGCGCCGGGAGCCGAGAATGGGGTTCTACGGAGGCTGTCGGCGCCGGATTCGGCGATCGGGAATTTTGTGAGCCCGTTCCCCGAGTTTGGGGCGTGACAACTTTTTCTAGTGGAACCAAGTCACTTTGTTCGAAAACTCATCTTTTTATCAAGCAAAACCCTATCAATTTATCTGGCAACCCCATTACTTTATCTAGTGTAACATCATTACTTTGTCTAATGGAACCCCCTTACATTGTCCAATAATCACGTCACTTTGTCTATTAGAGCTTTGTCACTTTGTCTAGCACCCCTTTCACTTTATCTGGTGAAATCCCGTCATTTTGTCCAGCAACCTCGTCACTCTCTGTAGAACCCCGTCACTTGATACAGTAGAAATTTATCACTTTGTCTTACTACATAGTCTCTTTGTCTAGTAGAACCTCATCACTTTATCTTGCAACTCAATCACTTTGTCTAGTGAACCTCGTCACTTCGTCTAACAGCCTTGTCACTTTGTCCAGCAACCTCATCACTTTGTCTAGTGGAACCTTGTCACTTTGTCTTTCATCCTCATCACTTCGTTTAGTAAAACTATGTCACTTTGTCCGGCAACCCATCACTTTTTCCAACAATCTGTAACTTTGTCTAACGAAACCCTATTTGCTTTGTCTTGTTTAACCTTATTAATTTGTTTAGTGGAATCATGTTGCTTTGTCGAGCAACCTCGTCACTTTGTTTAATATAACTTTGTCACTTCGTCTAATAACCCCGTCACTTTGTCCAATAAACCCCGTCACTTTGTCTAATGACTAAGAAAAAATTATCAACAATGGATGGTTTATATTGTCGGTGGCCTCACATGATTTGAGGCCACAAATCTATTACCATGAAACTATTCATATATATGTTTCTGAAAACTATGCTTATTATCTTATGTGTTCTGAGATGAGTCATTACTTTAGATCATATTATTATCCATTATTAGCACTAGTATTAAATTTATTAGATGTGTATTCTGAAAATTGGTTACTTAATTATTATTTGATGTTTAATAAATCTGGAGGTTGTACCTCAGTAGGATAGTCATTGACGCTATCAAACCATATTCAGTGTGTAGGAGACACAGATGATGGGCATGTTGGTGTTCACGTGGAATAGGAGCTAGATGATCTTACGACTCTCTATTCCTGATTTCATTCATATTTAATTTGTACTGTCATGTATTGTAAAAACTTAAGACATTGGTTTGTATAAGTCTTCAGGTAACTACTCGATTAGTTTGTTATGTATATATGGATTTCCTCTTATACTTAATTTGTTTCTATTCCACTAAATTGTTAACTCTGATAAAGAAAAAAATGTACATGAAATTTAAGCTATATTTAAAAGTTAACACTTGAATTTTTGAAAAATGAGCATTGTACTTCGGGAACAGAGGTGTTACTGTAACACCCTGAAAATTGGAGGTTGTGTATACACTCGGCTCCCAAGTTTCCGGGTATCACTTATATCCAATTTTTACAGTTTTGCGTTTAATCCGGTTTAATGAGCTGCATGGAATTATTTGAAACATGAATCACAATTCACGACTAGTCTACTGGAGGGGAAAATGGCTAAATATATACAATGTCCAAAAATATTGATGAGGCGCACAAGGCGTCGCCCAGCAAAAATACAAAGAAATAATACGTCGCAAAGAATAGTGTGTTGAGTTCACTACTCAGCGACTCAAGTCCGCCTGCGAAATCTACGGTGAACCGCCCATCAACTGAAAATAGGACAGCTCGTCCTCATCATCCAGGCTCGCACTGAAAGGCTCCCCGTACTCAGCGTCACTTGCAACTACTGAAGAGTCTGGTTGGTGTTTTAAAACACCGTCCCAGAATGGGAGTGAGTGATCAACTCAGTGGGTGCTATTAATCTTAAGTTACATCAGGCATCTATTATATTATAAATTTAATGAAAGGCAAACATTCATAAATCCTTAACTAATCTTGTTAATGCATATGCATGATAAATGATATGATGCATGACCTCGCCATGACACTCCCTCGAGCGACTCCTTCTAACGATCGCACATGACCAGCACTCCCTCATTGCGACCTCAACTGCCAAGTCGTCAAATCCTAGCTAATGCAATGCATGAATAATGTTAACTGAGTATTTAGTTAATTCCGTTCATCCAGCAGATTGGAGAAACTAGTCCACCCCACGATATCAATGCCCTTAACTAGTTGCGATGCCAAGGCCCCTCAACGCACGAGGCCAAGACCCCGCAATCCTTGATCCCATCGGGTTCCCCATCCCCGATTTCAAGCACATGGAGAGTGCTGGGAAAGGGATCGCTCGCGGTCACTATGGGGAGGCTCGTCACCCCAACGTAGGCCGACAGCTCGGACACAGTGTCCCATTCCACCATGCCCGACTCTCGAGATAGTGGATCAGTTTCGAATGGTTGTCGATGGGCTCCAATGATTGAAGGGTGTTCCGGGTTCCATACAGGTGGGCAAACATAGTTAACAAATATGGTTGGTCAGTACACGGACTAGACCTCACAAGTTCAGGCGAGTACGTGACAGACGACATCGAGTACAAATGACCCATGTAGTCCAACTACTGTCGCTCATGCGCACCCGCCCAAATCCACGGGTTTAGCCTCAAGATAGTCCTACCAACGGGACCACCGTCTCTCTCCTCAGATTCTTGACCAACCTAGGGGTTTGATGGTATTCACTAACTCTTCAATAATTAGGGTTGATCTACTAACACGAGCGGCATCATACATTCATATTTCCAAACATAAAATTCATATTTTCCTATAATGCAAATGCTAACAATATTATGAAATAAAGGTGCATGTGGGTTGTGTGGGTTAGTGAGGAAGCCAAACATTTCATACACAAGGGTTAGTGCATCAAATATGTTATGAGGAAAATTCATACAAGAATCATGCAAGGAATGTACAAGCAATCATCAATTTCATGCCCAATCATGTTGAGAAACATTAAACATACCATAATCATTCCACGTTGATTGGGAGGATCTAAAAGGTAAGGTTTTGCCTAGGTTTTCACTAGATTATCCAAATACACCACGCAAACAATTATAATCATTAGATTCATAGTAAAATTAGTGCTAGGCCGCCAAGGAATAATAGTCTGCACCTATGGATCGTTGAGATCTTTGGAAGCGACCTAGGAGTGTCAAATTTGGGGTCGATTGGCCGGAATCCCTAAGGCAAAGCATTTGCATGTTAGAATCTCATGCAAATCTCCTCTCAACATAAGGGTTTTTCTAAAAAGATTAGAAATTTACCTACCCAATCGGCGGAGAGACATTCTTCCGGTTGTGGATGAGAGATTTCCTTGAGGGAGAGGTAAGGAGTTGCAAGATTGAGCTCCCTTAGGCCCCACTTTAACTATAACCCACTTTCTCTCCCTTCTTCACTCTCCCTTCCTCTCTTCTTCCTTTCTTCCTTCTCCCTTTTCTCTCTTCTCTCTTTCTTTTCTCTAGGGCAAATTCGTATGGGGAGAGGGGTGCCCAAAAGAAGCCCCTTTTATAATGTCAAATTTGGTGCAAATGGCATCAAGTGTTGGGTTTTTACTATACTAGCCCTATGGGAGGGTTTTTCTAGCCTCTAGGGCCCACTATGGGACGTACATAATGATAGTTAGTCCTAACGATGATCTACGTTTGGACATGATCGGCCCGTCATTTGGATGCGTCAATCGATAGATATGACTAGAAGTCTGTTCAACGGTCATCGATGGTCGATCGGGCCCGCGACTATACAGATATGAGTAGGAAAATATCCTTACTCCACGTGTGAAGTTTGGTCATAAATCGACGGTTCAAAATCCTCAACTTTGCATAAGAGTGGACGATCCAATTCACTTAAGTTTCAACTTCTTTCTTTAGGGTATTTGCATTTCTCATGCACTCGTCCTTCGGCCCAAGTTGAGCGTTTCTGGACACTACCCAGGTTCGACTCCCGCGATGGACATCGAGCCCAGTAAGACGGACATTCCTCTATAATTTTGGAACTAGTGGCCCACCAATGAGCGGTCTAGAGCTTGTTCAGAAAATCGGGGCATTTCTGGAATGAATTAGGTATTGAGATTTCTCATTTGCAGTGATTAGGGGTTTAAGTTAACTATGTTCATAGTGTGGCCTATTTATAACTAGTGAAAGTGAAGATTTGATCATGATTACTCTAAACCGTTGGTTTTAGGCTAAAAGAGTAACGGGGTTGATTTGGTCTATTAGTCAAGATCCGGGCCTTATCTGACTCAGCTTCGGTTAGATTTTTAATTTAGTTATGATTATCTTGATTAGTTAGCGATGGGTCAGTTAGATTTGGGCCCTATGTAAGTAAATCATGGGGTTAAACTTAATGTTCAAGTGATCGGGCGAATTTGTTGGCTTCCTACGATTGATTAATCGGACTTGTGCGGTTCTTTACTGGTTCCACCTATGTATAAACTAACATTGAGTGCTAATGGCCAGTAAGTGATAATATAAGTTAATTACAAAAAAAATAATAATAAGATTTTTTTGGAAATCCAAAACAGTGAAAATCTAGGATGTTACAGATACAGACATAATTATTGGTCAAAGTAACGGGGTTCCATTAGACAAAGTGACAATGTTCCACTAGATAAAGTGATGGGGTTTCCAGATAAATTGATAGGGTTTCGCTTGATAAAATGACGAGTTTTCGAAAAAAGTGACTTGGTTCCACTAGACAAAATGATGATGTTATTCCGTAAAGTGGCAGAATTTCGCTAGATAAAGTGGCGGCTTGTGAAATAAAATGATGGAGTTTCAATAGACAAAGTGACGGGCTCATTTGACAAAGTGATAAGGTTCCATTAAACAAAATGATGGGGTTCCATAAGATAAACTATTGTGTCCATTTTATATAATCATCATGGTGGGTCCTATAAGTTTCAATGGTGGATGTCTCTCTTGCAAATATTTTCTTTGGTGTGACTCACATGAATCTCGTGTTAACCTAATTTTTTGGATTCGGGCTTAAATGATTAGACATCTAATTATCAGAGTGGATTTTGCATACACATCATGGTGGGCCCTCGCCAAAAATTCAATCCTCCATACTTCTCCAATTGTAAAGAGAGTTTATATATATATATATATATATATATATATATATATATATATATATATATATATATATATATATATATATATATATGGGGCGTGACTCTTGATTTTTCTGGGGTCCACTACGATGTTTATGTAATATCCACTATAACCATTGGCTATTATGTCTCATATTGAGCCTAGAGATACACACTAAAGGAAATAGTTGGGAGAGAAATGTCCACCATTTATTTTAAAGGGTCAAACATTATACTTATATCAAAATCCACTTCAACAATTAGATTATTAAAAAAAAAAAAACATTTTACCAAAAATCATACCGATACATGAATCACTCGGGTTTAGAAGGCGAGGATTGCCTATGCACTGTTTACAATCATGTGGTCAACCTGAATTATAGATAAAACTGATTTTATTGGCCTGTGGACTAAAATGGGGTGACACACCTTGTGGTCCAGGTTGATTTTCCAGAAAACATCACAGTACAGCCCACCTGATCCACTGACTATTTGCTCATACCGATGACTTTGACAAAGGAAACACTAGTAGCATATACCACCAACCGCGGTACAGTGTGTTATTGGAAAAGTTCTATTGGCTCCATCATGATCTATGTATTTTATCCACGCCGTCCATCCATTTTTACAAATCATTGTAGTTCATGAGTATAAAATTGAGGAAGATCCAAATCTCAAGTGGACCACACCACAAGAAACATTGGTAATTAGAAGATTAAAAACTTATTGAGGGCTACAAAAGTTTTGGATCAAGCTGATATTTGTATTTTCTCTTCATCCATGTCCTTATGACATTATCAGTTGGTTGAATGGAAAATAAGCATTACATTAGTCTCTACGAAGTTTATAATGGTATGTGTTCAATCACCACTTTTTCTATGGTGTGGTCCACTTGAGATATCGAATTTTTAGACTCATGCCCTGATGTAAGTGGGCAAAATGGATAAGCAATGTGGATAAAAACAACAACCATCATGGTTAAAGGTAGGCATCGAGTCGATTCAAACTGAGTTAGGGCTGACCCGACTTTGAAATAGGCCTGACCTGAACTGACCTGACTCGATATTGAGTCCAGCATGCCTAACCCGATCTAAGTCCGGGTCTGTCCTGGACTAATCCAGACTGAATCTAACTCGATCACAAGTACCGATTCGAGTCGAGTCTTAAAATAATATGAGAAAACAGAGGATGGAGTAGATATACAATGTGTAGATCAAGGTGAGCCCACGGTGAGGATCCAATGGACATCACTCATCCTGGGTCACAGCAAATATTCCTTCTTAAGCAAGTAGATTTTGTAAATATGTTTTTTTATCTTATAAAAATGCCGCGAGATGACATGACCTAATTAAATTTTAGAAGAAAGAAATTGGAGGCGGATTAGCTACCGACACGTTGAGTAGCTAGACTCGCTACTGAAGTGACGCCACCAAGTTCTATGGGGCCCACCATGATGTATGTGTTGTATCGACATTATCCATCCATTTGGAGAGATCATTTTAGGGCATGATCAAAAGAATGAGGTAGATCCAAAGCTGGAGTGAACCCCACCGTAGAAAATAATGAGGAGAGTGACGTCCATCATTGAAGCCTTCCTAAGGTCCACTGCGATTTTAAGTTGAGATCTAACCTGTTCATAAGTTAACACATATATTAAAGAAGCGGAAACACAAATATCAACTTGATCGAAAACTTTTGTGGCCCTTAGAAGTTTTTAATGGTGAGCATACTCTCTTCACTGTTTTCTGTGGTGAGGTCCACTCGAATTTTGGATCTGATTCATTTTTTGGCTCATGCCCTAAAATGATCTCTCCAAATGGATGGACGGTGTGGATACAAAACATACATCATGGTGGGACCCACATAACTAGGTGCCGTCACTTTAGTAGCGAGTCTCGCTTAGAGCTGGGCATCGGTCCGGATCGGATTAGATTGGGTCCAACTCGATCCGATCCGAAATCTCAACGGCATGACCCGAAATCGATCCGATCCGGGACCGGGTCTGGGTCACCTGACTCAGACCAATCCGAAAGGTACATTGCCTGATCCGAGCCGAGTCTGACTCGGTCAGGAAAATCGAGTCGGATCGGATTGGACACGGTTCGGATCGGCCCGCACCACCCGATGACATACTTGTGGGTTTGCTTGATCAGGTCTTTTGGGGATGATGATAGGGACAAAAACGTCCATTTCGGCTTTCCAGTGGACTGCTGAGCTCAGCTTGTACCGCCGATACCCGCCGATACAGTATCAGTGCAATGCTAAGGGGAGCAATTTGGTGATGGAAGACAGGTTGGGTCTCGCATTAGAGGTCATCGGGAGACTTTCTATTGTAGTTTCTGGGGAGCGTTTGGGATCCGTTGTTGGGTCCCCCAAGTTTCGGGTCTATGATACGAATTTCAGAAGGGGAAAGCCTGTAAATGTGGAAGTGTTGTCAATTCAAGAAACGAGGCTAGGATTTTTCAACCAATCTGATCTTGGGATCGTAACTTGTTGACATTGTGTTACACAATTTGGTCGGTTTGATTTGAGCTAATATCTTCTAATAGTAAAATTTCTAAGTGCTTGCGTATCAAGCATCAACCTGAGCATCATACTATTTATCAATGTAGACTCCACCTTTTACTCAGCTTTTTTTTTTTCACCCATGTACGGACAGAGGGTTTTAACAATGAAAATACCCCTACTTTTCAAACTTTTCAACTGCCTTTTGCTGAAAAGCAGGGGTATCTCCGTCCTCAAGGTCTAACTTGGTATGTAAGGTTTTGGGACGTTGACAAACACGCTGGATAAAAGGCAGCGTCTACAGTCACAATTATTTCCCAAATTTTTTGTTTTCTTCGTACACTCCCACCTATTGCCATTTTCACATCGGCATTGTAGTCGTTGGATTTGGGGTTATTTTCAAATGATCCAAACCGTTTGTAATGTTCCTAGATGATTCCCACCTAAAAATAAAAGAAAAAAAATCACATTGGAATCTTTCAACCCTTTAATCATTTAACTCCTTTCAGATATGAACTATGTTCCTTAACCGTTGTTTTGTGGATTATTTAAAGGACATTTCTGATGAATGTTTTCACATCTCTTATCAACATTGAAGGAAAGAAAATATAAACAGTTTGGATCATTGCAACATGTTCAAGGATCAATGGATGAAGTTCAGATGTAAAAACAAGTAATATGTAGGGATGTATTGTAGCAAACCTCTTTCTTCTTTGAATGGCAAGTGAGGCTTTGAACTATAAGCGTTGAGCCCATGGGTCCCACTCACTTTGGGAAAATAGCTTCACTGAATAATCCGAGTCTGGTGAAAAAAAAAAAAAATATACTTCCACATTCAAGAAACGAGTACTGCTTGTTGCAATCCATCGTAGCTCTGGAAGACGTTTCTCCTCATCCTTCTCTCCACCACCATTCGCATCTCGGCCGGCACACATCTCACCCGATCCAATCTGACCCACCTCTCGGAATCTCGGCATAGAGCTTTTCCAGCACCACACACAGTGTTGTCAGTGCTGTGTGCTTCACTACATATTTGAGTCTGGTGAAAAAAAAAAAAAAAAAAAGAAAAAAAGAAGCATACTTCCACAATTTACTGCAGCGAATGGGGTTGCCCTGCCCAAATGCGAAATGGACCGATTTGCTTCTCTGTTTGAAAAAGGTCTGATAAAAAATCCGTAACTAAGGGTAAAATCAATGTTTCAGATTCATCTTCGAGGCTTAGTATTTGAGATTATAGTCAAAAGGTACATGTATACTACCCGACTCCGGATCGGGTCGAATCGGATCAGTCCGGATCCACCACGATTTGAACTCGATCCGAAATATATTCGGACCTGAATTGCCCAAATCGACCATGACTGATCTAGGCCGTCGGTTCGGATCGGGTCGGATCTACCGGATCGGATTTGTTTTGCCCAACTCTAGTCTCGCTACTCAACCCGTGCGCTGAATCTCCAAATGGAAGGAAGCGGATTGCGTAGTGAGTAACTCACTACGTTAGTGTACTGAGTAAACTCTATAGGGTCCACCAGGATTTATGTATTTTATCCACTTTGTCCATCAATTTTACCAGGTAATTTTAGGGCTTGAGACAAAAAAATAAGGCATATACATTTGAATCCACACCATAGGAACAGTTGAACTGAATGTTTATAGTTGAAAATTTATGGGAGGCTACAAAAGTTTTGGATGAAGCTTATATTTGTGTTTTCTCTTCATCCATGCCTGTATGATCTCATGAAGAGGTTGCCAGTATGATCTCATGAACAGATTGGATGACAAATAAACATCACCGTGGGCCTAGCAAGGTTTCAACAGTGGAAATCATTAAGCAGTGGTATGATCCACTTGATATTTGGATATACTTCAATTTTGGGCTCAACCCCTTAAATTAGATGGAAAAACGGCTGGACGGTCTGGATAGACCGCATACATATAAGCTGGGCCCAACCGAGTTTACTCCGGTATGAGCAAAAACGCACCGTAATCGGTATGCAATCCGTTTTCCAAATGAAACCGTGTAACGGCGTTTAGATTTTCCTGAGATGTAAATTTTTTTAATATATTAAAAAAAGCCAGTGATGTGGCACTTACAGTGACGTGGACCAATTGTATTATTGGATTCAGCTGTTCGCTGTTTCCACGAAACAGAGGATCCGCACTCGTGAAAGTTTACAGGTTTGTTTCTGTATCATGGAAGGTGGGTTTGTAGATATAACGATCCATATGCTCATCCACACGTTCGTGGTCGCACGTGTACCTTGGATCAAACCGTCCAAACCCCAATGTTGCAATTTAGATGGGGCAATCCAAAAATCTTAATAGATTGGAGATCTATTTGTTGAATTTGGACCGTTGACTACTTTTCATTTTAACCATCTTTTTAATTGCCACCAATTGAACGGATGAGATAATCTTTTCATTGTAGTTTTTCACCATGTGACATCTATAATGGGGCCCACTATTTGAACGGCTTTGATTGAGTTACATACATACCACGTGTACACTGGCTGTACACGTGCGTGGACTAACAAGTACTCTTTAATTTTCAAATGTTGTACGGACTCTAAATGGAGAAATCTGCAAGATGGCCTTTCAAAGGACCCCACACTGTTTGAGGTTATGATTGATAAATCTTTATAGTGGTTCCCACTTAATCTCATCTTACAAACGGAAGGAAAAAAATCTGGTGGGGCCCACTCCATAAGAGCTCAATGATGTAAAACTACAAAGCAATTAAAAGCGTATGAAAAAGGGAATTTATTGGTTTCACGTGGGATAATCATAATAAGAATGAAATGAATGGATAAAATAAAAAATGGGAATCGAGTATCAGATGATCACATCCACCCCCATGATTTGCTTTTTCTTTTTCTTTTTCTTTTTCTTTTTTCCGTAGTGGAGAGCCGTTTGGATGACCAATTGCAATTTCAATGGTACCACCACATGTTTGATTAGATCCCAGCTGTCAAGAATTTATGATTTATATAGATTAATTATTGTTTAAGAAAACAAGCAGAGACATTGGATTCTTAGATCTAGAAGAGTATAAGCATTGTGTCATGAAAATAGTATGATCTTGCTAAGAATGAGTAAGATCTTTGAGTTCAAAACCACTTTGAATGTAGAGAATGAGAAAGATTTGTGTTTTGATTCACTTTTAAGTGTAGATCAGCTTCTTCATGAAATAATCACTATGTTTAATGAAAAATACTCTATAAAAAAACCAAAATAGGTAATTAATTTAAGTCACAATCATCTAAAATTTTAACACCATATATGATAACTCACATGTCGTGTCTTGACAAATTAGGACTTATTCAAAATCATACCATCTAATTCTCAATTAGCTAAGTTTCTACTCTCAAATACTGTCATTCTACCCTCTTTTGAAGAACTTCACTTTCAAGTTCATTCTCCTTCTAATCCCTCTCCCATCTCAATCTCTTCTACGGCATCTCCATCTAATAGGAATAATTATTGCGACTTACAATGTTGGCTTGAAGAGAACTTTTATTACAATTGTCAAGTCACTCTCTCAACATGTATACACCATTGTCAATGACAATTATTTATTTATTTATGGGAACGATCTTGTATTGCATGTTTTAATGTAGTGTTGAATGTCGATCGAGTCTCTACAATACAACAAAGCCTCCACGATACAACAAAGCCGTTGGAGATAGTGGGTTGAAACATTTAAACTTCAATTCCAATCTCTTCCTTCAGCTCTCCATGAAGCAACCCATAAGTATCTTTTCCATCCACCATTCAACTCCATTTAGATGCTGCTCGAAACTAATATTCGTAGTTTTGGATAGTTTTGATTTGTCGTAATTTTGAGAGTGCAATATCAAATGTCCATATTTAGTTTGTTGAAACATATGCATTAGGTATTTATGAAGTGGTATTTTTTTCTCATATCACTTATTACATCCAATAATATTTCATTCCATGTGCAAGGATGCTAATAGAACCCTATGATCTATTGGTATGTTTTAGAATTTGAAATTTAATTTGTTTATGCCATACATCCAACTAGTTAGATCTTCACCATCAAACTTTAGAAAGTCGAGATGTGGTATACCTTGCTTGAATGGTTAATACATCATCTCTATTGGGTCCATTGTTAAATCTACCAGATTAATTCGCTCCTGGTATCTTGATGGTTGGTCTAATCCATTGTATCTTTGGTCATTACAAACATCAACCGCTTATATTAGAGGGTGATCATGTCAGCAAAGGTCTCTTTAATCCGGGATGTTGCTGTACTTTTCTTCCGACTTTTCAACTTTGGCCTCAAACAATTCCATCTATTGAGCTAGCGTGACTCTTTTGGGCATCCCAAAATTGATGCTCTGATACTAAATAATATGATCCTCGCTTAAGAATGAGCAAGATCCACGCATTTTGATCCATTTCAAGGGTAGATGCAAGAAGCATTATTTTAAATGAAAAAAATAAAATAAAAACTCTATGAAATGATATTATTTTTGCATCCTTCAATATCCAAGGACTATCACAATATTTGGCAACTAGGAAAACCAAAATAACTATAATAGATAACTAATTTAATGTACCTATGATCACACCTAATCCCAACACCTCATATGATAACTTAATGCCACATATCCTACAACAATTGGACTTTTTCAAATAATACCATCTAATCCTCATCCAGCTAGGTTTCTATTCTCAAATCCTATCTGAAAAGGGAAACGATAGTTTACTAATTAAACAAAATATTAAGATCAGATTTTTTAAAATATATTAAAATCAAGAAGAAAAAATTGATAAAGTATGGTTTGGGAGGAATATATATAATCCAGTACACCTGATTCCCTCTTCTTACTTCCTTGATCTTGAAAAAGTCGGCTTAAAGACTTTTAAAAAAAAAAGAGATATGAATGCATGCATGGGCTGCAAAAAGAGTGTGATTTGGTGAAAGACTTCTATGAAATTTGTGGCAGCACAACCTCACCAGGTATTTCCTTTTTTTTTTTTAGAAATAAAATAAAATCAACCATGCAAAGATCTAAGAGAAAACATGAACGTGTGCATAGAAAATTAAACTAGAAATTTAATTTTTTTTTAAAAAAAAAAGAAAAGAAAAAGAAAAAAAGAAAGAAAAGAAGCCTTGTTTAGATTACACCCAGTTATGGGTTTCCATCCTCACATGTGCTTTACAAGTAACATAAAGGTTCTCACCTTATGAAGGAGTAGGTGTTACACTTACAACGTAGTGGGCCCCACAATGCTTGGGTGTTGTAAGCACTGTGTAGAATGTGTTGTAGAATATTTTCGCCCCATTAGAGTTGAGTCATAATATTAAATGTTTTAACTTGGTTAATAAATACTGATTTGATCACATAAGAATATGTAGTATGTGACACTTAGGATTATTTCTTTTCTTTTCAACTAAATGAGATATGAATATTGTATGATGCACTCACTTCATACAAGGGGACCATGGTTGATTCATGCTATTGATTTGATATGAGAGACAATGGATGGAGTTTGATTTGGCCTCTTGAAGATTCAATAACTATGGTGGCATGGGGAGATCATTGACATAGTTTCTTTTGACCATTTACTTTATAGTGCACAAATGAGAGGATTATAAAATCCCAACCTAGGAAATTTTTTAGGCATATGGTAGTGTCTAACGTATCATTTGGGTTTGCCATCTGTACTTTTAAAAAAAAAAAAAAAAAAAAAAAAAAACACACCCACGCATGCCTTAGTGGGATTTCACCACGGGTTTCAAACCCAAGACCTCATGTTGAAACTCCTCAAAGCCTACCATTGAGGCAAGGACCGGCTGAGAAATTTATAGATATTTTTGCCCCACAATTAATTTTGTAGGGCTAAAAACCTTTAAATATTTAAACAACATGAAAAGACATTTTAAAGGAAGGTATAGGTATTTTGGAATTGAAAATTGTAGTTGATCATGGTCCAAGAATAATCACATAAAATTATTTTTTTGTAAAATGATTAAAAAAAAGTGTTTGGTGGAATACACCTAAACTTATTGTGATACGATACGTCATAACTTTAGCCTTTAAATCTAGATAATCTTCCAATGGTGCAAGCCATTTAGATTAGGCTCCCTTCATACAGTGGATAGACAACAAATAAAATCTCTCTATTATTATAATTCAGCTTCTTTGCTTGAACATGGATGGTCACTGTAACTTTTGTATAATCAAAGGGTTGAAATATCCAATCTGATAGTTATTTTGGTAACCCCGATCTAAAAGGAGCCCTATCATATTAATGGTTTGGGTAATTGAGAAAACCCAAATTTAATAACTACACTCCCAACGTTAACCTATGTTTTTGTAATATATCGGAATGTATTCAAGCAAACCTCAAATTAAAAATGTTCTTAGCCATTTGAATAGTTGTGATGATCTGATTAAAATGCTACTAGCATGGTTAAAAACTCCCCAACGCGGACTGACTCATTCAATCTTGAGTTGAGTTCGGACTCACCGACTCGATAAACAGACTCTAGGATGATTCACATCAAACTCGTCCAATTTTTAAAAAATGGCTACAAAGTGTTGTGTGATGCAAGGTGGATACTGCACTGTGCAAGAGTCAACCACCATTACAGGCAACAGGAGCTGGCATGCTAGTGAGGCATGAAGATTTTGTACTGGAAATGAAAATGCTCTGAAAAGCCTGCTTATGTGCCTTTTCTGGCCGTGTTCTTCGTTCCGCCGGGATTGAAACTCAAGGCCAACATGGCACATGTACCAAAGATCCAAACTGTTTCTTAAATGGGTTAAATTGTCACAATTTTCTAACCAGAAAATAGCAATTGCAATTCATAAGTGGACCAAAAGATTACAAAGGCCATGTTTGGTTGCAACAAATATCATGTCGTGACCAAACTCAGCCAAAAAGATTTGAATTGTTCAAAGCAGTGCTTACTACCTATCTTATAGTGTGCAATTAGGTATAGATTGTAGTTTAAAAACTTCAAGAAACTTGACTCGACTCGACCAGATTTCCCCAAGACTTGAGAAAACTCGATCTAGTTATGACTTAGTGAGAAGTCAAGCAAAGCTCAATTCAACTTGAAAAAACTTGCAAATCTCAACAGAACTTGAAAATATCTACAGAACTCTATTGGACTTTGCCACAACTTGATATTATTTATATATTATTTACAATTTCAACATTTAATCATCTCAGAAAAACTTGTATGAGTTTTGGAGAAACTCATCTGAGTTTTTGAGTCGACTTGACTCAACTAGGTTTAAACGGGAATTGAGTTTTCATGTTTTTAGACTATAGATGAGGTGAGCTCATTGCTACCATCCATGTAGCAATTTTAAGTTTCTTCTCCATCACTTGAGCGGAGAAAAAAGGAGACAGCCTCGGGTATCTCAGGTATCATAAGCCAAGTTCGGGAGCCAAGGGCGATTGCACTATACTTTTAATAACTCAAAAGGGAAAAAAAAAAATAAAAAATCCTAAGAGAGGAATTCTACAGTAGAGTCATTAGATACCTTAGCAAAGCATATTGCTTGATACAAGGCACTTAGAAATTATAAATGTCGCATTAATTAACTCAAATTAAATCAACTAACTTACAGAACCATCTGTCATGCTAAGTCGCATTACCAAAACTAGATTGGTTAAACAATCCTAAACTTTGATTTGTGTACACATTCTTAATTTTAATAGCACTAGAGGGTATGTCATTCAATAGATGTAGAGAGATGAAGGGGGTTAGAGATCAAAGAAGAAGATCAAGAGGGTTTAGGTTGAGCGCCGTAAAGAGAGAAATATAGAAAAAAAAGAAAAAGGTATAGACTACATACAGAAAGAAAGTTACATGTAAGGAAAAATGGTATGGGCTACACACGTGAGGTGAATGAGTGCTAACTATTAAACATGGAGAGGAGAGAAAGGGTACAAATCACCTGCTTGCGAACTACTAGCACCAAATTTTAAAATGACGAAAATTTCTTGAAGTGGGTAAAACCAACACTACTCACAAGGCAATGAGTTAAAATATAAAAGGTTAGTTGTTAGCACACAGAAACATTCAAGTTAATTATCTAAATATCATTATCTATGTTCAATATCATTTTTAATGTCTTTTTAAAATCCTAAGATCACAACTCTTCAAAGGCCATACTGGCATTATATATAAGAGAGATGCATGGATATTTTTCATTTTTAATTGTCCAATACATATCTACTAACCCAATAGTAAGATTATCATCATCTAAGCCTTATCCCAACTAATTATAGTCAGCTACATACATGATCAACTACACATAATTTGGCTACACATTCTTAATTTTAATAGCACTAGAGTATGTCATTCAATAGATGTAGAGAGATGAAGGGGGTTAGACATCAAAGAAGAAGATCAAGATGGTTTAGGTTGAGCACTGTAAAGAGAGAAATATAGAAAAAAAAAAAAAAGAAAAAAAAAAAAAAGAAGAGTATAGACTACATATAGAGAGAAAGTTACATGTAAGGAAAAATAGTATGGGCTACACACGTGAGGTGAATGAGTGCTAACTATTAAGCATGGAGAGGAGAGAAAGGGTACAAATCACCCGCTTGCGAACTACTAGCACCAAATTTTAAAATGACAAAAATTTCTTGATGTGGGTAAAACCAACACTACTCACAAGGCAGAGTTAAAATAATAAACGGTTAGTTGTTAGCACACAGAACATACAAGTTAATTATCTAAATATCATTATCTATTTCAATATCATTTAATATCTTTTAAAATCCTAAGATCACACCTCTTCAAGGCCATACTGGATTATTATAATAGAGATGCGTGGATTTTTTTGTTGAGGTCAAAATTCGGTCAGCCTTCTCCCCTCTGTACTTATCTCGAACGAGTGATGAACCTGGCTCTCTGCACAAAAACTATGAGCAATGGAGAACCTGGCTATGCCAGGGGATCCTCCGATGCCTAAGTCAGGACACTGGAATCAGGGTCTCAGTTGGAGAGGAGGAGGAACTGTTTTTTTGCGTACCTGTAGTCATCGAATGATGTGACATTTATACCTCTTCGTCTCTCGATCCTAATTCGATAATCTCGGCACGATCAGTGGGATTTTGCGGATCATGAAGATATTGCCCAGAATCCGCAGATTAGACTTTACGGCGCACGTATCTACGGACGAGATAAGGCGACGTATCCCTATACGGCAGTTTCTTCACTTAGATCGCGGAACCTTTATTCTCGGAGATGCCTCGGCTCGGTCAGACCGAGGCGACAGCATTGCTCCGAACTACTGATCGTTCGCGAGTGACGCAGCTATTTATTCTTCGACTTTATGACGGATGTCCGCTCGGAGTTGATTGTACAACTCCAGGTATTCTTCAGAGACTGCCTTTGGAAAGAACGTACTGGACTCGGACAGTCCGATCGGACTAGCGGCTCATAATCCTCCGACTGCAGTTGGCTCGGATCTTCTAATAACATGAAGCCCCCACTCTCTGAGGTCAGTCATGATCTCGGAGAGTAGTTAATGAGAAGATCAATCGTCTCGACTCTCAAACGCATTTATGATTCTCGTGTGGAGCATCACATCCTCGGGATTTAGCAACCGTAAGCTAACCACGAGCGGACACGTAGCGACGGTTAGGATTTCGAATCGTCACTGTCCCGCGAACGGTCGCCACGTGTACTCGGAGTGTCGTGTCGAGCACGCTTTCTGCTCCAGGCGCCATTTCGACCGTCCCAGGCACGACAATCGGAGGCGAGTCGCCTGCAGTTAGATGTCTTGGATCAATGACAGCGACGGATGGCGTTGCTTTTGACAGGTCTTAGATCAATGACATGAAGCCACGTCGGACTCGGAGTCGGCGCGCAATGATTCCGCGCAGCTTACTGCAGGCCTTTAAATGCTGGAGCTCTGCTGCTCTATAAAAGACCCATCCATGACCTCCATTCAGTCATTTGCGCTCGAGTGGTTTATCGGAGAAGGCGATTTCTGGTGAAAACGATTCCGGCAGAGACGATCCCCGGCTCGATTTTTACACTTCCGTAGTGATCTCCGGCGGTTATCGGGTGAGTTTGATTCTCAGCACCATCATTTCAAATGTCTTCAGATATGGAAACTGTTAGGGGATACAACGATGACTCTGCATCAAGAAGTTCCAATAATGGAGAGGAAACCGCTGAGGGCTCTTTCGAGGCCGTACCTTTGTACCCTCGGCCCCAGAAGCAGACAGTGGCGGGTGCTAAAACCCGACAGGCCAGCAGAAAAGGGGCAACACGGGCTCCCAGAGCGGCGGTAGCCGATGTCCCAGAAATGCCTCCTGGTGGGCGGGCTTCAGAGTTGGTTCCGGGGGCTCTGTGATAACGGAGTCCCAGATGGAGTGGATCCGCACGGAGTTTGACATACCACTCTCCGTTCGGATCAGGGCCCCCGAACCTACTGATGCCGCTGGCGCTCCCGCGGTCGGGGAGATAGCCATTTTTTTATGTGGACTACAATGTGGACTCCGCCTCCCGATGCACCCCTTCATCCGAGCCCTGACCACCTACCTAGGGCTCGCGCCTGGACAGCTCACGCCTAATGCTTGGAGGGTACTGGTTTCCGCCTACATCATCTGGCACCAAGTCGGGAACTCGGAGCTAACACCCCGCCGAGCTGATGAACCTGTACTTGGTCAAACACGAAGGCAGGGAGCCATGGTATTACTTCGCAACCAGAGGTAGCAAGGGGTCAGGGCTCGTCTTGGGTCTTCCGTCCTCGAACAAGGACTGGAAGAACAAGTGGTTTTGGGCCGCAGGCGAGTGGGAGGCGCCGGCAACGGAGATAGGGGCTTTGTCGACTCGAGTTATTACCCGCTTCACAACACCAGGTCGGACCGAAATTCCTTTTACTTGTTACTTTTCACTTCAACTTTTCTTAGGAGAATCTTTTGGTTTTGCAGTTTTTGCGAGGGGCGTGCCCTTCGTTACTTCCGACCAGAGGAACCAGATAGCCAAGGCGAGGACATACTCGGAGGAGCGCCGCAGCTGGTCGGGCTTGGTTACGGCAGCCAACCTGCACCGATCAGGGCTCTGCAAGACGAAGCCACTCCCCACTTCACTTAGTAAGTATGCTTGCTCTTCACCCAGTGTACTTTCGTTAGTCGGAGGTAATGCTTATTCATTCTCTTACGCAGGTATGGCCGAGGCATCTGGTTCTCGGAGGAGGAAAGCTGCGATGACCGCGGAGGAAATGCTAAGAGCTGAGCCTCCGGCTAAGATAGCTCGGAGGAAGAAGACTACTCAAGGAGCTCATCTTTCTGCCTCAGAGTCGCACACCCAGGGACGACACTTCCCCCTACTATCCCGAACATCTCAGTTCGGGATACAGCTCCATTTCCCGCTACCATACCTGCCGCCGCCGCCGCGCCTCCGGTTAGGGGACCATTTGCATCTGCAATAGTGTCCCCAATTCCAATACTACCGGGGGCGGCAGTTAGGGGACCAATTGCATCTGCAATTGTATCCCCAATTCCAATACTTCCGGGTGCAGCCTCGGTGCCTCTGACGGGTGTCGACGTAGTCGCGCCTCTGGGCGACCATAATCTTGCTGCTGCCCCAGCAGCCGGAGTAACTCCCCCTCCGTCTACCGCTCCCCACCTCATCGAGGGGACTCGGCCAGATCCTCCATTAATAGCTGTTGCATCATCTTCTGAGAGAGAGGAAGCCGTTCGGATGGCTGATGCCATGATTACCCATCCGGGTAATGAGGGGGAGGCAGCCGCGGTGCCGAGGGTGAGGCTCAACCCTCGGCTGGAAGTCGAACAGGAGCCGAGGAGACGGCGGGCTCGGCTCAAGTTGGCACGAGCGGAGGAAGATTCGAACCGGGATATCACATGTCTTGCTTGACGGACTGGGCGGCGAAGCATGTTCCGGAGGAATCCATTTCACGCCCTCCTTGAAAAGCCGGACGACTGTTTCCTGGAAGACTTGGCTGGAGTCTTCTACCAGGTACATTCCAACTTTTCCCTTGAAGTTTTCGCTTTTCCTTTGAAGTTGTGGATATTTTCATATTATCATCTCACTTTGTTGCTTTGGATCAGTCCGTTCCGAGGATTGTCCTATGCTGGGAGAGGGTCCGGGAGCGTCGAAAAATTGACGCCGAAGTCGAAACCCTCAGGGGCGAGGTAGGAACTCTCCGATCGGAGACGGAGAAGCTCAGAGCAGAGGCGGGGGTACTAAGGGACAGGGCTTCGATCTTTCAGTTGGAGCGGAGCAATCTCTGCCATCAGCTTGAAGGTAGTAAGTCTGAACTGCTCCAGCTTCAGGGGGTCGTGAAGAACCTCGAAGCGCGACGTGATGCCGCAGTAGCTGAGCTGGATCGTGCCAGAGCTCACGCCGACACCTTAGCTGGAGAGACGACCCGACTGAGCGAGGAACTGGTGAAAACCAAGGCCGAGGCCGCAGAAGAGAAGAGCAGAGCTATTGCCTCGGCTTTAGAAACTCAAAAAGCCGAGGCCGAGGCTTCCTTGGCAGTGGCAGTCGCCGAGGCGATCGAAGCGTACAAGACCTCGAAGGAGAGGGATGACGAGGCCGCCAAATTTTATAACCGCGGCTATGACGAGTGTCTAGTCGAGGTTCAGAAATTATATCCGGACCTTGACCTCGATCCTCTCCTGCCCGAGGATCCTGCAGACACTGCTGCCGAGGCGACCAACCAGGACCAAGCCCTCGATCAAGCCCCCGTTCGCAAGCTCCTCCGACCTCTTGAAGATTTCGGCTCATTTACTTGTATTCCCTGTCCATCACATTGAAGTCTATAATGGAACTTAAATTTTTTTTAGATCACTTCTGTGTGCATGATGTGGTTGCTCTCTTGATTATGTAGTCGAACCGGGTAAAGCCTCCCGTGTAGGTGGGCCGACTCCCCTACTGGGGAGTCAAGTTACCCATTAGCCCTTATCCTCCTTAGTCAAGAGGGGAAGCCTTTGTGGAAATTGGGTCCGACTTCCTTACCAGAAGTCAGACCGCCTCGGCTCTTTTGCTCCTCGGTTAAGAGGAGGTGCCTTTGTAGAAATTGGTCCGACTTCCTTACTAGGGAGTCGGATCGCCTCGTGGCTTTTGCTCCTCGGTTAAGAGGAGGTGCCTTTGTAGAAATTGGTCCGACTTCCTTACTAGGGAGTCGGATCGCCTCGTGGCTTTTGCTCCTCGGTTAAGAGGAGGTGCCTTTGTAGAAACTAATTCGGTTGATTTTTTTTGTCGACGATCGAACTGAGCCGATCAGACATATTTTTATTCATGGCCTTAAAGGCTCGTCGCTTGGGAGCGTACATTTAACGGACGGACTTCCAGGGCCAGTCAGCTGTTCGAAGTACGTAATTAAGGATAATAAACTTTCAAATGTTCAGCATTCCATGGGTGAGGTAGTTGACGGCCTTCGAGATCCTTCAAGCGGTAAGACCCGGGTTTAACAGACCGGACCACTTGGTATGGCCCTTCCCAATTAGGTCCGAGTGCTCCGGTTCCCGGCTCGGCGGTGTTTTGAAAAACTCGCCGGAGAACCAGGTCTCCCGGTCGGAATCGTCTGACCTTTACTCTGGAATTGTAGAATTTGGCCACTTGTTGATGCCGAGCAGCGACTCGGAGTTTTGAGACTTCCCGCATTTCTTCGAGGAGATCCAGATTGGCGGTAATTTGCTCGGCGTTTGATTTTCACTATAATTTTCCACTCGAGCCGTGGGGAGGCCGATTTCGACAGGCACTATTGCCTCCGTCCCGTAGGAAAGAGAGAATGGGGTTTCTCCCGTGGAAGATTGTGCTGTAGTTCTGTATGCCCAGAGGACGAATGGAAGTTCGTCCGGCCAGTTACCTTTCGCCTTTTCCAATTTCTTCTTAAGGTGATGCTTAATGACCTTGTTAACCGCCTCCACCTGCCCATTGGACTGCGGGTGTCGAGGAGACGCGTAAGCGTTCCTGATACCGAGCCCTCGACACATACTTCTGAAACTGTCGTTGTCGAACTGTCGCCCATTGTCTGAAACAATTGTATTCGGAACCCCGAATCTGCAGACTATGTTCTTCCAGACGAAGTCGATGACCTTCTGTTCGGTTATTTTTGCGACGGCCTCGGCCTCAGCCCACTTCGTGAAGTAATCGACAGCGACGATGGCAAATTTGACTTGCCCTTTTCCGGTTGGCAGAGGGCCGATGATGTCGATTCCCCATTGGGCGAAGGGCCACGGGCCGCTCATGGGAGTCATTTCTTCAGCCGGTTGTCTAGGTACGGCCGCGAAACGTTGGCATTTGTCGCATCTCCTAACATGATTCTTGGCATCTTCTTTGAGGGTCGGCCAAAAATACCCTTGCCGGAGCACCTTTAGAGCTAGGGCTCGACCACCAGAATGATTCCCGCAGATCCCCTCATGAATCTCCTGGATGACATACTTCGCTTCCTCGGGTCGGAGGCACCGGAGATACGGCTGAGAATACCCTTTCTTGTACAGGGTTCCGTTCAGAATGACGTATCTTGCTGCTCGGACTCGCAGGCGTCTAGCTTCTTGTCTATCCGAGGGAACCTCCCCTGACTCGAGGTAGCTGAAAATGGGATCTATCCAGCTCGGGGTGTTGTTCACCGGATTAACTGTTTTCTTCTCTGTTTGGCCGATGCTGGGATGTTCGATGAATTCCACCGGGATGATCCGCGGAATGTTCCCCTCCGCAGCCGATGCCAACTTTGCCAAGGCGTCCGCCCACGTATTCTCTGTCCTCTGAATCTGGTGGATCGTACAGTTCCAAAATTTCTCGATCAACTTTCTGGCTTCGTCTAAGTAAGCCACCATTCTGTTCTCTCTGGCTTCGTAGTCAGCGGAGATGTGATTCACAACCAGCTGAGAATCACATCGGACTTGTATAGATTGGACCCCGAGGCTGGCAGCCAGCCTGAGCCCGGCCAACAGGGCCTCATACTCTGCTTCATTGTTTGAGGCTTTAAAGCCGAGCCGGATGGCATACTGGATGATTGTAGTATCAGGGGCGATTAAGACGATCCCTGCCCCAGCTCGCTTTGAGTTAGACGATCCATCTACGTAGAGGACCCATCCGACCTCCGGAATGACCTGTGGGATGATCGGGAGGTCCAGCGGAGTCTTCTCACCCTCCTTGTTGATCCGCCCTTCAGTCGGAAGTGTGAATTCCGCGATGAAGTCGGCCACCGCTTGGCCTTTCTTGGCGGTCCTTGGCCGAAAGTAATGTCGAATTCTCCAAGTTCGATTGCCCATTTGGTCAACCGACCCGAGACCTCTGGTCTTTGCAGAATCTGTCTGAGGGGGGAATCAGTTAACACGATGATTGAATGTGCTTGGAAATACGGGCGCAGCCTCCGAGCTGAAATGACCAGGCAGAGGGCAAGCTTTTCCAGAGCGGGGTACCTTGTCTCCGCGGGTGCCATAGCTTTACTCACATAGTACACGGGATACTGTTTGTTCTCCACCTCCCTGATCAGGGCCGAGCTGACTGCTGAGTCTGAGACCCCTAGATATAGGAACAAAGACTCGCCCTCCTCCGGTTTTGATAGCAGAGGTGGTGAGCCCAGATATTCTTTCAGCTGCTGAAAAGCTCGCTCACACTCAGGTGTCCACTCGGTCTTCTTATGACCCTTCAGTTGCTGGAAGAAGGGGAGACATTTATCAGTAGCTCGGGATATGAAGCGTCCGAGCGCTGCTACCCGTCCAGTGAGGCATTGTATTTCCTTGACAGTCCGAGGTGAACTCATGTTGAGGAGTGCCTTAATCTTATCGGGATTGGCCTCGATACCTCTCTGACTGACTTGGAATCCAAGGAATCTTCCCGAACCAACTCCGAAAGCGCATTTTGCCGGGTTCAGCTTCATTTGGTATTCCCGGAGGACCGCGAAGGTTTTCCCAAGGTCCGCCAAGTGATCGGACGCCTTGATGCTTTTTACTAACATGTCATCAACATAAACTTCCATTGTACGCCCGATCTGTCTTGCGAACATCTGATTGACCAGCCTCTGATACGTTGCCCCAGCGTTTTTCAGACCGAATGGCATGACCCGATAACAGTAAAGCCCCCTGTCCGTGACAAAGGTGGTTTTCTGCCTATCTGGTGGATGCATCGCGATCTGGTTGTATCCGGAATAGGCATCCAGGAAGGAAAGCAGCTCGTGTCCCGCCGTACTGTCTACCAGTTGATCGATTCGAGGTAATGGGAAGCTGTCTTTCGGACATGCTTTGTTCAGGTCCGAGTAATCCACGCAAACTCTCCACCTGCCGTTAGCCTTCTTAACCAAGACTACATTAGCAATCCAGTCTGGATAATATACTTCTTCTATGAAACCGGCTTCTGACAAGATCGAGACTTCATCCGCGATAGCTTCACACCGCTCGGCATCGAACGGTCTCCTCTTCTTCGCTTCACCGTTTTGTGGTCTGGGTCTACATTCAATCGATGGACCAGAACGTCTGGAGAGATTCCTGGCATATCCGCGTGCGACCAGGCGAATACATCCCTGTGTCGCCGCAGGAAAGTTAGCAGTTCGGAGCGTTGTTCAGGCCTGAGTGATGTTCCGAGCTGAACTGTCTTGCTAGGATCTGTTTCATCGAGTGGGACCTTTTCCAAATCCTCCATTGGCTTATTCTCGACCGGTCCGCGCGGGTCCAAAAGGTTGATAGTGAATGTCTGCTTTACGGATCCTTTTCGAACCGCGAGGGCGTAACATCTCCGAGCCTCGCGCTGATCGCCTCGGAGGTAACCCGTTCCGCCTTCAGCGGGAAATTTCATCGTCAGGTGATAAGTAGACACGACCGCCCGCATTGCATTGAGGGATGGTCTTCCCATAATCACATTATGTACTGACGGTACATTGACGACGAGGAAGTCCACCATCAGGGTGACTTGATGTTGCCCCTCTCCCGCAGTCACCGGGAGGGAAATGGCTCCCTCGGGGATTATTCTCTCCCCGGCAAAGCCATGTAGGGGGTCTTCACAGGTCTGAGATGAGACTGTGGAATCCCCATTCTTCCGAAGGCCTCAGAGTAATTACGTCGGCTGAACTTCCTGTATCCACGAGAATCCGATACACCTTATGATTGGCTATGGTCATAGTGACTACCAGGGCGTCATCATGTGGGTGCTGGATTCCTCGAGCGTCATCTTCAGTGAAGGTGAGACTACAAGGGCTGACTCGAGGTTCTTTGTTGGGCCTCTCGGTAAGATTGACGTGCCATTCTGGGCTCCTTCGGGAGTGAGCCTTTCGGGCTCTGTTTGAATCTCCCCCGCCTGATGGGCCCCCGAAGATGGTGCGGATTTCTGCGGGTTCTTCGGGCGGATTTTTGGGGCGTTCTTGTGTTCGCCCCTCATTCCGAGTATTCTTCCCCTGCTTAGTGTACCGGTGTAGGTGCCCTTTTCGAATGAGGGACTCGATCTCGTCTTTGAGATCTACACACTCATCGGTATTGTGGCCATGATCTCGATGGAATCGGCAATATTTGCGCTTGTCGCGAAGTTCTGGGTCTGCCCGCATACAGACAGGCCAATTGAGAAGTTTATCGCCTCGGATATCCAATAGGATTTGCTCGGCGTTAGCGTTAAGAGGTGTGTAAGAACGGAATCTCCCTTCTGGCTTCCTGCTCGGTCGGCGATCCCGAGAGGAACGATCATCCGAATTCTTCCTCGGAGCTTGGGGTTCCTCGTTCCTTGGCCTCTTTCCCTTTCCGTTCAGCTCGGTTATTTGGGTATTCTTGCGGGTGGCTGAGAACTCCTCGGCGTGGACATACTTTTGGGCTCTAGCGTTGAGCTCAGCTAGTGTCCTCGCCGGATTCTTTCCTATAGAAAAGGCGAATTTCCCTTCTCTCAGGCCGCTACACACCGCGGCGAGAGCCATCTTGTCGTCATAGTCTTCCACCTGTAGTGCTTCCTCGTTGAATCGGGCAATGTAGTCTTTCAGGGACTCTTTCGGCCCTTGTTTGATGGTAAGCAGGTGGGTATTGGGCTTTCGGCTTCTCTTACCACTTATGAACTGGGTAAGGAATGACCGAGCCAACTCTTCGAATGAACTTATGGATCCAGGCTTGAGTTGCCGATACCAATTCCGAGCGGATCCCGCCAGCGTAATTGAGAATCCTCTGCACATCATCGCATCGGTCGCGGTTTGTATCTGCATCCACGAACGTAAGCCTCCACGTGCTCGGATGGGTCGCCGGACCCAGAATATTGGATGACAGGAGGAATCCGAAATCTCTGGGGCATAACCTCGTTCATAATTTCTGAGTTGAACGGGGGCTCGGTCTCTTCCATCATGGCTTGAACAGCAGCCGGTACCGACGACGGCTGTTGTTGCTTCCGTAATATCCGGACTTGGTTAGTCAGGTCTGCGAACCGTGACTCCCAGGATCTCGGTTTTCTGCCACCACTTCCCGAGCATTCTCCGGTTCGGGCGTTCTCCTTTCCCTTCTCCTTTCCAAGGTATGACGAAGGTCCGTTGGCGCCAGGGCCGAGGCCGCTGGGACGTCCGTTGGGGCCCGCGTTGTCACATTCCTGGTAGGGGCTTGCGTTGGCTCTGGGGGAGGATTTTGAGCCGAAACCGGTGCTCGGGTAGCTCGGTGCGGAGATGTCCCACGCCTCGTCACCGAATGGGCTTGAATGACCGGCCCGACAGCTTCCGGATTCCTTCGCTCGGGTTGTTGCTGGGACTCGCGTTCCTGTCTCATCCGTTCCACCTCATCGCGTAAGGCCTGTACTTCTCCTTGTAAGGCGCGGTACTTGTTAGCACGATTGCGGGAACGCTGGGAAGGGCCCGGTGCAGATTCCGCATGAAGTGACGACGTGGAGCGGGTCTGCTCCGGCTCCACCACTACCGCTTTCTTCTTTCCTCTAGCCATAGATTTAGGTTTTCAAGAACGGGAACCTGACTTTTTGTATTAGATTCCCACAGACGGCGCCAAAAATGTTGAGGTCAAAATTCGGTCAGCCTTCTCCCCTCTGTACTTATCTCGAACGAGTGATGAACCTGGCTCTCTGCACAAAAACTATGAGCAATGGAGAACCTGGCTATGCCAGGGGACCCTCCGATGCCTAAGTCAGGACACTGGAATCAGGGTCTCAGTTGGAGAGGAAAGGAATGTGCTGTTTTTTTGCGTACCTGTAGTCATCGAATGATGTGACATTTATACCTCTTCGTCTCTCGATCCTAATTCGATAATCTCGGCACGATCAGTGGGATTTTGCGGATCATGAAGATATTGCCCAGAATCCGCAGATTAGACGTTACGGCGCACGTAACTACGGACGAGATAAGGCGACGTATCCCTATACGGCAGTTTCTTCACTTAGATCGCGGAACCTTTATTCTCGGAGATGCCTCGGCTCGGTCAGACCGAGGCGACAGCATTGCTCCGAACTACTGATCGTTCGCGAGTGACGCAGCTATTTATTCTTCGACTTTATGACGGATGTCCGCTCGGAGTTGATTGTACAACTCCAGGTATTCTTCAGAGACTGCCTTTGGAAAGAACGTACTGGACTCGGACAGTCCGATCGGACTAGCGGCTCATAATCCTCCGACTGCAGTTGGCTTGGATCTTCTAATAACATTTTTCATTTTTAATTGTCCAATACATATCTACTAACGGCCAATAGTAAGATTATCATCATCTAAGCCTTATCCCAACTAATTATAGTCAACTACATACATGATCAACTACACATAATTTGGCAAGTTTGTAATATATCCAATGTAAAACCCATAATTTAAATAATTTAATTTGAGCTACTTACAAACCATGTATGCAATTTTAAGTAATTAAGTGCTGCCTGGCATCCATCACACACTTTTGTGTTATCAAAGTTTTTCTCTTATGTAATGAGTGCCTTTAACTTTGCACTGTGAACTGAGCTTTTTAAGCCAGACATGTTAGACCATTGACCAAGGTTCGCTAGGCCGGACAATTTTTTTTTTTTTTGTGTTTCATGATGAACTGTCCTGAAAAATCTTTTTCATATGATATACCAATCTTAACCTTTTGCATATAAATGAAAAGCTCATCATCATCTCCGCCTTTTTCTAATTAATGGGGATCAGCTGCATGAATTGCATTCTACTCTTTTCACTCTATGAAGTGTTATAACTTCAATTACACCATAGGTCATGTATATGAATAGGTTAGGAATATAACAACGGTCAGGGCATTCAACACGAAAATGGCCGTGATAGTGTCATTGGATCTTCTAAGTAAATGAGGTTTTTTTTTTTTTTTTTTCCTCAAAAATTTTTGGGTGTTTGTTTAAACAAGAATTATGGTTTGAAAGTAAAGTGGGTTATCTCAGCTGAAAGTGGTGGGACTCAGGTGAAACATGGGCCCCACTTATTAGAACCAAAAACACACACACACACCACACATATATATATATATATATATATATATATATATATATATAATATATATAATATATATATATATATATATATATATGATGGGCCATGGGCAAATAATCACTCCACTCAGTCGATCCAAACCGTTCAGCAACTAGACAAGTACAGACAAAAATACCCAGCCAGTTTATACCGGAAGGGCGTCAATAATCTCATTTAATGATTATGATTATTACTGCTGTGCCTTTCTTGGCTTGTGGTGGGTCGGCATGTCTGCAACACCTGTTTTAGGCACCCAAGTTCTGTGGGGTCCACCATGTTGTATATGTAAAATTCAAGCCGTTCATCAGGTAGGAACTATTATTTATACCATAAATGTATAAGGTAAGCTTGCCAATTAAAGGCTCGTGTAGGACATGCAAATGGGAGCAATGTAAATTTGCTACTAAAACAGCTAAATCCACATGATGTGGCCCACCTGAGTTTTATCTCAGGCTGATTTCTTTATCTTCTTTATGTTCGGGTGGCTGGAAGCTAGTGAGGCCCACATGGATGCCGGTGAGAAATCCAGTCCCTCCATCACTTTCTCAAGCTCACAACAAGACAGAAGCCGAAAACTCAGGGAGATCCAAAACTCAGGTGCGCCGCATGACAGGAAACGGTGAGAATGGAAAAGTGCACCATTGAAACCTTTTGGGAGCTGACCGTGATGTTTATGTGCCATCCAAACCGTTCATAAGGTTATTAACACTGGGATAAACCGTAGGCATAATTATTATACTGGTCCAAAACCTCTGTAGCCCCCACAAAGTTTCCAATGGTGGTCATTCAATCCCTACTATTTCGTGTGGTGCTGAATTTTGGATCTGCCAGATTTTTGGACTCCTGTCATATTGTGAGCCTTAGAAACTGATAGACAGAGTGGATTTCTCACGGATATATTTGTGGACCCCACATAGCTTCCGACCACAGGAACTTCATTACTTCACGTGAGCGGGCTTCTCGGTGTTTTCATAAAAAAAAGAACAAAAAAAAAAAAGAAAAGAAAAAAAGAAAAAAAAAAAAACAGGTATTGTAGAGGATTCCAGTCGGCTTGTGTCCGTTCATCGAGGAAATATAAGATATTCACCGAGGATATGAACGGCATGGAATGGTTTTCAAATCTGACAAGTGGACCATGATGCAATAATCTATACGAATGGCCTATTGCTACCACCTCTGGATGATCATGCCTACAGGAAAATTGTCCCTGCAAACAGAACCGAGAGGGTCCCACTATTCAACTGATGAACGGTCCAGATCTATCACTTACGGACCACGTTTGTCAACTATATTCTCACGGGCAGTCACAGCATCCTTTATGATACGAACCTTATAGATATGGCTCCCACGTCTGACAATCCACGAAGCCTCTCATACAGTGCGGGGAGCGGATTGGGTGAGACCCCGGACTCACCCAAGGCGGTTCGGCCCTTACTGTGGGGCCCACCTTTATGTATGTATTCTGTATCCACGCCGTCCATCATATTTTACGGACCATTTTAGTGTATTATCCAGAAAATGAAGTAGATCCAATCATCAGATAGTTCAAACCATAGGAAACAGTGCTGATTGACCATTAACGGGCCTCAAAAGTTTTGGATCAAACTAATCTTTGTTTTTCCCTTTCATCCAGGTTTACGTGAAACTATCAACAGATTGGATGGAAAATAAAAACTATGGAAACATTAAGGTTCACCCTAAGAAGTTTTTAATGGTAGAGTGTTCAATCACCACTGTTTCCTATTGTATGATCCATGTGATTATTGGATATACTTCATTTCTGTGATAATACCCTAAAACGATATGAAAAAACGAATGGACGGCGTGGATACATAATTCATTCATCAAGGTGGGCCCCATGGTAAGGGCCACACCGTATTGGGTGAGTCAGGGATCTGCCCAAATCCGCTCCCTACAGTGGGCCTTATGGCACATGGGAGGATCCCAAAAGTTTGCACCAGATCCGGATAGCGACAGCTGATTAGACCCATTAAATCTGAACCGTCAGTTATAATTATTCACTTTCATTAGACGGTTACATAATTCATTCATCAAGGTGGGCGTTCCCGTCCTCAGGTGCTCATTTGCATCCGTGCTTGTCTGTGGTACCGCTGAGAATATGGACGGTTCGGTTCCAATCGGGAGCGGATTAGCTGTTACCGGGCGGGTGTTACCCTGACCGTGCGGGGGCTACCTTGATATATTTGTTGTATATCCACGCCGTCCATTTTATTTAAAATCTCATTTTAGTAAGAGATCCATAATTTTAAGAAGATCTGAATCTTAGGTAAACCACACTACTCAAAACAGTGAGGAATGACCATTAAAACTTTTGTGGGCCACAAAAGTTTCGAATCAAGCTAATATTTTTATTTTCACTTCATCCAATTCTTCTTGACATTATTAAAATGTTGGATGGTAAATAAACATTACAAAAACCTCACGATGGGCCCTTTGGATATTTTAACGGTGAGGCACTCAATCACTACTGTTTCCCGTGGTGTGGTCCACCTGAATATTCATCTGTTTGATTTTTACATACCATGTTCTAAAATATGCTGGAGAAACGGATGGACGGTGTGGATATATAAAAAATTATCAAGGTGGGCCCCACAGTAAGGGTAACACCCACTAAGCTATTACCCGGGTAACACCTAATCTGCTCCCGTTCAAATCACCAGCGTGTGAGACCCGTGTGGCTACGCATGCTTGAGATTCTGAGAAGTTTTCATGGAATCTGGTCCTTGCATAACATGGGTCCCACTATTGGGTGGCAAACGTGTCAGCGATTGGCCACTTAGCAGGCAGTGGCACTGTGAACATGCTCTCTGGGCCAAAAGGACGGTATTGGTCCACTGACGAGGCAGATGATACTCGTACGAGAAAAAAGAGAGAGTATGGTGAGAAGAAAGGTCCAGCAGTCCAAAATCAGCTGTATGTGTCGCCCACTTGATGATGGTACACACCTGATTTTTTGGTACAGGGAATGTTCACTGTGTTCAGTACCTATGGCCCAGATCGATCACATGTGCCGTTGGACGGTGGGGTCTGTTTTATCAAAACCTGGAGGCTGGATCTTCGCGTTTGTAGGAAATTATGTTTTAGATAACTCTATTCGCGTTCTGCAATGGGAACGGATTAGGTGAGGCCGGAAACGGATTGGCTACTCCCCCTGACACCAGCCAATGACTGATGGTCGGTGCTCCGTGGGCCCCACCATGATGTATGTGTTTCATCCATGCCGTCCATCTATTTTAATAGATCATTTTACGTAATGAGACCAAAAATGAGGTATATTCCAATCTTAAATGGACCACATTATAGGAAACAGGTATATTCCAATCTTAAATGGACCACATTATAGGAAACATTGTTGAATGAGCGTTGACCATTAAAAAACATTTTGGGGCATAAAAGTTTTGGATCAAGCTGATTTTTGTTTTTTCCCTTCATCTGGGCCTGTATGACCCAACCAACCTATTGGATGTCGAATAAACAGTACAGTGGGCCTTAGGAGGATTTTAGTGATGGATATCCAATCACTATTGTTTTCATGTGGTTTGGTCCACCTGAGATTTATATACCTCTCCTTTTTGGGATAAAGCCATAAAATGATATGTAAAAATGTATGAACGGAAAGGATGAAACACATATATCATGGTGGGGCCCACAGAGCACCGACCACCAGCCACGGGGCTGGTGTCAGGGGGAGTAGCCAATCCGTTTCCGGTGAGGCCTACCTTTACCGTGGACCCACATGGATGTATTTATTTATATCCATACTGTTCATACGTTCTGTGAGATCATTTTAAGGTATGATCGAAAATGAAGAAGATCCAAATCTCAAACGTCCTACTAATAAAAAATTTACTGGGCCCCACTGTAATATTTCGGTAACGTTGATTTTCCATCCAACCTGTTGATAAGGTCACATAAACATGGATGAAGGGGAAAAATAAAAAATAAAAAAATACCAGTTTGATCCAAAACTTTTGAGGCCTAATAATGGTCAATCACCACAATTTCCTATGGTATGGTTCACCTGAGAATTATATCTGCTTCATTTTTTGGTTGATACACTAAAATAATCTGGAAAAACAGATGGACAGCGTGGATATATAATATATACATCAAGATGGGCTCCACGACAAGTGACGCACTGTCTTGGGTGAGGCCTGGGCCGCACCCGATCCGCACCTGTCAACAACAAGCCGGGAACTCACTCACGTGTAAATATTATTCAACTGCTGTGTGGGGTCCAATGTCTAGTGTGTATGCCACCGAAATCACCCATCGAGTTCCATCATGTGATGGAATGCCCCAAAGATCAGGTCTAAAAAATCATCACGTGCCCACATCATAGAAAACAATGGAAATTCACCCAATTTCTTTCAAATTAAAAATGGTGGCCCACGTGATGGTTGGACCGGCCTTATTATTTTTTGGTGTCCCATTTTTTAATGTGGGCCATTTTTGGACGGTTAGATCCCGTGCACAAACCACAGCGGCAGAGGATCAGGCTTCCATAACTTGATTCCGATTTTTTATTTTTTATTTTGTCAATTTTTTTATATTAATATATATAAACAAAAACACCCCCTAAAATTTTCAGGAGGAGCCTTAATTCCAACAAAACAAAAAGCTCAGAAGCCCCCTACCATATGCTAATTACAAAATTCAGTCTTGGGGAAAGAATTAAGGAGGGGGATTAGAAAGCTATCACACCAACAATATATCATTTGGAAAGCTTTCAACAAAATCCAAATGCAAAGACATTAGCTTTTAAATAATTTTTCAAAAATATGTTATTATATAAGTTAATTTTGAAATTTAAGTAAAAAAATTTTACTTATAGTAAGATGTAAACATTACTTTTTCAAAATAATTTAGGGCTTGAAGAATTTTGGTTATACTTAAAATCTTTATTTAAGTCATGTTCAATTACTCAAAACACATTAGAAGTTAGTTATTATTTTTAGAAAGTATATTATTTTTAATGTTAGGACTTATACAAGGATATAAGAGATCTTTGCAAGCAAACTTCATTCAATAAAATCAATTTTCTCCTTAGTTTTGGAGATTTCTATATTGTGGTGGATTCAAGTGTTATTTTAAACATAAGACAATAATCTCTTATTTTATCCATGTCCACGTTACGTTAATAGGTATTAGAGAGAAGTCTTTCCTTACGTCATGGTGTTCAATAGTGAATTAGGTAGTGTCCTGCCTAACACCCTGATCCATAGCTCAAGTGGTGGACTGAGTGAAGATACCTCGTTTCAACACTGAGGTCTTTGTATCAATTCCCTAGTGAGGGTGGCTAACATTGGATACTTGACTTTTCAACAAACTTTTAATGAACAAATGGAAAATCTAACAGCAATGACTCGCTTGCTCATAATGCTCCAACTTTCCATATGAAACATTATCTAAGATAGTGTAAGCCAACACATGCTTAGTTGAATCACTTCCTTATCTAAAATATGAAATTTTCATATTTATATTAAAATTACATAAATACATGAATTAAAATACAAAAGTAAAGAAACATGAATTAAAATATCAAAATCATAAAGACGCTATGAATGCGATGCTTTTCATAAATTCTTATAAAAAATAAATTAAAAAAATATCATCTCTTATAATAGAATACATAGTGTATGGCTATGTACATCAATGCCCATGCACGTAGTAAATTATTCATTTATACATTAGGTGGTCAGACTACTATTCCAACTGTACCTTTAGTGTATGTCCATATACACGCTTGCACTCATGTGTCGTACATGATACAGACTTTGAAGGATTCAATGGGTTCTAAGGTTTTTCATCCAATGAATATAATTGCCCTACTTGTTGGCATTAATGACTTTTACCCAAGGACACAATTGCCATACCTGCTGGCTTTAGGGACTTTCGCTAAAGAGATGTAATCGTACTACCTACTTATGCTTTTTAGGAACATTCCTAGGGCAACACACTTATATACTGTTGGGATTTTTGGCCTGCGGAATCACACAGATCTAGATCTAGGATGGTAATCCAATGGCACCAATCACATACACAAGAAAAGAGAACACACAGATTTAACGTGGAAAACCCTTGCAGGAAAAAACCACGGCACAAAGCGAAAATCACCACTATGAAAGCATCAATTACAAAGAGAAAGGACTTACCCGATTCGAACAACCTCGAATCTCACCCTTGCTACACCCTTTGATAACCCTAGAACCCTTTAGAATACCTTTAGGAAGTCTTAGAATATATTAGAATAGCCCTAGGCACCCCAATTTATAGTATTAGCAACTCCCTTTCGTATCCCAGTTGCGAAAGGACTTGCGTCACAAAATCCGCGAAACTCCTTTCGCATTCCAGTTGCGAAAGGACTTGCGACACAAAATCCGCGAAACTCCTTTCGCATCCCAGTTGCGAAAGGACTTGCGACACAAAATCCGCGAAACTCCTTTCCGCATCCCAGTTGCGAAAGGACTCAGATTTAAGACATCTCGCAACAATCTCCACCATGTCTTCAATCTTCAATCGTGTAGCTTCTTGACCTCTTCTCTTATTTCTGCATCACATCATAGCTCAAGATCACATTGGCCAACCAGCGCCAATCACGGATCTGATAGATACCTGCTATACCGTCGGCGCGAATATCTCTGAGAAGCCGATCTCTTCTCTCTGAGAATAACTCCTCGCTACCAACCTCGCCTTGTATCTATACTGTATCCTCTTGAAGGTCCACCTACATCCAACCGCTCACCGGCTCACTGGAAGCTCCACCAGCTCCCATATGTCGGTCTGGTACAACGAATCCATCACATCGCCCATAGTCACCTTCCACTTCTCAGCACCACGCTCACCTAGAGCCATCAGAATAGAAGATGAATCCCCTGCAATATTAGAGTCGTCCATGTACCTTGCTGATATCCTGCAATCATGCCATGTGGTTCTTCTCACAGGTGGCTGCTCCACCTGCTCTGTATCCCTGTCCGCACGTCTCAGCCTTCCTGCCCTGCCCGCTCATGTGGCCATGCCCATCATGCCACACACGTGCAGAGGTGGAATTCGCTACATCCACTGTAGCTCCACCTTTTGAAGTGCTCCCGATCAACCTGTAAACATGATCGAGTCGTTGCGCTTTCATGACTACCCGTGCCCCCTTGGATACCTTAAGAGCACCATCAATACCTGTGTACTTGCATCCCTTTGCCTCAAGCACACCAAGAGAAATCAGATTTTGTTTCAAATCAGGAACGTGCCTGACATCAGTTAAAGTACGCTCCACCCCATCAAACATCCTGATGCGTACCGTACCAATAGCCACAACATTACAGGCAATGTCATTGCCCATAAATACCTGTCCACCATCGCACTCCCTATAGCTGGTGAACCAACTCCGATGAGGAGTCATGTGAAAAGATGCCCCTGTGTCTAGCATCCACTCGTCCTTACGATCATCGTATGACCGTCTGAGCGAAGACACAGACAAAACATCACCATCACATCCACTCGATTCATCTGACGTGGCAGTGTTAGCCTCCCTGCATGAAGCCTCAGAATCTTCCCTCTTAGATTTAGGATTTTCACAATCCCTTTTCACATGTCCTTCCTTCCCACAATTTCAGCACTTTACCTTTCCTTTCCCCTTGCCCTTGGATTTGGATCTAGAACCTGAAGAACCTGTACTGTGTTCAGAATTCCTACCCACTGTAAACAGTGCATCAGAAGATGTCCCTATGTTGCTATCTAGCTGTCTCATAGCCTTCCCTTGAAGGGCTGAGATAACAGTGTCGACACTCAGGGTTTTGTTCATGCTGCACATAGTATCCTTGAATGACTCATAGGACGCCGGGAGAGAATTCAGCAACATACATGCTTGTTCTTCATCTTTCATCACTTCATCCATATCGAGCAATTTGCAAACCAATTTATTAAAATTGCTGATGTGAGCCTCCAGATCTCCACCCTCTGCCATCTTGAAGTTATACCACTGCCGCTTCAAGCGCAGACGATTTTCAGAGGATTTCTTCGCATAAAAATCCTCCAACTTCGCCCATAAATTAGCCGCAGTTTTCTCCTCATGACGTTGTAGAGAACCTCATCCGTGAGACATAAACGGATCGATGATAAGGCTTTCTTATCAAGAGTATTCCAATCATCATCTTTCATGGTGGACTTCCGCTCCTCAAGAGCACCATCTTCGCCTTGCTTAATTAAGGAACTCATCATCTTGATCTTCCATAACTCAAAATTATTTTTCCCTGAGTACTTCTCAATCTCATACCTGACGCTCGCCATTATACTAATTCCTCAGATTCAGATCTGTGTCCCAACGATTGCTTTGATACCACTTGTTGGGATTTTTGGCCTGCGGAATCACACAGATCTAGATCTAGGATGGTAATCCAATGGCACCAAGCACATACACAAGAAAAGAGAACACACAGATTTAACGTGGAAAACCCTTACAGGAAAAAAACCACGGCACAAAGCGACAAATCACCACTATGTAAGCATCAATTACAAAGAGAAAGGACTTACCCGATTCGAACAACCTCGAATCTCACCCTTGCTACACCCTTTGATAACCCTAGAACCCTTTAGAATACCTTTAGGAAGTCTTAGAATATATTAGAATAGCCCTAGGCACCCCAATTTATAGTTTTAGCAACTTCCCTTTCGTATCCCAGTTGCGAAAGGACTTGCGTCACAAAATCCGCGAAACTCCTTTCGCATCCCAGTTGCCAAAGGACTTGCGACACAAAATCCGCGAAACTCCTTTCGCATCCCAGTTGCGAAAGGACTTGCGACACAAAATCCGCGAAACTCCTTTCCGCATCCCAGTTGCGAAAGGACTCAGATTTAAGACATCTCGCAACATATACAAATATCAAATCACAATTAATAATAAACATGCATATGTTATAAACAGTCATCTCGTATTTATCCATTCAATTCAAAAATATTAAATATGCCTTTTGCCACAACTAAAAAAAAAAAAGACTTCACAATCCCGTATCATCACACTTTTGGCTATTTTTAAGACAATGTATAGAATTCCTTATAGTATTGAATAATTAACAAAAATTATTAAAATCAGCTATAATTATAAACAATTGACATAAGTCATATTTACAATAATGTTAAACAGTTTTAATATCCTAAATTTAAAATGGAAGAAAATTTTAAAAAAAAATAAATTGTGTGAAAATATAGTAGTTTAGAAATTTTGACATCTAAGATGGAGGTTTAAAGAGAAAAAAAAATTAAAATTCTAATTTTTTACATCTAATAATTGTAGAAGTAATTAATTTCAAATTTTAATAATTAAATCTATATTTAAAATTACAATTTTACCAAAATTCAAATTTAAACGATTTAGCATAATAATTAATAAATATAAACACCAAAAATAATTTATACTCTATATGGGATGTTAAATTTAAAATTTAATTTAAAAAAAGTTTATTCGATTCCTATAACTTTAAAAAATAAAAATAAAAAACTAAGCAAACACAAAATTATTCGATTCCTATAACACGACACATAACACAACACATGCGTCATACGTGTTATGTTATGCAAGTGTTGTGATGCATGCATGTATGCATAGCTGGATGTGATGAACGAATATTGGTTTAAATGATGTATGGTTTGGATGGATGGATTTGATGGTTAGGATTGTTAATTGATGATGATGGTTAAAACAAGATTTGAATGAACCAAATTTAGTGAATGGGCTAGCTAGTGGGCCTCATGAAGCACGATTAGATGGGCATAGTATGTAGGAATACCTCAACCCCCTCATGTCTCCACTTTATCATTATTATATTTTTTATTCTATACACACCAGAGATGTCTCCAGTTAAACTTCAATTCTCTTATTCCCCTTACAAAGTAACAATTGTATGTATAACAAAGTAACAATTGTATGTATACCTTATTTACATCTTATTTACATCGTCCATTCGGGACGAGATTTGACCTCTACCTGCCATTTGATGAGCCTTTTTTAATAAACCTAATATTGACATGTGATCTCTCGATAGTGGCTAGTTCAACAGATTTCACTTATCCATGGTTCTAAGAAATGTGTACATATATTATATGTAAAAGCTAAATTGGTAAGTTTTAAGTGCATTACATGGGCTTCGAAATGAGTGGTCTACTTTGGTATTTGGGTGGATCAGTTGATGGATGTACAACAACTTGATGACATCATAGGAAGAAAACCACTCTTTTATAATACTCTTCTCCTTGTTCGTGTGTGCGTTCTCATGTAGAGACTAAACCAGTATAATTGATGGTTAAATTATTCATTACACAATGAATTGTTAAAACTTCATTTAGATGAGTTGTTTGATGGCTATGATGAATATACAAGATGGACAATTATAAGAGTTTGTAAATGAAAAGTAAGTAGTCCACATGGTACTTTGATGGATGGAGAAGTTAATGTATGACTGGCTTTGCGAATGGATTACCTTATTGTGAGATATTGAGCGATGAATGTAAGGATGAACGTCTAAAATATATGTATGGTTTTCTCCATATTTAGAATTTACAAAACTGTCATCAAAGGATATCCAAAGCCTTGTGGGCCCCATAAATTAGTCCAATTGTAGCCCAATGCAAAAGGTAATTTGATAGGTTCATTAGAAAAACTATAAGGATCATCACTACGTAAAAATGTTCGGAATTCAACCACAAAAATATGCTATTGTCGAAGTTAGCATATTTTTGTGGTCGAAGTTACCTTTGAGGGATTAAAATCACGAAAGCACCCTAATTCACCTGATCACTCCAATTTCACTCACTCACTCTCTCTCTTGCTCACACACACACACACACACACACACACATACTCTCTCTCTCTCTCTCTCTCTCTCTCTCTCTCTCTCTCTCATTTTTTTTCTCCGTCCCTCTGAGTTAGAATGAGTAAGTTCTTCTCAAGTATGAATTTTAAGTAGTTATGTCTTATAGTTTATTTTATTAAATATTCTAATTGTTAGAATACCCACATATTTTAGTTGTTAACGGTCGAAGTAGATCTTAATTGCATTAATTGTTAATAGGTAATATGCAATTTCTCAATATTCGAGTTGCGAACGCAACAAACAACGACACTCTCTTCCATCCCACCTATGTGTAATTGTAGGAGCTACTTAAAGAACTACGGGAAGAATAAGATGTTTTCTTGTGGATTGTTGTTGGCCGTCTTGGATCTAAAATACTGTGAGGTTGTTGTCGAGGAGATTTCGATGTGCATGGAAAGCTAAAGGATACGACTACTCCTGAATGGACATTTGCAGATGTTGACATAGGATCCGTGATTATGTGGCCTCCATTTATAACCGATATTATGCCATGATATTTCTAAAACTTATATATATATGAGTTATATTTGACTTGATACTTTATTATATCAAGGTTTTGTCGAGATTAAATGTGTATCGGATGGTTTCGTGAAAATTATATATGTTTTCTATAGGTATAGGTTTATAAGCATAGCCATAGTCTTGAGGCACATTTTTTCAAAATTTTCCTCTAAAACTCTAAATTCGATAGTCATTAGTCATTGATTACTCGTTTTGCTTAAGCCTAGAACGATGGCCATAGACCATCGAATAGACCGCCACAGGCCGTTGATTGACTTCTTCAGAACGATGGCTTGTAGCCGTCAAAAGGATTGTCCATCGGTCTTTGGCCATCGAATGAGTTCTTACATACGTCGTTTCTTCGATGGTCATTCGATGCCTATTAACATAGTCGTCAAACTATAATCGATGGCTTTGGACGATCAAATATGATAATTGGTGGAGAAAGGCGCGATGACATTTTTGGCCAACATGGGTCATTGATTCTAGTTATATTTGATGGCTATGGGCCGTTGATTTAGCCGTATTTCCACGTAGTGCATGGCAATGATTTTTGGGTGGGCCATTAAGTAGATATGATGAAAAGTTTCAATAGAGGTTCAGATCTTATAATCTAGTAGGGAGAGTTAAGATGCGCGGCTCAATTAAATCGAGTAACCTCATGAAAAATTTTTACCCTGATCAAACATGTGCAAATAGGTTTTTGTTAGAGGTCCAAGGACATAGGCATATATACCGTGAAAATTCTTCGATGAATGATAGGTGTATCTATAGCTATTTAAATTAGAATTCAATAGTGAAAAATGTTCACTTATGAACAAGGAGTAGGTTGAACAGTTTAGATTCATGGATTGATTGTCGACAAGACGTATGTGGACATTTAAAATTAATAGAAAGATTATGTTGACGATTGAGAGGTTTGATAGTTAAGAGAACATATAAGAAGCTAGATCAAGGGTGGATGGAAGATGTGGTCGAATGGAATCTCAAATAATCAAGCATCCATGAATTTATGAGGTTTAAAGTGTGTAAACTTTAAAATGCACTAGGAGCATTAAAATAGAAATATCTCAAGAAGTGGTGATTAGATTGGAGTTTTAACGGTAGGAAAAACTTAAATAAGGTTTAAGAACAATGCGATTGATTTACTTTGTCCAGTGGTCAAGGTGTGTGAACGGATGTGATGTTTTGACGGTTAAATTACCATAATGGAGTGGCCCATTACATGATGTGACCTGATGCATTTTGAGATCTAAAGTTATTAAGTCATTTATAAGGTTGAATTAATAAAAGATAGTTTATATGTTAGAATTTACAAATAGAGTTACTTAGGTCATTGGGAAAAAATATTCATTGAAAGACTAAAATTTTAAAACATGTTCTACTTATTGATTGGTTCACAAATCTCTAAATTAAACATCAAAAATAAATTTACAAATTATTGAAGATTAATAAACCAAAAAATTAAAATTTCAAAGTGTTGTAGGTGGCACAATTATGCGGGCAATGTTTTGATAAATCGACCAATGACTATGCAGAGGCCTTCGTCTTTTGATGTAGAGCGGTTCGCGGACACTTTCATGTCCAAGATGGATCAGAGAGGGCCCAATCAGAGGCAGAAGTCATCAAGACTGTCAAAACCTTAAAATAGGCATATCTCGCAAACCGAAATGAGTTACTCGGCATACTATATATGATTTTCGAGTAGGACGAGCTACTTTAGTCAACCAACCCGGTAGTCGGGTTGCTCACGCCGAATTTACGAGATTCCATCATATTGACGGCCAAATTCCATGTTTAATTCCGTTTTTACTATAAATAGGAAGTTTTAGTTTGATTATAACTCTTCATCCATTGGGCTTTAGGAGTTGCGCCCAACATGAAAAGTGTTTAGAAAAATTGAGAATAACATGGTTAAGCTACATAGGACACTTACTATAAATAGAAAATTTACTATTGATAGTAAGTTACGAATTTTAAGGAGTTTTAGTTATAGTTTAATTCTTAAACTTCTTTTTAGTCTTGGTATCCCTATTTAAAAGGTTGTAGACTCGTTTATTTGATCTATCAATCAATCAACAAGTTTCTTTTATATATTTTAAAATTATTTTTATTTCTTTTCCTCATAGATTTGAAAAGTCTACGTGGGGAGTCCAAAAAAGTTTCATGGATTCATAGTAGTTATTCTTGAGGAAGGCGGTAATTGACCTCATCACGTTCATCCCCGCGTCATCTTTCAATATAAATTTCTATGACCAGTATAAGAGTAGCGTCTACTAATCAACTGAATGAAGTAATAAAGTGCACATATATTTGTGGAAACTATTAACCCATGAATGTTAAAGGAGCTCGCAGTTGATTATTTTAGTGTCAAGTAATTAAACTAAAGAGTACAACCCTAATAAAGGAAGGTGTAACTAAAGGAGTTTCCACCATTCAAATGCTGAAGATAGATAAAAATCTTTAGAATGAAAAAGAAGAATGAACCTATGTTGCCTCTTGAGAATGAAGAAGAATAACGGACATATAGAGATGATGGGGTGCCTCTTGCCAAATATATCTTAAAATTGCTCGTGATGGATCCATAGATGCAAACATGCATTAACATGTGCTTATCAAACTAAAAAGAATCTATTCACTTAAAGGATCCACGGATGGAATGATGGTCAACATAGAGAAAGTTCAGATTAAGTTTGAGCATGAGTTGAATGGCCCGATAGCAATAACTGATAGATCAAAGGTGAAGGACTACTCGACAACAAAGGAAAAAGACACTTTTGTAGTGATCATGATAATTAAGATTAATACCCTTTTACCTTCCTAGCAACAACCAAAGCATTAAAAGAGATACGTGGAGGATTCAAAGCAATAAATAAAAAGGTGAGATGGCACTTTGTAAAGTTTTATTTTATTAATAAAGTTTGATATGACAGTTAAGCCTCCATCATCAATTGCTCGAAAAACAAAAGACTAGGCATTACAAATATAGAGCAGGGTTAAGTAATACTATAATTCTAAATTCAAAGAAGAGTTTGATTTATCAATTAGAAAAGCATGAATGGCTAAGATCAAAAGAAATTAAGGCAGAAAGTTGAATTAAAAAATCTAGAGTGTACTATAGTCATGCTCTCAATGAATGATTTCTTAAAAATAAGTCTTTATATATAATTTGAATTTTAAGTCAAAAGTTATTATTTCAATCATTTATTATTTTAAAGAAACCTTAAGTTTAATTGGAAGTTTGCTATTTTACTGGTTTATTATTTCTATATGAAAAAAAAAAAGAAAAAAAAAATAAAAGAAAGAGAAGAAGAAAGAGTAAAATGAACATAAGGTTATTCTGAGAAGAAAAGAAATATTTCTTCTCTTTTTTTCGGTCCTTACTCTTGCCCGGGTGGTAGGCTCTCCGGAGATTCAACTCCCGGACAAGGGTTCAAGTACCCATGATGGTGAAAAAATTAAAAATCTTCTTGTTCATTTAAACACCTGCTATATTACATTACTCATTTTACAAGCATGATACGGATAAATAGACAGGAGAGAGAATCTGATCAAGACTCCCGTGTAACATCCTTATCCTGTCCAATTCTGTAATCCGACGGGATCTAAATGCTGGGATTCTCTTGATGAGCGAGCGGTCCAGATGATTCCTACACACGTGTGGTATCTCGATAATGGGGAGGGCATTCTCGCGTGTCTTTTTTTTCTTTTTTTCATTTTTAATTTTATCGAAGAGAAGAAAAGCGAAAAAAAAGACGTCGCCGTCACCCGCGCATATAAAAGCCTCGAGAGGGGCGCAGTGCTCTACCCGCCTCCACGCCTTTTTCAAAGCCGACTCACGTCTGCTTTCGAGCCCTCCACCACCCCTTACAGACATTCTCTGCTCCCCTCCACCCACTCAGGCACCCTCGATCTCCTCCCATCCTCTCTCTCTCTCTCTCTCTCTCTCTCTCTCTCTCTCTCTCACCACAACACGTTTCCTCGCGAGTGGAGATTCTCACCATCAAGCGCGCACTGAAAGCAGAGCTGCTCTTGCGGATGGAACCTACGCTTTTTTATTCTCTCTGTAATGCACGCTCTCCTTCCCTTCTTAAAGCTCTCTCTCTCTTTCTCTCTCTAAAGCTTCTTTTCATAAAGCCAGGGTCTTCTGTATAGGTTATTGAATAGAAAATAGGAACGAGTGCATTTATTTCTTTCCGATTCCCGAAAATTCACAAAGCTTTCACGGCTTCTCTGCTTAAAGACGCTCCTGCTTTCAAGCCGAGTATCCTTTCGCGATCCGTAGCTCCGATTGCTGAAGATTCGTCACTGCGTTTCCCGGATTTTCCTCTGTTTGCAGCGTTAGAGGTTCGTTTTGAAATTTCTCGGTGTTTTCGTTTTCTACTGGTTTGGATAGATTTTTGTTTCAAATGCCGTTTGGTTTTGCGGTTGTTGGCTTTTTCATCCTTTTCCGATACCAGATCTGGGAAATCTCGGGGTTTTATTCATGAAAAAAAGCGTTCTTATTTCATAAATCCCAATACGTTTACCGTTTCGGATCGTTTGAGCTTCGAATCCCTGTAACCTTTCACGTTTTCCCTCGCGAGATCTCCAAAATCATACCATTTTGCATTTCGAGGATTTCGTCTTCAGATCTTTGAATTCGCAGCGTTTCCTCAACCAATCTCCATCGAGATCTGATAGGTCTACGGCCAGACGCGGCTGCAGAAGAAAAATAGCAAGCAGATCTTTCATTTCCATTTTCTCGCTTTTCTCCCTTGCAGAGAAACGCCGGAGTTTCGGTTACTGCAAAGCGAAGGGCATTAAAGGAAGATGTGCGCATTTTCAACGGCATGCGACGGACAAATGCAGTTGCATTGAATGCAGCTGCTTCAGCGGCGCGGCAATGAAGCGTAAAGCAAAAGGTTAGTTTCAGAACCCTCTCATAACTGTAGTTTTCAGTGGAGTCGGCGTTTTGCAGACTACTCTCCTTTTTCAGAGAGAGGGCGAGAGGGTGCATGCGTTTGGCTGTATGCTCTTTATCTCATGATTGCTATAGCTGTTCTCTAGTCCTTGGCGTTTCCGTCTCCCATATCTCCTGCACTCGAAGCCTAGTATATTCTCTCCCCGGCTTTTGCATTGATTAGGTATGGTACTTCCTAGATCACGCGCGTTGCACATGCCATTCTCGCCTATGTCTTGGAGATCCGAGCCGTTTATCTGGAGATACCCATCTTTAATGTCTCTTACGCCATCTGTAAGAGTGGGTCACTCATCAGCTGGTCTGCATCCGGGATTTGATTAAGGACCGTTGGTGGTGATTCATCTCTAAGCGGCCTTGTTTGGTAGGGAACGGATTGGCTACTCCCCCTTACACCAGGCAATGGCTGGTGGTCGGTGCTATGTGGGCCCAACCATGATGTATGTGTTTCATCCATGCGGTCCATCGATTTTTACAGATCATTTTACGGTGTGATTCCAAAAATGAGGTGTATCTAAATCTCAAGTGGACCACATTAAAGGAAACAGTGTTGAATGAGGGTCGACCATTAAAAATATTTCGGGGGCCATAAAAGTTTTGGATCAAGCTGATCTTTGCTTTTTTTCTTCATGACTTCATCTGGGCCTGTATGACCTAATCAACAGATTGGATGTCAAATAAACAGTATAGTGGGCCTTAGGAGGATTTTAATGGTGGATATCCAATCACTAATGTTTTCATTTGGTGTGGTATCCCTCTCATTTTTGGGATAAGCCATAAAATGATATTTAAAAATGCATGAACACACATCATGGTGGGTCCCACGGAGCACTGACCACGAGCCACGGAGCTGGTGGCAGGGGGAATAGCCAATCCGTTTCCTGCTTGGTATGGGTGTAGTCATTTGACCTCTTGGATGACGCACTGGGAGGTAGGGGCTCAATCGTAACGGTTCGATCTTGCAGACGTGTGGCGTGTTGGCATGCGTAGTGGCGCTTGCGTTTGGCTTTTGAAGTTATGAGTGTTGCGTTTGGTGCTAGCACGTGATAGGTTGTTACAGAGAGAGAGAGAGAGGTAGGGCGCGTTTGCACGCGTGGCGTATTTGACGGCTTTGTAGATCTTTTGCTTGTGCTCTGTGCATTGTCTCGTGGTGGTGCATCGTCCTGCGTTTGTTGTGATTTTGAATAGGGAAACATTACACACCCTATTTTCTGATTGTTGCACCCTTGAGTAGGGGCATACTATAAAAAATATGGGTGTGGATAAGGTTAAAAAAATGCTCAAACAAACCCTACCTGATCTTTTGCTTTTGTTTTTCCGGGTTTGTTGATTTTCTTTGGACGTTTGATCTCTTTGCTAGTGTATTTTGCTTGCGTGAGATGGTCGGGACTCTGAAAGCTTCATAGGTGCAGGTCGGAACCACCGTGACCGAGCCCTAGCCCAAGGATCAGGCTGTTCGATCCGTCTGGTGGGCTACACACGAGTACTTTAAATATCTGGCCGTCCATTTTCTCATAGTCGTGTCGTGTCTGTATGGATGGACCACTCCTATGTTTGGGCAAGGCCTGCCTCACAGTGGGCCCCACCCGATGAGTGGTAATCTTGCACGTTTTGGCACATGCGCCACGAACCAACTGTCCATCTCACACGGACGTGTTCTTTTGACCCTTTCAAGCTCGTTTGCATGAACCTTGTCTGCTACGTGAGTTTAAGCTTCCTTCCGGATAAGATAGGTCAGTTTCTATCGTAGTTCCTAATACCTACCATACAGCTGTCCTCCACTTACATGTGGCAGTGGAAACTATGGATCGCACCGTCCAGCTAGTTGGCTCTATCTTGGAAAGCCAGTGGTTCAAAAGCCCCTTCCAGCGTTTCATCCATTTTTCTTACCTTTCAGTGGTGATGTGAACCGTTTAGGGGTCCCATTAGTTACGGTCCTGATTCACTGATTATGATCGAAACGGCCATAGAGGTGGAAGAAACGGAGTACCGAAGAGCTGACGTATCGATCGGGTCCTTTCCACACTACCGGGCCCTTGCAAGAATGATTTGTGCGTCAGTAGTCAAACCTACCAGAAAATCTATTCACATTTCTTCTTCTCCTCCATTTCCTCGTCATCTATCAGTTGGATGGAATGATCAAATGGATATGATTTTGAGACATAGGCCATCTAGGGCTCAGTAGATAGATGGACCTGATTATTACATCATCCTGCCACGTGTAGTGAGGGAGATGGAAGCGGATTGGCTGGTATACCGCACACCAGCGATATGGCTGGTGTGTGCGTCACCAAGTTCTGTGGGTCCCATCATGAGGTATGTGTTATATCACAACCGTCCTTTCATTCAGCGAGCTCTTCCTAAGGCTTGAACTGAAAAATAAGAAAGATCAGAAGATCAAGTGGACCACACTGCGAATAACCGTGGGGCATTGAACGTCTACCATTGAAACCCTTTTGGGGGTCACAGAAGTTTTGGATCGATATGATATTTGTTTTCCTCTTTATTCATGTCTGTGTGACCTTACTAGCAGATTGGATGAAAAATAAATGCTATAGTGGGCCCTATGAATGTTTTAATGGTGAGAATCATTGTCCCCACTGCTATTTTTGGTGTGGTCCACTTAAGCTTTGGATATAATCATTTTCCGTATCATGCTCTAAAAAATGATCTCACAGAATGGATGAACGTGCGGATATAATAAATACATTATTCTGGGTCCACGTAACTTTGATATCCTTTGAACCGTCCCTGCAACTCAAAGCTGCAACTTTCGTCTTGACACGTTCCCACACAAGCCATATCGCTGGTGTGCCGTGTACACCAGCCAGTACGGTACACCAGCCGGATTAGCTGGTTTACCACGCACCACCGAACTAGCTGCTGCGGGTACGTGTCATGTGAAGACTAGCGTTGACACTATTGAGCTTCGAATATGTGAAGACTAGCGCTGACACTCCTTGAGCCTGGAATTGTATGAACGGCTCAAAGGAGATCAAAGTTACATGGGTCTGACAATGATTTATTATTATATGTACATTGTTCATCTAATTTTTTTCTAAATTATTTGGGTAGGACTATACCGCAATAGCAGTCGGGATAATAATTCTCACCTTTAAAACATTCACGGGCTCGTCATAATATTTATTTTCCATTGTTCTTAAGTTCACAAGGGCCTAATGAAGAGGAAAAACAAATATCTTATTAATTCATAACTTCTGACACTCCAAAAGGATTCCACTAATAGATGTTCAATCCTTCACTGCTTTCTGCAGTCTGGTTCACTTTATCGTTGAATGTCTTATTTTTTGGCCCAAGCCCTACAGCAGCTCCCCAAATGGGCGGTCGGTCTGGATACAACACATGTGCATGGTTTAAATGTAATACATGTACTTGGTGATGTCAACACACCAGACATGTCGGTGGCATGTGGTACATCAGCCAATCCGCTTCCCAGTGAGATGGCTCTAACATATTCTAGTCATTGTCTCGGCCTTATCATCTCCCTTTGTCTCCATTCCATCTTTTCCTTCCTTTTCAGAGAAAAAGAAAAAAGAAAAAAACAAAGGAGTTTTTATTATTTAATGATTTTGGTGCCTTCTTACTAGGGGCGGCTCAAAGGGGTAGGCAAGTGAGGCAATCGCCTAAGGCTCCCTAATTATGAAGGCCTTATATTATAGTAAAATTAAAAAATTTTAATTATGAAGGCTCTATATTATAGCAAAATTAAAATTAAGAAGAAGAAAAAAGGCTTAAAATTTTTGAAATAAAACTTATTAAAAAGCCTACAAAATAAAAACATCTAAAAATTAGTTTACAAATTTGAAATTGAAAATGAAAAAACAAATCTTAGAAACTAGCACTATCAATAATAACAGTCTCAATTGTCTCTTTTCAAAATAATAGCATCATTTCCAATAAATTCTTCTCCTAAAACCTAGGACCACAACTATCTACTTTATTACTAATTAAGTTCTCCAAAAAGTAAATTCTAACTTCATTTTTCTAATGGTTTAAATTTATTTTCAGAATTAAAAGTTTTAAAAGAAGTTGCATCTAAAAATGCAAGAAGCAAATTTATGGTTTAATTTTGAATTTATTATTATTATTATTTTTTTAAAACTAAAAAGCCTCGTTTTTATGACTTGCCTAAGGCCACCAAAAATGTTGAGCCGCCCCTGCTTTTTACCGTGTATCATTCTTACGGTGCATGGGTTTTGGATGGTCGATCTCTATTTTACCATTTTTAGGATGGTGATTTGGAGTTAATACTGTACTAGATCGTAGAAGCAAATGATTAAATACCGAAGAATTATAGTGGAAAGAAAGCTCTCACCTACAACATAATTGTAAATGCAGCCAATTGGGCTGTGTCTCACCATACCATAGTGAATGTATGGCATCCAACTAGTCTAATATGGTTGTCTCATGGTTAAAATGAGATGGCCCCAGAAATCATTTAGATCCAACTATCAAGTAGGCCACCACTTGAATTTCAACTTTTTTAAGGTTGTTTTCAATTTTTTTTTCTATCATGTGGCCCACATGATGATTGAATCGTTATGATTTTTGGACTATCTTGTTTTCACAATGGAGCAATCCTGTTAGATGGATTGAATGTCATTCATACTCTATGGTGGGCCTGCACGTGGCTAGTTGCACGTATTTTCATCTATTGTTAGTTGCGTTCTAGACCTTCTCCGCACGCTGCTAGTTGCATGTTCTTTCATCCTAGTTGCGTTTTCCCAACGAAAGTCCTGATGCACCGGAACGTAAATGATGTCCTCACGCACCATTAATTACACCTAGGGCCATATCAGGCGGAAGCTGAGTGCGTGGTGCCCCAACAGCACCACCCTGACTTATGTGTTTTATAGCCACGCTGTCCATTTTAGGGCATGACCCAAAAAATCAGATAGTAAGCTCAAGTGGATCACAACATAGGAAACAGTGGGATAATGACCCATAAAGATCATCCGGGATGAGACAAACCCACTTAGTATGTGGTTTATGATTTTTTTTCGCCCCAAGTGAACTTTATGGTGTGGTCCACATTTTGCACACCAAGATGTTCCATGGCTCAATGGTAGACACGATTTGTTTCAACATTGAGGTAATGGGTTTCAGTACCCATCTGGGAATATGTGGGTTTGAGCATGTGTGTTAATAAAAGAAAAGAAAAAAAAGGTTGGTGTGGGAAGGCATTGTATTTGTATCATTGTATGTGAAAGTTTAGATGCAACTTTGTGCATGGATGTTGAGAAATGCTCCACTCCTCTTTAGTTATAGCACCCCCAGTTGCAACAGTTGAGTTAGTTCAATTGCCTGATCTGAACTGTCCATTTAGTCCAGAACACATTTCTATGGCTACCATGGGAAAATAGCACTGATGGAATGATTAAATCCATCCTTGATTTAGCCCTATTTTCTTTAGACATCCTTTTCCCAAGCCATCGATCGTATGGCTATGTTTGGGTTACAAAGTGATTCTTTATTAGAATCAGCAGCAATCCCTGATTGTCTCTAGGAAATGATGAATCAGATTGCCGATTAGACTTATTTTTTCATAAATGATCTTGACAGTCCATATTAAAGACCATTGATTGAATGGTTAATCTTTGTCCAATAGAGCACATTTCTGGTTAACTTTACTATACATATATGATATTTTTATTAGTATCCTCAAAGAGGAAAATCAAACTTCAGTACCAACAGACTGGTATGAGCCGGTCTCGGCTTATTTGCTACAAATGCCTAAATCTGCCCATAAATAGAGACGTTTCTAGGTGGCGTCCATTTACCAGAAGTAATCATGATTACATGCAATTCATGTCATGGAAACTGGGGGCTTTGGAGTCAGTGGTTTACCAACTCAGGTAGTGTAGCACACAGCATGGACGTCGGTACGGTTTGCTGCTGGAGAAAAAACTGCACCATATGTTTTTATCCACGCGGTCCATCTATTTTTGTCAGCCCATTTTAGGGCTCATCCAAATCTCAGGTGGACCACACCACAGGAAACAGTGGTGATAAAAAACTTATTGGGAATACAAAAGTTTTGAATCAAGCTGATATTTGTGTTTTTTCCCTTCATCCAAATCTGCTGACCTAATCAATAGGTTGGATGGCAAAAAACATTATAGTGAGCCATTGGAATCATCTTTTAATGGTGGGCGTTCAATAACCACTCCTGTGGTGCGGTCCACCGGACATTTGCATCTGCCTCAAATTTGGGTTCATCCCATTAAATGAGCCGGCAAAATGGATGGACGGCGTGGATAAAACATAACATCATGGTGGGCCCATAGAGCTTTTCCAGTAGTCCTCATCACCCACCTCGGTGCTGTGTGCTGACCCATTTTCATTGATAACGCGTTATTGCTGCATGAGGCGCGTGCAGCGCCCTGTTACACGGACGCCGATTAGCTGCTGACAGGTTGAGTGGCGAGACTCGCTACTGAAGTGACGTCTCAAGTTATGTGGGCTCTCCCATGATGTATATTTTGTATCCTTGGGGCATGATATGGAGAATGAGACAGATCCAAGGCTGGAGTGGATCCCACCACAGAAAACAGTGGAGAGGGTGACGCCCACCTCTGAAACCTTCCGAAGGTCCACCATGATGTTTATTTGAGATCCAACCTGTTCATGTGTATGTGTTAACGCATACATGAATGAAGGGAAAACACAAATATCAGCTTGATCGAAAACTTTCGTTGCCCTTAGAACATTTTAATGGTGGGCGTTACTCTCCCCACTGTTTTCTGTGGTGTGGTCCACTGGAGCTTTGGATCTAACTCATTCTTTGGATGATGCTGTAATATGGTCTCTATAAATGGATGGACAGTGTGGATACAAAACATACATCATGGTGGGGCCCACAGAAGTTGGTGACGTCACTTCAGTAGCGAGTCACGCCACTCAACCTGTTCCACGACTGATGGCGATTGCCGATTGCCTCGAAAATCTTGGAGTAGGGAAGGACCCATGGTTTGGAGCAATGGTCCATGAATCTATCGTTAAGAAGGTGATGAAAGATCGGACCGTCAAAATCTTCCCATCGGTGCATTTGTTGGGAGCGGATTACGTGTTACCCGGGTAACACCTTAGTGGGTGTAACCCTCACAACTCATTTTAGGCTGTGATCCCAGAACTTAAGCAGATTCTCAGGTGGACCACACGACTGGAAACAGTGGTGAATAACTATTAAAAACATTGTGGACCACAAAAGTTTTGGATCAATCTAATCTTTATATTTTCCCTTCATCCAGGTCCTGGTTGGATGACAAATAAACATCACGGGGAGCCCTAGGAAGTTTTTAATGATGGACCTTCTATCACTGTTGTTTCCTGTGGTGTGGTCCATCTGAGATTTGGATTTATTTAAATTTTGAAGCCATGGCCTAAAATGGGCTGGAAAGACGGATGGACGCAGTGGATATTCATCCATCATCAAGGTGGGCTCCACGGTAAGGGTAACACTGACTGGAGTCCGGATCCTCTGTTATCCGGTCAACAGAGAATTTCTAATACTCTAAAATTCATTGGTCCACGTCAACACTCACTGAAAAAATAAAAAAAAATAAAAAAAGGCTTCGGACGCCAAGCCACTGGGGTAACAGGAAAATCCTGTTGACCCGATAACAGAGGATCCCGACTCCACTGACTAAGGTGTTACCCAGGTAAAACCTTATTCACTCCCGCATTTGTTTACTGGGTAAATCCCATTCATAATGAATTGGATGATACGATCATTATAACATGTCCAGAGATCCCACTGCACTTGTCCCAACATATCTCATTACAGTAGGTCAGAAGAAAGTATGGCTAGATTGAGAAGTCTTTATAGTCAATTTTCCCGGCCCAGGTTTGGATGCTCCTTGCCCTTGTCCGATCCATGGCAGAACCCTCTTATCCAATGGTCTTCTACTTGTATGGTCATAGATGGGCCCCTCTAGGGACCACATACAATTCCCCGCTGTACTAGGGTGTCTAGAATTCTTACCAAGTCAGGCCTCATACTACACGTTTTAGAAGGGAAAGCTCCTTCCTCTCACTCCTTTCCATGATCCGAAAAACAAAAGGTTCCAATGGGGCACAAGTGGGCAGGATCTGAGCCGTTCATTTTATGGGAGCTATTCTTAATGGTCCAGACTTAAAAGTATAATACTTCAGGAAAATGTTTGTATACCTCAAATTAAGCTGCTGACTGTGCGCCCTAATTTTTATGTATTTTATAACTTAAAAAATTACAGTGGATGATCCTGACCGAATGATTGTTGGACCACTAATGCATGGTTAAAATGTAAATTAGTCGACGGTGGAAGTTTATGAAGATGTCCATATTGAGAGGTCAGAGTCATCCAATCAGTCCATTTTTGAGCCTGCCCCACCATCTGCAGTGGTATCGTTGGTTGGGTGGTTTCCTTTGAATTACATGCATCACGTGTACAACTTCTGTGTGCGTGAGTATCTAACGTTGCTATACACACAGACGATGTATAGGTCTGCATACATTGGTCAAAATTCCGCTGTCTGGACAACTAGGATAGTACGGACACTGATCTTTTTGAGTTGTGGACCGTCCGTGCCTTGGTCAACACAATGAACTGTCCGGATCCCATCCATGACCCCACTGTACGGTTTTCCATCAAGGCCAGTTCCGTGTCCTTGAGGGACACTAAAAAAAGATGTATCTTCCTCTGACACTTGATCGTTTTACCCCCCTTTGTAGTCCCTTGTGATCATTATTACAAGTTGAATTACCGTGAGAAAAAGTCATTTTGTTCAGTCCAAAATCAAACAAGTAATGATTTGTACCTTTGATCAGTCGGGGATGTTTGTGCTGAACATCTGACGTGTGGAAGGTAGGTAGATTGATCCCAGCTGTCCATCTCTTAGGTTATATCTGTACACGGCGCTTGGTTAAAATTCACTTCTCGACCGTCCGTTTGAAGGCCACGGTGCATGTGTTGATAGGGTTGGAGTGATGAGTGAATCCGGACCATCCGGCAACCCTGCCGTGGATGGCCATGAATCAAGGGTTAGGATGATTCAGAAAACTTTATCTTGTGAGTGAGACAATGGGTTCCACAATTTAGTCGGTTTAATTTGGGTAATGCATTACGTATATAATTTATGAGTGCTGGATCAAGCGTCATATACTGCCAGAGTATCATAGAAACTCGCCTGTCGTTCTAAAGAAAAAAGGCTTTAATATTTGTGGTGTCATCCAAGGTATGGGCCCACCAGATGAAACCATTCAGATTCACCGACTCGTGCAACCCTGTTTGCCATGTAAGGGGAAAGGTATGAAAGAGTCATACATATCGTCATGAAATTGAAAGCTCCCCAACAGACAATGCTCTTGCCAGATTGAGACGCAGATGTATGCTAGCTTATTGCTTGGACGATAGTTACTGGAATCTGATATCTGATAGATAAAGGCAGGAGTACCATTCAAAAAGCACATGCCGTTAGGTGTGCTTGGAACACCAAATTGTCTTGTTTGCCGCTCCCATTCCTTTTCCCTGTAATTTAACTGAGGTAAAACGTTCAGGTTCCTGCCTTGCGTTTCGTCAGATAAAGAGACCTACACATTCAAAAATTCAATAGCCGACAGATTTACCGTTAGACCAAGCTCAGTGTATGGAATCGTGGCCACCGTACACTTGGTGGATGTGCCTATCTGCTGATCTTGATCGTCCAATTTATGGGTCGTAGCCCAAGGTCCAATCACCCACACCAATAGATTTTGGAGCTGATTGATCTTGAGTCTACTAATGACTGCGTATGCCACCAAAAACCCTGCAGGGATCCCAGTAACCTGTTGGCTGCAGACCAATTTTTTATTTTATTTTATTTCTCAACTGTGTCTATTTGTACTCCACATGACGGATGGTTAAGATTCTCCAATTAAGAGAACTTGATGTGATCCCAAAATCTGAATGGTCCATGTGATGCAGCACCCCATGAGACCCTAGGGCCCAATGTTTACCCTATCCAAAACTTTGATGGGCTATGGTAAAAGAAAATAGTTTCCTCTGATTTGCATCTCTCTTTGCTATTGCCTGCCAGAGCTTTGAATCGTGTGAAAATTAGCCCCTGACGGTTTCATGGGGTGTCGCATCACATGGACTGCTCGGATTTTAAGTCCATGACACATGGGCAAAGGTGTGCAGGTGAGCATGCCCCTCTATATATATATTGTTGTAATTTGGTTATGCTGAGAGTTTTATTTTATATTAGTTATGCGTTACGTAACTAATATTTTTACATGATGTTGATTTTTTAAAAGTAAACTGTTCATGTTCGTTGGGTTTGGGTTGACCCATTTTTATGAATGGAATCTAACCCGGTCTGATCCGTTGCCACCCCTAAGCATAATCCAAGAGGCAGCCATGGTTGAATTTTGTAGATGGCAGAGCGTTTAGCTGCAATAGACATCATTTATACGAAGGATTTTGATGTATAATGTATGCATAAAGATTGTTCCCTATTTCTTACAATGTTTTCTTTTGATTTCCCCATTGCCCCAGTTTATAAAATAAACGTTTGAAGCAACAGTTTAAATTATAAAAATTTAAAATATAGCTGGTGGATCGAGTAGATTAACGTTTCCTTGGAATCTCTTCCTACAGCAATCCAAAAGCGTGGCAGTGATTTTTTAACTCACAGACAATGAACAGAAGTTTGTATTCCTGACCAAAGAATATTAGAATATGGAATTTCCTGACTCTTTCCAGGACTTCTGCCCCGTCAGCCTATTTCTCTTTATACTATCATAGCTTTTATTATTATTATTATTTTAAAAAAAAATGGAAAAGAAAATTTCCAGACTCTTTCCAGGACTTTTCCCCCCTTCAGCGTATTTCTCTTTATACTATCATGGCTTTTATTAAAAAAAAAAAAAAAAAATTGGAAAAGAAAAGTAGTAAAAACCGCCATGCTAACTGGATGATCACTGCTCTCTCATGGGGCACTCGTGTGCCATGGATCTGCTCATAAGGTGGTCCCCACCATGCATGTACCAGTTCACATATCTCCTAGGGACGCGGATTGCGTACTCACACTGTCAGTAGCAAAGTGGCTACTGGATGGTTCTTTGTGGGCGTCACATTGATGTATATGTTATATCCATGCCGACCATCCATTTTGGGTCATTATTTTAGGTCATGTAGCCAAAAATGAGGTGTATGCAGATGTAAAGTGGACCACACCACAGGAAAATAGGCGATTCAAGGCTCACCATTGAAAACTTCTTAGGGCCCACTATAATATTTATTTGCTTTCCAACCTGTTAATTAGATGACAAAGACCTGGATGAAGGGTGAAAACAAATATCAGCCTAATACAAAACTTTTGTGGCCCTCAGGAAGTTTTTAATGGTGGTCGTTCAATCACCACTGTTTCATGTAGTGTGGTCCATCTGATATTCTGATCTACCTCCTTTTTTTGGATCAAGCCCTAAAATGATTTGGAAAAATGAATGTACGGCCTAGATAAAACGCATGCATTATAGTGGGCCAACATAACATCGTCCAGTAGCAAGTTGCTACTGACAGCGAAAGTAGGGCAAACCGAGTCATCTCAGAGAAAATTGGATGGTTATTATTCATTAACTGATGGTCCACCTTAGATGCAGCCGTGTGGTCCGCCCTTACAGGATCAGCGATGTCTATTTGGATTATCCTGGATTTGGGGCGGGGGAATGAATCTATGTTGTGGGGACCGCAACATGACCGTCTTTAACCCCACATGAAGGTTATTTTATTATTATTATTTTTATTTATTATTATTATTTTTTTTTAAATGAGAGAAAAGATAAAAGGAAAAAACCAAGACAGATGCACTTTCCTCTGCATGTCTGGGATTCATTTTTAGTTTTTTTTTTTTTTTTTGTTTAAATATTCTTGAGAAACTAAGCTCAAAGCACAAAGAAACTGTCGAAACGTGATGCACCTCTTTCTCCATCTCTGCTCTTTTTGTTTGGTGGTTTGGGTAACGGCAGCCGTTACTAGCTCCATGTATTTCCCTCGTTCTACACCGACAGACCCGATATTCTCTAGGATTCTCGCAATAAACGTGAAATATGCTTGTATGTTGTATGAGCACCCTCCCAAAAGCCACTCTCCTTTGCTATTCTTAGCCATCTTTCTCTCCCTTGCATGCACCTGTCATCTCTCTCTCTCTCTCTCTCTCTCTCTCATTTCCTCTCTTCTTCATACTTTCATAGCTGTTGACAGATTCTCTTTTTAATGCTCTATTCAAAAGAGATATAAATGCATTGTTTTATTCAAGATGCATCAGCCCCGTAGACCATTTCTTGCAGCATTCACTCACTCAACTGATGCGAGATTATACATCACTGTAAAAGCTTTCTTTTGCTTCTTTAACAGCTGCTGACATTCTTCTACTTCCTTCTCTAGGCAGGGTAAATGAAGCTCTAGCTATTACTTAGCAAAGCGTCTGCAGAGATTCTGCTTCTTGGCCTTCTGTTTTTTCTGTTCTTGTATCGAAATGCCTCATAGGCAAATGAAAGATCTCCCAGAGAAGCACGTGGTTTCCAAGAAACCACTGCAGAACTCCATGAATCAGCAGAGACCCACATCCCAAAATCTTCAGAGCTTTGAGGTTTCAATGCAAGATGTTAAGAAGAGTATTGGGAGGAGGAGGGGAAGAGGTAGAGGGAAGGGCGCCCAAATGGAGAGGATTGCTGAGGCGGTGGTCGATGGTCTCGATGTGGGGCCTCCAGTTTCTAGCAAAGGACTCAGATTTCATCAACGTCCTGGGTATGGCCAAGTGGGTACCAAGTGCATCGTCAAAGCCAACCATTTCCTTGCTGAGTTACCCGACAAGGACTTAATCCAATATGACGTGAGAGTCTTTTTTTTTTTTTTTTTTTAAAATTTTAAATTTCTGGCTCTGATAATTCTAAATGATGGTAATATGTTTAGATTCATATGGAGCCCAATTGGAAATGCTCCGATATTTGGTCTAATTGAGATTTTCTGCATGGATACTACTGCAGGTTACTATTACTCCTGAAGTAGCATCTCGAAATGTGAACAGAGCTATCATGGCCCAGTTGGTGAAGCTTTACAGAGCAACTGATTTGGGTATGAGGCTCCCTGCTTATGATGGAAGGAAGAGTCTTTATACAGCTGGGTTGCTGCCTTTTAGCTCAAAGGAGTTCTACATCAAGATTGTTGATGAAGACGATGGATTTGGCATTGCAAGGTCAGTTAATTTTCTATTCTTTTATTGCAGTGCCTTGCTTGCTATTTTTCTTGTTTAAACATTTGATTTGATTGCTGGTGATTGGAATTTCTGGATTACATATATAACTTTGTTCTCCAAATTCCATGAGTTATTAAATATAATATATTTATGTATGAAGAGAGAGGGAGTTTAAGGTGGCGATCAAATTTGTGGCCCGGGCTGACCTGCATCACTTACGTCAGTTTCTTGCTGGAAAGCAAGCTGATGCGCCTCAAGAGGCTCTACAGGTTCTTGATATTGTCTTGAGGGAACTATCAAGCCATAGGTATGTGGTTTTACCATTGTTATTATCCATAAATAATAATTTGACAAGTGGGTTTAAGCACATTATAATTCTTCTGCACTAATGCACCTTTAGGTATATGTCGATCGGGAGATCTTTCTATTCTCCTGATATCAGAAAACCACAGAGGCTGGGTGATGGGTTACAATCATGGTGTGGCTTCTACCAAAGCATACGCCCAACTCAAATGGGCTTGTCTCTCAATATTGGTAGGGGTCTTCCACTTATCTTGTTTATATATATTGGTTTTCTATTACTGCTAATTGAATTTCTATTTCTCTATTTACATCCAACTAATAGTTTCTTTGGATAAATTTCGTTTTTCAGACATGTCTTCAACAGCTTTTATTGAACCACTCCCTGTAATCGAGTTTGTAGCTCAAATTTTGGGTAAAGATGCATTGTCCAGGCCACTCTCTGATGCTGACCGAATTAAGGTATGGCTATATTGTGGTCTGAGGAAACTGAGAATTAGTTTTCATAGTGATAGACATGAATGCCCGCATGTCTATGTTTTCGACACAATTGCAAACTTTGTCATTTCTGCTGTATATATTTGGACAATTGCAATCTTCGTCACTATGAATATTTGATTGATGGCTGCTTTATAAGCTAATGTAAGAGCTTGATCTAGTGTAGGACTCAATATTTCTAGATTTCGTACTTAATCTATAGACCTGTCAGGCTCTATCATGAAAACCAACTCATTGTGTTTATTGATGTTGCACAGATTAAGAAGGCCCTTAGAGGTGTCAAAGTTGAAGTCACGCACAGAGGAAACGTGCGGCGGAAATATCGAATTTCAGGGTTGACATCGCAGCCCACGAGGGAGCTAATGTATGGCAATTTTCTGTACATTCTTGTTTACTCTTCGTTTCATGTGGGTTTTGTCATCTTTTTTCATGGTGTCAAAGCATCTTAGGATCTTTGTTTCTTAGCTCACATTTGTTAGCAATACATTGATCTTTTTTGCACTATCCAAATGAGTCTGTCATAAGCAGATGACAACCTTACTAGACAAAATGATAAACTCCTTCAAAGTTGATGCACCTCTTTGAATAGCCTAATCGGCTCAGATTCTTACCAATTATTCCAAAAAAGAAGAAAGAAAAAAGAAGAGGTTATTCTATCTTTGAAATTTTTTCAGTGACATTTCACCATAATCATGCTTGTCTCATTGCTTTCATATAATTTCTGTTATATTATTGGAAGGACATGCCAAATTCTTTTGATCAAGGAACACTACAACTTGTAATGCAGGCTATTATTTCTATAAGTACTTGCCAAAACCTAATGGTCACTCAGCCTTGCAGTTTCTGTTCATGGCTGCCTCAGGACAATGTTGTGGAGCCTCTGGGATTGAAGATTTGTGCATCACGTGCTAGACACTTTAAAGGCACTGCCAGAACTTTAAGATTAATCAGAAGCTGAATTTATGCCTCTGGCTTGTGATCCAGTGTCCTATTTCATTACTTGTTTCTTGTTTTCCTGATTTCATCTTTTGGTAGCATTATATTGCTCAGATTGCCTTTGACATTGAGATCTGGTTTTAACTTTAAACACCATTCTTGTTAGCGCATATTTTAAGACAATAAAAGATTAAATTGCCAAATGGATTTCCTAATCTCTTATGCCATGTAATTGATACTTAATTATGAGCACTCATCTTTTGCCATTGTCAGATATCATGGTACTAAAATTTATTATTATATTGAAATCCAACATCCCTTGCACTTGCATAGCACATTCCATACAGACTTGCACATGTTCCAGCATGGAACTTGTTGAATATCTGAGTTGCTCATCAGTTAGGCCCTACATGGGGATGCATTGGTCCAAATATAAGGGCAATAGTCTCATTATGTAGGTCTGTATGGATGAAATAAATGAGTGGCTATCAAAGAGTTGGTTTAGCCCTCAATGTTGTCCCATACAGATGTAGAGCGGGTGGCAGACACTTTCATGTCAAGATGGACTAGGAAGTGATCCGGACCGTCAAAACATTAAAACAGGCGTATCTCGCAAACCGGAATGAATTATTTGACATACCATATATGATTTTGGGGTAGGAGAAGCTACTTTAGCCACCCAACCCCGCTATGCCGGGTTGCCCACGCCAAATTTTCAAGATTCCATCAAATCGACGGTCAAAATTCCATTTTATTTTCGTTTTTACTATTTATAGTAAGTTTTAGTTTGATTATAACTCTTCATCCTTTGAGCTTTAGGAGTTGTGTCCAACATGAAAAGTTCTTAGAAAAATTAGGAAAGTAACATGGTTAAGCCAAAGAGGATACTCTTTTTTGGCCAAAACCCATGAAGTCTAGTAGGAATCATGACCGTCTATAAATAGTAAGTTTATTATTTATAGTAAATCATGAATTTTAGGGAGCTTGAGTTGGAGTTTGATTCTGAAACTTCTCCAAGGTTTGGTATCACTATTTAAAGGGTTGTAAATTCATTTTTATCATCCATCAATCAATTTTCGAATTTCTAGAATTTATTTCTATTTTCTTATTTTCCCTCGTGGATTCGAGGTATCTCTCCATGGAGTCCAGATAAGTTCTGCGTATTTGGAGTAGTTATTCCCCTTGAGGAAGACGGTGATCGACCTCATCACGTTCATCCCTGCGTCACATACGCCTGTCTGCCTACTAAATGCATTGGTGTTTTCTTTGTGGCCATGGCATTTACTTGGTGGTCCCATCTGATTGATGGCTCGAATGATCTGCATCTGTGAGTTGCAAACGTCATAATGTAATTATTGTCACATAAGTGTGTGCTATAGTGATGTTAAATATAAAAGAAAACGGTTGTCATATGTTCATACATAAAATTGATATGGGTATTTATGTGTTTATATATCCTTGCTAGCTGTGTTGAAAACCATTTATTACATAAAAAATGCCTTCATATGTGTTTTGGTCAACACGTCAGCTCATATCTGGCATGCATTCTTGACATGTATACTTTTTTTTTTCTAGAACTAAATGTGTCTTTCTCACCCAGATTTTATGAATTCTCACTCTTTCATCCCACAGTTTCCCTGTCGATGATCAAATGAACATGAAATCAGTCGTTGAATACTTCCAAGAGATGTATGGATTTACCATTCGTCACTCTCATCTTCCATGCCTTCAAGTAGGAAATCAAAAGAAGGCGAATTATTTGCCAATGGAGGTGGGCACAATATCTTTAACATGTTCCAACATATAATCATTTCATTTTCGTTCTCTCAGGTTAGGTTTTATGTCCAATGTCCAGGCTTGCAAGATTGTTGAAGGACAACGGTATACAAAAAGATTGAATGAGAAGCAGATCACGTCCCTGCTTAAAGTTACTTGCCAGAGACCCAGGGAACAAGAAATGGACATTTTGCAGGTCTCCAATTCTAATCCTTGATGTGAACCTCCTTTCTGGAAAAAAAAAAAAATCACACATCTACATTCCAAATCCTTTCCAGGAAACTATTTTTCTGAAAAATGTACAGACACCAAGAGTTTCAAAACATTACTGTTACCTTTTATGATGAAAGTAACACACTTTACCTTATTGGTGCTCTGTAATGCTTGAAAGTGAATGTTACTCACTGCATTTCCTTTTTCCATCTTGCCCATTTTCAGACAGTTCATCAAAATGCATATGATGAAGATCCCTATGCGAAAGAGTTTGGGATCAATATCACTGATAGGCTTGCTTCTGTTGAAGCTCGAGTTCTACCTGCCCCTTGGGTAAAGTGCAAATTAACCAATTGAAGAATCATTTTTAAATGTATCGCGTTCTTTCATGTTTTTTTGTAATCATGAAACTCTTGACTGTTGCTTGTTTCCGTTATTTTGTTTTCTAAAGCTGAAATACCATGATACTGGCAAAGAAAAAGACTGTTTGCCTCAGGTCGGTCAGTGGAATATGAAGAACAAGGTACTTTTATTTCTACATTGGAAATCCCATTTTAAAATATATAACCTAACCCACTTTTTATTTTTATTTTAATAAACTGTTCGAGATTTTGATCTACTTTTATGTATATTATGTTTACTTCAATGCAGAAAATGATAAATGGAAGCACTGTAAACTACTGGGCTTGTATCAACTTTTCTCGGAGCGTTCAAGAAAGTACTGCTCGTGGCTTTTGCCAGGAGCTGGCGCAGATGTGCCAAGTCTCTGGCATGGTAAACCTTCTTCAAAATTAACTTCTGGTTCAACCGAACTTGATTCTTTAGGCAAAACAATGGAACTAAACTTGATATCCTTGACTGATCAATGCAGGAATTTAGCCGTGAACCTGTTATTCCAATCTACTCGGCAAGGCCTGATCAAGTAGAGAAGGCCCTGAAATATGTATATAATGCAGCAATGAACAAGCTCAAAGGAAAAGAGTTGGAGCTACTTTTAGCCATTCTTCCAGACAACAATGGCTCTTTGTATGGTATGTATGTGCCTGTGGTAGCTACTTCTTTCCAGTTATCTGAAAATTGTCATTATTCAAGTGTAGATTCCTCATTATATGCCCTATGCTCACAAATACCAGGGTGTCATACAGCTCTGACTAAATGAATGTGGTCCCTCTGGACTCTGTGTTCAGGTGATCTCAAACGGATTTGTGAAACAGACCTGGGATTGATATCGCAGTGCTGTCTAACAAAGCATGTTTTCAGGATCAGCAAACAATACCTGGCAAATGTATCGCTTAAAATAAATGTCAAAGTAAGTTCTTTCATGCTTTTTTTCTTCTTTTAAAGATGTCTCTAAATTTGTGTAATATTCTCCATCTGAATTTTGTTTGTTTGCATGTTTTTGTATCTTTATTATAGATGGGTGGAAGAAATACAGTGCTTTTAGATGCTTTAAGTTGGAGAATTCCATTAGTCAGTGATATACCGACCATCATATTTGGAGCAGATGTAACTCATCCGGAGACAGGAGAAGACTCCAGTCCATCCATTGCAGCTGTAATGATAAATAAGTCTATGTTACTTTGATGATGAGACGTAATAGGATGTGATGCTGATAATCCGTGAATGCAGGTCGTTGCTTCTCAAGACTGGCCTGAAGTCACAAAATATGCGGGGCTGGTGTGTGCTCAAGCTCATCGACAGGAGCTTATTCAGGACTTGTTCAAGACCTGGCACGATCCTCAGCGTGGTACAGTTGCTGGTGGTATGATAAGGTATGCAGCTTTATCACTTCAATATGCGTGGAAATATTATTCTACGTCTTTATTTATTAAATTTTGCATGAATATATGACCAAGAAAAAAAAAAAAAAAAAAAAACAATATGCATCACTGTATGCAGAGGGAGAGAACTATTAGGGATGGTTGAACAGTAAAAAAATCATAATTTAAATGCCGTTGTGTTTCTAAACAAACCAATTACAATTATTTGGATACTTGCTGAACTCTCCTTCTAATTGGTGCCTTTTTATTTCCTTTTCATTCACAGCTTTGCCATTCCGCTTTCTAATACCTGAAATATTTCTATTAAGAACATTTTGATGGTCTTTCTTGTCACATTCTATTACATTTCTTTAAGTTGTTAGAGAGGTTCTTCTCATCTTGATCTACAACATACTTGTCTTATTCTGGTGAAGAGCTTGTCAAATGACTGTCAAGTAGCTTATTCTCGCTTTTCAGCTACTGTTGCAACATAGTTCTACTAAAATTCTTTTATTACAGGGAGCTTTTAATGTCCTTCAGAAAGGCAACCGGACAGAAACCATTGAGGATTATCTTTTACAGGTATTTGAATCCAGCTATCCTTGCGATACCACAGTTTCTTATTTTGTATATTCTTTGGGTGAGACCAGAGTACTTCTTATCGTTCCTCTATTTTGATGTCCTCAATCCTCCTTGTTGCAGAGATGGTGTCAGTGAAGGGCAGTTCTATCAAGTCTTGCTATATGAACTAGATGCCATCCGGAAGGTTAGTCGTTGTCCAATCCATGCACTAAACTTCTGTCTAGTTACACTTGGGTGCTTATTCGCTGATTTCTCTAGGCTTGCGCATCCTTAGAACCTAATTACCAGCCGCCAGTAACCTTTGTGGTGGTCCAAAAACGTCATCACACAAGACTGTTTGCGAATAACCATAAGGACAGAAGTAGCACTGACAAGAGTGGAAACATCTTACCTGGTAATTACCTTGTCTCTTCTGATACTTTTGAAGGGTTGTGTTCTGGTTTTGTAAATGTTGAAAATTTCTCTCAGTTACTAAAGTTTCATTATTACAGGCACTGTGGTGGATTCTAAGATCTGTCATCCTACGGAGTTCGATTTCTACCTTTGCAGTCATGCTGGAATCCAGGTATTGTGCTTAATTGTTTTAAAGATGAATCGAGCTGCCATCAATAAGACTTACTGGGTCGAATGTTCAATGGCTTGATTATTCATCTGAGTTTTTTAGGAGATCCTCTCAATATGTAAATTTATGAGATGCTTTTAGAATCTTTATGTTGGAAAAAAAAAGTGTGTTGATGCATCATAGAGCAACCTCTAGCAATATTTCATACAAACCCAGACTCTAATTCAAACTAAATAGCAGGAAAGTGCTATATTTGGAGTATATGCATGTTTTTACTTTTACTATGGTTCTCCCTCAAGACACTATTCCACTTGTTTTTTGCTTTTGTTTCTTTCTTCTTCTTTTTATCCTTTTTAAAAAGAAAAAATAAAGATCACCATTCCCACTTCTATTATTATGCTCTTAATAAAATGGGTCAGGGAAATCGGCCTTCTCCCTATGGGCCTGTTTGATTTTCCATGTTACATGTAAATCCCTGGTAAATAAGTATTTATTACTTTTTCACCTATTTTGAAAATGGGTGAGTAATTCTACCTCGAAAACCGGTCAAAAAATATTGACTTAAATTTGTGAGCCCCGCTGTCATGTATATGATATATCCACGACGTCCATCGGTTTTATCAAAACATTTTGGGGTATGAGCTGAAAAATGAGGCAGATCCAATGCTCAAGTGGCCCACATGAAAGGAAACAATGGCCGTAATTTGTCCACCGTTGAAAGTTATTTCCTTCACTGGGCCCACATTTAGGTTTATTTGTTATCTAACCGGTTCATAAGGTCACACAAACATGGATAAGGGGAAAATACAAATATCAGCTTGACCGAAAACTTCTTGGGGCCTCAAGAAGTTTTTAATGGTAGGTGTTCGATTCCCACTATTTCCTGTGGTGTAGTCCACTTGGGCTTTGGATCTGCCTCATTTTTGGGTGCATCCCCCAAATTCAGCTGCCATAACGAATGGACAGTGTGGATAAGCCACATACATCATGGTGGGCTCCACATTTATTTTGCAAATATCTCAATTTTAGTGTTAAAAAGTAGGCCCTCACTGTCTGCATTGGGAAAGATGCAGTAATTACCCAAGTAAATAATTATTACCCATTTACAAGGTAATTACAGTGGTAGGCATTCGATTCCCACTATTTCCTGTGGTGGTCCACTTGGGCTTTGGATCTGCCTCATTTTTGGGCGCATCCCCCAAATTCAGCTGCCATAACAAATGGACAGTGTGGATAAGCCACATACATCATGGTGGGCCCCACATTTATTTTGCAAATATCTCGATTTTTAGTGTTAAAAAGTAGGCCCTCACTGTCTGCATTGGGAAAGATGCAGTAATTACCTAAGTAAATAATTATTACCCATTTACAAGGTAATTACAGTTGACATGAAAAATTAAATAGGCCCTAACTTTCCCCAAATCTCTCTTCAATATCATGTACCCATGGCAATGAAATTATAAAAAATTCATGTTCAACAGTGCTATTAGGAGGAATCTTTGTTTACCCTCTCCGTTTTGCCTAATGGTGATGTATCAACCGGTTCCCAGCCCGGGTAAAGGAAGGTACTCCAAGTGATTTGTTGTATTACCTTGTTTCTATTACTCAAAAGGATGGAGAGATCGATCAAAAATGCAAATGTGCTGCATACAACCCAAGGGAGAATGGGACTTGGGTGCTTTATCAACTCTGACAAAACTACAGAAAACAATAGCAGGAAAATCATTGTCGTGTTCCAAGACATTCTAATTTTAAAAATTGTTATGTTAGTTGTGTTACCAGAAAAGTTTATTTACCCTCCTTCTCCACCTGGTAGTCATGTGACAGTGGGCCCTAGCCCAGGTGGAGGGTTTATGACAGGTAGGCAGCTGGTCACTGAACTTTTGCTATGCAATCATGGGAGTTCCTATTTCAAATCTAATAGTCAGGAGATTCCTCCAAGCGGTTTGTTTTGTTAATTTAGGCCTCTTATTCAGAAGGTTGGAGAATTTGATGAGGATATTGCCAATAGAATTCGAGCTGGTGGTCGAAGTGGAGATGCCCTTCTGGGGTGTGGTGTGAATTGTGATCTCCACATGCCTACAAAACTTCAGTGAAATTTTTATAGTATAATCATTCAAGCGGACACAATAAGGGGTAGAGTATTGAGTGGTTGGAAGGTGAGCTGAGCTGAAGTGTTGTGGGGATGAGCATGGTTAGATGGATCTATAGGAAGAGATTGGGAAGTATAGAAAATGAGATCATTTTTTGTAGCTAGTAGTCTCATTGAAATATAAAATGCTTGAGAGCAGATTCAGATGGTTCAATCATTATGTGAGGAAGACTAAAGATGATGACTCCAATAAGAACTTTGGTTGATGGACCCAGAAAGAGGATGGGATGAACACCTATGAGGACTTGGATCAATGTGTTGAGAAGGGATCTAAAGGCTTGCTCACTTACCGTGGGTTGTGCCCTGTGAATTATTATTAAAACATGATTTGTAAATCCGATTCCATAGCTAGGACAAGGCTTTGATGATGATGACACTTTCTTGTATTTTGATATTGTGCTCATACGCACACTCATGTTCTAACCATACAGGTTTAATATAAGGGCTGCTGCCCAGTGGTGCTGGTCATAAGCTGACAATGGCACTGGGAAGATGTGGGGTCCATGTGATGTCTTCAAACCATCCAATCCGTCTATTAGGTGCGACACCTCATAAAACCTGAAGGACCCAAAACTCAGCCCAATACAAAACTAAGGTGGGCAACAAAAGGGAACAATCCAGGAGGGAACCCCCACCCTTGAATTTCACAGGGGCCACCTGAGTCGCAAAACATCCTGAATTTTTTCCCAACCCTTCATCTCGACTGGATGAAGGGTATGGATGGCCTTGATTATATATACATTACTTGGTGAGCCCCCAGTGCTAATAAACAATTGGCATTCCCTCTCAATATGTTCTCTATGATTGGATCAGGATGATTTTTGTGCCCTGGAGGTTTTCTGTGATTACCCATCTTATGGATGGATTCGATTAGGTGAAAACATCATTGGGCCATGCATCTGCTTGGTACCACTGTAGCTTATGGTGGTACTGCTAACACTAGAATGGCCCTTTTTATGTAAATCGTGTCATGTCGGTCCTTTTTTTTTTTTCCACATATCTTATATTCTTTTATGCACTGATATTCTTGTAAGTTGTAACTATGTATTTTTCCATGTCATCACTTGAGGGTTGACTCACTGTATAGATTCTCACAGAAACGTTTGGTTCTTTTGCTCACTAGAAACATGATTTTTTCTTTCCTCATTTTTGTGTGCGTGTGTTTATTTTTTGTATATTTGATTATGTTTGGAAATGGCATTGGGTAGGGAACCAGTCGACCAGCTCACTATCATGTTCTATGGGACGAGAACAATTTCACTGCAGATGAAATGCAGTCTTTGACAAATAACCTCTGTTACACGTAAGCTCCTCCCTCTGGTGCTGAATTTTCTCTTTTCACATTTGCATTACATCTTTGGTGATTTTAATTAATTGTTTCTTTATTGCAGGTATGCTCGGTGCACACGATCTGTTTCTGTAGGTAGGTTTTCTGAATAAATGCATCCCATGTTTGATAACTCAGTGAGTCTATATGGTTTTGTCGCATTCCTTGCACTGAGTCCAAAAGACCGATTTCACAGTGGTAGGTAGCGCTATAGTAGGTAGTGTGTGGCGGTTATGCTGCCCAATTGCAAGTCCTCCAGACTGCTGATTGTTGTTTTGTTTTTTTTTTTGTTTTTTTTTTTTAAAAAAATTTTGAGCAGTGCCTCCTGCGTATTATGCTCACTTAGCAGCATTTCGAGCTCGATTTTACATGGAGCCGGACCTACCTGACAACACAGCATCAAGAAACACATGTGCGTCGAATGGAAATGGGTCATGCGTGAGACAGCTGCCTGCATTGAAAGAGAAGGTGAAGAGGGTGATGTTTTACTGCTGAAAAAAGGATAACCATGTACATGATGAAAGTTGTATTTTATATTGTAGAGTAATGGTGTATTACAATTTTTGAGTGTTTTAAAGTTCTTTCGTAGCTAATTCTACCTTCTAATCTAATAGTTCTTCCTCTAGGGGATCAAGTAGTAGATTGTTAATTACTTCACCAAAACTGTACACTGAAATGTGTGGGTGTATGTTTGGATGCCAATCTGTACAGGTTGCTTCTCCAGCATGGCCCAAAATGCACAGCCATTTGGGATGGGAGTAACCCAGGGAAGTATTTTGGTCAGTTTCGATCTGGGTGTTCATCCAAATGCATCATATCTGATCTATGCATTTGAAGAGCAATTCCAACCGTTTGATTGATTGGGCATCTCTTCAAGCACTTAAAAATGAAAGTACTCTTATGGAAATGCAGGTCCTTAACAGACAATGTGTTAACAGACAATGTGACTACTGGGTTTGGTGCCCAAGATAAGGGGTAGTTTGATGCCTGTAAAGTGCTTAAGTAGGAATCTGTGTACGGGTAATTAGATTACAGGGGCCGTTTGGATAGGTTTATCTAACTGTAATCAGATTGCAGGGTGTAATCCGATTACAGTTTTTAGCCACTATGAAATATGAGAAAAAAGTCATGTTTTAGATTGCAGGTAAAGGAGGTAAAGGGATTTCAGGCAATAATTATGAAATTTGAAAATTTTCAAATAGGAAGAGTTGCGAATCATCTTCCAGCAGTCATGAGGACCTAAATAGAAAGAAAAATATGAAAAAGAAGACAAACATCTCCCTCTTCCTCTTTGTTATTGTTGTTAGGGTTGAAACTTTTCATATGTTGCAATGTTGTCAAACCTTAGTGCTTTTTGAATTAGTGGGCTCACTTCTTTACCCCACCGTAAAATTGGCCACATGTTTTATTGATTTGGGCTTGCACCAATGATCTATCTTATATAAAAACTGACCTTCAATTATTTTTGAAGGATTTATCTAAATATAGGCTATAAACAGATTTCAAGTTATCTGAACACAGGCAACTATTTTCTGTAATTAAATTATAGCTTAAAGCCAAACAAAATTGCATGTAAACACTTTATACCTAGAATCAGATTACACCTTAATAACTTTACAGGCATCCAAACGACCCCTAAACTTCATCAGCTATTATATGGGTGGGTCTCCCTCTGAGGACATGACATAATATAAGTAAACAATAACAAAAACTGCTGTTGGTAATCAGCTATTATATGGGTGGGTATCCCTCTGAGGACATGACATAATATAAGAAAACAATAACAAAAACGATATGTTGCAGGGGAGACTGACTGACTGGATAGAATCTCTGAAAAATCCCTGAAAGCCCTATCTTTGAAATAGGAACCTTTTAAAAACAAGGAACTTCCTCCGTTGTAAGGATGCTGTTGAAGATTATTGAGTGTGCTGGTCTGCTCATCCGGGGGTTCAGATGTGTACATACGATGACAGGTCTGATTGAAGTCATCCACTATTGGATAGTGTGGCACGCTTGGTGAATGGCGCGTGTGATTTCTCTATGAGGTGATCATCATGGTGGGCCCACCTTACGCATGGTTGAGATGAAACGTGTTGGCGACTAAGCTAGTTTGTGTCGGGAGACGTGTGCATTGGGTTGTAGGCAATCATTTCCAAGTTAGCTCCTAAGTTACTTCTAGGAAGATTGGCGCAGGGATGAACGTGATGATGTCGAGCACCCACTGTCTTCCTCAAGGATAGAGCTTCGATGATTGAAACAAATGAGTTTACAACCCAATAGGGATTCCAAGTCTTAGGAAGTATCTTACGTGGCTAAGCCACGTTATTTTCTTAATTTTTCTATATACTTTTCATTTCATGTTGACAACTCCTGAAGCTAAGCTGATGAAGAGTTACAATCAAATCAAAACTTCTAAAAATAGTAAAAATGGAATTACACACGGAATACAACAGCCAATATGATGGAATCTCACAAATTCGGAGTGGGGCAACCCGGCTATGCTAGGTTGATTGGCTAAAGTAGCTCGTCCTGCCCCAAAACCTTATATGGTACATCGAGTGATTCCGGTTTACAATATGCCTGTTTTAAGGTTCTGACGATGACTTCTGCATCTGAACGGGCCTTCTTTGATCGATCTTGGTAATGAACGTGTCCACGACCTGCTCTACATCAAAGATGTACAGTACGATTCAAGTTTTCGGTTTGTACAACTGAACTGAACTGACGCCATGGTTCAGTGATCTAAACCGTCGATACACAAGCCTTATCATGGATGGACCGTTGCCGTGAATTCCCAACGTTGGAAGATGCTAGCTATATAATATCTGGCCATTTTATTGATTTAAAAACTTCCAAAAGGTTTGTCCACCTGATAAGTGGATTGTCCTACTTTTGCAGTTGGTCACCTTTATGATGGGCCGACCTTCTGCACGGCTTGGATGTCCTGAAAAACGTGCAGAACGGTAAGCATAGGGTCACCAAATAACTGATCATTTCATATTATGGGCTATGATCTACAGATGTATCATGTGATCCAAACCGTTGAGCTGATGGGCCTCACCATGGGTTGGATTGTGGGAAAGCACACTGGAAATATCTCGGACTCGAAAGGCCCAACACGGTGATATTGAAGCCTACAAAATACACGGTTAGATTTGGCCTTTTGACTTGGACGAAGGATTTTACTAGTGATGGGGAGTTTATTGATACCCTGCCAGAGAATGATGATTGATACACAGGCACTCAGAATTTGTAGGCACATGATAACTCACATTGAACTGTTCAAATTTCATAATCCGTAGTTAGTTCACTCTCTCCATCAATTTTACTAGATAATTTTAAGGCTTCAGCTAAAATGATGCATATCCAAAGCTCAAGTGGACCACACCACAGGAGACTGAATTAAGCTTTTATTGTTGAAAAATTCTCAGGGCCGCAGAAGTTTTGGATCAAGCTGATATTTGTTTTTTTCCTTCATCCCTGCCCGTGTGATCTTATGAGGATAACAAATAAACATCACTGCCAGTCTTAGCAAGGTTCACCGGTAGCACTTATTAATTTCACTGTTTCTGTGATGTGGTCCACTTAACTTTGGATATTTTTCAATTTTGGGCTAACTACTAAAATGAGCTGTAAAAACGGAAGGACGACTTAGACAAACTACGTACATTTACGGGAAGCGGATTGGTAGTGAGTAACACAATATACTTGCGTACCGAGTAAACTCTATGAGGTCTACCATGATTTATGTATTTTATCCGCTCCGTCCGTTCATTTCTCACATAAATTCAGGGCTTGAGAACAAAAATAAAGCATATACGACCACATCACAGGAAACACTAGACTTGAACTTCTACTGTGGAAAATTTATTGGGGCAACGGAAGTTTTGGATCAAGCTTATGTTTGTGTTTTCCGTTAATCCATGCCTATATGATCTTATGAACAAGTTGGATGATAAGTAAACATCACTTTAGGGTCTAGCAAGGTTTCAACGGTGGAAATCATTATCCCCACTGTTTCCTGTGGTATGATCCACTTGATCTTTGGATATGCTTCAATTTTGGGCTCACCTTAATGTATGTATTTTATATCCACACTTTCCATCTGTTTTTTCTAGGTCATTTTAGAGCTAATACAAAAAAAAAATGGAAGATCCGAATCTCAGGTGGACCATACTCTAGGAAACAGTGGTGATTGAACGCCCAACCATTAAAAACTTCTCAGGGCCCACCTTAATTTTTCCTTCGTGTTTATTTGTCATCCAATCTGTTGATGAGGTCTGGATGAAGGACAGAAAAAAATAAGCTTGATCCAAAACTTTTGTGGTCTATTAATAGTCAATCATCACTATTTCTCATGATATTGTCCACCTTATAATTGGATTTGTTTCATTTTTGGGCGAATACCCTAAAGTGATCTGGAAAAACGGATGGACGGCGTGGATACTTAATACATACATCCAGGTGGGCCCCACGGTAAGGGCCGGTGCGTCTTGGTTGAGTCCGGGACTCACTTAAATCCGCTCCCTCCGTCTAGAGAGCGCACTTTAAGCTTCCTGAGCAAACTGTCCATACATCTGCTGAAGCTCTCTCTCTCTCTCTCTCTCTCTCTCTTCAAATGGCGAGTTGCAGACGAAACTATAGAGCTTCGTCCAAAGATCCTTCAATGCTTTCCAATTCAGGTGAGAAATTCCATATCTCTCTCTCAAATCCCTCTCGTTCTACGTTCATTGCTTCAAAAGTCCCGACTCTAGGAGAATAATCTCAAGATCTGAGATGCAAAACACGCTCGATTCTCCGTCATTTTACTCGATCTCCGGAATCGATTCAAAACGACGCAGAATTTCGACTGCATGTGCTCAGATATACTCATTTCCGAGTTTTTGCAGCCGTTTCCTGTCATCGGCTGCCATCATCACCGATACTGATCTGAATGAGAAAATTAGATGGAAACCGTTTGATTATCCATAATATCTAGTGATTTGATTTGATTTTCCTAGAAATTTACATGGCACTGTTAGTAGCACAGGATGTAGATTGAGATTCATGCAGATTTTGATTTGGTAGGATATTAGTGAAAATATCAGTTTCGGGATGCAAGATCTTGGAAAATTAGAGCGACGAATAGATATTTCAGTCGGCTGCTTGTCCGTACTTCAAAAGGATAAATTTCAGCTTATTGTGAGTAATTTGTGAATGAATTCTGTTTTATTTATACCTAAGATCTCTACCACTCGCAGCTGCCATTGGAGATGCTTGCCAATTAGAAAAATGCCTTTTTAGCATAGTCCTGTATGTTGTTCAGAAGATGATTTTTTTCTTTTGACGGATTATGATTTGCATTTGTGTAATGTGGTGATGTTAATATTCCTTTCTGATGAAAATTTGGTGCTGGTTTGATTAGTTTGTCTAGCATGTGTGAGTTGGTCTTTTGGACGTGGTGCCGGCAATGCCACTCCTCAATAAAGTGTGGCAAGCCACATGGCATGTTGATCTGGACCGTCCAACTTGTTGCTCCCACTATGGATGGAGCATAGTTGGAAAAAACCCACTGATGGATAATGTTAACCCTCTGATTTTCCTATTGAATTTGGACTTCTTTCCGTTTTCTTTTTAGCCATTCATTTGGTGGCCACCTATTTGATGGTCTGGATTGTTTGATCAGTGTGATTCTTGGGTCATTCTCAATCCAGAATGCCGCTAGCAGCATGGACATTGCAGGTTTGGCGTGCATGTAAGCCACTTGCAGTCGATGAGATTATGCTCATCTCTCATCTTAACTTTGTATGCTCTCCCCTCAACCATGATAGTATCGCCACTTCCTGAGTCATCTGCACTGTGGAAGTGAATCTTTATTTCCTCACTTCGAAATCCTCCATCCATTTAGGATTGATTTCGTGGACCATCCCTATTCATGATTCCTGAGACATCTCCACATCCCAGGCATGAAGCAGGCCTTTTTGAGCCATGCTGCTATGCCTGAAGAACCCACTGTCTCATCCACTGGAATAAACTTTGAACCCAGCCTACATGCAACACCTAACTTTCTCTGAAGTTGTTATCTGCTTCTCTCCAACAGTAACGTGGAGTAGGACAAGCACTGGTCCAATTTCTTTAAGCTGTTAGAGACCCACTATGGCAGATCTGATATCTTTTCTCTGTCGAAATCTCCCTTCCCTACCAAACAAGTTTTGAGAAGAATCAGAAGATACCTCCTAAACGACGCCAGAGGATCTTCCACAGTTCATCTTCGTTTTCCCTTCTCGAATCTTTTTCCATGCCCCCTATTTTCCTGCCAGCCCACCTTCTCTGCAAACTTCGAAGAATGTCTTCTTATCATTGACCTTTCTCTGAGATAGCACTGCATAGCTGATGATGAACATCAAATTCCTGCTCTTTGGGATAAGGAGTTGGAAAAACCTTTCTCCCTAGCATCAACCCACTTTCTGTCAACTCTGTATTTAGCCGAATTGATCATCAAGGTCCACCCTCAACCTTCTATCCACCCAACGTCTTGACAGTTTTCATCGCCTCATCTAGTTAGAGAAACCTAACAAATGCCAAACATCTTAGCTTCCATGTGGCCTTTTTTTTTTCTTTTTTTTTTTTGAGATTACTGTCTCCACAATCTTGCTGTAATCCTCGAACAGAAGGATCATATCATTTGCCTTCCAGTTCAGGTCAAAACCAACCTCAGAAACAGTGACTGGTCCCTTCTTTCCATTGGTCTTTCTTTTGTTCTTCACTGGAATCCACTGGTCCATCTTCAGTCACCAAACAAGCCAGCAGCAATGGCATCAACATCGTATGTCACAAGAGCAGGGTCTGGCTTCTCTCCTTTTGCACGCAATTGAACATATAAATCCATTGAATCCCTTTCCAGCACTAACCCCATCTGGTAACTGCATAATTGCAGCTGGTAATGACTTATTATGCTCTCATTGGCTGTGTAGTTCAAATAATTTTTGTCATATTACACTTTAGCCACTCCTTATTGATATCTTTCTGCATTATTTTAGCTTTTACCTGAGTATATCTGCCATCGATATCTGTATTTGGGTAATATGAATCATCTCACAGTGCTGAATAGCTGCTTGACACAAATGAGTAAAAGCCTGGTCTCTTTTTCTCAATTCTACATCTGTTGTATGTCAAAAGTTCATCTTTAGGTAATGTTCTGAATGACCCTTAAAGTCCATATGGGAAGGTTTTTTTTTTTTTTGTTATTTATTTATACGGTGAAGTATGACCACACCCATGACTACGACAATTTAATTCATAAATTCCAATTGCTATGGGACAAGGCTCCGCCTAATGTTGTTTTGTTTATGCAGGTAGCGGAGTCTGTATGATGAGCAATGCATGGAGAGATGACCAACACCCATCCTTTATCAATTTCATCTCATCCTTCCTTAGTGCAAATTCATACCGACTCAACTTCCTTCCCATTGCTCCTGTAGTTTACCTTCTTTACCTGACTACTATTTCCTGCTACTGGTTCGTTGCTCAAGCTGCATAGCTGTGAAAATGTAGGATTTCATTTTCAACAATGGAGGATTATCAGTAGCCTTTGTCTTCATAACGAATTGGGACTGTGACAATGCATCCTCAATCTTTAGCAGGTAGCTGGTCCATGCTATTATTTCAAGTTTCTGTTCATTGGTTCATTTGACAATCATATTATGCAGAATCCAAAACTTGAAGAGGCAGTTTGGGCATTTCCATGTTGTTGTCACTCTCCCAACCAAGGAGCAAAATGATTCGTTTGTTAGTTCTTACTTCAAGTGAGTTGTGAAACTCAATCTGTGGATTACAAGTTTATTTCTGTGGATTATCTCTGAAGAATGCTTATTGGTGATTCTGGCAAAGGTATGGTATGGAGCTTGGCAGGCCAACGTTCATGCCAGTTCAGGACCTTGAGATGGGATTTGAGAAGATAGTGAAGATAGCACACGTTTGTGGGGGTAAAATCACCAGTCTCTATAATTTAGTTGAAGACCCTTAGGAATTCCCTACTCAAATATCTCTACCATTCACATGCAGTATGCAAACGGCAAGATGTCATCCCCAAGTTGAAAGCTGAGGTCAGCTAGTGTCCTGAACTTATCTTTGTTGTTTCTATTCCCCTGTTTTTTTTTCATCAAGATGTAGTTGAAAGATGTGTATTTTGTTCTTGAAGCGTGAACAGTTGGTGCAGAGGATGGAGACATTCCTTAAAGTGGTCACTTCGATACCTGGGATTGACAACCACGACGCGAATGCGGTAATTCATGTTACCTTTAAGTTCTTCCATAACCAAGTTTGCATGAGTCAGCTTGCATTTATAACCTGATATTGATCGGCATGTATTTATGTATTTGTTGGATTAGTTGGCATTAGAGGTTCTCTGAGGCATACTGTTGGAGTTTGGCAACTAGCCATCTAACTTAGATGATCGCACTGTCCGTTTCTTATCATGCATCATCTTTTGGAGCAGTAACTACATGTCTTCACCTCTTTTCTTTTCTTTTCTATTTTCTTTTTTCCTTTTTCCAGCTGATTCATGCTATTGGTTCCATAGAAGCAATATCCAAAGCATCCAAGGGATTCATTTTGGAAAATACAGATCTTTCAGCGGATAAGGCAGAAATGGTTGTAAGGTTTTTCAAAGATCCGAAGTATTATCTCTCTCCAAAAATCAATTGATCAAATTGAGGTATGAACTATTCATATCCACAGATGAAGAAGGAAAAAACAATAATAGATCTGGTTTGCTGTTTCTTTTTAGCAGTTGCTTTGACTTGCTTTTTGTGTTTTGACATCCACCAGTCTATCCCAGTGAATACAACTTTGGATTAAAATTTTCTCCACTGTTTCTTGGAAGGTCCAAAAAAAAAAAAAAAAGAAAAAGAAAAAGAAAAAGAAAAAAGAAAAACAAAAGAAAAGAAAAGGTCGGGAGATGTTCTGCCGCTTTTGCTTTCAATATTTGGTCATTGCCGTAGAACTTATAGCACCCTTCATTCACATGCTGGGAGATGCTGAATGGACTTAGTGGTTAATACATATCTTAGACGCCATTGTAGGTTATTTTGGACCAGGTCTGAACATCGAAAATTAGAAACTTATTTATTTCTCAAACTTCATTTTGTTCTTGATTTTTATTGTCTGAAGGATGCATTTGGATGCCACTTGAATTGCACTAATCCATGCGAAAAGAGGGAGAGACAGAGAGAGGGAACAAAAGAGAGAAAAAAAAATCAATATAGAAGAAATGAACAGAATGGGGGGTTTCTAGGTTGATGCCATTTAATTTATGGAGACTGCTAGATATACTTCAAGTTGGACCTGAAATGATTGTTGTATTGTCATTTCAATTTGGAGGGCTAGTCCCTCATCATGGATGGGATGGGGTTAACATCACTTTGATCATTTCACTTTATTGAGTTGAATTATTGTAATTCAAACAAATCGAGCATCCAAGCACCATATATAATGCCATTGCATTGGATATGTATAGGATTCTTGTTTGAAAAATGTGTTAGAAATACTGAAAATAAAAACAAAATGAAGTTAATTATTTTTGTTTCACCAGGTTGAATCATGTAAGATTTACGATGTCCTTAAGGCGTGATTCGCCCCCTTATCACTTGTTGATGGGTCACAGGCGAATTACTTCTAGGATAAGATAAGCCTATCTGGATCCTACGTGCAGTAATCACGAAGGGTCCACTTAGGAACAATTCAACGCAGCAGATCTTCTGGCAGACTCAAATAGTGGATGTATTTGTAGTATTCTTTCTTAGAGATGTTATATGGAGGATTTGATGGATGAGGAAAGATATGTTGGAGTTGATTGGATTTTGGACCGGAATGGTGCAATTTATATAGGCACCATGGAGTGGACCGTTGCTAGGTAGCCATCAATGGTTCAGAACGTTTAAAAAAACGTTTCTGACTATTGATCATTAATTTGAGTCGTTTCTGGTCGTCGGATCGAAAGATCTGACCGTTGGATCATCATAGCCCGTCCGTTTTCTAAGCCTGAATTTTTAACCGCTATTAAAAAAACCAAGAAACACTAGGGCTATCAACAGGCCGGGCATCGGGTTGGTCTAGGCCTGAATTTTTAACAGCTATTAAGAAAAATTCTGATTTTTTTCAGGCTCGAACTTGGCCCATTGACACTCTTAAGAAACACCCACAAATACCAAGAAACATTTAAAAAAAAAAAAAACTGTAAGTACCAAGAAACTCCTAGAAATAGTAAAAAACACCCATAAGCCACCAAAAAACACTAAGAAACACTACAAAACACCTAGATAATACCAAGAAACATTGATAAACACTAAAAAATACTTAAAATAATACCTAAAAATATCACAAATATCGAAAAAACACTCACAAACCCTAAAAAAAAAAATCATGAAACACCTAAAAACTGATAGAAACACCCATAGATATCTAGAAATCCTAAGAAACATGCAGAAACACCAAAAAACACTAACAAACACGGAGAAAAAAATAAAAAAAAATAAAAAATCCAAAAACACTAAGAAACAATCACAAACTCCAAACAGAGAGAGAGAGAGAGAGAGAGAGAGAGAGAGAGAGAGAGAGAGAGAGAGAGAGAGAGAGAGAGAGAGAGAGAGAGAGAACAAAAACACTTACAAAAACTAAGAAAAAAAAAATCAAGAAACACTCATAAGCACTAACATTTTGTTTGTACCAAGGTTGAAAATCTACAGTCTGATTGCATGGTTTTTGATGATCATGGGGCTATTTGGATTGATCTTAAAGATTAATAGTCAGATTGAACGGATTTCAATATTTAAGGGTATGTTTGGACCGATCTTGAAGATCAATGGCCAAATTAGATAGATGTTGAAGACGAATAGTCCAGTTGGATTAATCTCAAAGATCAACGGCTAGATTGGACATATGGCAAAGAAGGACGATTTGATTGGACCGATTTTGAAGATAAATGGTCTGGTTAGACTGATCTCGAAGATCAATGGTCAGATTGAATGGAGCGTAAAAAAGAAAAATCAATTAGATTAATCTTGAAGATCAACAGCCTAATTGGGTCAAGAAACTCCTAAAAGCATTGGAAAAAAAAAACACCAATGAATATTAATAGAAACTGACAATGTTGTGTGAAATTTTTTAATTTAAAATTGTGTATATTTTTTATTTAGTATAAGCATCTATAAATAATATATACAATGGAGGAGTAAGATAGCAAGTAATCCTATAATCGATGGGATACTAATTACAAGGATTGGCTAGTGTTGAGGGTCAAATATTGCATACCAGACCCCAGTTATTGCCTGGATTTACGAACATGGTACTGTTTAACGGCCTAATTTAATCGTGTTTGTGATGCAAGGTGTATTTATGAGCTTGGACTGAAAAAGGGTAGTAAAAGCATGGTTTTAATGCTCAGAAGTCACCAAGGCAAGGGACGGACCTCAGGGTACCGAGATCGAAGAATTTACACGCCAGAGATCCGAGAAAATCAAGCTATTCATGTTAAACGGGCCTGAAAATCGTCCAGAATGCAAGATCACAGGGTTCCCACCATCCGTTCATCTTGAAACTTTATATCTGGCCTGAGGACCATAAATTAACCGTACACGTCGAATTTCAGCCATTGGATTTTTGTGGAAGTGGCCAACGGATAGATCAGCCCATAAACCGTTGATTTTGGGCCCACTTGATCTTTGGATATGCTTCAAACTTGGGCTCGACCCCATAAATTAGCTGGAAGAATGGATGGATGGAGCGGATTTCTCATTAACATCACCGTGGACCCCACCTTAAGTGGAGTGTGCATAGTGCACATGTGCACCAGCTGTGTACTGCAACTCCAAGATGGTCAAACCGCCTTGGACCAGTATTTCCTTCAACCACGGCAATTGCCGTTTTTCGCTGTTGCGAAAGCTGACGGACTGCGTAATTTTTCGGAAGCTGATGGGCCACCATCATAGCCCATGGGGACGATCCAAGCCGTCCATCATGCAGAGGGGCTCGATCTGGTCAAACCCATGTTGACTGTGGGTAACCATGCACAAGCACGTGCCCGCTATAGAGGTCACAAGCAAGCTGTCCTGCAACGTTCAAACTAGTGCAGTGCGATTTTCTTCCTTGGGCCGCACTAAATCCAAGTCCAAACTGACCATTCCTGACCGAAATTTCGAAAGGAATCTGGTGGACGGTGTGGATTTCTCGAAAGAAGACTAAGTGGGCCCCACCAAGCATCAGCGCAGCTCCCTGCGTACAGTTTCGCACATCCGGGAATCCCGGAGCTTCTGGGAAGTTGTGGCACACCACCGTTGATTGGATGGCCAATCTGCTCCATCCAGAAGTTGCCCAGGCCATGCACGACCCTAGCCTAGGTGTCCGAATCAAGTTCGGAACGTGCACCATCTCGAAAACCCACTTCAAACGCAAACGAAGAGCCTTTCGCACACTGTTGTGGAAGATCTTCCGTTGTTGCTACACGATCGACTCTTGTGTGTAAAGCTCCCATTCACCGTCTTCCCTGCCTATAAGAAAGAGAGAGAGAACGTGAGAGGCATCTTAGGCAGTCGTGGAGGCTAAGGACGAGAAAGAGAGATCGTGCATGACGGTTTCTTCATAGAGTTTTCCTTCTTGTCTTTTAGTTTTTCTTCTTCTTTTTAATGCTTTTCGAGACTTTAGTCTGATCATGATTATGATAGGCTAAGCCTCTTAGCTAGGGCTAAGGGGTGAAGCTTGTAGCGTGATTGGGGTGTTAGCTTTGCTTTGATTTATGTTTATTGAATTCTCATGGATGCTAGTTTGATTATAAGGAATGTTTTTAGTTTTTAATGGTTTGTTGTGACTCAAATTACAATGGATCTGCGATAGCTTGAGATATTCTCTTTTCATGTATTGGGATTGTGAACTTGGGAACCCTGTTGTTCACCATCGTCTCATGGGCATGGTTGGGTGATGGAACCCTTCCTAACTTTCACAGTTCTCTCATGATTGGCTATGAGATTGGTAAATTGTTGTTGTTTGTCATAGTCTCTTGGGCATGGTTAGGTGATGGAATCACTTCCAATTCTTCGCCATTCTTATCTATTGATGATTAGACTCATGAGAAGTTTAGAGATTTGACAAATCTCTTCTTACCAACTGGATAGGATAGGACTCTAATTTCAGTTGTGTCCTTGAATCATTGCTAGGTAGCTTCCCAATTGCTACAAGTGGATCCTTGGCACCCTAGTTTTCCACCCTTAAATTTACAAGTTTTAGATTAATATTTCACTATTATTCCCTCATACTCACTTGATTTAGATTTCATCTTAGTCTAGTTCTAGTTCTACTTAATTTCAGATTACGTACAGGTTTCAGTCCCTTGGGATTCGACCTCGGTCTCACTGAGTTTATTATTACATCACAACCCTATACTGGGGAGTGAACTGCTAGAATTCTAGCAAATACTAATTTGAATTTGAATTAACCAAGAGATATGGTCAATGATAGAAAATTCAACACTCCCACTCAAGTTGGAGCATAAATGTCAAGCATGCCCAACTTGCCAATTACAAAATGGAAATGATCTTGTCCTAATGTTTTAGTAAAAATGTCGACAAGTTGGTCGGAAGTACGAAGGTAAGCAGTCTTGATAAGTCTATATTGTATCTTTTTACAAACTAGATGACAATCCAAATCAATGTGCTTTGTTTGTTTGTGGAATACAGGATTAACAGCAATATATAATGTTTCTTTGTTGTCACATAAAAGAGTGATTGGCTGGGTATGTGCAATACTAAGATCTGAGAGAAGGTACTTTAGCCAAATGAGTTCACAACTTAGTTGTGCCATAACACGGTATTCGGCTTTAGCAGATGAACGAGATACCGTGGCTTGTTTCTTAGTTTTCCAAGAGATGGGGTTCGAGCCTAGCATTGTGCAAAAGTCGGTGGTAGATTTTCGAGTCATAGGACAACTCACCCAATCCGAATCACAAAACTTAGATAATTGTAGAGTACTTGAGGATGAAAGCAAGATACCCTATCTTGGAGTACTTTTGAGATATCATACCAACTGAAAAGCAGCATCAAAGTGAGGCTGAAGAGGGTTTTGCATAAACTGGCTTAAAATATAGATTGGGTACAAATTGTTGGGATGAGTGATGGTTAGATAAGTTGTCTAACCAGTTGTCTATATGTAGGGGTGTACATCGAGTCGAACCGAGTTGAGCTGGCCTCAGCTCGACTCGGCCTCGGCCACTAGCTGACCTCAGCTCGAACTCGGCTTGGCTCAGCCCTCAAGCCAAGCCTGACTGGCCAGCTCGGCTCAGTTCAGTCAGCAGCTCGGGCCAGTTCGAGCCGAGTTCGAGCCAAGGTTGAGCCAAGTTCACCATTGCAGCATTTTCACAAACACCCGGACTGCACCTTCAAAATCTCACTGTATTTGAGACAGCAGCAATGGATTTACAGGTATTTTATCAAACACCTTCTAAGCAACATAAAAATTAAGTAAAAAAAGGTGGTGGCCACACTTCTTTGAGTCATTTCATCAAACACTTGATGAGCAACCTCAATATCAAAGTAACCGAGAGTCACCGAACTGGTTCGATCCGAGTCGAGTCGAGCTGGGGCCAGCTCGAACTCATTTTTTAGCTAAAAAAATCAGCTCCACTTGGCTCAAACTCAGCTTCAAACCGAGTTGAATCGAGCTTTTTCGAGTCGAGTCTAGCAAGCTAACCGATCTAGCTGGGTTCTTGTAAACCTCAATCTATATGATGAGGCATCTTCCAAGGGGGCACCTTCGGTGGATGATAACTATAGATGTTGTTCCATTGAAAAATCAATTGGTCTTGCACCCAAGTATCTTGTAAAATTTCTACACTATACTTTCTTTAACTGAGGAAGATACCTTTCGCAGAACGAGCAACCTCTATCCCAAGTAAATATTTGAGTTGACCTAGATCCTTGATGTGAAATTGACTATGCAGGAAAGTCTTCAAGTGGGAAATCGCAACGGAGTCATTTTCAATTATGAGGATGCCGTCAACATAAACCAATATATGTACACATAGATTTTTAAAGATTTTGGAGAGAAGAAAGTAATATGCTTTTGAGTAGATAAAACCTATATGGTTATCAGGGCAGAGGAAAGCTTAGAAAACCAGTTTCTTGAAGCTTGTTTTAGGCCATAAAGTAACTTATGAAGTCAACAAACATAACCTTTTTTTTTTTTAAATTTTATTTTAATGCTTAGAGAAGGCGAGGGGAATCTTCATGTAGACTTCCTCTTTAAATCATCATAGGAAAGCATTTTGACTTCTAGTTAAGATATGGGTCATTTTGGAATGGAGGCTATAACAAGAAGGCAGCGTACAATTACTAAATTTTCCATAAGGGCAAAAGTTTCATGATGATCCAATCCTTTTGTTTGTGTATAACACTTTGCGACAAGTCGTGCCTTGTAGCACTCAATGGACCCATCAGGCTTGTGTTTGATCTTGTAAACCCATTTATAGTTGATGGACTTTTTGTCGGGTGGTAATGGAGTCAGAGACTAGGTCTTATTATCTTCAAGAGCACATATCTCTACAGCCATAGCATCTCGCCATTGAGGTGACTTCACCGCAGTGGTAAAGAAGGTAAGGGTGGAATGAGAAGTAATAGCTATAAAAAATGCATTGTGATAGGATGATAACTGATTATAAGTTAAGAAATTAGACAAGGGGTGAGCGTCTTTGAGAGAGATGTAATAGTAGTAGTGATGAGGCAATGATAGTCCATTAGGATTGTCATCTAGTTTGTGAAAAGATACAATGTGGACTTATTAAAACTGTGTATCCTCACACTTCTGAGTAGTTTGCTGACCTTTTTATCGAAGCATTGGGGTGGAACTATTTTCATTTCCTAATTGGCAAGTTGGGCATGTTTAACATACATGCTCCAACTTGAGGGCGCGTGTTGGATTTTTTATAATTGAACATACCTCTTGATCCATTTAAATTCAATTTTTTAGTGCTTGAATTCTAATTAATCCTTATAATTAGTATCACATTAGTCATGGGATTACTTGACATCTTCCTCCTCTATATATTATTCACAGATGTTTACAGTTAATGAAAAATATATACAAAAAGAATTTTAAATTAAAAAATGTCATACAACATTCTCAGTGTTTCTTATTAATATTTGTTGATGTTTTTCGATGTTTTTTGGTATCTCTTGACCCAATTAGGCTATTGATATTTAAGATTAACTTAATTGACCGTTCCTTTTTTAGCTCAGTTCGGTCTAACCATTAATCTTCAAGATCAGTCCAACTAAACCGTTCATTTTCAAGATCAGTCCAATCAAATCATTCCTCTTTTCTGTTTGTCTAATTTGACTGTTGATCTTTGAAATCAGTGTAATAGACTGTTCATCTTCAAGATATATCCACTTTGGCCATTGATTAAATATCGAAATCTGTTCAATCCCACTTCACGGTTAATCATTGAGATCAATCCAAACAAACCCTTGACTATTAATCATCCAGATCAATCCAAACAAACCATCGATCTTCCAAAGCCATGTAATCAAACTCTCAATTTTCGAGCTTGGTACACGCAAAATATTGGTGCTTATGAGTGTCTCTGGTTACGTGATCGGACGAGAAAAGCGAAAAGAGGAAAGCTGTATGTGATGGGAGGACCAGATAAAAGTGAAAATAGGAAAACTTTGATGCTATGGAAGAGTGAGATGGATGAAACAAGGCACTTAGAAATTAATTTTAAATGAACTAATTGTAATCAAATTCAGATTAAACTTTCCAAATTTTAGCTCCTTATTTATGTTATGAATAAAAATTAAGATTATTGGATTATTTGGCTATCGGATTGTTGGATATTTACTGGACAGTTAAAATTTCAACACTAATAGTCCTTTTTCAACTAACAAGTTTCCATAGATCAAAGGCTAAGATTATTTAAACCATTTGATTTTGATATTGTGACTTAAGGACACTGGTTTCCACAATTTAACTGGTTTAAATTGATTTGATGTACAACACATGTATACTTTCTTAGTGTATGCGTATCAAATATCATGTGCAAGCGAGTATCAAATAACTCGAAAAGTCGGGTCTGGACGCGGATTGCGTCCTACTCTTGCCCGGTTAGACTCGTTCCTAGCAGGGCACTGTGGGCCCCACCGTAATGTATGTGCTTTATCCATGCCGTCCATCCATTTTTCCAGTTCATATTAGGAAATGATCATAAAAACGAGGCAGATCCAAAGCTCAAGTGAACCACAAAACGCAAGAAACAATGAATTGACACCGACTGTTGAAAACTTCTTCTGCCCACATGTTCTTTATCAAGCAGATATTTTTGCTTTCCCTTTGCCCAGGTATATGTGACCCAGGTTGGATGGCAAATAAACATCACGGTGGGCCCTAGGAAGGTTTCAACCGCAGTGTCATTATCACCACCTCATCCTGTGGTGAGGACCATTTTAGCCTTCCATCTGCCTCCTTTTTGGGCTCATGCCCTAAAATGATATGTTGAAATGGATGTAAGGCGCAGATAAAACGCATACATTATGGTGGGCCCCACAGATCCCTCGACAGCACCGAGTTCGTCCTTGCAGTGATAGGACGCAATCCGCTTCCGTAAGTGCTGACGTTCGAATTGAAAAAACTAGCATGCCGTAAACATCACCTTTATATAGTTTTCTTGGATGAAGATACTTTTACATGGCGTGTACGCCGATGATCCTTTTGATTGGTGCTTTATAGAAAAATGATTATTTGTAAAGGAACGATGCTCGAATGGAAACTAGTTTCAAGAGTATTATCTTTTTTCTCATACGGACGAAAGGTTGATTTCATTCCCAACCTTTTCTCTATAATCTCCTCCATCCAACTGAACAAAGGATACGTGGATGATCCCCTTTATCTCTACAATCTCCTCCACCCAATGCTGGAATCGCCTACAAAAAGATGAGATGGTGGTAAAGAGAATGGTCCACGTCCAACTGAAAAAGGTCAAAAGCTTTGTGGCTACCATCTTCCAAACAGGGACACTGTCCTTCTACGGTGGGGAGCGGATTAGGTGCGGCCCCATTCTCACCTGAGGACATTATTGTTGGGCCACGGTGGTGTGTGTATTCTATATCTGCGCTGTCTACCTATTTTTCTAAATCGTTTTAGGGTATGATCCCAAAAAATGAAGCATACCCAAATCTTAGGAGGACCGTATCAAAGGAAAAAGTGGTGATTGACAAACAAGCTAAAATATATAATAACTTTTCCTTTAAAAGTTATGTGGTGTAACATCTAATGTAGTTGGGAGAAAGAAATTCTGCATATCTTGTTAGCTTGAGTTATCGAAAATGGCATGGACCAATAAGTCTGGACGATACTAGAATTTTCTGTGCCTTCAAGATAGATGATCTATACTCTTGCTCCGGTGGTAGACTCTCAGGAGTTTTAACACCCAGTTAAGGGTTCAAGTATCCATAGGTGGTGAAATCCCACTGTGGCGTGAGTGTGTGGGGGTGTGTGTGTACAAGAAAGAAAGAAAAAGAAAAAGACGATCTATACTCAATTATAATTTATAACTTATATATTGATTGGGCTTGGATTGCATCGATTGACGCAAGCCCAACTCATGTTTTATCAAATTAGTGTTTATATAGCCCAAGCTCGAGACCAAACCTGATACATCGAATCCTAAATCAACCCAACCCAACCCAATGTCGGGTCGGTTGGGTTGAACCTGGTGCGTTGATGTTGTGATGTATGTGTTTTATATCCACTCTGTCCATCCATTTTGGTGTGTTGATGTCATGATTTATGCGTTTTATATCCACGCCATCCATCCATTTTGGTGCGTTGATGTATGTGTTTTATAACCACACCGTCCATCCATTTTCCCCCTCCACATAATAAATCCAAAAATGAAGAAGAGCCGAAGCTCAAGTGGTCCACACCACAGGAAACAACTATTGAAACCATTAGGGCCAACCGTAATGTTTATATGTTATCTAACCTGCTGGATGCTGGGAAAACACAAATATCAGCTTGATCCTTAACTTTTGCTGCCCCTAATAAGTTTTCACTTGGGCCCAGGAACTGCATTTTAAAACTCATGCCGGGAAAAGACGGATTGACGGCGTGGATATAAATCCCATACATTATACTGGGACCTACACGCCCAACACATAGACACACCATAGCCCAGGTGATCCGCATAAAAAGAGAATATTCTATTATACTCAAAGATATGGATTTTCTTTTTGTCTTTTAGTCTTTTTACTCTGATTATTATTATTATTATTTCCCAACTATGTGCTATACTCTCACAGGGTGCGATGGTTAAATTCTACAGCTGAAGTACTAGTCCATGTTAAACGGTCCAAATAATGGGGCCCACCATGTATAGGTCATAACTCAAAATCAGATCATTTGATCAATTGCAAACTTGGATCCTGATTAATTTTTATTCTGACCGCCCATCAAATGCCTATCAATCGCCCCAGTTAGAAGACGGAATCAGTACAATTTTTGGTTTCCCATCCATCTAAAATTGGCCCACGATTCTGACGGTTTAATTTGGTTCACTTATGAGGCACGTGCACAATTTCTGTGCCAGTGTATCAAGCATAGTCACTATCTGAGCATCAGAGTTTTTCAGTTTTTGGTCCCTTTTCTCCAACGTGGAGCAACTGTTGCGATGTATTGACTCCTTGTTCACCACATTTGAAAAATTAGTGGTGACTAACGTTAAACCGGCACAAATTGTTGGCTCAAATGTGAATGAAGTAGAACTCTTTACTGGTAAGATGATATTAACCATATTATTCTGTGGTTAGAATTTGGAGTAATCGCCATTTTACTTTTGACAATCCATTTAATAGCCATCAATTAGATGGTTAGGATTGCTTTTTGAGTTTGATTTGCTCAGTTCACAGTCACCTCACAATTTGGATGGTAACGATTGCGAAGGATCGGATTGGGTAGTGACCCCTCTAGCTTACTTCTGGTAAAGCACTGTGGGCCCCACCTTGATGTTTGTGTTTCATCCACGCTGTCCATCCATTGTTCCGTATCGTTTCAGGGCATGATTCAAAAATTGAGGTAGATTCAGATCTCAGGTGGACCACACCATAGGAAACAGTGGTGATTGGACACCATTAAAAATTCTTAGGGCCCACTGTAATGGTTATTAGCCATTTGACCTTGTGATTAAGTTAGATGGACCTGGATGAAGGGAAACTAGAAATATAAGCTTAACCTAAAAGTTCCGTGACCCCAATACATTTTTAATGGTAAGTGTTCGAGCACCACTGTTTTTTATGGTGTGGTCCACTTGAGATCTGAATCTGCCACAAAATGAGCTAGAAAAAATAGATGGATGACTTGGATAAAATACATACATAATGGTGCAGCGCACAAAGCTTTTAATGCACCCATATCAGTAGTGGAGGGGTCATTAGGTACCACCAGATAAGTTACTTTTGCTAATTACAAGAGTCTGATAAATAACTTATTTGAAATAAGTAAGCTTGTTTGAGCAACTTCTTTATTTAAACGTACTCGATCACTTCAGCTTAATAAGTGGAAACTAGCTCAAGTGGTAGATTGACTGAAAGACACCTTGTTTCAACACTACTGAGGTCTTGGCATCGATTCCCTGGTGGGGGTGACTAACAGTGAAGTGTGGTCTGACAGTGGGTGTACTAACAAGCTAACCAAAAATAAAATAAATAAAAAAAAAAAAAAGAAGAAGTGAAAACTAAGATAAATTACTTGAGGCATGAGTTGCTTATTTTAAGTAACTTAATATTTAAATGCTCTCCAAACTACTTGAGTTACTTGGTGTCCTTTTATTGCACCCAGTAAACTCTTTTTTACCCACCGTGAATGCATGTAATTTATCTACATTGTCTTCCATTTTTTCATCTCGTTTTTATGGTAGGAATAATGATGTTTATTTATTGTTTAACCTATTCATAAGATCACATAGACATGGACGAAGGGAAAATAAGATCACACAAACATTCGTAAGATCTCATAGACATGGATGAATGAATAATAAGATCACACGAACAAAAGTGAAGGGAAAACACAAACATAAGCTTGATCCAAAACTTCCCTGGCTTTTTAGAAATTTTCTAAGATAAGCTTTCAATTCACACTTTCTTATGGTATAGTCTACTAGCTTTGAATATGTTTTTTTTAATAATAAAGCCCAAAAGTTTTTTGGTAAAATAGATTGACGGATTATATAAAATACATAAATCAAATGGGAAATTGACCGTACTAGCCTCGATGTATGGTAAAATTCCCTAAAGAGATTCAACCATTCAAATATTCCGAGGGTGGCCTTGTAACAAACTTCTGAAAATTACTTGGACCAAAATACCTTTTTTACTCAGTTCAATAGTTGTACGATTTTTTGGTGAATAAGAAGTTACGTAGTATTTAATGACATGTACAGAACCCTTTTTTGTGTGTGGGCAAGGCCCAACTTGTGGGGCGCACACTGATGTATACGTATAATCCATTTCGCCCATTCTTCTTGCCATGTCGTTTTAGGGCTAGGGCCCAAATATTAGCCTGATTTAGTGCTCGTGTGACCCAAATAATAGAAAATAATGGTAACTGTTGAAACTTTCTAGGCTCACTATGATGTTTGTTAGAAATGGACACTACCAAAGTCAGGACTTTTTGGGTCCATGGCAAGCTGGCCGACAAGGTGAATGGATCAAATCACCCCATTGTGAGCCTTAGGATATGGTACCAATGGATAGGTAGTAAAGGAAGTGAACACGTTCAAAACTACGATCCATACAACATGACAACCATGACCCATATAACATGGCAACTACGACACATACAAACCACGACCCAAATGGGCCCACATTGATGTATGTATATAATCCAAGCCACCCATCCTTTTTGTCGTGTCATTTTAAGGGTAGGGCCCAAATATTGGCCTGATCTAGCGCTCATGTGGGCCATAGAAAAGAAAATAATGGTGACTATTGAAACTTTTCAGACTCACTGTGATGTTTGTTAGAAGTGGACACTGCCCAAGACAAGCTAACTGACAAGGTGGATGGAACGGATCACCCCATCGTGGGCCTTAAGATATGATACCAATGGTTAGGTAGTAAAGGAAGTGAACACGTTAAAAACCACGATCCATACAACATGACAATCACGACCCATGGCAATTACGACCCATATGGGCCCACATTGATGTATGTATATAATTTATGCCGCCCATCCTTTTTACCGTGTCATTTTAGGGCTAGGGCCCAAATATCAGCCCTATCTAGTGCTCGTGTGGGCCACAAAATATAAAATAATGGTGACTATTGAAACTTTCTAGGCTCACTGTAATGTTTGTTAGAAGTGGACACTACCCAAGTTATGACTTTTTGGGCCCACGACGAGCTAGCCGACAAGGTGGATAGATCAGATCACCCCATTGTGGGCCTTAGGCTATAGTACCAATGGTTATGTAGTAAAGGAAGTGAACACGTGTAAACCACAATCTATATAACATGACAACCACGACCCATACAACATGACAACTACGACCCATGCAAACCACTACCCATACACACACAACAGTAGGCCTTAGAAAGTTCCAACAATGGGACTTTGTTTCCCTTGGTGCGATCCACTCGGGACTCGGATCTGTCTCATTTTTTGGCCCATAGCCTAAAATAATATGAAGAAGGTGGTGGACGGCGTGGATTAAACATATACATCAAGGTGAGGTCCACATCACATGGCAACCTCGACCCTTATGAACTCCACACGTCACATTACAACTACGACCCATATAACATAATAACCATGACCAATATAACATGATAACCACGACCTATGACAACCACGACCCATATAACAGGATAACTGCGACCCATATAACAGGACAACTGTAATACCCGTATCTTAGTCCGTACCATTCCGTAGGTTCCCACAACCATCTCGATCAAATTCCGGCAACCTTCGACCTTTATCCGACGTTTGTACGCTATCCTAAGCCGAGTCCTGTAAACCTGAGATGATTAAATTCGAGACTTGTACCCTAGCGACCGCGTCGTCGCCCCGGTTTCGATGCCGCATCTCGCGTGGCGAGGTAATACCCAGGCCAGGAGATGTGGGCAAGCGTTCAGTTCGAGGAAAACGCTGCGCATTTGTAATTTTGAGAGAATCTCTACCCAATGTCACATCAATCAATCAATCAATCCCATCAAGGGTCAAGTATATGTCAAGTACACATCACCTCACACCTCATCCCCAAGCAACCCCATAAGTTAACAATTTCTTACACAACCCATACCCCTCTTACACAAACTACCCCAAAAGTCAACAAAGTTCTTACACACCCATCACTCACCTCACCCATCCCTCTCTCTCCTTACAACCCTTTCTCTCTCATTCTCAAACCCATTTTCCAAGCAACCCAAGGAGTCCCACGTCCAAGCTCTCTCCCAAATCCAAGTGTGACCCATTTTCCTACCCTCTCATCTCCAATCTCAACCATTCATTCATCATCTACCTCTATTAAAATTGAAGGCAAGGAGCATAGGAGTCCAAGGAGCTATAGAAGAAGGAGATAGGTGGGTGATCCACTGTTGATTTCAATTTTAAGGCCCACTTGTTGCGGGACCCATATTGATGTATGCAATGTAGGGAGGGGCCCATAGTGGCAGGGTCTCTCTCTCTCTCTCTCTCTCTCTCTCTCTCTCTCTCATTTGGATGGTGTGTGTGTGGTCCACCATGAAGTATGTAACTTATCCATGCCATACACCTTTGTGGGACCCACCTGATGAATGTGTTGGATCTACACCATCTAGCCCGTTATCGGGCCTAGACGGAAGGAAAAACACAAATATCAGGTCGATCCAAACAGGTGGGCCACGTCCATGTGGGACTCACCATGATGCCTGTGTTGAATCCTTACCGTCCGCTAGTGGAGCGTGCAAACTGATAGTGGGGTGTGGCTAACGCTGTAGTGTGAACTGATGGTGGAGTGTACAACCAGCTAACACAAAAAAAAAGAGAGAGAGAGAGAGAGAGAGAGAGAGAGAGAGATAATATTAATATTTTATTATATTCATATAGCATATGTATTGAGGTGGGCCACAGGTGTGGACCCACCATGATGGATGCGTTAGATCCCACCGTCTAGAACGTCCACAAGGTCTGGACGATGGGCATTTTAAAGATGTTTATATACATGATATTATAATGTATCTTATATTATATTATATTGTATTATATATATATATATATATATATATATATATATATATATAGCTGACGTCTGCAGCTTGTGGGTCCCACCTGGTATGTGTTATATCTAACCATCCATCCATCTACCGTACCTCATGCGCCCCACCTTGATGTATTGTTCTACCCACGTCGTCCATCCAAATTACGTGGGGCCCCTGTGATGTATGGGTCTTACCCACACCATCCATCCATTCATCTGGCGAGCTGTCTTAGGTGGGCCACGTGAGTAGACCCCACCCTTGATGTATTTTCACATCCATGTCGTCCGTCCGTTTTGGATGAGGACGCCACCTTAATGTATGAGTTTCATTCCATGTCGTCCAACTATTTTCCATCTCAACCATCCATCAACTGGCGTGCCACACCAAGTACGACCCCACCATGATGCATGTGTTGTATCCCTACCGTCCATCCATTTAGCGACCTCGTCTCACGGCTTGAGACTAAAAATAAGGCAAATCCAATATCAAGTGGACCACATTGCAGAGAACAGAGGGATGAATGCCCACCATTGAAAACCCTTTGGGATTACAGGGTTTTGGATCAATATAATATTTGTTTTTCCTCTATATACAGGTCTTTGTGACCTTATGCATAGACTAGATGGAAAATAAATACCATAGTGGGCCCATTGGAATTTAATGGTGGAAATCATTATCACCACTGCCATTTGTGGTATGGTCCAGATGATCCTTGGATATGATTCATTTTTTTCATGCACTATAATGATCTCTAACAATGGATGCATGGTGCATTTAACTCGACCCATTTGACTTGGCCTATTCGACTCGGCCTATTTGATTGGATTCAATTGACTCATTTGATTCGGCCCATTGGTGCAGCCCATATGATGTGGCCCAGTTAATGTATATGAGGCCCAATGAGACGTATGTGAGGCCTTTGTGTGGGGCCAAATATGATGTATATGAGGCCCGTTGCGATGTGAGATTCCACCGTGATGTATGTGATGATGTTTTTGGCGGTCATGCCTTAGGAGCAATGATGGTTTGACGTCTACATTGTAAGAGCAATGATGGTTAAATGTCCGCATTGTAACTCTCCCTAGGGCCCATTGTTAAGCCCATACTTGTAGTGCGTAGGCCGTATGGGCCCATCTTCGTTATGAGCAGTGTCCATCACCATATAACATATTTAGTATAATCCCATGATTCATGCTCATACGCATCATATGTATACTTGCTATGAGGAGTGACTGATCATAGCATATGCCTTCGGGCAGATTGTTTATGGGCTCCCTGATAGGCGCAATTGCCCCCACGAGCGCGCGGTACACGCATGTTTGTTGTATGACTGGATTGAGTGATTCATGCATCTTGCATTGTGTGACATGTATATTGTACGCCCTAGTAACATTAGGGTCGTAGCCTCCACAAGCATATCATGGTTGGCAGGATTGGACACCGAAAATCTTGTTCTACATGGGGTGCTATAGATATCCTTAGGTGAAAGTCCCTAAACCCTTATGGTACCAGAAAGTTGGTCCAACATCTAAACCGAGTGGATGCATGAGCGCCAGTGCCGAATACCAGGAGGTCACGCTTTCTACTGTGTCGTGGTCGGTTGGAAGGGTGTGCGGCCTTACCCACCCGAGAGAAGGGGACAAAGCTAGGCTGAGTTTGACCAGCTAGAGGAATGGGTCCATTATCGATGAGTCGGGCCTGATATTGACGGACAGATAGTGATGTCTCTTCTACTCACCTTATTGTGCGTGATGGGGCAGCAATCTGGTTTGGAGTGTACTATACCCCGGTGATATTCCAGAGTTGAGTTGTATTGATATGTGGACTTATATGAGGATTGGTGTGCATGAATTGCATCTCTCATCGCATGGCCTTGGTATGGCCGACATCATTTATGCCTTGCATCGCATGGCCTTGGTACGGCCAATAATATTCATGGATTCTTCAGCATATTCCGCATTACTCTGACATTGCATAATTGTATTACTATATTGCGCACACACTTTCACCACCCTCTAAGCTTTCTATAAGTTTACGCACGACCGTTGCGTGCAGGTGACGTTAGATCGCAGCAGCGCTGAGACAGGAGTGCATAGAAGATCATCTTGGAGCTTTTGTCTATCATCATTGTATTTCCCTTTACACGCATTGTACCTATAAGTTTTTTATTATAGTGGAAATGTGATGGAGTTTTTGGTTGTTGTTTGTGGGTTATGCCTTTGGTTATGCTTATTATGAATTAAACTGACGTTGAGAATCCTCCTTGTAGAATCCTAGGATCGAAACGTAGCAAATAGGTGCCAGGAGCCCAAAATGGAGTACTACGAAGGCAGTCAGCGCCGGATTCGGCGATCGAGAATTTTGTGAGCTCAGTTTCCGAGTTTGGGGCGTGACAACAACTGCGATCTATACAACTGCGACCCATATAATAGGACAACTGTGACCCATATAACATGACAACTACGACCCATAAAACATGACAATTGCGACCCATATAATAGGACAATTGTGACCCATATAACATGACAACTGCGACCACTATAACATGACAACTGCGACCCATATAACGGGATAACTACGACTCATATAACAGGACAATTGCGATCTATATAACAGGACAACTGCGATCTATACAACCGCGACCCAAATAACAGGACAACCGCGATCCATATAACTGCGACCCATATAATAGGACAACTGAGACCCATATAACATGACAATTGTGACCCATACAATTGTGACCCATATAACAGGACAACTACGACCCATATAACATGATAATTGTGATTCATATAACTGCAGCCCATTTGGGTCGTGGTTTGCATGGGTCGTAGTTGTCATGTTATATATGTCACGCCCCAAACTCAGAAACTGAGCTCACAAAATTTTTGATCACCGAATCCGGTGCCGATAGCCTCCGTAGTACCCCATTCTCGGCTTCCGGCATCCATATACCAGATTCCGATCATGGGATCCTACAAGGAAGATTTTCAGTGTGATTTTTTTTTTGTAAAGGAGCATAACTACAAGTGTACCCAAATCACAAGAGCAACATCATCATCACATATCCACTAATATAAATCGTTGATTACAATACTGAAAGGAAATACATGTATACAATAAAATCTCTACAAAGCTCGGCCACACGCTCCTGCCTCAGTGCTATTGCGACCTAACATCACCTACACGCAACGGTCGTGCATAAGCTTACAAGAAGCTTAGAGGGTGGTGTAGGTGTGTGCAATGCATGTGCCAATCATATAAATATCAGAGTAAGTGAAAATACTGATAAGTCTATAAATATCATCAGCCTTATTCAGGTTATACGATTGCAAAGACATAATAAGGCAATGACATATACTGAGAAAGCAATGCAATATGCAAATCCTGACGAATCTACGAATACCGTTAGTCGTATCTAAGCCATGCAAACTAGAAACATAGTAAACTAAATGTCATGTGCAGAGGATGCAATGCAGTATGCAATGTAAAGGAGATGACAAAGCTGAAGTGTGTAGTCGGGATGATAACATGTGATATCGCAAGCTGTGGGGTTCGTCACAAAGGGCTTCTATCCAAACTAGTCTTATACCTAAATTTGAATAGCTAGACCAACGTGGTAAATTCTTGATCTTAGGTTGGTCGCGTACCCAACCGAAATCATGGCCATTGCGAAGGTGTAAGTAATGATCTAATTGCGCACCACCAGCCCGAGTGGATGGTGAATGAATGAATGAATGAATAAGTCAAATGTTAAGTACGCAATTCCCACTCAGTAAGTCCACATCTCAGTATAGCTCTTCTCTGGGATATCACCGGGGTCTAATACACTCCACAATGATTATCGCCTCCCTAGCCGCACAACCAGCGAGTGGAAAAGACCTCACTATTCGCCTAGCCAGTAGTCCGTCAATACCTACCCGGCTCGTCGATAGCGGACCCATTTATGAACTGGTCATACTCAGCCTAGCTTACAGCTCCCTCACTCGGGCAGATAAGGCCACACCCCCTTCACAACCGACCACGACACAGTGGGAGACGTCGCCTACTGGTATTCAACACTCGGGCGCTCATATATCCACTTGGTATAGACGTTGGAGCATCCCCTGGCCATGGGGGTTTAGGGGCTTTCACCCTCGGACATCGAATGTGCCCATATGCTGAGTCCCAAATATTTTCGGTGCCCCATCTGGCTATCCATGATATGCCTGTGAAGGTCACAACCCTTGTGTTGCTAGGGCGCACAATGATCATGTAACACAAAATGCAAGATGCATGAGTAATACCATCTAGTCATGCATCAACCTGCGTGCACCGCCCGATCATGTGGGGAAACTCCGTCTTGCAATGAGTCCCCTAAAGAACTCAGCCCAACGGCAATGCTATGATCAAACATTCCTTATAACAGGTATACAAATGATACAAATGATGCGTATGAACATGTATCATGATGTAATACTAAGCATGTTCTCAGTGTGTCCTACTAGACTAAGTACACTAGCATGATTATCAGATGTAACAGACAATAACCAGTCTTACCCAGTATATCCCATACAAAGAGTAGGGGTGGAACGATACGCCCCACTAGGCATGAAGCAGTTTAGATGGTTCGGTCCATGTTTAGATTATCCTAACCTACTCAAGATACTAATGTATTGTGCATCCTAAGGTGGGATCCACTGAAAGGACAGTGGATCTAACCCACAAATCAATAATAAACTTCAACAGTGGACATACCAAATTTGATACCACATATTCTTTCGTCTATGGCAAGGGATGATGATGCACTCTCCTACAACAATGGATGGCCTAGATGACATAATTACTAGGGGTGCACACGGATCGATTTGGTCTGGTTTTGGGGTGAAATCGGAACCGAACCGTTCCTTACGGTTCCAGGATTTTCGAAACCGAAACCGGACCGTTAGCACCCTAGAACTGAACCGCAACCGGACCGTGAAAACCATTTCGGTTCCGAATTGGTTCCACGGTTCTGGGCTTTTTATAATCTGGTCTAATTGCATGTTCTATTTTATAATTTAGCCCATGTCCATTCATGTTGTGATCCACTTGATGAATGGTTTAGATATTGTATATGGTGTAAAATATATATATTTATGAAAGCAAGCAAAGGGTGCATTGTAAACCATAAATCATGAGTCAAATATACAAGTAAAATATATTGTAAACTTACGGTTCCAGGTTCGGTTCCACGGTTCAGTTCTAAGTTCGGTTCCAAGTTCGGATCCACGGTTCAGATTCACTGTTCGGATCCACGGTTTGGTTCGGTTCTACATACCCCCAAACTGGAACCAAACCGAACTAAACGGTTCTTTAATTTTTGGAACCGAAACCGAAATCGGTGCACTCTAGAACCAGACCAAATCGGACCGTTTGGTCGGTTCCGATCCGGTTCCACGGTTCTACCGGTTCAATGTGCACCCCTAATAATTACATCAAGGATGAGCCTCCTGGGGTAAGTTTAATGGTATACAACAAGGTGAGATAAGAGGGTGAAACTATGTACGACAATTGGTCTTTCTCACCTTCTCTATCATACAATAATTTAGACTTTCCTATGAGGCCCGGTACGTACACAAAGTGAGTTTTGGGTGGGGTCCATGCATCTATGACTATGTGTCCTTCCAACGAGTTGGGTAGCCCGCTCAATATCTAAGTGAGCCTTGGGTATAGTCACTAAACTTGGGCAAACACATGTATCTAGGTGGGCCACATTTCCTATGGAAGGCTCGTGAGTACACAAAGTGGGCTTCAAGTCTTGGATATTCCTATAAGATGTGATAGAAGGCACTAGCATCAATTAGGTCCAACGGTTCGGGTTAGCCCAATAAGGTGAGATGGGTATCGTCAATGGGGGCCCAAGGATTTGGGATAGCCCAATGAGGGAAGGTATTTATTCTCTAACATCAATGGGGACCCAATGGATTGGGTTAACCCAACAAGGTATGGGTTTAACAATGGGTCCTAGGGAGGTTTACAACGGTGGACCTTTAACCACTATTGCTCCTAAGGTGCGGCCCATTTGGGATTGGAATCTAACTCGCAATGGGGCCCATGGCCCTCAGACCATTTGGAGAAGTGGATGGGCAGCGTATACATACATCATAGTGGGTCTCATAAAACAGCCTATGGCCTAGGAAAAATGGGTGGATAGTGTGTGTAACACATACATCATGGTGGGCCACATGGAGCAGCCCACGACCCGAAAAAAAAGGGCAAACGGTGTGCATATAACCCATACATCATGGTGGGCCTCATGGGGCAGCTCATGGCCCAGAGAAAAGGATGAACAACCTGTATACAACACATATATCATGGTGGGCCTACCTAAGGCAGCCCATGATTGGGGCACATACGTAGGGCGACCCTCTTAAGACAATGGGGCCCACGACCCTAAGAAAATGAATGAACAGTGTGTGTATAATACACACATCATGGTGGGGTTTGGGACTTAAAATCAAGTCAATCTATGGCTTGTGTGGGCCACACTATACACAACAGTTAAGAGGTTTACCCTCCATAAAACATTCATAATCCTTCGTTGGGCCCACTAAGTCGTGGTTCACAAATCCATCCCATCCATTATGTGTGTCCCACTTGGTTAACGGGTCAGACCAAGTTTCAGATGCATCCATATCTCAGATGGACCCCAGCAAGTGCTTTTATATGATTTAGCATGTTTCCACATGATTTAGATGGTGTGGGCCACCTGAGTTTTGTGTACGGCTGATTTTTGGGGACACCCCATTTTTAAAGGGGACCCATCAAATGCACGGTGCAGATGCTCCACATACATCACGATGGGGCCTATGGTGGGGCCCACCGTCCTTGCCACGTCCAGTAGCAGGATGTTGCAGGGTCTAGCCCCTCTGCTTATTATTATTATTATTATTATTTTATATTCTAATAGTTTTTCATAGGTGAGGCCCACATTAGGACGATCCACTTTGTTTGTCGAGTTCTCTGGCTCGTGATGGGTCCAATGAGCCCAATATTCGATATGTTTTGACGCACAAAACCCTCACAGCGGGTCCTAACAATTTATCACTATCAAAATAATCTTTTTGATGGTGCGGCCCACCAAAGATTTGGATTGGCTTCATTTTTCATCTTAACGCCTAAAATGAGCTAGGAAATTAGATGAACAGTGTGGATATGAAACACATACATCTGGTGGGTCCACACGTGTGGCCCACCAGCATTACAGCAAGTTAGTACTCGTACTTGCGCCTCCAACAGCGCTTGCTGGAGGACGGTGAAGATACAACACATAAATCATGGGTGGGATCCACGTCCCATGCATGGATGGCATGGATGAAACATACATCAGGGTGGGTCCACGTTTACATGGCCCACCCGAATTGGATCAAGCAGGTATTTGTATTTCACCTACGTCCAAACCTGGACGATCTGGATAGCAGCCGCTCTGGCTGGTCACGGTCCACCTGGCCCTATGGCCTCTATGTTCTGGATGGACGGTATGGATACATACATCCATCCAGGTGGGGTCCACATTAGTGTGGCCTGCCAACCTCTTGTATCAAGGCTGATATTTATGCTTTCCCTTTGTCCACTCCAGCCCAAAAATGGGAAGCAAGGTGGATTCATATGTGGACAACGGAATGACCCACTTAAATGGACAGCGTGGATGAAATCTATACATCGAGGTGGGCTATCGATCAGGGAAAGAGAGAGAGGTATAAAGAGAGAAAGAGAGAGAGAGAGAGAGACATGTTGTAAGGCCCGTATCCTAATCTATACTATTCCGTCGACTCCCGTGATCCTTCCCAATGAATTCCTGCAACCCATGACCTATAATCGACGTTTGTGTGTGACCCTAAGTCGTATCCCGTAAATTTGAGTCGGCTTAATCTGAGACTTGTATCATTACGACCGTCCCATCGCCGCTGTTCCAATGCCGCGTCTTGCACACCGATTCGGTACCCTGGCAAGGAGATGTGAGCCTGCGTTTATTTTGAAGAAATGTCGCGCATTTGCAAACCCAAGAGAATCTCTACAACTCATCCCATCAATCAATCAATCAAAGTACACAACCCATGTTTTCTTTCTCCCCAAGTCAAGCAACCTACCCTAAGTCAACTCTCAAGTCAAGTCCATCTATCACTCCATCCATCACTCACATCCATTACCTCTCTCTTACAACCACCCCTTCTCTCTCTCTCTCTTTCTCTACACAATTTCCAAGCAACAAAAGTGGTGAACGTCCAAGCATTTCCAAGGAGAGAAAGTGTTGTGTGTAACCCACTTTCTCTCCCAAGATCCATCATCCTAGCCCTTCATTTCTCATCATCTTCCATCAAAGAGGGACACAAGGAGTTCGACGTTCCATTGGACCAAGAAGATCGAACGGTGGGTGTTCTATAGGCTTAGATTTCATTCTTTTGATTATGGGCTAAGTGGGGCCTACCAATTGATGGTATGGATCTCACTTTGGACCCTAGATGTGGCCGATGACCCAATATGATTCTCATGATCATTCCATGATGGAGTCATTCTCCATGGAACCCATCATGTGTTTTCTTTCTAGTTTGAAAGGGGTCATCTAGACCTTTCATTTTGGTGGAGAAGGAATCTCCACCGTTGATTTGATTTGGTGGGCCCACATGTATTGGGACCTACTTGATGTATGATTGAATGCATGGAAGGGAGGGCCCATAATGTTGGGGTCCCTCCATCGTACGTGTCTCTTTCTTTCTCTCTCTCTCTCTCTCCCTCTCTCTTTCATTTCTTTTTGTGTGATGATGTGGCCGTGTGGCCCACCCAGATAGACCCCACCATGAAGCATGTATTTTATCCAAGCCATCTAAGTAGGTGGGGCCCACCTTAGATATGTGTTATAACCAAACCGTCCAGCGTCCAGGGACGCTGGACGTGGCAATGCAGTGAAGTGTGAACTGACGGTGTGGTGTACTGACCACCAAACAACAAAAGATATCACATTGATTACAAACTTTGGATGGGCCACTCGTGTAGGCCCCACCTTGATGTATAAATCAAATCCACGCCGTCCATCCTATCTCTTAGCTCATTTTAGGCGTTCAGCTGAAAAATGAAGCCAATCCAATTATCTGGTGGGCCATAGAGTATGGAAATAGTGATTCTTACCTTTAAAACTCATTAGGGCCCACCTTGATGTTTCTACTAGCCAAAACATGCTGCATATTGGGCTCATTTAGACAGTCTTGAGCCATAGAATCCAATGGGTGGAGTGGATCCACCTGATGCGGGCCTTACCACGGAAAAACCACGATAAAACGAAAAATAAAATAAAATAAACAAGCAGTAGACGCTGCTGCTGCTGCTGTCTAGAGGACGTTGCAGCAGCATTCTGCTGCGTAGGCGGGAGAGGGCAGGGACCATGGGTCCCAGCTGTGGGCCCCACTGTGATGTATGTAGAACATCAACACCGTGCATTTGGTAGCCCCCTTTGGGGCAGTGCCCCCCGGCCCCCCCCCCCCCCCCCCCCTCCAAAAAAAAAAAATTAGCCATATGTGGGACTCAGGTGGTCCACACTACAGGAAACAGTGATGATCGAACATCTGTCATTGAAATCCTTTTGGATTTCACAGAAGTTTTGGATCTTTATGATATTCATTTTTCCTCTTTATCCAGGTCTGTGTGACCTTATTAATAGATTGGATGACAGATAAACATTATGGTGGGCCCCACGTGGGATCCACTAATGTATGTATTGTATTCCACACGTGTGGACCCCACCATGAGGTATGTGATTTATCTATGTCGTCCATCCCTATGGGACCCACCATGATGCATGTGTTGCATCCAAACCGTCCAACCATTTTGAAAGACAATTTTAAGGTTTGTGATGGAATAAAAATGAAACAGATCTAGGATCAGGTGGACCACATTTTAGAAAACAGTCAGTTTAAACGTCCACCATTAAGCCTTTGGGCTACCAAGTTTGGACCAATATGATATTTGTTTTTCCTCTAAATCCAGGTCTTTTGTGACCTTATGAATAGGTTGGATGGGAAATAAACCCTATGGCGGGGCCCACTAGAATTTGACCTTGGAAATCATTATCACCACGGTTAGATATGATATGGTCTAGTTGATCTTTTGATATGATTCATTTTTATATACATATTGATTTCTAAAAATAGATGAGTTAGGTTTGACCCATTTGTTTCGGCCCATTGATTCGACCCATTCAGCTTGGCCCATTCAACTTGGCCCATTCGACTTGGCCCATTTGATTTGGCCCATTTGATTAGGCCGATGTGATATACGAGTCCCGTTGTTGAGGCCCACCTTAATGTAATGTATGAGGCCCATTGTTGAGACCCACCTTGATATATATGAGGCCCATGTGACGCGGATCATTTGATGTATCGGAGGCCCATGGGTCGAGGCCCAACGGGATGTACATAAGGCCCATTACAATGTGTGATTCCACCATGTTTTGTGTAATGATATTTATGGCGGGCCGTGCCTTGGGAGCAATGATTGTTTAACGTCCACATTGTAAGATTAATGTTGGCTAAATGTCCGCATTTTCACTCTCCCTAGGGCCCATTGATAGGCCCACACTGGTTGTATGTAGGCCGCCTAGGCCCATCTTCGTTGTGAGGATAGTTCATCACCATATAACATGCTTAGTATAATTCCATGACTCATGCCATACGCATCATATGTATGCTTGATATGAGTACTGATTGATCATAGCATATGTCATTGGGCAGACTATTTATGGGACTCACTGATAGGAGTTACCAACATGAGCGCGTGGTACGCGCGAGATTGCTACCTGACTGGACAATGTGACTCATGCATCTCGCATATGTGTGACATGATCATTTTACGCCCTAGCGACATCAATGTCGTGGCCTCTATAGGCACATCGTGGATAACCATATCGGATACCGAAAATACTTAGTTTTATCACTGTGGGTACTTAGGATGTCTTTGGGTGAAAGTCCCAGAACCTTTTTAGTACTAGGAGATGCTCCAACGTCTAGACCGAGTGGATACATGAGCGCAAGAGTGCCGAATACTAGTAGGCCGCGTCTCCCACTGTGTCGTGGTTAGTTGAAAGGGGGTGTGGCCTTATCCGCCCGAGTGAGGGGGTTGTAAGCTAGGCTGAGTTTGACCAGCTCGCAAATGAGTCCGCTACCAATGAGCCGGGTAGGTATTGACAGACTACTAGTCAGGCGGATAATGTGATCTATTTCACTTACTCGGTTGTGCGGCTAGAGAGGCGACAGTCAGTGTGAAGTGTATTAGACCCTGGTGATATCCAGAGGAAAACTGTACTGATACGTGTACTTGATGAGGACTGGCATGCTTGCTTTGCATCTCGCATATGACATTTGGCTACATAAGCCTCGCATCGCATAGCCTTGATATGGCCGATAGCATTCATGTCTTGCATCACATAGCCTTAGTACGGTTGATAGTATTTATGGACTTACCCACATATTTTCGCATTACTCTGATATTGTATACTTGGCGCTTGCCTTGCGCGCACACTTACACCACCCTATAAGCTTTTGTAAGCTTATGTATGACCGTCGCGTGCATGTGATGTTTGTTCACAGCAGCGCTGAGGCAGGAGCGCGTACCAGATTATTTTGGAGCATTTTTATCACCTTGTATTTCCCCTTTCTGCATTGTACTTAAAGTTTTTGATATAGTGGATATGTGGTGATGTTGTTTTGTGACTTGGTTATGCTTGTGGTTATGCTCCATTACAAAAAAAAAAAATCATACTGAAAATCATTCTTGTAAGATCTCAGGATCGGAATCTGGCATATGAGTGCGGGGAGCCGAGAATGGAGCACTACGGAGGCTGTCGGCGCCGGCTTCGGCGATTGAAAATTTTGTGAGCCCGTTTTCCGAGTTTGGGGCGTGACACATGTAGCGGCTACGCCACTATGAATTCATTTAGCAATTACAACGCATATATCAAATGGGTCCCACCGAATGTGGGCCCTCAAATCATAAAAATCAACTATGGAAATCCCTTTTTCCACCAATCAAATGCAAGGTCTAGATGACCTTCAAGCAATAGGAAAATAAACATCATGATGGGGTCCATGGATAATGGCCCCATCATGGGATGAACATATGAATCATGGTGGGCCATCGGCCACACCTTGGGTCCAATGTGAGATCCATACCATCAATCAGTAGGCCCCACTTGGCCCATCATCAAAACATAAATTTAATCCTATAAAACACCCACCGTTGGATCTTCTTGGTTCTATGAAATGCCAAACTCCTTGGCTCTCTCTTCAATGGGAGATAATGAGGATTGAAGGGCTAAGATGAGGGATTTTAGGGTAGGAAGTGGGCCACACACAAAGCTCTCTCTCCTTGGGAATGCTTGGATGTCCACCCTCTCTTGGTTGCTTGGAAAATGGGTAGAGAGAGAGAGGGTGGTTGTAAGAGAAAGGTGATGGGTGATGGGTGTGAGTGACATGAGGGTTGAATTTGGGGAGGGTTGCTTGTCTTGGGGAGAAAAAGCATGGGTTGTGATGGGATGTGTACTTGAGTTGACTTGATTGATTAATGGGATGAGTTGTAGAAATTCTTTAGGGATTTGCAACGCGTGGCGTTTTCTCGAATTAAATGCGGACCCACAATTCCTGCCCGGGTATCGCATCGGTGCGCAAGTCGCGGCGTTGGAACCGCGGTGACGATGCAATCGCAATGGTATAAGTCTCGAGTCAAGCTGACTCAGATTTATAGGATGTGACTTAGGGTCGCGTGCAAATGCCGACTACAGGTCATGGGTTGCCGAAATTCGAGTGGGGGTCTAAGGAATGGTACGGTCTAGGATACGGGCCTTACAATATAGGTTGTGGTTGTCATGTTGTATGGATCGTGGTTTTCAACATGTTCACTTCCTTTTCTACCAAACCATTGGTACCATAGCTTAAGGCCCACAATGGGGTAATCTGATCCATCCACCTTGTCGACCAGCTCGCCGTGGGCCCAAAAAGTCCTAACTTGTGCAGTATCCACTTCTAACAAACATCACAGTGAGCCAGGAAAGTTTCAACAGTCACCATTATTTTCTATTTTGTGGGCCACACGAGCACTGGATCGGGCTGATATTTGGGCCCTACCCCTAAACTGACACGACAAAAAGGATGGGCGGTGTGAATTATACACATACATCAATGTGGGCCCATTTAGGTCGTAGTTGCCATGTTATATGGATCGTGATTTTCAACGTATTCACTTCCTTTTCTACCAAACCATTAGTACCATAGATTAAGGCCCACAATGAGGTGATTTATCCATCCACCTTATCAGCCAGCTTGTCGTGGGCTCAAAAAGTCTTGACTTGGGCAGTATCTACTTCTAACAAACTTCACAGTGAGCTAGGAAAGTTTTAATAGTCACCATCATTTTCTATTTTGTGGCCCACACGAGCGCTTGATCAGGCTGATATTTGGGCCTTACCCCTAAAATGACACAACAAAAAGGATGGACGGCATGGATTATACACATACATCAATGTGAGCCCATATGGGTCGTGGTTTACATGGGTCGTATGGGTTGTGGTTATCATGTTGTATGGGTTGTGGTTTTCAACATGTTCACATCCTTTTCTACCAAACCATTAGTACCATATCTTAAGACCCACACTAGGGTGATCCGATCAACCCATTTTGTCAGCCAGCTTGTCGTGGGCTTAAAAAGTCCTGACTGGGGCAGTGTCCACTTTTAACAAACTTCACAGTAAGCGTGAAAAGTTTCAACAGTCACCATTAGTTTCTATTTTGTGGCCCACGCGAGCGCGGGACCGGGCTGATATTTGGGCCCTACCCTTAAAATGACACGGAAAAAAGGATGGACGGCATTGATTATACACATACATCATTGTGGGCCAATTTGGGTCGTGTTTTACATGAGTCGTAGTTGTCATGTTATATGGGTCGTGGTTGTCATGTTGTATGGATCGTGGTTTTCAACGTATTCACTTCCATTTCTATCAAACCATTTGTACCATAGCTTAAGGCCCACAATGGGGTGATCTGATCCATCCACCTTGTCCTAAAAGTCATAACTTAGGCTTGTTGTGGGCCCAAAAAGTCCTAACTTAGGCAGTGTCCACTTCTAACAAACATCATAGTGAGCCTGAAAAGTTTCAACAGTCATCGTTATTTTCTATTATGTGGGCCACACAAGCACTGGATCAGGCTGATATTTGGGCCCTACACCTAAAATGACACCACAAAATGGATGGGCGACATTAATTATACACATACATCAATGTGGGCCCGTTTGGGTCGTGGTTTGCATGGGTCGTAATTACCATGTTATATGGGTCGTGGTTGTCAGGATCATGGTTTTCAATGTGTTCACTTCTTTTTCTATCAAATCATTGGTACCATAGCTTAAGACCCACAATGAGGTAATCCGATTCATCCATCTTGTCGACCAGCTTGTCGTAGGCCCAAAAAGTCCTGTTTTGGGCAGTGTTCACTTCTAAAAAACATCATAGTGAGCCAGGAAAGTTTCAACAGTCACCATCATTTTCTATTTTGTGGCCCACATGAGCACTGGATCAGGCTGATATTTTGGCCCTAACCCTAAAATGACACGACAAAAAGGATGGGCGGCATGGATTATACACATACATCAATGTGAGCCCATTTGCGTTGTGGTTTGCGTGGGTCGTAGTTGCCATGTTATATGGGTCGTGGTTGTTATGTTGTATGAATCGTGGTTTTCAATGTGTTCACTTCCTTTTCTACGAAACCATTGGTACAATACCTTTAAGGCTCATAATGGGGTGATCCGATCCATTCACCTTGTCGGCCAGCTTGCCGTGGGCCCAAAAAGTCTCAACTTGGGCAGTGTCCACTTCTAACAAACATCACAGTGAGCCTGGAGAGTTTCAACTGTCACCATTATTTTCTATTATGTGGGCCACACGAGCGCTGAATCAGGCTAATATTTGGGCCCTACCCCTAAAATGACACGACAAAAAGGATGAGCGGCGTTGATTATACACATACATCAATGTTAACCCATTTGGGTCGTGGTTTGCATGGGTCGTAGTTGTTATGTTATATGGGTCGTCGTTGTCATGTTGTGTGGATCATGGTTTTCAACGTGTTCACTTCCTTTTCTACCAAACAATTGGTACTATAGCTTAAGGCTCACAATGGGGTGATCCGATTCATCCACCTTGTCGGCCAGCTTGCCGTGGGCCAAAAAAGTTCTGTCTTTAGCAGTGTCCACTTCTAACAAACATCACACTGAGCTTGGAAATTTTTAATAGTCACCATCATTTTCTATTTTGTGGCCCACACGTGCGCTAGATCAGGCTGATATTTGGGCCCTATCCCTAAAATGACATGACAAAAAGGATGGGCAACATGGATTATACAGATACATCAATGTAGGTCCATTTGGGTCATGGTTTGTATGAGTTGTAGTTGCCATGTTATATGGGTCGTGGTTGTTATGTTGTATAGATCGTGGTTTTCAATCGTGTTTACTTCTTTTACTACCTAGCTATTGGTAGCATATCCTAAGACCCATAATGGGGTGATCCGATCCATCCACCTTGTTGGCCAGCTTGCCGTGGGCCTAAAAAGTCCTGACTTTGGCAGTGTCCACTTCTAACAAATATCACAGTGAGCTTAAAAAGTTTCAACAGTCACCATTATTTTTTATTATGTGGGCCACACGAGCACTGGATTAGGCTGATATTTGGGCCATAACCCTAAAATGACATGGCAAGAAGGATGGGCGGCATTGATTATACACATATATCAGTGTGGGCCCCACGAGTTGGGCCTTGCCCATGCCCAAAAAAGGGTTCCGTACATGTCATTAAATATGACGTAACTTCTTGTTCACTGGAAAACCGTACAACTACTGGACCAAGGACAAAGAGCATTTTGGTCCGAGTAAATTTTAAAGGCTTTTCAAAAGGCCACCTTCGGAATATTTGAATGGTTGAATCTCTTTAGGAAATTTGTCCATATATCAAGGCTATTACAATCAATTTCGCTATCAAATACATAGACAATGGGCCCATGGAGTTTACCAAGGGGTTGTTTGGCACCGAGAATTGGAGGATTAGAGGGGATTGGAGGGGATTTCAAATCCCCTTGTTGTTTGGCAGTATAAAGTAACTAGAGGTTTCAAATTGAGGGGTTTCCAATCCCCTCTTTGAGGGGGTTTGTAATCCACGGTGATAGCTTTGATTACCCCTAAAATCATTTCAATAGTTGCAGGTGTAACATGTGTGTCACTATACACTATCATGGGCACATGGCTCACTAATAATGATCAGCACCGTCCAAGCATTGTCCATGTAAATCAGCACCATCCAAACATTGTCCAGTATCGTCCAAACATTGTCCATGTAAATCAACAACTAAAAATCGTTGGTTAGTCACTCAGACATGATCTCATGCTTGTGGCCCATCAGAGATTTGGAATTTCATCATTTTCGGGCGAAACATATATTTCAGTGGGCAGAGCCCCCCCCCCCCCCCCCCCCCCCCCCTAAATATACGATGGACTGTAGTCGTCCCTCGAATCCCGTTGGAGGATACTTTCTGTCTCAAAAATGACTGATGTTTGCGACAATCATAGATAGGTCAGTCAGTGGTATCAGGTTGTGACGGAAGCGGATTAGGTGTTACGACGTGTGGCTAAGGTAGATTGTACGTTTGCCAAATTTAGACCGTTGAAAGTCAGAATAGTAGGCCCCACTCCATGAAGCATATACCCCAACAATCATACCGGGTCATGTTAACATTTTAATTGCCGATATTTTATTTTTAACCGTTTATATAGAGACCACAAGACGGTTTACATATCGCTTGTGGACCATCTCCATTCACAAGGGCATCCGCGATTTTCACGGCCTGGATTGACCAAGAATGCAGTCGACCAATCGCGACCGTTTGCTTTTCAGGATAATATGGGATGATCAGCCTCATCTCCCTGTTTGCAACATGTGCGGTACACACACTTTAGTGATGCCAAACGAGACGTGGTTTTGTTTGTGCCCAACATCAGCCAGCTAGCTAGGGCGAAAGCTTTGTTGCCTCACCATTATATATATATATGGAAAAGGTACAATGAGCGAGTGGTCGTCCATGAGGTCGAGTTGTGTGGGCCCCACCGTGATGCCTTTCGAACATCAACACTGTCCACCAGATGCACCATTCCATCGTGGGCCTGAAAGGCCCAAAATGAAGTCAATCCGTGACTTTTGTGGGCCACACTACATACGGGCCGTGCCGTGCATTAAAACATTCATAACCATTTTTGAGGGCCCACCGAGATGTGGTTTGCAAATCCAGCCCATCCATTATGTGTGTCCCACTTGAATGAGGGTTCAGACCAAGTTTCAGGTGCATGGAAAACTCATGTGGGCCCCACAAAGTGCTTTTATATGTTTTTGGCATGTATTCACATGATTTTATATGGTATGGCCCACCTGAGTTCCGTATACGGCTGATGTTGGGCCATCCACGACCACGATGGAATGGTGCATCTGGTGGACGGTGTTGATGTTCGAAAGACATCACGGTGGGGGCCACACAGCTCGACCTCATGGACGACCGTACAATGAGCTCGAGCGTATTACGGTGGTTCATGAGGTCGAGCTCTGTGGGCCCTACCGTGATGCCTTTCGAACATGTACCCCATCAATCAGATGCACCATTCCATTATGGGCCTGGACGGCTGAAAATCAAGTCAATCCGTGACTTTTGTGGGCCACACTCCATACAAAAGTACAGAGGGGCCGTACACCATTAAAACATTCATAACCATTTGTTGGGGCCTTTTTGAGATGTTTTTTGCAAATCCAGACCATCCATTATGTGTGTCCCACTTGGATGAGGGTTCAGACCAAGTTTCATCTGCATCAAAATTTCAGGTGGGTCCCACCAATGCTTTTATATGTTTTTGGCATATATACTTATGGTTTTATATGGTATGGACCACCTGAGTTCCTTATACGGCTGATTTTGGTCCGTCCAGGCGCACACGATGGAATGGTGCATTTGGTGGATGGTGTTGATGTTCGAAAGGAATCACAGTGGGGCCCACACAGCTCGATCTCATGGACAACCGTAATAAGCTGGAGCTCATTGTACCTTTTCCCCACACACACAAAATTAGGCATATCCAAAGCTCAAGTGGACCACATCACATACCGGCCTATTGTAATGTTTATTTTAGCCTATTGTAATGTTTATTTTACATCCAATATATTGATTTGGTCATACCGACCGGATGAAAAGGGAAAAAAAAAAAAAACAAATATTAGCTTAATACAAAAGTTTTGTACTTGGAGAAGTTTTTAATGGTAGGCGTTCAATCAAGACGGTACCTGTAATGTGGTCCACTTGAGATTTAGATGTACCTCAATTTAAGCTTATATCATGAGATGATTTATATGGACGGCGTGGATGAAACAGATACATCATGGTGGGGCACATGTAACAGGGACAAGTGGTAGAGTGGCTACTGGCAGCATCACTAGGCATGCATGGGCACTAACCACATTTTCAGTAGCGGAATCAGTTTATTTCCAGGACTGAGAAAGGAGGAATCATCACTGCTTCTGACCAGTAATTGTATCGTGAACCTGCTACTCTTCTTTGTTCTCTGGTTTAACCTGTAAGATTCAGGCTGCCGTGAGCTGCGTTGAGTTATTTGCTGCTGTGTGTCCCTGCCTGCATCCTTCTCTGACGCTGCCGCTTGGAGTCAACTTTTGAGGCTCTGCTACTCTTGTCTGGAAAGTATGTCCTAAGGCAATCCAGACTTTCGCAGCAGACAACCTAGAACAACTCAATCACTACTCCGAACAGTCTGGACCCCCTTAGGGGGTTAGGGGGAATAACTAAGACAACACAAAAGCTGTTACGCCATTGTATGTTCGATGTTGACCGTCAACAAACTCGCTGAAAAACGGAACCACGTCCCGCGGCGCCCACCCTCTGGGTCGCGGATTAGGTACTACCCTGCTGTTTTGTAGCTCGGGACAGGCGGAGGCTCCGAGGGCCATTAAGGGTCCACCCTGATGTATGAATCATATCCACACAGTCCAGCCAATTTTCCATATCATTTTAGAATATTTGACCAAAAATAAGGTAGATTCGATTCTCAAATGGACCACACCACAGGAATCAGTGTTGCTAAGGACGCCCACCATTGAAACTTTCTTAGGGTCCACCGTGTTTTTTATTTGCCATCTAATATGTTGATATGGTCTCATAGACGTGGGCGAATTGAAAAAATAAATCTCGTATTGATTAAAATCTCCTGTAGTATGTAAAAAATTTTCAACGGTAAGAATTTAATCCCCACTGTGTGGTCCATTTCACCATTGGATAGTAGATATTTTTCAATTCATAATTTAAAATGATATGAAAAAAATGGATGAACGGTGTGGATAAAATTCATATATCACGGTGGCCCCTCAATGGCACTTGCAGCCTCCAACTCTCCAGAGTTCCGAACAGGCGGGAGTAGTACCTAATCCGCGCCGCGCTCTTTGTAGGGCGTCGATTGGGTGTTACCCGGTAACACTTACCCTTGTTTTAGGACCCATCTTTAATAATGTGTCCTATATCCACACTGTCCATCCGTTTTTCCAGATAATTTTAGAAAGTGGTCCCAAAAACTAATCAGATCCAAATCTCATTTGCACCACACTACGTGAAATAGTGGTGATTGAAACTCACCGTTAAAAACTTCCTGAGGCCCACAATAATGCACAATGTAGTGTTTATTTTCAATCCAACCCGTTGATAAAGTCAAACAGATCTGGATGAAGGGAAAATATAAAGACCAGATTGATCCAAAACTTTGTGGCCCACATAAAGATTTCAATTGTCATTCACCATAGTTTCTAATGGTGTGATTAATCTAAGATTTGGATCATCTAACGTTTTGGCAGAATGTCCTAAGATGATCTGGAAAACAAAATGGACGGCATCGATAAATAGAACTCTCACTCAGATGGGCCCACACGGCAAGGGTAACACCCCTAAGGTGTTTTCGGGTATTACCCGGGTAACACCAAATCCGCTCCCTCTCTTGGCATCTACATCTCTTCGCAGGTCCAAGGGTCAACCTTCCCTCTCTTTAAAATCTTCCTCTCCGGCAAATCTCTCACAGACACTCTCTCCACATGGAATCCCCACCAGAATCAACGACTCCACTCCTACCTCGCCGTTGGCCCCACCACATCTCCTCCATCATCAGATGGCCCACCGGCTTCACCCTCAAGACCACCGTCTGGTCGGAGCTTGGTGGATCCGTCGGTGATCTGGGCACCTACATCCCCATCGTCCTGGCCCTCTCCCTCGTCAACCACCTCGATCTCTCCACAACCCTCATCTTCACCGCTCTCTACAACATCATCACCGGCTTTCTCTTCGGCATCCCGATGCCTGTCCAGCCCATGAAATCCATCGCCGCCGTCGCCATCTCCGAATCCCAAGCCCACCTCACCGTCCCCCAAATCATGGCCGCTGGTATCTGTACGGCTTCCATCCTCTTCATCCTCGGTGCTACTCGCCTCATGTCCTTCCTATACAAGTTCATCCCGCTCCCTGTTGTTCGTGGGGTCCAGCTCTCCCAGGGCCTCTCCTTCGCCTTCTCTGCAATTAAGTACATCCGATACAATCAGAACTTTTCGACTGGCAAGTCAGGCACTGCGCGACCCTGGCTCGGCCTCGACGGCCTCGTGCTCGCCCTTTCCGCACTCCTCTTCGTTGTCCTCATCACAGGATCCGGCAAAGAGGAGTCTGTATCGGAATCCCAACGCGCCATGTCGTTGGATGGGCCACGTCGTAATCACCGTAGACTACGTGTTTGTTCGATGATCCCAGCGGCACTTCTGGTCTTTCTTTTGGGGTTGTTGCTGTGCTTCATTCGGGACCCTTCAATTGTTAAGGATCTCAAATTCGGACCCGCTAAGATCCATGTCGTGAAGATCACATGGGAGGATTGGAAAATTGGGTTTGTTAGAGCAGCAATCCCACAGATTCCTCTTTCGGTTTTGAATTCGGTGATCGCTGTTTGTAGGCTGTCAGGCGATCTTTTCCCCGAGAGGGAGGCATCGGTGACTGCAGTTTCAGTTAGTGTGGGGATTATGAATTTGGTAGGGTGTTGGTTTGGAGCAATGCCAGTCTGCCACGGTGCTGGTGGGCTCGCTGGGCAGTATCGGTTCGGTGGGCGGAGTGGGGCTTCTGTGCTATATTTGGGTCTGGGCAAGTTGGTTTTGGGTCTGGTTTTCGGGAACTCATTTGTGAGGATATTGGGTCAGTTCCCAATTGGGATTTTGGGGGTACTGTTGCTGTTTTCCGGCATTGAATTGGCCATGGCTTCGAGGGATATGAATAGTAAGGAGGAGTCGTTCGTGATGCTGGTTTGTGCTGCGGTTTCATTGACAGGGTCAAGTGCGGCTTTGGGCTTTGGGTGTGGGATTGTGTTGTTTGTGCTGCTGAAGCTGAGGGAGATCGATTGCTCTTCTGGGTTATTTTCTAGCAATTTATTTAGATCGAAATCAGCAAATAATGCTGAAACCAGCTTCGGTTCTCAGCGGTCGAGTTGATTGGATCTTTAGTTGGGCTTGTTGGAGATCAATCTCATCATTGTGTTAGGAGGAGAAACAAGAAGATCGAAGCCCAAAAAAATTGGTTGGCTGTAGCTCTTAAATCCATCTCTCTGCTCAATGGTAACGCTCGCTTTGTCCTTTGAATATATTCAGTAGTTCATGTCCTATATGCATGTTTATTATACGTAGAAACCCAAGTGACCGGCCATAGGAGACGAGTGGAGGTCATTAAGAACTTGTTGCTTCTAAGCCCTTTATATAAGATCTTGGTCGTACCATGTATGTTGTAGGAGTGAATTTGGGCCCCATTGTAACTTGTGGATTTAGGCTTGCATGTCAACTTCTTAGTCCCATTTGTACACATTTCATAGAGGCCGTTACACATTGGATCAACGACCATGTTCTTAGTTCCTTTCCTGACATGATCTTGTAGTCGTATCCCAGCAACTTAGAAACCAATCGTTGTTGCTCAAACGTTAGGCTCCAATAGCTCGTTCTAATTTGGAAGCGTCAACAAAGGTATGGTTGCAATTTTATGAAAGTGTGGACTATGGACATTTCCTTACCATAGATTTATATGCAGGTTGAAAGTGGCTTGTTAAGTAAAGGTGAGTAATTTGCCTTCCTGCGTTACAACTGCCAGTCCATTTCTTGAAGTATTGCACTCAACCAGGAATAGTTTATTGAAGCCAGGTGACGCAAGGACAGCTGTGGTTGAATATTACTTTCTTCAAGTTGAGAAATGCATCTCAGTTTCGGGGTTCCACTTGAATGCATCCTGGTAGTGCCTTAATGGTGGTAGGTCTTGGCCATTTAATCATGCTCTTCACTTTAGAAGAGTTTGTTTTGTTGGTGAATCGTGGAAGCATATAGACATGAATCAAGCAAAGTATATGCAATTGCACGGCCAAGCCCAAACAAGAACAATCCGAATTTTACGTGGAAAAACCCTTGCGGGAAAAAAAACCATTGTACAAAGTGACGAGTAATGCACTATGAAAGCAGAAATTACAAGAGATGGAGTCTTACCGATTTGAACAAGCCTCGAATCTACTTCACAAACCCTAGCTATGCCCACAATTTTAAAGCCCTAATACACTTCCTCTATACCCTGATCCCGATTACACCCGATATATATACTATCACAACCGGAATAGGAAACAACTCACGCATTTACATAATTCTGCGCACATCTTCGATGGCATCGACATCCCATCGAGGATCACCGTCGAGTAGCAACACCAAAACGTTCCAGCAACCAACATGGATTTTTAGAATTTTGCTCGATGGGATCGAGCATCTGTCGATGACATCGAGTGGTCTGTCGATGACATCGACAGATCCCTCTTACTGACGTATTTAAGACATCAACAACATGTTCCGCCTTCCATTGTTCTCACTATATGATCAAAGTACCACACTATCTTATTGAAGCCACAGTTAGATTTCTTTGATGATTGAGGGTAAGCTTGGCATGTAAGAGCTAAATACAAATATATATAATCAAAGAATACAACATGAAATATATAATTCATTAGGCTTTGGAAGATTTGAAGCATGTTTGTTAGACCAAATGGCATAACGAGAAACTCATAACGATCATCATAAGTCTATTTACACCCACTTCATAGATGTGTATTTGATGGTTCCTCAAACATGTCTAGTTTCAAGAACTATGAGTACCTCTTAGCAACTGAACCATCTTTGATGCATAATTGATACTTCTTAATGCAGAACCCAGAGAAATGTAATAAAGAGAAGGAAAGAAAAACTTTATTGCTATAATTTAGATCAAGACTACATGTCGAATGAGAATAAGAAAAAGGGATATTTGGAGATTTACTCACGGAAATTGTTGGAGAATCACTCACCTAACAAAAGAGGAATCACTTAATTCACAAATATAAATTTTATAGAAAACAACTCTAGAATGCTCTCTCTCATGGAATGACTATTACATAAATAAAAGAAAAAAAACTTGAGTATGACACGAAGGGCTGCATCAATCATCCCCAAACACCTCTCAAATACGAGTGCCGCACCTAGCTCGGTATCTAACATAGGCATCCAATATTCCCTACCAAAAGAAGGAAAATAAAATAAAATAAATAAAAATAAATAAATAAAAATTCCTTTTGTTATGTTGAGGGGCCTGTACATCTTCACCTTTAGCAGAATGTCTTGCCAAAGTAGCCCTAGAAAGGGTCCTACGAATCGTCAGCCCATCTAGTCATGGGTTTGATTTGAAAGTCCTTCACCATGGCTTTGGTATTCCAAAATCATTGAGGTCTGGTGGATCTTGGTAAGTTAAACTGAGAACATCTTCATATTTCAGACTTCAGAGGGCCCAAAACACACCCTTCGGAAACTCTTCCAAAGTAGGAAAGCCGAGGTTGAGTCATGTCTATCATGGTTTAAAAACTCGAAAACTAGACTCAACTAGATGTCTAGCTGCGTATTGATTACTCGGGCGAGTCTTTACTTGACTCGATATTTAATAATTAAAGTGATATTATTTATAGATAAATGTTCCAGTGCTCCCAAAGGACTATTAAGTTATAGTGCTCCTAGTTGCATTGGTTCACTTGGGCATTCCAATTGATGGATCTGAATCGTCCATTAAGTTCAGGATATACTGCATGGGGTACCATGAAAAATTCACACTGAATAGGATGATCTAATCGATGTATGGCTTTATTTTCTATAGCCTTTCTGTTTCAAGCAATCGATGGGATGGTGGTTCTTTGTAAACATGGCCAATCGACAATGATCACTAACAAATGGATGGATCAAATTGTAGCAAATGATCTTGATCTTCTATGTTTAAGGACATTAATCAAATGGTTAATATTTGTCAGATCAGTGTGATGTTTCCATGATAGCCCATGAAACCTGATGAACCGTCTAGATCAATGGATCGGACCAAGTGTCCCAATGCAACTAGGAGCATTGTATATAGTTGAACATCAACACCGTGCATTTGATGGGTCCCCTTTAGGTTACGGGATATCCCAAAAATCAGCCATATACAGAAATCAGGTGGGCCATACTATCTAAAACCATGTGAAGACATGCCTAAAACATATAAAAGTACTTGGTAGGGCTTACCTGAGTTTTGGATGCTGCTGAAACTTGGTCTGACCCCTCATACAAGTGGGACACACACCATGGATGGTCTGGATTTGTGAACCACATTTCGGTGGGCCCAATAAATGATTATGAATGTTTTAATGGGAAGGTAACTCCTCTCTAATGTTGTATGTGTTGTGGCCCATCCAAGTCATGGATTGACTTGATTTTTAAGCCCATGGCTCCATGACTTGATTTTTAAGCCATGGCCCACCATGGAATGGTGCATCTGAGTAATGGGGTAGATGTTCAACACACATCACGGTATGCCCACACATCTATTTATAGTACCATTTCCCTATATCCACCTTAAGTTGTACATGACCCAGATTATCTAATCAGGGCCATACAATTAAGGAATGTCAAATGGCTGTTAAAGATAAATACATTCCCGCCAGGAATTTTCTGGGCCCTCATTTAAGTGGCTGTGATGAAATGATTACTGTGATATTGGTGCGAAGTCGACTCTGTGATGGACTGTGAATGGATGCCATGCTACGTGGGCACTCAGATACCCAACTCGACTTATTTGGATCCGGATCTAAAATCGGACACGTTTAGTAATTGGGTCGAGTCCAGGCATCCGAGATTCTCTCATTTATTTATCTTCTTCTTCTTCTCTCTCTCTATCGTCTCTCTTTTTCTGATCCTAATCCCGATCATTGAACCTGAAACATGATACATCCTTAAGCCAGAAAGACCCGTACCCGACTCTCTTAGTTGGGTTGGATCTTAGTACAACGGTAGCCTATCCAAACGCGACACGCCTTTGCCAGTTTTTCTTAAATCATGTGCCCAACAGAGGTTTTCCAGCTTTCATTCTGATAGTTCTGACGTGCAGGATGTCCTGCACCCTCCATGTCATTGTTCGGTGATCCAAACCATTGATATAATAGGCCACTCATTCCTTCGAATATTCAGGTTCGAAAACCCTAAACCTTTGATCATTGGCCTACAAATAAAAAGAACCGACAATGGTCCGACATTATCGAAGATTTGGTGCAGCCCCGGCCTCACCCAAGACAGTGCAGCCGTTACTATGAGGATCACCTTGATGTATTTATTCCATATCCACACTGTCTATCCGTTTTGTCAGATCATTTAAAGGCATGAACCCAAAAACGAAGTAGATCCAAATCTCAGGTAGACAGCACTACATAAAACTTTTTAACACATAATGTGATGTTTATTTGCCATCCAACCTGTGGATAAAGTCATACAAAACGTATATGAAAAAGGATAAAAACAAATATCAGCTTTATCCAAAACTTTTGTAGCCCGAAAGAAGTTTTTATTGGTCAATACCACTGTTTTCTATGTTAAGAATTGATGTTTCGATATATTGAAAATATAAAAAATAAATTGAAAAAAATATTTCACTAGGCTGAATCACGTATAAAATACGTTGTCCTTAAAGTGTGATTCGCCCCCTTATCAACTGCTGATGGGTTATAGGCGAATTGCTTCCAGGATAAGACAAGCCTTATCTGGATCTAGCGTGCAACAATTACGATAGGTCCATTATGGAACAATTTTAACGCAACAGATTTCTTCTAGCAGCTCAGACGATAAAGATTTTTCAGAGTATTCTATAAAAGATATTTGGATTGTATCTGATTTGATAGGAGGGATGGTGTGTTGAGATGATGAAATTGGACTGGAATGGTCTAGTTTATATAGGCATTAGGTATAGCACCATTGCTGTGTGGTATTCAATAGTCCAGAACGTTTGAAAACGTTTCTAGCTGTTGTCAATTAATTCCAGACGTTTCTGGTCGTCGGATCAAAGGATCTGACTGTTGGATCATCATGGTCCGTCCGTTTTCGGACCATTTAGCTTTCAAGGCAGAGAGTCGTTTTCAAAAACTGCTGAACGTTTCGGATTTATGATCCGACCGTTCTCAGTCTTTTATAAAATTCAAAACATTTCAGACCCCACTGCACACAGGCACAGACCAGACCTATCACATCGGTTCGCGTAAGGTCGCGAGGGAGCGACCACTCTGCGACATGATGCGCACGTGCGAAGTGCAAAGTGCGCCATCTAGCGCCACTATAGCCTCACTGCCCACGCCCGTGCTCGTGCTCGAGCCTGAGCGCATGCGTGCATGCATGCGTGTGTTCCAGTGCGTAGCACTGGTACGCACTGGAACACGCAACCCGAGTATCACCTCCTCCAAAAACTCTAAGTAAGAATACTCTTCACAACATCTTATATAAACCACACAATCATTCTTTGCATTTCCGATGTGGGACAAAGAACACACATCGCACTTTTTAATTCAAAATTTTTAAAATGTGTTTTGGCGGGAAATTTCCAAAATTTTGAAAAATTCAAAATTTTTCTTTTTATTTTGAAAAACCACTGATTTTCAACAATCTTCCACTGATTTTTTAAAACAAAGAAAAAACTCTGCCAGAATAATAACAGTTATTATGCATAAAGAAAGATATCTTACGATTTGAATATTTCTTTAGTGTAAGTATTTTAAAGTTATTTCGAAATTTCTGGTTGCCGCAGCATTAAACAAGTTATTCCTATATGATATAACCGAACATACCACACACATAATAGCTCTTGCGTTAGGTGTTCCTTCATAATTTCGCTTAACACTTTTAATAGCCATGTGCTTATCCTGTTTTATGAACGATCCCAAGATAACTCTAACTCTTATGAGAAGCGGCACCACTTCTACATTCACATAGGTAAAACCCTTCCAGTGTTTCCGTTTAAAACACTTGTCCTATTTGACTGGACTTCATTAAGAGTTTAATACTCATCCCTCTTTTATAACGGCCAGCACTATCATCCTGGAAGAGGTTATTAATTTATTTAGTGCTAAAACTTTTCACTTATCAGTGAATTGTTGTTACCTATTAAACCTAATATTTAGAGATTTTCTAATTTAGGGTTGGGTTTCTTTCACTGGTGAAACTTTGAGTAAAGAGTTTCAACCCTATCCCTCTATATGTTATCCGTACTACCTCTATCGTTATAGGTTTAGTAAAACGATCAGCCAAGTTATTACTTGACTTTACATATGAGATCATAATGATTCCATCTTGAATCAATTGCCTTACATAGTCATGTCTCAAACTTATGTATCTGGATTTCTCACTATAGGTACCGCTATAGGCTCTCGCTAAAGTGGCTTCACTATCACATTGAAGTGAAACAGCCAGTATAAGTTTAAGCATAAAATGAGATTTCTAATAGAAGATCCCTTAACCACTCCGCCTCTCTGCCTGTAGCAGCTAAAGCCATGAACTTAGATTCCATAGTTGAGTGCGTTATGAAAGTTTATTTTTTGGATCTCCAAGATATAGCTACACCTCCTAGGGTGAATATCTACCCTGTAGTGGACTTGTTGTCCCATGCACTCGATATACAACTTGCATCGGTATATCCTTCCGACACTTCTAAAAACTATGAGTAAAATAGCCCTAATTCTTTGATTTTTTTAAAGATAACCTAGAACTCTACTTACTGCTTTCCAATTTCAACACTTGGATTACTCGTAAACCTGCTTAGTTTACACATAGCGTATGCTATATCTGGTCTTGTGCATTACATTGCATACATAAGACTGCCTATAGCACTAACATACTCTAGTTGTGCAACTGCTCTTCCACTGTTTTCTTTTAACTTGATACTTGGATCAAACGGGGTCTTTGTCTCTTTAATTTTCAAGTGATTAAACTTGTTTATTATTTTCTCAATATAATGAGATTGGCATAATGCAAAACCTCCACTATATTTTTTAACTTTGATACCTAATATGATATCCACTTGTCCAAGATCCTTCATTTTGAAAACTGAAGAGAGAAATTTTTTTGTTTTAGTTACACCTTTCATTTTATTACTGATTATTAACATATCATCTACATACAAGCATATGATTATAACATAATCATTATATACTTTTGAATATATACGTTTATCAGCAATATTATGTTCAAAACCATAAGACAAAACCTTAGAATCAAATTTATCATGCCACTGTTTTGGTGCTTGCTTTAATCCATACAAAGACTTAACAAGTCTACACACTTTTCTTTCATTTCCTGGTAGAACAAACCCTTCTGGTTGCTCCATATAAACCTCCTCATCGAGATCACCACTTAGGAATGTTGTTTTCACGTCCATTTGATAGATATGAAGACGATGTATGGATGCTAAAGCGAATAAGATCCTAATCGATGTTATTCGAGCTACTGGTGAATAAGTGTCAAAATAATCGATTCATTCTTTCTGTCGAAAACCCTTAGCAACTAACATTGCCTTAAAGGTTTGAGTTGTATCATCTGTGTGATATTTTTTTCTTAATTACCCACTTACAACCTATTGGTTTAGAACCTGGAGGTAGATTTACCAATTCCCATGTTTGATTAGATATTATGGAATCTATATCATCATTAATGGCTTCTTTCCAAAAAGCAGAGTCTCTTGAAGTCATAGCTTCACTAAAGGTTTTAGGTTCATCTTCTATAGTTAAAACCATACGTATTTTCCTAATCACCTTCTCTCTATTACCCTCAACTAGATGAAAAGAGAGTCGCTGAGAGTCTATTTGATTAAGATCAAGATTCTTTTCTACTCTTGCTCTTTGACTACTACGAGGTTCACTGAGAGTTTTCTCTCCTATTTGTGTTTCTTTTATATTTTCATCAGGAGATTGAATCTCAGCATTCTTTTTCTCCGTGAATACAGAATTCTCAAAGAACTCTACATCTCTAGACTCTATGATTACATTGGAGTCTAAGTTTAGAAGTCTATAGGCCTTACTATGTTGTGCATATCCTACAAGGACGCACTTGATAGTTCTTGGTCCTAACTTAGTTCTTTTAGGTTCTGGGGTTCTGCAGTATGCAAGACACCCCCACACTATAAGATACCCTATGTATGGTTTTCTTCCTTTCCATATTTCTTATAGAAAGGTCTTTGTTTTCTTAGATGAAATTTGGTTTAACACATGACATGCAGCTAACAGTGCTTCTTCCCATAGGTTTAATGGTAATTGTGCTTGTATTAGTATTGAGTTGACCATTTCTACTAATATCCTGTTTTTTCTCTCTGCTACACCATTTTGTTGTGGTATATAAGGTGCTGTGCACTGATGTATTATGCTGTGTTCTTCACAATAGTTAGAAAATTCATTAGAGAAATATTCTCCTCCTCGGTCACTACGAAGGATTTTAATATTTTTATCTAATTGATTTTCTACTTCAGATTTATAGATCTTGAATGCATTAAATACTTCATCTTCGATTTTAACAGATATATATATATATATATATATATATATATATATATATATATATATATCTATATATCTATATATATATATATATATATATATATATATACATATCTTGAACAATCATCTATAAACGTTATAAAGTACATTTACCTCCACGAGTAAGAACGCCATTTAGTTCATATATGTTAGTATGCACTAGGTCTAATATTTGAGATGATCTCTCAACGCTAGGGAATGGTTTCTTGATTATTTTAGACCATATGCATACTTCACATTTATCTTTGTCACTATCATTGTATGATATTAGGCCATTCTTAGTCATGAGTTTTATAGTACTGTAGCTAATATGGGCTAGTCTACCATACCATAGCGTTACAGACTCAATCATATAATCAGAAGAATTCTTTTCATTTAAAGAAAGTTCGATCATCCCATTATGAGCACAACCCTTACCTACAAAGTTTCCATTCTTAGACAAGATCAGTTTGCCTGATTCAAACACAACCCTTATCCCAGGTTTGCTTAAGAGATCCCCTGAGACAAGATTCCTCCTTATGTCTGGGACATGCAGTACGTTGGTCAGAATTACCTTCTTTCCAGAGGTAAAGAGTAATTTCACGGTTCCTTTACCTGCAACTTTCAATCGTCCTTCATTTCCCATTTGAACCTCTTGACCATTGGTCTTGTCTTCATAGGTTTTGAAGGCAGATCAATCGTTGCATACATGGACTGTGGCACCTGTATCATACCACCAACCAGAAATTTTCTCTTGAACTAGGTTCACTTCTATGACCATGGCTACGATTTCATCATCTACTGCATTAGCCTCTTTCTTAGGCTTTTTTCGGTCCTTACTGACTCGGGCGAAATGCCCGGTTTTGCCGCGGACATAGCAAGCTCCCTTAGGCTTGCCGTTTTTCTTCTTTTGAGTTTTTTTAGAATTTCTCTTGATCTTTGTTAGGTTTAAGGGAATCAGCTTTCTCAAAGGAATTATTTTGGGATGGTCGTTCTACTACGTTCACCTTGGATGAGGATGGACCATTAGCGTCATCCTTTTTATCTCGGTTACGGGATTCTTTTTCAATACGAAGATGCTTCTGGATTTGTTCCAGGGTCAATTCTTTGGATTTATGTAGTAGTTTCTTCCTGTAGTCTTTCCAGCTCGGAGGCAATTTTACGATTATAGCTCAAACTTGAAATGATTAAGAAAGATCAATTTTTATAGCTTTTATTTTGTTTACAATAAGATGCAGTTCTTGGATTTGGGCAAGTAGCGGTAGATTGTCTACCATCGTGAAGTCGAAATACCTGGCAATTAAAAATTTCTATGTACCTTTCTCTTCAGCCTTGTATTTGTATTCTAGCACACTCCAAATTTCTTTCGCTGATGTGGTTCCTGTGTACAAATCGTATAACCGATCAGAGAGAGCATTGAGGATGTGACCATGACACAGCAGTTCATCTTCTTGTCTCTTGATCCTTGCAGCAATCTGTTCTGGAGTGTCAGTGTCTTTTGCTTCAGGCAGAGGCTGGAGAGTTGGGTCCAGGATGTAGAAGATCTTCAGAGCGGTCAACATCAATTTCAGTTTGTCCTGCCATCTAATGAAATTTGAACCATCGAATCGGTCCAATCGGATCAGATCCTGGTTCATCAGTTTGACTGATGTAACACTTTCGGTGTCCATGGAATCACGCTTTAAGATTGTTAAGAATTGATGTTTGGATACACCGAAAATGTAAAATATAAATCGAAAAAATATTTCACTAGGCTGAATCACGTATAAAATACGTTGTCCTTAAAGCATGATTCGCCCCCTTATCAACTGCTGATGGATTATAGGCAAATTGCTTCCAAGATAAGACAAACCTTATCTGGATCCAACATGCAGCAATCACGATAGATCCACTATGGAACAATTTTAACGCAACAGATTTCTTCTGGTAGACTCAAACGGTAGAGATTTTTCAGAGTATTCTATAAGAGATATTTGGATTGTATCTGATTTTATGGGAGGGATGGTGTGTTGAGATGATGAAATTGGACTGGAATGGTCTAGTTTATATAGGCATCAGGTATAGCACCGTTGCTGTGTGGTATTCAATGGTCTAGAATGTTTGAAAACGTTTCTGGCCGTTGTCAATTAATCCCAGATGTTTCTGGTCGTCAGATCAAAGGATCTGACTGTTAGATCACCATGTTCCATCCGTTTTTGCACCGTTTGGCTTTCAAGGCAGAGCTGTTTTCAGAAACTGCTGAACGTTTCAAATTTATGATCCGACCGTTCTTAGTCTTCTATAAAACTCAGACCATTTCAGACCCACTACACACAGGCACAGACCAAACCTACCGTACCGAGGTCGCACCGTCTCTCACCGGTTCCGTAAGGTCGAGAGGGAGTGACCACTCTGTGACACGATGTGCACGTGCGAAGTGTAAAATGCGCCATCTAGCACCACTAAAGGCACACTGCCTCACTACCTCACTGCCCACGCCCTCGCCCACACCTATGCCCGAGCCCGAGCGCACACGTGCATGTGTTCCATGCTATGCACTGGAACACGCAACCCGAGTATCACCTCCTCCAAAAACTCCAAGTAAGAATACTTTTCACAGCATCTCATATAAACCACACAATCATTCTTTGCATTTTTGATGTGGGACAAAGCACACACACCGCACTTTTTAATTTAAAATTTTTAAAATGCGTTTTGGCGGGAAATTCCTGAAATTTTGAAAAATTCAAAGTTTTTCTTTTTATTTTGAAAAACCACTGATTTTCAACATTCTATAGTACAGTCCACTTGAGATTTGGATCTTCTTCAGTTTCCCGCTCATGCCCAAACATGATCTGGAAAAATAATGAACTAGGTGGATATAGAATACATACATCAAGATGGGCTGCTCGTTATGGGCTTGTAACGTCCTAGATTTTCACTGTTTTGGATTTCCAAAATCCTTGGAATTTTTTTAATTATTAATTAACTTATAATATCACTTAATGACCATTAACACTCAATGTTAGTTTATACTGGGGTGGACCAGTCTAGTTATGATGAGACAAAGTGCGGGCCGTTAAGCCAGATAGTTACGGGCCGTCAAGCCAGATAGTCCGTTTACACCTAGCAACAGCCCGTGTGGGCCATACCGCGACCAAGGAAGGTTGAAAAATTATAAAAATTTAGGGAAGCATAGATCTCACTGGGCTTGTGGTCCAACGTGGACCACGGACCCAGTAAACATCCAGAAGTCAATTATCCACGCCGTCCTAGCGGCACTTGCAAAGTGCGGTTCACCCTAGCCCACTAGTCTCAGAATCTGGCACTCTTAATTGAAACTGAGATATAAGGCATTTCAGCCGTCGGATTTCTCCTAAATTTACGGTGGGGGTCTAATATATTTTTCTACGCCCGTCCACCAAATTCGGGACCCGATCGTGGAATGGTAATCGTTGATTGCAAATCGGACCCGTGCGATCAAACCCTATATCCGATCGTCCCCAAATTTTGCATGGCCTTTCATCGGGTCATGTATCACCTATCCTATAAGTTTCATGGCTAGAGGGCCACCAGAGCCGCAATCACCAGAATGGACCCTATAGGGCCATTTAAAGATCGAAACCGTATGCTCAACCCCATACTCGTTCATCTGTTTGTTCCCAAACTTTGCATGACCCCTTATCGGGCCATGAGACACCTACACACCAAATTTGGTGGCTAGATGGGTATTAGGGCCGCCCCAACACCAATAAAGAGTCCTAGAGGGCTATTTTGGAAAGATGTTGAAACTTGAGGCCAAAGGGCCCAAGTCTAGGAAATAAACCCTAGCTCTCTCATATCTCCCTCATTTCCTACAACCACCAAAGAGAGAAAAAGGGAGAACAAGAGAGAAAGGAGAGAAGAAAGAGAGAGTGAAGGAGAGCTAAGGTGGACCTTAGGTCGAGGTGGGGCCCACGGGGATCAACCCTTTCAATTCCTTATCCTTCCTCCAAAGCAAACTCTCCACCACAACCTCAACAATCGTCCGTGGGTCGTCTAGGTAAGATCCTTTACCCATTCTTCTTGAAATCCATGTATTGAGAAGAGATTGACTTCGATTTCTCACATGCAAGAGTTTATTTTTAGGAATTCCGGCTGATCGACCCCATAAGCCCTCATTCCTAGGTCGTTTTCCAAGTCTCCAACGGTTCGAAGGTGCGGACTATTAATCTTAGGTGGCCTAGCACCAATTATATCATGAGTCTAATGATTTTGCTTGTTTGGATGAGGCATTTGTAAAATCTAGAGAAACCCTAGGATTTGGGTGTTTGTTTGGAGAAGTATGGAATTATATGCTTATAGTTCTCTTATGATTGTGTTTGTGCCTCTCAAAGTGCTTAAGTTCTAGTGGATGATTATATACTCATGTGTTGCGTGATTTTCTCATATGTTGATGATCTTATACTTGTATGATGCTTTGCCCTCGTGCATTTTGATTCCTTGAGACGTATGAAGTGTTTCACTTCCTCGCTAACCCACACCTCTCACTTGCACCTTGTTTAAGATAATGTAACTGTAGACACTGAAAAATCGGCGTCCACGTTGGTTAAAAGGGTTGTGTTGTGGTGATGATGTTGGGGGTGATTAAGCTGATTTGTGATTGCTGGAGTCGCCACTAGCCAATATTACTCAGAATCCCGCGGTCGGCTAGAACCCACAGAATACGTAAGTTAGAGAAATTCGAAGATTCTCCTACCTTAAATTGACTCCTGGTCTACGATCTGAGATTCCAGGTAAGGGACCCTGGTTACAAAGAGGAAGGTTTAGGCACCCTCTCTGCCCGTACAAATGTACGGTCTCAACTTAGTGTGGTAAAATAATCTCAAGGGATGATGATGATGCTATGGTCATGATGGGACTAGTCATACGTGGATTTCTGATGTAGCAAGATCCGAGATTTCGGCAGGCCACAGAGCATACGTCCAACAATATGTCTAGAGGGCAGATGTGATGATGCTTATGCAAAGAGATAAGAAAAGTGGACTAGATCACTAGGAATTTCTGATGTGATAGGATCCGATATTCGGCAAGTCATAGAGCATACGTCCACTAGAGATCTAGAGAAGCAGGGGGGTTGAGAAGAGAGTAGATGTCATGATGAATGCTTGTATGTAAATGGATCTTTGGCTTGATTCTTGAATAGGCTAGGATGCAGATTGAACTATGATCATTCTGGGCTAAGCTTATGGGTTGGAAGGGTTGAGGTGAAGGCTGGGAAGTGGCTGAAAAATTTGGGCTTGAAGGCTTGGGAGCTCATTCCCTTCCTTCACTCTTTCTCTCTCACTCTCTCTCTCCCTCTCCTCCTCTCTTTTTCTCTCACTCTTTCTCTCTCACTCTCTCTTTCTCTCTCTCTCTCCCTCCCTTGGTGGCTTATGGGTGAAAATGAAAGGGGAGAGGGCTATTTATAGCCCTTTCCAATGGTTTTTTGGTAAATAGAGGACAAGAGGAGGGTGAATGCTGAAGTGGCATATGGTGATTGGTGGAGAGGAGAGAGATGCCACGTGGCGTGCTCTCATTGGTTAAAGGGGCTGGTAAAACAGTAAATAGTGAGGATGAGGATGGTAAATGTATGAGAGAGTTGACTTTGGATGCTGGGACAGCTGTCCCTGCTCAGGCTGCACGCGGCGGTACTCCGAGTACCGCCGACGGTAGTCCGACTACCGCCCGGACTTGACTGAGTCCGAAACTCGTGTAACTGGCTCCGCACACATTTTCTGAGAGGAAGCGGTAGTTTGACTACCACCGGCGGTAGTCAGACTACCACTTCGGTACAGTTTTCCTCGAAATTTAGCCCGTGGGTCCTTTTTTGGGTCCTTAGAGTGCAACAAAGTCCGTTTTGGATATTCGGCTCAAAATGGCTCGAAATTGGCTCAATTGTTACCCGAAATGACCCGAGAAATGGATCGGTTTTGGACCTGGTCTGGATTGAATGATGACTCATAATGGCTCAGGTTATGATTAGGGTAGGTTTAGGATATGATCATGCTTCTCGGATTGGTCTTACCAAAATCAAGATATTAGCCTGGGTGTGGTGTCTACAGTAACATGCTTAGAATGTATACAACATGATATTGTATGCTAGTTGATGACCTTGTTGTTGGCATGCTATGAATCATCATCAAACCCTCGGATTGGTTAGGAACATGAGGCGAGATGGTAGTCCCACTGGTTAGACTATCCTAAGACTAAACCCACGGATTGGGTGGGTGCGTATGGGTGGCACTAGTTCGACTACATGGGTCTATTGTATCCGATGTCGTTCGTCACGTGCTCGCCTGACTCGTGCGGTTTAGCCTATTATTGACCAATCTCAATTGTTAACCATGTTTGCTCACACATGTATGGAACTTGGAACACCCTACAACTGTAGTGGCCCACTAATAACCGATTGCAACTGGTGCACAGCCTCGTGAGCTGGGCATGGTGAAATGGGACACTGTGTCCGAGCTGTCGGCCTATGTTGAGGTGCCGCGCCTCCCCGTACCGCGAGCGATCCCTTTCTCTCGACACTCCTCATGTGCTTGAAGTCGGGGATGAAGAACCCGACGGGATCACAGACCGCGGGGCCTCGGCCTCACGCGTTGATGGGGCCTTGGCCTCGTAACCAGTTTAGGACATTGATACGTGGGGTGTATCAGATTCCCCAACCTGCTGGATGAATGGACTTAATTAATAACTCGGCTAACACGATCGCATTACATCGCATTAGTTAGGGGGCGACTCGGAAGTCGAGGTCGCTCTGAGGGAGTGTTGTCATACGCGATCATTAGATGGAGTTGCTCGAGGGAGCGTTGTGGTGAGGGCATGCATCATACCATCCAGCACGCATGCACATTAATAAGATTAGCTAGATGTATATGATTGACTGCTTTTCATTAAATTCATGTTATAATTGATGCCTGTTATAACTTGAGATTAATAGCACCCACTGAGTTGATCACTCACTCCCACTCTGGGACGGTGTTTTAAAACACCAATCAGACCCGTTCATAGATGCAGGTGACTCAGGGCATGAGGAGCCTGATGAGACGAGCTTCGAGGAGGAGGTCGAGTTGTCTTACTTCCTGTTGATGAGCGGGTCTTCATCAGCTCAGTAGACGGGATTCTGGATCGCTGAGTAGTGGACTCAGCTTTATTTTCTGGATATATCATTTTTTTTTTGTGATTTGTTAGGCAACGCCTTGAGTGACCCGTTTACATCCTTTTGAACTTGTATATATTTAACCTCTTTTAATTCAGTAGACTTGTTGTGGCTGTCATTCATGTTTTAAGTAATTCCATACTGCGCATTTAAATCTGATTAAACGTAAAATAGTGAAAAATTGGTTATAAGTGATGCTCGGGAACTTAGGAGTCGAGTGTGTGCACGACCCCCAATTTCCAGGGCGTTACAGGGCTGCACCTAATCCGGCCCCCTTTCCTTATTAACGGTTTAGATTACCCAACTACGGCTCCAGATGTATAGTAAATCTAGTGGGTCAAGAAAATGTATACCCCTGGTGGTGCGGCCTAGGTGGATCACTCATGCCACTAGCAAGGCCCTTCGTTTTACTTACGTGCAGGGATGGCAATGCGCCAGGTTCACAAGCCCGACCCTACATGTGCCGGCATGGCCCAAGCTCATAAAGATCTACTCGAGCCAGGGCCTGACCCATCGGACCTGAAAATGAAAACCAATGGTCTATCTACATGCAAAATGCATGTGTTGCCTACCCAATACTTAGAACAGATGTACGTGAGGTTAAAATGACCTGACTCCAAGCTCAACCTGATAATTGATTGGTCCATGCATATCCTAGACCCAAACCTAGCCCACGGGTGTAGCTAATACACCCAATGTCCAAAGATGGACTGGGCTCAACAGGTCTGACCATTTATCACTTGGATATTTGAATCGACTCATTATGGAGTCTTGAGTTAACTCGTAGTAGTGTTGGACCAGCTCAAGTCTATTTGAGTCGGAGTCAACTCAGATTACTCACATTATACTCATCCTAGTCTTGAAACTATGGCTCCATTTCTCACTTACTTTTCACTCACTGTGGATGGATATTTTACCTGTTGTGTAGCATTTTTGTTTTAAGACATGTTTGATAGGAGGGAAGAAAAGAAATTAAAAGAAAGTAAAAGTTTAATGATCACTCAAGAATGGTTTCTATAACATTACCTGAATAGGAATTTCGATTTTGCAATGTTGTTTGAATATTAAGTAGATATCCCATATTTAGCTCACATAATTCTTATGCATGAAAAATTTCTATTAAAATAATTATTATTGGATTCCAATCAATTAAGTTCTTATTTAAAAGATCATTTCTCTTATCACATCTTGCTAACTGTTGATGCAAAAATCTGGCTCACCCTCCCTGGACGGCTGGACCATCAAGCTCCTGCACAAGAAAAGACAAAGGAGACCCTGACTAGAGCAGGGGACCCTTCAATGCCATAGTCAGGCTAGGAATCTGGGTCTGGTAGTATGGGGGGTTTCGGGTGAGAGATTTTGTATACCTTTTCAGTGTGGGTAGATCATCTATTTATAGGGCAAGAGTTGATTACGTGAGTGGAGACTTTTTTTGAATTATAGGCGTGTGTTCAACAGACATCTCTCAACCATTTCGTATGATCTCTAGTGAAGAAAATATCAAGTGGTCAAACCCTAAGAAAGATGAAGTAGATGACCGAGGCTGAGGTCTATGGCCGACCTGACTTGCCGAGGCCGAGGTGGTTTTAGCCGACCTGACTTCTGATGCCGACCTATCTTGGCCGAGGTGGTTTTGGCTGACCGGACCTGGGGGGTAGTATGCTGACCTGTCTTGGCCGACCTCTCTTCCTTGGCCATCGAGGAACTCATTGGTCATGACCGGCGTTGGCCGACCTCGTGTTCCGTAGAGATGTCTGAGCTGACCTCTTTTTAGTCAATCTATTTTTACCTGTAACAGTAAGCCCCCTACTTTCGAGCCGCACAGTGGGTCTTGGGAAGTAAGTTGGTTTTGGTGAGGTCGGACATTTTAGCCGAGTAGGAGCGCTGGGGTGAGCTCTTCCTTTTATTAGGTCAATTATGCTTTTGTCAAACAGATGGGTTAGTTGCAATGACCCCTTCATGAGGAACCAAGCAGTTTACTTAGGAGAATTCTTTTCCCTTACACTAAGAGATCCCCATTGTAGATCGTGCGATCCGAGTGGTGTTACCAATTAGTGATCCGACCTCTTCTTTAAGGGTCGGACGACTAGTGAGGATTGTTTTTTCCTTGCACTAAGGGAAGTCTTTAGTAGTTCGTGTAGCTCAAATTGTATTTAAAAAAAAAAAATTCTTCTTGATTTGAGGAAGCTCTTCCATAGTAGAATTCATGGTAGATAACTTTTTCCCTTGCACTAAGGGGGTCCCCATAGTCGATTTTTCAGCTCAGATAGTCGAAATTTTGAAAGAAGTTATTTTTCTATGACCTGGGGAAATTCTTTTATTGTAGAAATCATCGAACAGTAGAAAGTGCGATGGTAGTGTTGCGAGTACCTTTTTTCCCTTTTAGAAATGGAGGTCGCCCTTGTCGAGTGGGTCAGCCAATCTACGCGCTCCTGGTCGGAGGATTTCGTGTGTCCTCAGGAGTAGTAGATATTCAAGAGGTCAGCATTCTATAGGCGAGGTAAGAGCCTCCTATGTCTTCTAGTTAATACATTCTCAGTATTTGATGTCGAGGTCGGAGTTGGCCGACGAGTCTTATTACTGAGCTCGGTTGATTGGCTCAGCTCCGTCGTCAGGTTTCCTTGCTCAGCTCAGCTTCTTTTAGTACCTATCCTAGCTTGGTGTTTAAGGGAGTGTACCAAGGAATCGACTTTCCAGATGTCGGTTGGTACAATGGTTTCGGTCTTGGTCGTCCTCTTTATTTCTTTTGGTGTTAACGTCGTAGGGCTCTTCTCTTTCCCTTCGATTCCTATCATTAGTTGAGTTATTTCCTCTTCGAGCAGCTCTTCGTAAACTAAAGAGCTCATCGGCATTGGAATATTTTTTAGCTCAGTTAAGTAGGTCGGCGATGGTAGTCGGGGGGTTCTTACCAATAGAGAAGAGGAATTTCGTTGCTTGAGGCCGGCTACCATGGCGGTTAGAGCTACCTAGTCGGAATAATCGTTGATTAGGACAGCTTTAGTGTTGAAACGGATGAGGTAGTCTCTTAACAGCTCGTTCTCCCTCTGCTTGATCGTGAGAAGATGAGCTAATGGCTTTCTTTGTCTCTCCCACCAATGAACTGTATGAGTAAGGTTTGCTGAGCTGCGAGAATGAACTGATGGACCTCTACTCTCAGCTGCCTGAACCACCGCCGAGCAACTCCTGATAAGGTCAGGGAGAATGCTCTGCATATTACGGGGCCCAAGGCGCCATGAAGCTCCATCAAGCTTTGAAGGACTCGAGGTTCTCGGTCGGGTCGACGATTCCAAAGTAGGGGGTCATTTGTGGCATCCAGAACTTAGGTGGAAGCGAAGATGCCATAATGTCATCGATGAATGGTGGTTCAGTTTCTCCTAAAATGGCCTCTACTGAGGTCAACACTCAAGCATGGTGGGCTTGTCTGATTTCGTTGATTTGTCCTTGAAGTTTCCTAAGCTTTGCCTCCTAAGGACCCTTGTTCTCGACCACTGCTTCGAGGGCTTTTTCACAACTCTTCCTCTCTGGTACGGGGCAATGGTTGGAGTCTGCGAGTATGGCTGCTCCTGAAGTGTGGGAAAGAGCCTAAGTTGGCAGCTTAGGAGGTTGCTTGTTTCTCTACAAGTTGACCGGTGTTTGGGGTGGTGCATTGGTAGCACCCTCTTTTATATTGCGACCGAGGGGTGAATTTTGTCTCTCCAAGAGTTACATGAGTTGATCTGTGCTTTTATTTAGGGCTTCAACTCGATTTTCCAATGAGACTAATCGACCACCCCGAGTGCGGGATGGAAGAGTGGGCACTGCGGGAGTAGAGTCGGTCCGCTGCTGGTAGGGCTAGGCACCCTGCTCGGCTGATGATTCAGGAAGAGCTAGGATGGCTGCAGCAATGGTAGCTAGAGTTTTCTTCTTTCCTTTTGCCATTGTAGTTTTCTGGTAAAGCACGACTTTGATGTCGTTCCCACAGATGGTGTCAAAATATTGATAAAAAAAAAAATCTGGCTCAACCTCCCTGTACGGCTGGACCTTCAAGCTCCTGCACAGGAAGAAGACAAAGGAGATCCTGGGTAGAGCAGGGGACCCTCTGATGCCAAAGTCAGGTTAGGAATCTGGATCTGGTAGTATGAGGGGTTTCAGGTGAGAGATTCTGCATACCTTTTAAGTGTAGGTAGATCCTCTATTTATAGGGCAAGAGTTGATTACGTGGGTGGAGACGTTTCCTGAATTATAGGCGTGCATTCAGCGGACATCTCTCAACCGTTTCGCATGATCTCTGGTGAAGATAAGATCAAGTGGTCGAACCATGAGAAGGTTGAAGCAGATGGCGAGGTTGAGGTCTATGGCTGACCTGACTTGCCGATGCCGACCTACCTTGGCCGAGGTGGTTTTGGCTGACCTGACCTGAGGGTAGTATGCTGACTTGTCTTGGCCGAGGTGGTTTTGGCCTGTCTGACATGGGGGTAGTATGCCGACCTATCTTGGCTGAGGTGGTTTTGGCCAACCTGACATGGGGGTAGTATGCTGACTGACCTGTCTTAGCTGACCTCTCTTCCTTGGCCATTGAGGAGCTCATTAGTCATGATCGGCGCTAGCCGACCTCGTGTCCTGCAGAGATGTCCGAGCTGACATCTTTTCTTAGTCAATCCGTTTTTACCCATAACATTGACTATTTGTCTTAATTAGCCGTTCTCATAGATAGATTATATATTTTATCTCTCGTTTTGTTTATTTGTCTTTAATTGATACTTCATAAATCATAATGAGTTTTATTCATACATTAATAAAATTAGTATTGTTTTAATCTTTTAAAATATATTTATTTGTCCATCTTTATTATTGGTGAAAAAACAAATCCTTACACATGAGACAAAAAGATTCAGGCAGAGGCTTCAAAGATGGGTTGGGTTGGTAGGATGAGTGAGGCATACAGTTGTAGTAGGCTTAACTCAAGGTTGCAGTGAGCGGGGCTCTCACCAGTGCTTGAAGGTGGCTTTGGCAATGAATGAATCCGAGTGGAGATGGTGATAGATGATGACACAAATCTGGCAGGTGTTAAGGTCTAGATCTGACAAATGCGGATACTAGGACAAAAGAAACAGAGATTGATGATTAGACGCTCTGGTGTCATGAAAAAACTAAAGACAAAGGTATAAATTGAAATATTAAATAATTTCTTGCACATATCATTGACAATTATATTTTGTATTATTGCATGTATACAGAAGGAATAGCTGTAATCAGGAGAGGATAGAATCAATCTAAATTAATTAAAACTGATCAATCAAATCTAAACAGAAAAGGGAAATTATAAATGAAGAAAAAATTGTTTCATTTTTCTTTCTTAACTTTTATCTTCTCTCCACTCAAACTGTAGTCCATTGACTATTAAAATGAATTCTTAGTCTGCTAGTTAAGTCATGCCTATGGATGATCTAAACCGTTCAAGGGGCCGATCCCACTATGAACAGTCTATGAGAAATGAACAAATTTGCCTAAAATATTATCCTGAAATGGCAGACATTCTAGGAATGTATTTACAAGAGAGGATCTCCCTTGGCCCATCCATGATAGGCCTACCTGAAGTGGGTCTTTAGATCTATTGGTCCACTTGACGGACAAAGATCTCACTTGAGTAATCCTTTTTTACTATAACCGATCTCTTTCGGCGTGAGTGGGTGGGAGTCCTTTTCAGTCTTTTTGAAGTTCAAATTGAAAAGGAAACAGGCTATCAATAATCATTGCAATATGAAAAAGGTTAAAAACTTTAATACTCTTGGTGGGTTGATGAATGATACGCAGGCACTCAGAAAAGATTTCTGCGTATCAACTGACATGCATTGACGGAGTATCAAATAACTCCTATCAGGGCCTTGCTTGGATTCATTGAAAAAGAGAGGAAACAATGACTTCTCTGAAAACAACATCCATTTTGTATGTGCCTTACATCCACACCGTCCATCCGTTTTGAAAGCTCATTTTAGGATGTGACCCTAAAAATGAAGTAGACCCAAATATCAGGTGGACCACACCACGGGAAACATTGATGATTGATCATTAAAAAATTCTTGTTAGTGCAAAAGTTTTGGATCAAGCTGATATCTGCGTGGTCCCTTCAAACAGGTCTTTATGACCTTATCAACAGGTTGGATGGCAGATAAACATTCCGACGGCCCCAAGAAGTTTTTAATGGTGGGTATTCAATCACCATTGTTTCCTATGGTGTGGTCCATCTGAGGTTTGGATCTGCTTCATTTTTTTAACTACACACCTAAAATGATCTTTCAAAACAGAGGAACAATGTGGATGTAAAGCACGTACATCAAGGTGGGCCCACAGTCAGGGATCAACCCACCTTTGGATCCAACAAAGCCGCGCCCCTTCTTGGCATGCATAGCGCCCCTTTACATTGGTCGACATGGACAAATGGGGCCCATCATTCATTGATTATTGTTATTATCTAGTCACTCTCAAAATATCTATTCATTCAAGCAACAACAATTTTCCAATAGATATATATCTTTCCCCATTGAATTTCAACCGTTGGCTACTTGTTCTTAAAGGGAGCGGATTAGGTGAGACAGGAAACAGTCGTGTTTGAATCCCCACCATTAAAAGCTTCATGCGTTCCACCGGAATGTTTATTTGAGATCCAACCTGTTGATAAGCTCACAAAAACCTAGATAAAGAGACCACATAAATATGATCTTGATCCAAAGATTTTGTCGCCCACGAGAAGTTTTTAATGGGCAATCACCACTCTTTCCCGTACTATGGCCCATATGGGATTTGGAACTACTTCATTTTTTAGATCATGCCCTGAAATAAGTTTTCAATGAGGATGGACGGTGTGGATGTAGTCACATACATCAAAATCGGCCCCACAGTCAGGGGTCCCACCCTTCATGGTGGATCCGAGGTCTTACCTAATCCGCTCCCGTTTTTAAACGGTCCACTAGCTAATTTGAAGGCTTGTCCATCATGCATTCCACCTTTAATTCCTCCACATCTCAAACATCATTTTGGTTGGATGATATGGATGGTCCAATATTGATGATCATGATTCAAAATATCGAAATGGTTGGCACGTTCCCAGTACACACACGTTCCCAACACCTTTAATTCCTCCACGGCTCAATCATCTCGTAGGTCTGACCACTTTGGTCGAAGGATAGATGATCTTAGCCATTCGATCAATGGGTGGGAAAATGAAAGGTTCATATTGATTATACTAAAAAAAAAGACCCATGCATTGATCCTGACCGTCCATCACACCAGCAACCTTTGTTTGTCTATGCTTCTAAAACATCATTTTGAAAGGATGATCCAAGCCATCGGATCATTGGCCATGAAACTGATCACTCTATTTTCCATTTGGATCATATAAGAAAAGATCCTTCATTGATCTGGACCATCCATCTTGTGTATCCACCTTTGATATGTTCCAAAAGGAACCAAAGAGGCCTGAGAATTCAATGTAGGACATAAAATCGACGTTTGAAATGAAGATCATTCAAACCCTGTAATCTGATTCTGGTAGCTGGGAGCAGGAATTGGATAGTTTGGATTGTTGTAGACCCAGGTGGACAGTGACCGTGGGCACGCATATGAATTACTGTACTCTGCCAGAGCAGCAAATAACTCCTCCAACGACAATGGGTAAATTCGTCACTTTAAAATATTTACGGGGTAGTTTTGTAATTCGCCCAGTGCCCCTAGGCTGTATTATTATTACCCAACAGGAATCTGTGGCTAGGATCGGAACAATATCTAGCCGTTGCTCATACCCACCCTACTGACCTGGCAACCCCTCTTTCAAAAGAGAAAATCTTTGATAACTCTGACAGAGTGTAATGGATGATACTCAGGCACTTAGAATATACTTAGAAATTGCACATGTGGAATACAAGAAATCCAATTAAACCGTCCACATTATGGTTCCCAGTATAGATTTATCAGGAACCAAAATAGAAACTTATTCGATTATTTGATGATCAGATTGGTGGACATTTATTGGACGGTAAAAATGAAAAAATTCCAACGGTCCTATTTGTACAAACAAATGTCCACAAATCAAAGGTTACAATTGATCAAATATTCTAATCTTTGTATCCTAACTTTGTTATAGTGGGTTGCACAATTTAGTCTGCTTTATTTCAGTTAATGTATATAACACATATAAAATTTCTGAGTGCCTGCGTATCGAGCGTCATATGCTGCCCGAGTATCCTATAACTCCTCCTTTCAAACATCTTCGGAAGATGTTTCAAATAAATCGACCGTTGTACTCTCTCTCTAAAACACTCCAGAGTCTCTCTTCAAATAAACTCTCTCTGTCTCGCCCACTGTTGTCTTTTCTCGTTTCATGCCCTGAATTTCTTCTCTTCTCCGAAAGATCAATGGCCATGGCTACCAAATTCTCATTTACAGAAGAAGAGATGGCAATTGACGAAGGCCTCGGATACCCGACAGCTTATGCGAAGCTCTGCCGGAATCCCCATCTCTTCAATTCCTTCAACCAAGGCCCTCCTTTCACTTACATTCCTTATGTCTTGCCGAATCAAGAAGTAAGATTATCTGCCTCTTTCTTACTTGATCTCTTTCTGGGTCTCTCTTTTTTTTTTTTTTTTTTTTTTTTTTTTTTTTTTGTTTTTTTTTTGTTTTTTTTTTGTTTTTGGTTTTCGTTTGCTTCTTTGGAGAAATGGTGGTTCTGGAGGTCTCATTTCGATGATTTGGATCATGGGTTTTGTTGATGTGGTGCTTCGTTTAATGTCAATTGCTGAGTTTGCACTTGGGCGGGCTTCAAAACCTCCAGTGGAGTGGATGCATTCTGCCTAAATCAACTTCATCTTGTGATTTGGGGCAGAAATGCGAGTTTTCTGGTTCCAATTTTGAAATATTACGCTACACAAAGATCCTTTATTATTTTATTTTTATGTTTCTGAAATTCTAGTTAAACAATAACCTGGATTTGGCTCCTACATCTGGATTGGATGCCAGATCTCAAATAGTTGCCATCTTTCGTCTCTCTATCAGAATTGGGTGATCTTGATGGTGGGGTGAATCCGTTGGATGGGTTGGATGTCATACACAAGTGATTACCGGGGACACGGATTGCGTGGTAATCCTGCCACCACTGACCTCCGTGGTGGAAGGACTCTGTGTGGACCACCGTGATGTATGTTTTTCTAATCCATGCGGTCCATCTGTTCTTCCAGCTCATTTTAGACCATGAGAGCCAAATTGAAACATCTCCAAAGCTCAAGTGGAGCACACCATAGGAAACAGTGGAGATAATGATGTCCACCGTTGAAACCTTACTAGGGCCCACAGTGATTTTTTATTTGTCATCCAACCTTGCTCATAAGGTCACAGAGACCTGGATGAAGGGAAAAATACAAATATCAGCTTGATCCAAAACTTCTATGACACCCAAGAAGTTTTCAACAGTGAGTGTGCAATCCCCATTGTTTTATGTGGTGTGGTCCACTTGAGCTTGGATATGCTTCAATTTTGGGCTCATGGCCTAAAATGAGATGAAAAAAATGGATGAACGACATGGATCAAACATATACATCACAGTGGGCCCCACAAAGTCCTGCCACCATGTAGCTCAGTGGGGGCATGGATAAAACACATACATCACAGTGGGCACCTCAGAGTCCTGCCACCATGGAGGTCGGTAGTGGCATAGTCATGACGCAATCCGCATCTGACTACTGGTATCACATGTGACACAGAGAGAGAGAGAGAGAGAGAGAGAGAGAGAGGAGAGAGAGAGAGAGATGGAGGAGAGAGAGAGAGAGAGAGAGAGAGAGATAGAGAGAGGAGAGAGAGAGAGAGAGAGAGAGAGAGAGAGAGAGAGAGGAGAGAGAGAGAGAGAGAGAGAGAGAGAGAGAGATGTTTAAATCAGATAATCTTGATTAAACTGTAATTTGAACAGTTTTATGAATCAACAGGAAGAATCATGTTATGGTCATGGATTTTGATAAAAAATGCAAAGGCTTTCACCTTTTTTACTTTACTAATTCTCTTATCGAATATGTTGCAAATGTGTACAATATCTGAAATGATCATTAGGTGGCCCTATCATGTGTGAACCATATCCCAAAATGCACCCCAATCGGACAATCCCCACTATTGGGTTGGAAACATTTTAGGAACAAAAATGGAAGGTTAAAGGAACTTCAGCTCGGCTTTCGCCGAAGGGTGAAAACCTTCTTGTAGATTGGTGGGCTCTCCCATCTAATGTACAGCTTACTTTGTTATGTTTTTCTCAAATTATTTCTAATAGTCCTATTCGCCCCAACGATGTCAAGGTGGGTTCGGAGGGTCCCCCTTTATAAATCAGCTGGGGGTATTGTTCATGTAAAAAGCGCTTCCTTTTCTTGTTTGGGTAGAACTTGTGAAAACAGTGAAGAGGATAAGAAATCACTGGATTATTTCCTCCAGATCTCACATTTCATATATATATATATATATATATATATATATATAAAACTTTCTCACAGAATATTTGAGATACAGTCCAACTCATACGTCGTTATAACAGACCCAAAATATCTCAACAATATAACAAACGAGAAAAGGGAAAATAAAGTGTAAACACAAACACCCCAGCTTGTCACGTAGAAACATGATGAACTAGCACCTTTTCCCTAATGAAGTGGTAGTCCACTTCAATATGCTTCGTCTGAGCATGAAATAATAGGTTCAAAGCCAAGGAAATCATAGAGATGTTGTCACACCATATGATTGGTATTTGGTGTAGATTCACATGGAAGTGTTCAAGAATCATCCGAACCCAAGCTATCTCAGCGGAAATTAGAGCTAAAGATCGATATTCCACCTCGGTTGAAGAACGAGCAACTATGGGTTGCTTCTTTACACTCCAAATAATGGGGTTCAAACCAAGAAATAAGCAATAGCCGCTTGTAGAACGACGATCGGAAGCATCACCAGCCCAATCGGCATCTGAGAAATCATATAAGTGAAGAGGGCCAGAAGTAAAGGTGATACCATAATCAATAGTGCCCTGAATATATCTTAGGATTCGTTTTAGCGTCTTGTAATGAGACTCCATGGGTGTGTGCATATATGTTAACACACCAATTTACAGCATACGCAAGATTCAAATGCGTAATAGTAAGATATTATAATGAACCCACGAGGCTTCTGTAAAGTGTAACATCAGCAAAAGGAGTGTCCAAACTTGGTACAAAATTGGGCTTCGATTGGGTAAATGAAGCATAAGGCTTGACAACATCATGGAGGACCATGGGTGTGTGCATATATGTTAACACACCAAATTTACAGCATACGCAAGATTCAAATGTGTAATAGTAAGATATTATAATGAACCCACGAGGCTTCTCTGTAAAGTGTAACATTAGCAAAAGGAGTGTCCAAACTTAGTACAAAATTGGGCTTCGATTGGGTAAATGAAGCATAAGGCTTGACGACATCATGGAGGATCATGGGATGAGATGGTCAATTAGTGACAGGTGGCATTGGCTTGATTGGTTGGGATGCCGTGGTAGGAGGACTAAGAGGCACTGTAATGAGACTCCATGGGTGTGTGCAAAGGTGATACCATAATCAATAGTGCCCTGAATATATCTTAGGATTCGTTTTAGCGCCTTGTAATGAGATTCCATGGGTGTGTGCATATATGTTGACACACCAAACTTACAACATACGCAAGATTCAAATGCGTAATAGTAAGATATTATAATGAACCCACGAGGCTTCTGTAAAGTGTAACATCAGTAAAAGGAGTGTCCAAACTTGGTACAAAATTGGGCTTCGATTGGGTAAATGAAGCATAAGGCTTGACGACATCATGGAGGATCATGGGATGAGATGGTCGGTTAGTGACAGGTGGCATTGGCTTGATTGGTTGGGATGCCGTGGTAGGAGGACTAAGAGGCACTGTAATGAGACTCCATGGGTGTGTGCATATATGTTGACACACCAAATTTACAGCACACGCAAGATTCGAATGTGTAATAGTAAGATATTATAACGAACCCACGAGGCTTCTGTAAAGTGTAACATCAGCAAAAGGAGTGTCCAAACTTGGTACAGAATTGGGCTTCGATTGGGAAAATGAAGCGTAAGGCTTGATGACATCATGGAGGATCATGGGATGAGATGGTCGGTTAGTGACAGGTGGCATTGGCTTGATTGGTTGGGATGCTGTGGTAGGAGGACTAAGAGGCATTGTAATGAGACTCCATGGGTGTGTGCATATATGTCGACACGCCAAATTGATAGCATATGCAATATTTGAATGCGTAATAGTAAGATATTGATGTAGAGCGGGTCGCGGACAGTTTCATGGCCAAGATGGATCAGAAAAGGCCCGGTCGACGACAGAAGTGATCCGGACCGTCGGACCTTAGATCGGGCGTATCTCGCAATCCGGAATGAGTTATCTGACGTAAAATATATGATTTTGGGGTAGAACGAGCTACTTTAGCCAACCAACCCTGCTATGCCGGGTTGCGACGCTCGGAATTGCGAAAAACCCTTGATCGACGGTCGTTTCCCTGTTTTAATTTCAATTTTACTATAAATAGTAAGTTTTAGTTTGATTATAACTCTTCATCCGTTGGGCTTTAGGAGTTGCGCCCAATGTGAAAAGAGCTTAGAATAATTAGGAGAACGGTTTGGTGAAGCCAAATAGGACACTTACTATTTTTGGCCGAAAACCTTGCGCACTAGTAGACATCACGACCGTCTATAAATAGTAAGTTTACTATTTATAACTTACTATTTATAGTAAGTCGCGAATTCTAGGAGTTGTAGTTGTAGTTTGATTCTGATTTCTTTCCCATTGCTTGGTATCCCTATTTAAAGGGTTGTGAACTCGTTTTTAAGGATCAATTAATCAGTTTCGAATTTATTAGAAATTATTTCTATTTTCTGCTTTCTTTCCTCGTGGATTCGAGAAGTCTCTGTGAGGAGTCCAAAGAAGCTCCGTGGATTCGGAGTATTTATCCTCATCACGTTCATCCCTGCGTCAGATATTATAACAAACCCACGAGGCTTCTGTAAATTGTAACATCAACAAAAGGAGTGTCCAAACTTGGTACAAAATTGGGCTTCGATTGGGTAAATGAAGCGTAAGGCGTCGACGTCATGGAGGATCATAGGATGAGATGGTCGGTTAGGAGGACTAAGAGGGATTGGTTGGTCATGGTTCAGACCAGCTGGCGCAGGGAATGGTGACGAGACAAGGGAGGGACTGGGTGTAGAGTGACATGGCGAGCATGGAGACGCAGAGGATGGTGTGGAAGTAGAGGGAATATCGTCAAGCTCATTAAGGAAAGTGGTTGTAGCAGGTGATGGGGACTGAGGTGAAATAAAGAGTTGTTGGCGTGTTTGTATGGGGCGGCTCATAGAGGACTGTTGGGTAGAGTTGGTTTTAGATGTATGGGATGGGATTAAGGGTGATGAGGGGTTATTTGATATGATGGATTAGGAGCCACAGGTTTAATGGTAGGCGTAGTGAGCTTGACTCCATAGAACAGAAAATCTTTGCCCGATTTGCGAGCAAGACAACTGATAACCCTTCAAATGAGAACAACACCCAATGAAAACATAGGATTGAGAATGGGGTTCAAGTTTTTGTGTGTTATGAGGGAGAAGCCACGGAAAACACTCGCAACCGAACACACGAAGAATATTATAATCGGGGTTGCATTTGAACAACATTTCAGATGGTGAGCGATTTTGTAATAACGGTGTCGGTAACCAATTAATCAAAAAGACTGTCGCGCAAAAAGCATCGGCCCAGTACAAATGGGGCATAGAAGCGGTACTAAGTTGTAATAAAAGTGTGGGTAACCAATTAATCAAAAGAATGTCGTGCAGACAGCATCGGCCCAATACGAATGGGGCATAAAAGCAGCATTAAGCAAAGTGATGCTAGTTTCGACAACACGTCGATGCTTGCGTTCCACCACTTCATTTTGTTTCAAAGTGTGCGGCCAAGAAATCTGATGAATAATCCCATGAGTTGTAAGAAAAGATTCAAATTCAGTGCTCGAAAATTCACAACCGCCATCCATTTTTAGAAATTTGATTTTATTTAAAAGAAGGTTTCAGTTGGAGACTTGAAATGTTGGAATTTAATAAAGACGTCAGACTTTTTCCACCAGGGGATATAACCATGAAAATTTACATAACTCATCCACAAACAACACATAATATTTAAAGCCACAAAAGGTTGCAATGGGGGATGGACCCCATACATCATAGTGCACTATTTCTAAAGGAGAAGTGACAAAAATTTTCAAAGAAGGAAAAGGTAGCTTATGGCATTTAGCTACAGCACAACAATCACACATAAAGTTTGAAACACCAAAGCAAGGTAACTAAAAGACTACAAATGGATTGAAAAAATAAACAAAAGGGGTGACCAAGACGATTATGCCACACCGAAAGACTCGACCCTTGGCTAAGAAAGGCTATAAAAGACAGTGGAGATTATGAGACACCATTGAAGGGGTAGAGCCATACTCACTATGCCCACGAAAAAGCATCGTCCTCTTGGATTTGTCCTGGACGAGAAACCCACCAACATCGAAGAAAAGCCCACAATTGTTATCTTTAGCGAATTTTTGAACTGAAATTAAGTTGGTAGAAACAAATGGATTGAAAAAATAAACAAAAGGGGTGACCAAGACGATTATGCCACACCAAAAGACTCGACCCATGGCTAAGAAAGGCTATAAAAGATAGTGGAGATTATGAGAAGATTATGAGACACCACTAAAGGGGGTATAGCCATACTCACTATGCCCATGAAAAAATATTGTCCTCTTGGATTTGTCCTGAACGAGAAACCCACCAGCATCGAAGGGAAGGCCACAATTGTTATCTTTAGTGAATTTTTGAACTGAAATTAAGTTGGTAGAAACAAATGGATTGAAAAAATAAACAAAAGGGGTGACCAATACGATTATGCCATACCGAAAGACTCGACCCTTGGCTAAGAAAGGCTATAAAAGACAGTGGAGATTATGAGACACCATTGAAGGGGTAGAGCCATACTCACTATGCCCACGAAAAAGTATCGTCCTCTTGGATTTGTCCTGGACGAGAAACCCACCAGCATCAAAGGGGAAAGCCCACAATTGTTATCTTTAGTGAATTTTTGAACAGAAATTAAGCTGGTAGAAACTGAAGGAACATCTAAAAATTTTGAAGGTTGAAGGAACTAGGAATTTGCAAAATTCCATTACCAATATTGTGGATAGAAAGGGACTGTCTGTTACCAACGACCTCCTTGTCCGAGCTAGGGATGGTGAAAGGAGAGGTTGGACATGTCGTTGGTAATATGGTTGCTAGCGCAGGAATTTGGCATACCACGTTGCATCACTGTGAGCTGGGTTAGATGCGAGTAGAGCCAAGGTAGAAGAGATCCGTTCGATGATAACAGTCGGCCGCGACTTGCGGAAAATTTGGCAGAAGATATGAGGCTGACCAGCCCTTGTTGGTGTTGTTGCGATGACCATAATTACCACTGCATGAAGAACTTGACCCACCTTGATTGGAAGGATCGTCGCGTGAAACAGAAAGAGCATATGAGATTTGAGGATTCAACAGACATGGTTGATTCTTCAATCATTAAAAGACTTTGCAGCTCTTCAAGGAGTGGTTGGACATGTCGGTGGTAATATGGTTGCTAAACAGGAATTTGGCATGCCACGTTGCATCACTTTGAGCCAGGCTAGATGCGAGTAGAGCCAAGGTAGAAGAGATCCGTTCGATGATAACATTCGGCTGCGACTTGCCGCAAATTTGTTAGAAGATACAAGGCAGACCACAATCCTTATTGGTGTTGTTGCGACGACCATAATTACCACTGCATGAAGAACTTGACCCACCTCGATCGGAAGGATCGTCACGTGAAACAGAGAGAGCATATGAGATTTGAGGATTCAATAGACACGGTTGATTCTTCAATCATTAAAAGACTCTGCAACTCTTCAAGTGAGATCAAGGTATTCCGTATTGGTTACGGTGGTCGTAATGGTCACCACAGTTACCGATATGGGTATTGGTCGTAACAGTCGATACAGGGGTGTAATGACCATTACGACCCTCTGTAACGGTTAAAAAATTTGCTTAAAAATTTCTAGATAATTACTATTTTTTTTTTTAGAAAATCTAAAATAATGTAAATATTCCAAATCTGTATTAATTGTTTGTTTTGAACATGTTTATGGTAGTATAACAGTCTACTCTTTTGGTGAGAGTGTTGTATTGGATTGTCTAGTGAATTTATGAACATGATTATGTGTCTATAATATTTACACATCACAATCAACATTAGAGTTAGAAATTGAAAAAAAAATGCAGATATACCACTTTTTTTTTTTCATTCAATTTTTTGAAAAATATTACCCTCGAAGCTTCTATTTGCCCAAATCGCTTCAATCTACTATTTTAATCTTAACGACTAGAGTACGAGTGGTCGAAATCTGCTATAGAATGATGTAAGAAAGTTATTGGAATGAGAAAAATGAAAATAAAAATAAAAATGAGGAAAAGGGATTTTACATAGAAAAAAGAGGGATTTACATAGAAAAAAGAAGTGGTCATTCTTTTACGGTTACGGAGGTAGTAGTCGTTATGCCCTGTAATAGTTGTTATGAACCTTGTAATGGCCGATACGGTCCAAAAAACCCAACTGCCCTGTTTCACCCCCTTATTGCATAACAGTCATAGCCGCTAGTCCGCTACCTATATGTATCGGCCTTTATGGCCGTATCGTAATGGATACGAAACACCTAGAATGAGATGGTTGAAGACGAGTTCATATAGCAATTTATAATGAAGGAGGAGGGTAACCCATTTTGGGTATATAGAACCATATTCTCTTCATCAAGAAGAATTGAGACAACAACTAAGGTGTCAGATATGTTCTTCAAAATTTTGAGATACTCCTTCATACTCAGATCTCCTTTCTTCATGTTCTGAACTAGATATTTGAGTTGCAAAATGTTGGCTTGAGACATGGAGGTGAATCGGTGCTTGAGGGTTGTCCACGCATCATGGGCATGTTCGATATTTAGAAGATAAAGGAGAATGGGATCCAAAATAGTTGATATGATGCAACTAAGTAGTTGTTGATCTGCGAGCAGCCAATCTGAGTATTTCGGATTGGATTGAAGAGCACTTTGTCATCATCGATAAACTCCACTGGAGTGGACATCGTGCCGTCAATGAAGCTGAGAAGATTGTGAGCACGAAGAACTGTAGTAAACTGCGCTCACCAAAGAAGGTAGTTGCTGGATTCGATCTTCACCGTGAGGAGAGAACTCAAATTGCTGATGAAGGCTTGAAGAGATGGAAGGGAACCCATTGTAGAAGATGAGAGAAACTTACAGGTTTTAGATCGAAGGGAACCCATTATAGAAGATGAGAGAACCTTACAGGTTTTAGATCGAAGGAGCTTGGCGGCCATGGCAATGGCAGTGAGCAAGAAGATGTTAATCAAACCTTAGCCATGTGAAAACAATGAAGAAATCACTAGATTATTTCCTCCCGATCTCGCATTTCATATATATAACTTTCTCACAGAATATTCGAGATATAGTCCAAGCTCATACATTGTTATAACAGACCCAAAATATCTCAATACTATATATAACAAATTAGTAAAGGGAAAATTAAGTGTAAAACACTAACGAAACTTTTGTATTTTTTGGGTGTTTGGTTTTGCTTGTGAGTCTTTCTATCTATTCCTAGTTATGAGTTGGGAACACATATAAAGTGGTAGCAGCTTGTACCAAAAATCTTCATGATAGTGAAATTTCCTTGCCAGTCTTCGCACATTCATGACAGACCACGTAATTTCTTGTGAGCATACTTCCACATTTTCATCGACCCGACAATTGTTAGTTACACATATAAAGTGGTAGCAGCTTGTACCAACAATCTTCATGATAGTGAAATTTCCTTACCTGTCTCTGTGCATTCATGACAAACCATGTAATTTCTTGTGAGCATACTTCCACATTTTCATTGACCAACAATTATTAGTTACACATATAAAGTGGTAGCAGCTTGTATAAAAAATCTTCATGATAGTGAGATCCCCTTACCTGTCTTCACGCATTCATGACCTGTCTTCGCGCATTCATGACAAACCATGTAATTTCTTGTGAGCATACTTCCACATTTTCATCGACCTGAAAATTGTTAGTTACACATATACCTGATGACCATGGCTGCTACTGCCTATCTAGACCCATAGATTTTATTAGCTTGGGACTTTTTCGAAGTGAATTGCATCGATAATCTGCTTTAATTTTCTCTTCATTTGTTTTCCTTCTCTTTTTGTTGGAAAAAAAAAAAAAAACAGAACGTTTAATAGTCACAGAGCCGTTTGAACATATAGTTGCTTGACTTCTTCTTTTATAGGTGAATTGTCAATATTTGCCTGCTTTTTTTCTTTTTGTTTTATTTTCTCTATTTCAGGTGTGTTTGGATGCACCATCCACCATCCAATTGAATCATGATTATTAGTCTAACAAAATCATAAAGGATATTGTGATTCCTTTGCATTCATATTGAGGGTGGGGTGAGTGCTCCTCAAATGAAATGCAACCACAATATGAGAGTGGCTGCCTTATTATGAATGCTATGAAGAATCATTATTTTTGGGCAAGATTAAATTGACTTCACAATTCGATTCACTTGTACGTCCAAACATCATTAAGCTGAAGATGGGTTTTTGTGAGATTGGCCATATCTTGTTGAATTGCTAATGATACACACACACACACACACACATACACACCCACCGGCTCCTCACTCTCTTGCTTCTCTTTCCCTAGTCCTCTTAAATAGGTTATGAGGTGAGATGATCTGAAACAGATGTTTCTCTCTGACTCTCTATTTTTTTTTTTTTTTTTGCAGGCTTTGAGGGCAAGGGATTTGAAGCAGTTATTCCCCGTTGTTGACCCGGAGAAAAAACTTTCAGCCAATCCAAGGAATTATGCCAATCTCTTATGGAAGCAGCTTAACCATCTTGGGTGAGCACTTGGATGATATACAGTTCTTTAGGATTCCAGAGGGTCTGGATATCGATATAAAACTTGATTGGTTTTTTTAAATTTGTTTTTGAGTTATTAGGAATGCCGGCTTCGATCCTGCAAGGTTCCGAGTGGACATATATGGCAACGTTCTTTACTCCCATGCCGATTTGGGTTCTCCCCTTGCTTGGGAGATCGATCACTGGTTTCCCATTTCTAGTAAGGATCCCCTTTTTTATTCTCCACTTACAAGATCTTACCTATAGGAGTAAATTATACTGCAATTGAACTAAACTGCAATTCATGGTAACAGCCAATTCAATGCATAAGAAATGATCAAAGTAGGTGTGGTACCATTTTAATTCATAGTGATGGCCAAGCCCTAATTTTTCAGTTCACAACATTTCTAGTTGGACTTGGAACAATTGTAATTCCAATCAATGGAAATTGAACTTATTTCAATTTAGCATCCAAATGAACCTTCGTTTAGTGACTTTGGGTCTACTTTTGGACTGCAGGAGGAGGAAGGACAGTTCCTAGCAATCTGAGGATATTACAGTGGCAAGTGTGTAAAAAGAAGCAGAACAAGCTGGAATTTCTCATTCCATGGTGGGACCTGCAACTGGGTATCTCCGTAAATCAGTTCCTTTCCATATTTGCATCTAAAAATTCTGATTTCAGGTGAGTTGATTCGATTTTTCTCTTTTAAATCTTAAAATACAAGGCCATAACTGCTGATATGAGTTGCAAAATATTCTACAGGAATAGAGCATTTTCATGGCTGTTCTCTGAAGGTGAAAATGAAGAATTGAATGAATTGCAGGCTGTGGAGTCTCATATTTTTCCTCAGCATTTCGTTGAGGCAGAACGAGAAGTAGGCCTCGCTCCAGCCGCCATTGTTTTATCTCGCAGAGATCTCGATTCATCACCTCTGAAGTCTGTTGATCTCAATCGGCCTTTAAGGCTGAGCTCCCCTGCAATTGGTTAGTAGAAGATGGATGGCTCTCCATGGAGGCAGTTGAGGTTCTTTGTGGTATAAATGTCTGAGATTCGGACCATTCATCATGTGGGTCCCACTGTGAACACTTCCTCAGGTGGGCAGCATCCGATGATCAGCAACCTTATGAATGGTATATTTTTGTATGATGTTAAAAGAAAGAAAGAAAAAAAAGAAAAACTTTCCATTTGTCTCGGATGTTTTTAGCCCACCTATGAGTAGACAGCCTGATTTTGGGCCAGGAAATGTTTCATGGTGGGCCCCCCACCTGATGAGTGGCTGGATTCCTTAATTGTCATTGAGTGAATCAATCTCTCATTTTTAAGTCAACTAAAATTTTATTAATTATCATTTCATCCTCTTTGCAATTCCCATCAGCTATGAGGAAATTCTCGGTTGAAGAAGATGAAGCCCACTGCAAAGCAATTCAGCAATTCAGATCAACCATTTCAAAAGAAAATGAAAATTCTGACATGGGCTGCAATGAATATGCGGCCATTGTCATGGCAAGAGATTCAGTGAAGCAAAGAGAAGAAACTGAAAAGAAGCAAGCGGAGATACACAAACTGGAGAATGAATTGAATGAGCTAAAGCATAGAAATGAATCAGAAAGGCTCTCCATCCAAGACTTGGAAACTGTGCTTATAAAGCGCAGGAGAAGAGTTGAGAAATGCAGGCGTTTATCGGAGTCTCAGTCTTCTTATAGGGCTTTACTAGAGAAGATGATTCGAGACGCCATGCACCAGTAAGAACGATCGAAACCCAATTTTGGAATTCATGGTACCGTTCCTTAGGCCGTCTTTGCATGAACTATTGGCTCAAATTGCAATACAGCCTTCTGTTTAGGCTCCAAATTTCAATTAGTTACTTTCTACATGTTATGCACTAATTATTGCAATTCAATTTAATAGCAAATCCAAATGCAATGAATTTTTTTATTTTTTATTTTTGTCATTACATTCTCAGCTATTATTCTTTTCACTTGCAGGAATGTTGTTTACAAGGAGCAGATTAGATTGAACCAGGCGGCCACCAGCGCTCTCACGGCAAGATTAGAAGCCCAGAAAGCAATCTGTGACACCTCGGAGAAAGATCTCCACAGGAAGTTCAAACAAAGAGATGATCTCGAGAGTCAGACGAGGCCATACTCGGAGCATGCACGGAAAAGATCCCGAACTGACGATGCTCTGTTCGTAGAACGATATGAGAAAACCACTCAGCTATTGTTGCGAGGAACCGAGACAGGGAAAAAGAAGGCTTTGCAGAAGGAACTGAGATTTTTCTTAGAGGAAGAACAGAAGGCATCTGAAGCTGGCATCTCTCTTGATGAAGAGAGAGAACAACAAGAAGAAGAAGACGGGGAAAGAAAGGAAGCTTCGGCCATCAGCACCGCTAATGGAGAGAGGCCCAGAGAAGATTTGTCCTTGGTTGTTCCAGAGGATGAGACGGAACTCGATGATGAACTCCAGAAGTTAGCAATCAAAGACCAGAATGACATGAAGACTAATGAAGAGGAGATGATAAGTTTGGTTACTGAAAGCCTGATACAAGAAGAAAATGATGAATACAGAAAGAAGATTGGGAAGGGAAATGTCGACAAATGGCTTCAGATGCTATTGGAGGACAGCCAAGAAGGCAGCCCATACTCAGGCTCACCTGAGATCACAAACAGGCCACCAGGGGACAAGCCTGCCGAAATAGTCCGGAAGGTGAAGCTTATTAAACACCCACAAGAGGAGATTAAGATTTTAAGACTCGAGGACCCGCAACCCAATCAGAAGGATGGTGAAGTGTGTCTTAATAAAAAGGAAACTAGCAGTTCAAAATCCAAGCATAATGAAGTTCAAGTTGAGGAGAGAAAAAGCAAAACAGTCCGGAAGGTGAAGCTTATTAAACACCCACAGGAGGAGATTAAGATTTTAAGATTGAACGCCCCACAACCCAATCAGAAGGATGCTGCAGTGGGTCTTAATGAAAAGGAAACTAGTGGTTCAGACTCCAAGCGCAACGAAGCACGAGTTGAGGAGAGAGACAGCGAGAAGAGAATAGAAAGTAGTATAATGTTTGAGAAAAATCCCAATCCTGAGATGGGTATTGGTTATAAAGGTCTTGGAAGTAGTACGAGTTTTGAAGGGAAGGATAGAGGAGAGAGGAATGGGAAAGAGAGGGGGCTTGCGAGGTGTGAGAGTGCAAGGGCTTTCCGGCCATCATCCCCATCAATGATTTTGAGGAGAGGTGTGGATTGCATGGGGAAGAAGCCAATGGTAATGGGTGATGATGATGATGATCAGAGTCTTGTGATAGGACATAACAAGTTCATCAAGACGTCCATCAAGACATGCACCCAAGCTATCAAGAAAGCAATGAATAAATGAAGTAGTTCTATCTTCTCTTCTGATAGAGCTCACTAGCAGAGTTCAGTTAAGTGTTTGGAGATTGTGTATTTATGTTGTCTAGCCAGTTTGTATGAGATCCGGGCCGCTCCTTTGTAAGATCAGGCTACTCTTGGTGGGCCATGCATGCATAAGAAGAGTTGTCCAAGTGGCCGCATTCAAACGACAATCACTCCTGGCCCACCTGAAGAATGTGTTTGCTTGATTGTTCAGTCACACAGCACATTTCCAATATGAACCCACTTGATAAAAAAAACCCGGATCTTGTGCCTAAGAGTAGCCTAGCATTTTTATAGTGGATTTGTGTGTAAAAGATTGCTTTTGTATAGTCGTAGTAAATATATAACTGGTGGTTGTGTAATAAGAGAGATGCATTGAAGGGTATTTTGGTCATTTCCTAATTTCAAATTTGAAATCAGCTTCTGTTCTGCTCTATAATAACATTTATAGCCGTTGTACATAACCTTATTGGTATACTGAACAAGACACATGCCCTATCTCTATTTTCAACCCAAAGTAACACCCAGAACCATAATACAATGGGCCCCACCACCATCATCAACCCATCAGAAGATCATCTCCCTTCTCAAACACTGCTCCGAAATAGAAGAATTGAATCAAATCCACTCCCAAATGATCAGAACTGGGCTAATCCAAGACACCCTTTTGGTGAGCCAAATCATTGCTTTCTTCACCATTCCTTCTGCCCATTTCGACGTGGACTATGCACAACGTATTTTTGATCAAGTTCTCCACCCGAACGTGTTCATATGGAACTCCATGATCAGGGGTTACACACAAAGTCATGCCCCCAAAAAGGCGTTTATCCTCTATAAACAGATGCTCGGCAGAGCATTTTCTCCTGATAATTACACTTTCCCTATTGTAACAAAAGCTTGTTCTCATCTTCGAGCGCTTGAGTTGGGCGAAATGCTTCATGGGCAGATTTTAAAATGTGGGTTTGAATCAGATATGTTTAGTATGTCTGGAATTGTCAATTTCTATGCAAGTTGTGCAAGAATTGAAGTCGCAAGAAAGCTCTTTGATGAAATGCCTGAAAGAGATGTGGTTTCATGGACAACAATGGTATCTGGCTATGCGCAGTCAAACCATCCCGAGGAGGCCTTCCTCTTGTTTAATGAGATGAGAATGGAAGGTGTTGAGCCAAACAAGGTCACTGTCATGAGCCTGCTCTCAGCCTGCGGGCAGCTGCAAGCTCTTGACAGAGGCCAGTGGATTCACTCGTACATTTTAGAAAATAACATAGAGTGTGATATGCATGTCAAAAATTCACTCATGAACATGTATGCTAAGTGCGGAAGTATGTCAACCGCGGTCAGGATTTTTAGGAACATGCCCACAAGAAATACAGTTTCGTGGAATGTTTTGATCAGTGGGTATGCTCAAAGTGGCCGCTCTATCGAGGCTCTGGCACTGTTTCGGGAAATGGAGAGCTCGGATATAAGACCAAATGAGATTACAATGGTAAGCACATTGTTGGCATGTGCACAACTAGGTGATCTTCGAAAGGGAAAGCTTCTTCATGCTTATATTAAGGAACAAATGATTGACTGTGACATCTTTGTCGGAAATGCTTTGATCAACATGTATGCAAAGTGTGGAGGTCTAGAGGAAGCTACACGCGTGTTTCGTGAAATGCCTGCAAGAGATGTTTTCTCGTGGACAGCTATGATAACTGGCTATGTTCACGGAAGCTGGTTCAAAGAGGCCTTGGCCCTTTTTCAAGAGATGCAGCTTGTGAGAGTTGAACCTAATGAAGTGACTCTGGTGGGCTTGTTATCAGCTTGTTCACAGCTGGGGGCATTGGATCAAGGAAAATGGATCCATACTTACATAGAAGGAAACAATGTGAAACAAGATGTATGCCTACGAAATGCACTGGTCGATATGTATGCCAAGTGTGGGTGCATCGAAACTGCATTACGGGTATTTCACAGCATGCCTCGTCGAGATAAATTTTCATGGAATGCGATGATCGGAGGCCTTGCCATGCATGGACATGGAAGAGAAGCCCTTGATCTCTTCAGCCAAATGCAAAGGATGGGTGACATTAGACCTGATGGTGTCACTCTTGTGGCAGTTCTTTCTGCATGTACCCATTCGGGCATGGTTCATGAAGGGTACAGTTACTTCAATTCCATGTCTAGCTTGTATGGTATCACCCCAAGGATTGAGCACTATGGATGTATGGTGGACCTCCTCAGCAGAGCAGGTCTTGTGGAAGAAGCAAATGGTTTCATTGAGAAAATGCCAATGGAACCTAATCCTGTTATCTGGGGGTCTCTCCTCGCCGCCTGTCGAGTGCATTGTAAGGCCGGCCTGGGAGAGAAAGTTGCACGGCGCATTCTTGAGCTAGCACCTGATGATGAGGGAGCACATATTCTCCTCTCTAATATATATGCTGAAGCAGGTAGATGGGATGATGTTAGAGAAGTGAGAACCCTGATGGGTGATAGGGGAATAGAAAAATCCCCAGGATTTAGTTCGATTGAAGTTGACGGCATTGTTCTTGAATTCTTCGTCGGTGATGTACTGGTCCATGAACATGATCAGATCTATTTGGTTTTGGATGGCCTCACACTTCAGTTAAAGCAGGCCATTCGTGAGACCAGTCCAAGCTTCATTTCATGGTAAAACAGTTTAATATTGGTGCTTTAAATAGCAGTTGATTGAAGGGAAGACTTCACTAGACCCGTTTACATCTTGCTTCTGGGGTTAAGTGTAGATGGATTTGATAGTTCCAATTGTTGCTATTTGATCAAACAAGAGAGAATTTGTAACCATACTCATTAGATTCGCCTCCTTTTCATGTTCACTTGTGCATTACCATTAGTTGTGTCTTTAATTCAGGATTGTTCACCTACAAACCATTGCATGTGAACTCCACATGCAACCCAGAACATGTACCAACGTGCCACAGCTTTGTTGGGCATGCCATGAAGATCATCGGGCAAGATAAACTCATGAATGTAGGCTGTGCTCTATCAGGGTTTTTTTTTTTTTTTTTTTTAAATTAATATATACAAGAAAGCTGTGCTCTATCAGTTTTATTTTTATTTTTAATGTATATAAGAAAGCTGCACTCTTATCTGTTTTTTTATTTTATTTTATTTTATTTTATTTTTTTTAATATAGATAAGAAATACTAATTTGCAGCTTGAGTCATAAATGTCTATGCAGCTCCCTTTGCGTGGTACAAATGGCAAATAAGTGTGGTGATCTGGGCTATTGATTTGGTGGGCCACCATTTGGATGCACGGCAGGCAAGAATTCGGAGTAATCAGCCAACTCTTACCATCCAGTTGTGAGTTTTGCTGGTTGAGTCTGGACCTATGCTCTGCTTTGACCCAACAATCCCTTTTGCATTGGGACATGGTCTACTCATGAAGTTGCTCACTGGATCAACAGTCTCAATCACCACACATGTTCTCTGCATGTACCATGAGGAAGGACCTGCAAAGAACTTCTAATACACAAGCAGCATGCTACCATTTCTCTTTTTCATTATTGAACCTGTCATTGGGTCTTAATTACTATGTTGCGTACAGTGGCAAATCAGTGACATTTGGAGTAGCCAAATCCCTTTGATGGATTAATTAAACTGGAACAGATGAATAATAAATAAAGATTCCTACTCTTATGGGAAATGATTGACATGTTTTATGCATTTGACAATAAAACTTCTGATTAGAATGTAGAGGAAGCCTGACCACCGCTGAAATAGTTCATGGAGACTTTTTTAGGCCTGGGTTCTGATAGTAGAGGAACACAATGTTCAATTTCCTATATCTATGATGTTTTGTATTGCTTTGTCTGATTAGTTAGTCGAAGCTTTTGATGGGTTTATGACAAATAAATCATTGATTCTGGAAAATCAAACATAGAGGGGGAAAAACTGAGAAATGAAAGATATGTTTGGTGAATTTGAGTTGATAAGCTCTCTCTCTCTCTCTCTCTCTCTCTCTCTCTCTCTCTCTCTCTCTCTCTCTCTCTCTCTCTCTCTGTTTCCTTTTTTAATTCCCTAATTTGTGGCATTGCAGAACTAAGGGCCTGTTTGGATGCCTGTAACTTTTCTAAAATGTAACAAAGTTACAGGTGGCTTTGTTACAGTAACTTTGTTACAGTTGGTGTTTGGGGGAGGAAAGTTACAGGTAACTTTCTCTCAACCTGTGACTTTCTTATAAGAGAAAGAAGCGAAAATGATACAGGCACTTGAGTTGTTTTTCAAGTTACCTGTATCTTTGATATAGGTAACGGTTGAAAATTTTGAAATGAAAATTTTTGGAAAGAATCGCAGCTTCCCTCTCCAATGTCTCCATCTTCCTCTCTCAGCCTCCGTTTCCCTCTCTCAGCCTCCTTCTTCCTCTCCCAGTCTCCTTCTCCCTCTCCGATCTAGCTTTAGCACGATTAGAAAACCCCTTTCTTTCTTTCCTTTTTTTTTTTTTTTTGGTTTTCCTTTCCTTTCTTTCTTTCTTTCTTTTATTTTTTTCGTCGGGGTTGATGGAGGCAGTTTGGCTAGAGGCGTGGGTAATGTCCAATGGTCTGTGGGGTCCACCATCTTGTTTTTTTTTTTTTTTTTTTTTTAAATCCATGCCGTCCATTCATTATTTTGGATCGTTTTAGAGCTTGATTCCAAAAATAAGGCATATCTAAATCTTAGGTGGACCACACCACACAAAATAGTAATGATTGAAAGTCCACCATTAAAAAACTCCTTAGGCCACTATAATGTTTGTTTCACTCCTTGGGCTGATGACTTAAAATGATTTAGAATAATGGATAGATGGTGTGGATAAAACAAATACATCATAATGGGGCCCAAATCTGTTTTACATCATAGTGGGGCCACACCACATGAAACAGTGATGACATAATGTATACAATTTATATCAATGCCATTCCATTGTTCATTTTGTATAAGTGGGGCTTGTTGGTCGGTGCAACTTGTCCCCAAGTAGGTCCCAAATCTGTTTTAACATATGGTTTTTTAAACACTCCCAATTTCTATTTGCATTGAGATTCCTGCACGTCCTCAGGTGTTTTGAAATTGAGTGCCCACTGCATTGTTAACATATCTAGTTTCAAACAGTCCCAAGTTCCATTTGCATCTGGATTCTTGCCTGTTGTCAAATGGTGAGAAATTGAGGGTACATCGAAGTGTTAAGATATTTGGTTTTAAACAGTCCCTTAATATTGGTCCATTTTAATAATGTCCCACTTTGAGATTTTAACTGCTAATGCAGAATTTGGTAGAAGCAGATTCCTATGCTTGTGATTTCTCTTTAACCTATCCTTGCCAACAAGAGTCATTCCTGTGGGAAATTTTTGCTTGGATATCTTATTTCAAGTTTTTATTCCTACATTACAAGCATTTTGAAATGTGAGCCCACTTTTATGGCTCATCTGTTGATTTGTTTAGCCTAAGAATCAACCAAACTATTCATTTACATGGGCTTAATAAAATAGAATAATTTTATCCAATCTTTTTTACATGTTAATCTGATTTTTCAATGATTCCCTATTTCAAGATCTGCTTAGCGCGAATATGCAACTTATTACCTGTAATAAAGGTACAAGTTATCCAAACACAAGAAGTAAGTTACTTGTAAGTAAGTTACAACTTACATCCAAACAAGATTACCTATAACTTTCCTTCACCAGTAAGTAAGTTACATGTAACCTTTTTACAACTTAAAAAAGTTACAGGCATCCAAACAGGTCATAAGGGGTCATTTGGATGCCTGTAAATGATTTACAGGTGTAAATCATTTACAGCTTGTCCTGTTTGGCTTTAAGCTGTAAATGATTTACGGGTAAATGATTGTCTGTGTTTGGATAGCCTGAAAATTGTTTAAGTCCTGTAAATGGAGAGCGAATCTTTCCATTTAGCCATTAGGCTGTAAATGGAGAACCTCTAAATGAAATCCAAACATTTTGCCTGTAAATGAGACGGAGGTAAATGCTGTAAATCATTTCCATCCAAACGCAGAGTGTAAATGATTTACCTGTAAATCCTTTACAACTTACAGTCATATCCAAATGACCTATGCGGCTTAGCTCTCAAGACAGGTATTGTAGAAAGGTACGGTGGAAAAAAGAGCAGAGTCGTAGGGGGCTTGTGAGCTGAAACCTTGTCACTTTGGTGATAGAGAAGTGCCGGGGAAATTTACGTGAGGAGAAACTAAAGATGCAATCTACAGCACAAACATCAACATGGTGCACTTTTGCAAGATCGGAGCCATTCATCAGGTGGGTGCCACCATAAACATACTCTGGGCTAAAAATACCCAGTCTACTAATCAGGTTGGTGAAGAATGTATAAGAAAAAAATGGACAGGTACACACGATAAGCCAAGACTCCAGATTCAAAATATATGTCGACATCCACATAACGATCATCTAGATTTTGTGACAGAGCATGCTCACAGTGGTCCCCACATGATGAGCAATCCAGATCCCTTACACGCAATGAATAACCTCTTTGATCTCTCCTCATGGGAACCGCCCTTTCTCTTGGCAATTAGTCATGTGAAAACGATAACCTAGCTAGTTGATGGAACTAGATTTGAATTATGGACAGGACGAAACTGTCCTATGACTGTCGCCCTAAGAAGAGACTTCGAGCTACTAGTACAACTCAACTTCAATAATAATACCCTCCCTTAAGTGATTCGTAAAAACTTTATTCATATCATTTTTCATTTTGCCAAAAAATAAAATAAAATCAGTAGGAAACTGGAAAAGGGCAACGTCAGATGTAGGTGAAACATTCTTTCTCTGGCAAAGGTATACTTGAAGAAGACATCTTACATGTGGGAAAATAAAAAAAGTTCGTCTGATTGCAGATGAGAATAAAGCGTACTATCTGAAGAAAACTCTACATCAATTGAAGCACATATCTAGAAAATGGAATGCTATATCAGTAATTGCAGACGTTGCAAATGCTAACAGCAGTCTGCTTGCAGGTATTTCCATTTTCACATCTAATACGCAGGGAAAACCATACCAATCTCTTATTGTGTACTTGGGTTTTCTTGCTTAGAATGAAAGATATTGAAGATTGCAGTCTTCTCACATTTTGGTTTTCTCGTCTGTTGCTGGGTCTATTCGTTACGTGATGTCACATGCGAAAAGAATACGTTTCTTTACAGGTTATCCAATCAAAGTACAGGGTGGCAAAAGCAACCTTGATTGTAGAGTTTCTTTCAAGTAACAAGTTATCAACGCTATGGCACCTGGCTGTTACAATCAGTCAGCTATCAGATAGGCATGTCTTTTGAAATCCTACAATGAAATGAAACACATTAACATCTATTTCGATGCTCTAATGCTATCGAAGAGAACAGGAGCGAATAGCCAAACACTTGTTTGTGGATGCGATGACATGGTCACATGTTCTCAGACAAGACGGGCCATGGTTTTTGAATTTTGGTCTGTGCATCCTTGTTTATAGCAATGTTGACCATTATCCCTTTTGTGAATTATTTTGTTTTAGATTAGATATGTTAATGACGTTAAGACATTGAGGAATTCACCAATTTCATATTTTGTCGAGGCTATTTTTATCCGTAAGTCTCAGCTAAAGATAAGGTGGTTATCATATATGGTTTTCTTAAAAGTATATCTGCTAGCAGCCTCATCTTTAGTCAAGATTTTCTGACAAAACTAGTCCAAAACAAAGGAAAATTACAGTTTTTTATGGCTTCTTACCACTATTTGACAATTTTATCTATTATCTCTCTCTATCTCAAATGCCACGGCTCTTTTCGCCACATTTTGCATAAGTGTAGAAGATCATGTTGCGGTTCCATCAGATAGTATCAACGTCGGACGACGGATTTCAAAAGTTCCTGGTCAAGTGGAAGTCACGCCTAGCTTCAGACAGTACGTGGCTCACTAAGGAGGAGCTTCAGAAACTTGATCTTGACATCTTAGAGTGATTCAGGAGTTTTGTTTTGCCAGTGACGAAATCTTCGCAGCCGGGAAGAGTTCATGGGGACATCACGCGCACATGCATGCCCCCTACGCAAGTACGCAAGGAGGAGGGCCCCACCATCGGTCTAAATCGATGATGGCGTCCAAGGGGGGCCTCCTAGTTAGGGAATTATGTTTTGGTTCCTTGGAGTGGACCCGATCGTCATGTGAATCCCACCATGGGATCTCATGATCGTGACCCACTATTCGAGATGATCTAGTACTTTGAATTTTGCTTATTATTGTTATTAGGAATATCATGGACGGTTTAGATTGCTTTGATTAGTTGTTATTTTTTATTATTTCATCTCTAAGTAATAGGGTGGGTACATGGCGCGAGTTTTGGGGTATAAAATTTTATTATAAATAGGCACCCCTTGTAGTCTTTTTTCTCATTGATGATTGGAATAAAATTTTTATGTTTTTCTTTCTCCTTTTTGAGTTGTGAAAACCTAATTGGGTGTGAAGCCCTCCCTTCTTAGAAGGGCTACTACCGTGGTGCGAAGCCACACTCATCTTGATTCGCTCCCATCTCTTACCATCCATATTCACCTTTTCCTACAGCCATCCAACCTTCAAATTCATTGTTATTTTGCAGTCAATCATTCCCTACAGCAGATTTTCAGAATCTGGCTCTGCAAGAGGGTTGAAACTTCGGCGGAGCACCACGCGCGAATCGAAACTTAGATCAGGCTGAAACTTGGTGGTTGTGTGGCCCAGCCTTGGCCGACTAGACCCAAGTTAGAGTTTTTTGGGTTCGTGGACCCCACACACATGCAAACAGCCCTCAGCGCACGTGCGTCAGGCCTGGCCTGCTGTTCACACGTGCGGGTTGGCTTCAGGTTCGCTCTCTCCACGCTTTCATTCATCTCTTACTTGATTTCCCTAACCCTAACTCTAACTCTAACCCTAGATTATCTTAAATTCTAATTTTTATGCCATTTTCTTCGACCCCAGGGTTCTCCGAATTGAAACCTGTGAATCCCTTGGGTTGGGGAAATATTTTTGTGCATGTGTGGATGAATTTACTTTCCTTTGAGCATTGTTTGATCTATAACTTTAATTGATCCAGACCTAGCATGTGTAGGCCTGGACCCGCATAGATTCCCCTTGATTGAGTGCTTGACTTTATGTGGGATGTGGAATTTTGTGTGATCGTTTTGAACTAGTATGATTTAAAGCCTGAAATCTCGTATATCATGTTTAAAATTTCATGTTCTGTATCAAATTGTGAGGCAGTACCGATGTTATTTGGGGCCCACGAGGGGGGTTCGGCCAAGGTCCTAACCCATACGATGTGGGGCCCGGGCTATGAGATAAAGGGATTAATTCGTCAAACTCTAACAGTTCAAGCCTTTAGAGCAAGTGGTCTATGTCTTACATTAAATTGGTATCAAAGCGGGAGGTCTCGTGTTCGAGACTTCTCACCGAGGGTGATTAATTCAGGGGCATTTTCACACCGAGCTCGAGAGGGGCTCCCCCTGGGATGCAGGGGTACACTCGGTATGGGGGACCCGTGTGATTTGGGGCTGTCTGGCATCAATCTCTCTCTCTTTCTCTCTTCTTCTTTTTTAATCTCTGGTACAACATAACTAGTATTCTTGTAATTTTGTTTGTCAATGAGGGCATTCTTATTAGCTGTTGTATCTGCCAAACACAAAAAAAATTAGCACTAAAAGAATACAAAAACAGTAAAATCTAAGTAAAAATGATATTTACACCCCCCCCCCCCCTTTTTAATGCACACATCACTTTTTGTTTAAGGGTAGATTAAAAAAAAGAGGTTGAGAAGGGGTGCACGCAAAAAAAAAATATGGGATCGTAAAAGACAAGAAAATGCATTGCGAGATTAATAAACCATGATAAAGTACATATAACACCATCTTGTTACAACACCGTTTTTAATGGTCTCTAGATAGCCTTATAGGAAGAGCCAAAGCCTACCAATTAGGGTCATGATCCTTATACATTTCCAAGTCAAAGGATTAATCAATTTCATGTCATCATTTAGCAAAGATCATCATACCCATCAAATCAGGTCAATGGGCCCCTAGATCAATTACTTGAGCTCGATGTAACCAATGTGAGTGTTCCAAAGGTTTGACTCTGGACCTTGTATTCATAATACACTCACACTCTTATATGGTTAAGGGGGAAGTTACATCGACACCAAGTTGGATCCTTAATGGTGGAGATTGTCTATCTTGACCCAAGTCAATTCCTTCACACAAGATGATCATATACCTCATAATAGAATCTCCATAGGATTGTCCTACTTACCTGTGATGGTCATGGTATATATAGGACATTGAGATTCATAACCCACAATTCTCCTTGTTCAATGACCATCGTATCAAATCTCTAGTTCCTAAAGACTACAAATGATTCATTCCTCACTAACTCATATGCATGTAAAAGTTCAAGGTGACGCTGCACACTAAGGTATATCAAGGTATCCATGAGGGACTCTGATGTAGAGCGGGTCGCGGACAGTTTCATGGCCAAGATGGATCAGAAAAGGCCTGGTCGATGACAAAAGTGATCCGGACTGTCGGACCTTAGATCGGGCGTATCTCGCAATCCGGAATGAGTTACCTAACGTAAAATATATGATTTTGGGGTAGAACGAGCTACTTTAGCCAACCAACCCAGCTATGCTAGGTTACGATGCCCGAATTGTGAAAAAACCCTGGATCGACGGTCGTTTCCCTGTTTTAATTTCGCTTTTACTATAAATAGTAAGTTTTAGTTTGATTATAACTCTTCATCCGTCAGGCTTTAGGAGTTGCGCCCAACGTGAAAAGAGCTTAGAATAATTAGGAGAACGGTTTGGTGAAGCCAAATAGGACACTTACTATTTTTCGCCGAAAACCTTGCGCACTAGTAGACATCACGACCGTCTATAAATAGTAAGTTTACTATTTATAGTAAGTCGCGATTTCTAGGAGTTTTAGTTGTAGTTTGATTCTGATTTATTTTCCATCACTTGGTACCCCTATTTAAAGGGTTGTGAACTCATTTTTAGTCATCAATTAATCAATTTCGAATTTCTTAGAATTTATCTCTATTTTCTGCTTTCTTTCCTCGTGGATTCGAGAAGTCTCTGTGAGGAGTCCAGAGAAGCTCCATGGATTCGGAGTAGTTATCCTCATCACGTTCATCCCTGCATCAGACTCATGGCCAACATGATTTATGACTGTGATCATCCCCATCTCATCTACATGGCCAAGTGTTGAAACAAGGTATCTTCTCTCAGTCGACCACTTGAGATATGGATTAGGGTGTGGCCATGACCATACATGTTCTTAAGCATACCTGTAATGTCATTGGATGGTCATCTTATGTGAGGGGACTAGTTGATGTTTGAATGGATAGTCTCCACCAATCAAAAATGACTTGGTGTATGTTTATCTCATGCCCTACCCCACATGAATGTGTAAATGTATTATATGAATGGTTCCTTGGCTTGGATCTTTAGTCACTTGCATTGGCATATATTATTTACAAGCATCAAAATTGGAAGACCTATTGTGCCCAAACTTAAATAGTCTCGTTGTTGCATTAGCCTCATTAAAATTCTCACGATCTGAGGATGTGCCAATGGTGATGCCCTGATTGATCATGCATTGGTATCCTTACGAGGATTCTGTATATAATTGCTAAAAGTAAGTGCTTGATGAGTTTCTCCATTAGAGTCCTCGAAGTACGCATGATTCAACATGGGATCCACTTAGTCTTCTCGAGACATAAATAAGTGCTTGATGTTAATGTTTAAATCATCCATCAAGTGTTTAAAGGGCTAGCTAACACCTCTACGGTTTTCAATTAGTTAACCGGCTTCATCCTTTAACTTTTATTTACTGTTGATTTATTGTATAACATGCCTGTTGGACATTCAATGGTTGAGATATGACATGATCCATACAATGGGTAGTATAAGAATTACCCAAGAATGGTGACAACTGATAGTAGACACATTTGATTGGTTAGGGTGCATAAGTTAATCAAGTATATGGACATCCTTCAAAGTAAGGTATATAGATGTTTCGTAGGATAGTGAAGAACCATATGATGTATATCCTCATCCAATCTAAACTCTTTCTTTTAATATCCTATTCAAAAGGGGAAGGGGAGAGAGAGAGAGAGAGAGAGAGAGAGAGAGAGAGAGAGAGAGAGAGAGAGAGAGAGAGAGAGAGAGAGAGAGAGAGCTTTGGACGTCCACACCTCCCCTTTTTTATGGACATCAATGCCAACCCAAGGTTCACTCTCTCCACTCTTTCATTCATCTCTTACTTGATTTTCCTAACCCTAACCCTAACTCTAACCCTAGATTGTCTTAAATTCTAATTTTTATGCCATTTTCTTCGATCCCAGGGTTCCCCGAATTGAAACCTGTGAATCCCTTAGGTTGGGGAAATATTTTTGTGCATGTGTGGATGAATTTACTTTCCTTTGAGCATTGTTTGGTCTATAACTTTAATTGATCCAGACCTAGCATGTGTAGGCCTGGACCCGCATAGATTCCCCTTGATTGAGTGCTTGACTTTATGTGTGATGTGGAATTTTGTGTGATCGTTTTGAACTAGTATGATTTAAAGCCTGGAATCTCGTATATCATGTTTAAAATTTCATGTTCTGTATCAAATTGTGAGGTGGTACCCATGTTATTTGGGGCCCACGAGGGGGGTTTGGCCGAGGTCCTAACCCATACGATGTGGGGCCCGGGCTATGAGATAAAGAGATTAATTCGTCAAACTCTAACAGTTCAAGCCTTTAGAGCAAGTGGTCTATGTCCTACATTAAATTGGTATCAAAGCGGGAGGTCTCGTGTTCGAGACTTTTCACCGAGGGTGATTAATTCAGGGGCATTTTCACACCGAGCTCGAGTGGGGCTCCCCCTGGGATGCAGGGGTACACTCGGTATGGGGGACCCATGTGATTTGGGGCTGTCTGGCATCTCTCTCTCTCTCTCTCTCTCTCTCTCTCTCTCTCTCTCTTCTTCTTCTTCTTCTTCTTCTTCTTCTTCTTCTTTTTTAATCTCTGGTACAACATAACTAGTATTCTTGTAATTTTGTTTGTCAATGAGGGCATTCTTATTAGCTGTTGTATCTGCCAAACACACAAAAATAGCACTAAAAGAATACAAAAACAGTAAAATCTAAGTAAAAATGATATTTACACCTTTTTTTTTAATGCACACATCACTTTTTGTTTAAGGGTAGATTAAAAAAAAGATGTTAAGAAGGGGTGCACGCAAAAAAAAAAAAAAAGGGATCGTAAAAGACAAGAAAATGCATTGCGAGATTAATAAACCATGATAAAGTACATCTAACACCATCTTGTTACAGCACCGTTTGGACAGAAATTTTCTTGAAATAGCATTTGAGTTCGAAATAATATTTTAGAAAGTTGTTACAAGTGGATTGTAATTTGAATATTTAGTTCTTTGGCTAACCTGACTTTAAAACTGCAAATTGTTTTTCATGCCTGTTTGGTTGGCTTATCTTTAAATTGCGATCTGATTTATCAATGTTTCTACAAAAGAAATTATAAATTGCATTTTTTATACTAATCAATTGCCATAATAAAAATTCATGACGTTTTTCATTTTATCGTACATTCATCGTATAAATATCTACGTATGATTTCCATTGTATATTGTAGGTGAATCCATCTTGGTTTCCAGATTTAGCAAAATGCTCGGTTGCTGTTGAAAGTAGTCTGTTTCCATCCTTTGAAGTCTCATAAAGATTGAATTCAATCATACATCATAGGAAATTATGACGGATCTCGATTGTTGATCTTCGTAATGATATTGATTGAATTCAGGGAATCTCCATCAATCCATATGTTCAAATTCCCTTGCAAAACGCTTGTTTAAGTCCTTCCACACTCACCAATAGTTCAAAAAAATACAGTTATTTTGTTTCCCAAGTGTTATAGCATACTCAAAGAAAAATGATCCAAATTTTCTAACCATCATGGTAACATGTATGGCCCACCTGATGACCAGAGCAGTTTTCTAGCCACAACACATACATGGTTGGGCCCACCTGATGAATGGTCCTGAAGTTCGCGCACATGTGGGATATTGGCATGTACATATCGAGATCTCAAGTGGCCTTCCTCATTCTCTTCCATTCCGGGTTGGATGGAAAATGAATTGCACCACTCCTATTTCTCCATGTCATGTGTTTCAAATCCATCTATTGTGCTAATTCCATATCATTTGTTATATTTTGAGTCATCCATAAAAAGGGAGCGTTTGGAAGCACTTTCTAAATGAATTGTAATTACCAATAGTCACATTGAAATAACCACATTGGAATTTCCTCGGCATTCATATTAAGGGTCTGTATTATGCTAACTAGATTAATTGCAGTAGATATTCCAATTGGGTGCCCATATTTATTTCTCCTTATGAAACGTATCTGCTCAACTTCATTTTTATAGAAATAAGCTTTGGCCACGTTAGATGTAGCCAATAATGGCTTATTGTCAACCAACACCAATTCTACCCTGTTTTGATTCCAGAAAATTATGAAAGGGTGCAAGGATGACGGGATACATGAAAAAATAGTGTATGTAGTCTCTCCCTAGCAAGGCATTATAATTAGATGAGGTGTCAACTATGAAGAAAGCGACCGGTACTTTCTTAGTTCCTACCATCAACTTGATAGGTAGGACGCCATGTATTTTGGTTATTCCCTGGCAAATTGTTAATTGTGACTTTGGTTGTTATTAGGTTGGCCTTGGTTTTATCTAATTTTGAGGTGTCAACTATGAAGAAAGCGACCGGTACTTTCTTAGTTCCTACCATCAACTTGATAAGTAGGACACCATGTATTTTGGTTATTCCCTGGCAAATTGTTAATCGTGACTTTGGTTGTAATTAGGTTGGCCTTGGTTTTATCTAATTTTGCAGCCACTCCATTGTCGACCAGGACTTTCGTAATTGAACATCCCTCTAAATGGACAAATATATACAAGGCTTCAGGTATTGAGTCATAATAATGGTGGGTCTTTGTATGACCACTTTTTCAGAGGACATACCTGGCTCGATAGTGACAGTCAATATATTTTTGGTCCCCTCCTCTGGGTAGAAGGAATCATGTTGTATTATCACAAGGGGATTAAGTTCATCCACATCTCCTATCATCTCGTTAGGCTGAAATCGTTTGGCCGAAAAACTCGATGGGAGTGTGAGCACCATGTTGCAGTTCACTAACAACTGGTAGCGATCCAAACACTATTTCAAAATTTGGACATTGCCCTCAGGCATTTCTAAATTATGTTTCTCTTCAGCATTCTTGATAGTGGGTATAGTACTTGGGCAATTCACCATTGGAGCCTCCCCTACCTCTTCAAAACTGAGTGGGGTTTCTTCTAACAAATTTTTTTATATAGCAAGAAGTTGTTTGATCAACAGGTCTTCATTCGAGAAGCACTCATCTCTGAGAAACTTCGTTGAGTCCTTGAAATTTTTGGTATCTTTCCCATCTTCTGTACTAATTTGATGGTTTTCCACAGCTAGATCATTAAAGACAAGTTTCACAACCAAATTGATCGTATTCACAACTAATTTCTCATCCCCTAGCTGGGGAATATTGCTTAGCGTCTGACATGGTTGCATGGTCATTGGTTGAGACTCATTCTTTATGTAGGCCAAATCCCTTCATTTTGCAGCTTGTCATCTTTACCAACGCCACTCTTGAGTATGAGTGATCCATTCGGGTACAACCAAGAATTTAGGGTGACTCATCATCCTCTAGATCTCCACTTGGGTAGGGCGAGATTTTACCATTCTACAAAAACCAGGGTTTGGTTTGACTAGCTGAACTAAGTAACAACTTGGTCAGCTGGATCACCCTTGTGCATCGAGTGCACATGTGTGGTTCGCAGTTGATGTGTGGTGTTGCTCTCGGCTACGCTTTTGCACTTATGGCTGTCTACCAAGACGTATAACGTCTCTTACTAAGTTGTTGTGCCACAACCTAGTGATCATAAGACCCAAGGTCAACCTTTTATCGTGGTCGAGACAACTTCTGAAGATTGACTGTGGCCATATTTATCAGTATTGGTCAGCATTGCTTCATTTTCTTTCTCAAGGAATTTCGGTAATTCCCAGTCAATGTTGTCATCAATGATATTCCTGAAAACCATACAATTGTTAGTGAAGTGGGAATGGATTACATGCCACTTACAGTACTTGGTCTTTTTTAGCTCTTCGATCGTGAGTATTTTATGGTTAATGGAAATTTTAATGAACTTTCCAGCCAATATGATATCAAAGATTTCATTAGTCCGAATCATATCGAATGTATATACGTTTTCTATGTGGTCGGTGGAGTTGCTTTCGTTATAAATAATGTTGAGGTTCAACCACTGGTGGCGGATCTGGGGCCTATGGGATATTGCCCCCCCGTCGTAAGGCAAATTCCTAGGGAAAGGGTACCCCCAAGCATTTCTTGATTTTAACTTCAAGAATTAAGTTTCTAACCTCTTGCTCAGGTTGCCTAAATTCGGCAAGCGGAGGCACATTTCACATACCTTGTGTTAAAGCAGGATGTGTATTCTATTGTGGGGGAGGTATTAGTTATACTAACACCAAGTTTCTAATAGAACTTACCTTAACATTTTACTGAGGTGCATTAGGTGGCCTCTCGACAAGGATAGCCACCATCCAGTTCAAGTTTTCAGTCTGACTAGCCATCCATCTATTGATGGCGTCTGCCTGAATTCGCGATTACTCTGCCTGAGCTCACACTTACTCTGCTTGAGCCCTTCCTTGCTTTAATATGCTAGATTCTCATTTGCGTATCGCACAACCCAACTAATATCACTCCAAGAGGATCGCTTCGAGATGAGGATTCCCCTCATAGTTTGGAGGATTAGGCATTGGGTTTGATGACGAACTCAGGAATTTAAATGCTGGTTGCACCTGCATTTCTCCGAATAAAAGCAGTGTAGAAGGTATTGTGGGCTCATTAGCCCAAGAAGAGTTTCGAGTAACTCTTTAATTCATATTTATGAAGTCGAATAAAATAATAGAATATAATCGCATTGGTATATTTACCAAATCAGGTGACCCATCGGGCATGTCAAAAATTGTTGTCTCTCAATTTCAATTTTGGTCATATTTGATATGTGTGGGCGTGCCAGAACCAACTGTGCGACTCGATTCCAACCGAGACCCCAAGTGCCAAGATAAATAGATATGTCAAACTTAATTGTATATGACGGAGATCTGAGGAGATCGATCACCTATTCAGCCACTCATAAGTTGTTTAATATGATCAAGTGATTATCGAAGGGTAAAGTTCGTCTTCCAAAAATGGATTGCACCTTGCCTTCCGCACAAAAGGACTTTCAGAAACAAAAGTAAACAAAAAGAAAACACTTACAGTTGGCTGCAGAGAGTAACTGCAAAGTACCTTTTTGAAAGAAGAACTGCTTATATTATAATGAAAATTGTCCAATGTATAAGCGTATACTTGGATTACCGCTAAGGATTACATTTACTAGATTATTGCTACTCCTAATGTAGGATTAGGCTACTTGTTACACTAAGGAATGTATAAGATATATTATGTTAAGGAACATAAATGATAATTAATATGCTTGATTTATTTGATTGGGTTGGTATGCGACACTTTGCTTCATTGAACTCCTCTGTTATTTATAGGCTTCTTTGAAACAACCATCTGGATGCTTCTTCCCATGTTCAATTAGTCATAACAACAACCGCTTCGACACAACTCTAAATTTAGCCATACTTCATTTTCGAATGACATGTATTATTCAACCAACACAGTGTTGTTATTTCCACAACGGGCACTCAAAATATCCTCGCATTCTTATGCGTCTATTTATTTCTCATGCGAGGACACATGTCCTTTTTTAATGGGCTCTCCTAGAAATATCAGAAATAAGGTACAACATGTTCACGCCCTAGGAAATCTAGACATTTTGGCCCACCTAGTGGACAGTTTGGATTTTGCACCCATGTGGGATTAACGAACCATTTCTTTTAATAACTTGGATTAACATGTCTTTACATCGTTACAACAAATCATTGGTTAATAGCCGTACTTAGCTCTTTTTATTTATTTATTTATTTTGAGAATTTAACTAATTTGGACCGTTGGGATTGCAGTATGTCATGCAACAAAATCTGGACCCACATAGAATGCAGATAGAGCGGTGCTCAGAATTCTTGGCCCATGATTTCTACGGCGGGGATGCTTCTGATTAAAGGCATGTATAATTGTGAATACGTCCTAGCTAATCGACGGTGGAGATTCTAACGTGTCCGTATCTAGTTGCCTAGCACACATCTGTACACACCAATCAGGAGTGACCCACATGGGACAGAGTAGCACACGTGTAAGAGATACGGGCCTTAAACTAGTCAGGCCATGTGAATGGGCTCTGTTAAAAAATGAGGCTGGTCAATTCATTGCTGGGCCACAGCTGTATGTTGATGGAGACCAATCCGGATCTTTATCACTGACCCAATAGCCAGATTGGAAAGAAAAATACCCTCAGAAGAGATAGAATGTTGAGTACGTGGCAGACTGATTGAATGGTTTGGACCGTCCATTTCACTGGGCGCACCATGATTGGCCATTACCGAAAAGGTCCACTACGTAAGCAATTGCAACCATCCAATCAATACCTGCATTGACAGGAAAACAGAACAGCAGCAACGGTCCATATCGACAGTCTGATGATCGGACGGTTCAATCGTCCGATTTGTGTGAATTTTGGACAGTGACCCATCGATGGTGTGGTCCTCAATGTCAATGCTCCAACCGGCACCGTGACCATTAATCATGTGTCCAGAGCAAGTACAAGACAAGTTGCGCTGTGGATGGTTCACGTGGGAAGACACGTACAGAAAAAAGAAATTATACTCGGGCCACTGTACAATTCGCATGATTGTAGATTCTGTAGATCAATCTAAACCGTTCGTTTATCTGTTCACAGTTTAGAAATAGATAGGTACAATCTCAAATAAAGATTGATTAGACAACTCTTATCTCCACTTAATATATTTTATTGTTGATTTTTGACCATTGAATTCTTTTTAGATAAACTGTCAATTTAGTGGATCCCATTTGGAAAGTAAGATCGTACTTCCTCCTAATTTTTAGGTTAAAACCGGTCCATGATTACCCAAACAGTTGGATGGTTTTGATTGAAGTAAACTATGCAACTTATAGATATGTGCGTGAGTACACATTTCCATACTCTACCAGCGTATAAAAATGGGGGTAATTTTTTTAGTATAGACCGACGTACCTCCCAATTTTTTTATTCGACCGAAACAAAACCTACCTAACCAAATTAGACCTCTATTATACAGGCTGTCCATAAAAACAAAAATACTCTACTTTTTTCAGCTGCTTTACCTAAAATTAGAGGTATTTTTGTCTGAAACCTCTTTCCATACCTAAAAATTTACTTTGGTAGTATAAGTTTTTAGACGTTAAAAAAAAAAAAAAAAAAGTATACAAGGAAAGAGTCTACAGTGCTAATTTTTTTCTAAAAATGAGAACTATTTGATACTCCAACTGTGCATGACGGTTGATACGCCGGCTTTCGAAAATTGTATAGGCAGCATGCATTAACTCAGTTTAAACCGAGTAAACTGTGGAAAGTGACTGCATGTGGCTAGAGTACAGTTCCAAAATCAGATTGTTTGAACTATCTTACCTTTGATTTGTGTACACTTGTTTGCTAAAACAAGACCGTTGGATATTTTTCATTTGAACCATCCAATAAATGCCTACTAATCCAATAATAGATGAATAAAACCTCGGTTCATGATACATCTAAATTGGGACCTATAATTAATTTGATTACTTTTATTGCACCTGCTTAATTTGTAAATAATTTCTAAGTGCATGCTTATCATCTATTACACTCTCTCGGAGTATTAAATTTTTTCAAGAAATTGATCACCGTAAACCCCACCTTTTACCCGGCGTCTTTTCAACTCGCTCCCAAACTTTACTTTTCAGAAGTAAACCATTCTGTACGGACATACTATTTGCAGGCAAAAATACCCTTGCGTTCACTACTGTGGCTACGGATTATAACCGTCGCTTTAGGTATTTAGCCACCGTGAATGCAAGTGTATTTTCGTCTGCATATAGCGTGTCCGTACAGAATGGTGTACTTTGGGAAAGTAAAGTTTGGGAGCGCTTTGAAAAGACGCTGGGTAAAAGGTGGCGTGTACAGTGGTCAATTTCTCTTTATATGATACTCAGGCAGCCTATAGAGCTTGATACGCCAGCACCCAAAGATTGTACATTAGAATATATTTACTCAAGTTAAACTGCATAATTTGTGTAGCCCACTATCACTAAATCAAATTCCAAAAGTAAGATTCTTTGAATAATCCTAACTTTTGATCCGTGGACACTGGTTTTCTGAAACAGGAAAATTGGATATCTTTCATTCATAACCGTCCAATAAATATCACCTATCCCAAAGGCGGATGATAAAATAAGAAGTATTTTTTTGGTCACCATACATCTAAAATAAGGCCCATACTTTGGACAGTTTCATTTGAGTTCTTTTACGCTACATATGCAAATTCTAAATAATTTCTACGTACGTGCGTATCATTCATCAAGCTCTAACAGAGTATCAAAGTTTCCGTAAAATCAAATAGAATACGATTAAAACGCTGAGAAGAAATCGTCTCGGTTGGCGATAACTCGTGGAAAACGCTTAGCCGAGATAACTACTGGATTCCTTTCTCTAACATGGGGAAACGACTTAACAGGCATGAAATCCACACGGTTCATCATATAGACCACCCCATGCTTTCTCTTGATGGAAAAAGTTAGGCTGATTCAACTTTCAATTGGACCCCTCCATGAAATTATAACTAAAAAACCTCTAAATTCACCTCCTATGGCCCACCTGAGTTTTAGAATACTGTAATTTTTGTTCAATTGTTTCATCCAGATGAGTCACATGAGATGAATGGTTTGGATGACATATAAACACTACAGTAGGTGCTACGCACAACTAATGGCAAGCATCCATCCCAACTCTTACCTGTGGTGTGGCGCACATGAGCATTAGATTGTTATGACCTTTGGTTCGTTTGTTGAACATGAATCAGTAGACCTGATGGACGGGGTGGATCTTATGTGGGCTCCACCTACCTGAACCTCAGCGACAGTAACGTACGGATGGGTGATGCTTTGGGTGACACGTGAGTCTCTGAAGTGGTCCCCACCTGCGCATGTGGAGCCAGATGTCAGAAGATCGGGAACGGCGTCACGTGAAAGTGAGGTTTTTTGCTCAAAAGCGGGATATTCAGTGGTCCAACTGTTCATCGCCACAACCCACAAACCCTACCTCGTACGTCATCTCAGGTCCGCTCGGCTCCAGCCATCTTTTCGGCTCGGCTTGCTATCCTATGCTTCTTACTCCACTTCCAAGCGGAGGCAAACCAGTTTCCAATTCTGACATGTGGACCCAGATTTGGGTAATCAAGACCATTGGCCTGTTGAGAATCGTTGTGGATTGATAATTACACTAGAATTTCCTGGATTTAAAGTCTCAGCCTTCGAACTTCTGACTTTTTTAGTTCAATACGAATGGATGATCCATAGGCTACGAATTGAACGGTCAAGATTGTCCTAGAAAGGATAGGATTGAGTGTACAGTCCACCCACTGTCGGTCCACAACAGATCAACGGTTCTGGATTGTTGAAAATGCGCCCATTTGTTAGAATTGACAACGCGCGTGTACCGTGCAAAAATCCGACCTATTTCGAAAGGGAAGTTTGAGTGGTGGGGCTTGGGACCGTCCGTGTGAAATACGCTGATTTATCTGAACAATCCATTGGATGGATTGTCAGTAAATGGATAATAGCAAATGAAAAAATGGCAACTGTCGACATGCCACATGTAAACATCTTTTAATTGGATGGCCAAGATTGCCCAGTCAGAGCAACTTCTTGATTGTGGTCCATCCACTGGTTCGAAGTACTGAAATAGACGGCCACAAGACAAATCCCTCCCAGCTCATTACAGTTTGAGGTGGGCCACGTCTTTGTCCAAAGGCAGTCGAAGTACTGTGGTCCTCTTTTATTACCAATCTTTTTTATTTTTTTTTTTAAAACATTGGCCTCAATGGTTACAATGGTTAGGTGGTCCACTCATGAGCCCTTTCTTTTTTCTATCTATCTAGAATACTAGATAAATGGAGATTTGGAGCGGAAATGCATTGATTTTTAAAAAAGGTGTTTGCCCTGAACACCATCACACTCAAAATTTCAGATGCCTGTCCAAATCACCATTCACTAATTTAATGGTGGTTTGGGCTGCTTCCAAATGGCCCACTAAAAAGGTATATGTATGTGTATCATTGTAATATATTAGTGAAAGATTGAGAGAGATGGCTGTGGACCATCGAATGTGAGCTTTTTGTATTGTAGATGACTCTAACCCTGTCAAATGATCAAACCATCCAATCATGGACCTTCAAAAGACGCTGCACCTATTGAACTCTTGTAGTGATTGATAAGACCACATCTATTTATAATATTTCCACTCATAATTCTAATAGCCGACCATTTTCATGGGATAAATAATCCAACCATGGTTAGGGACATGATTGATTTGGACCATGGCCACCCTCAAATAATCAGGTTGGTCCATTCCAAATCTGTGGAATTAAGAACTATACGGCTAGCATTTACTAACAACGTTTTGATAAACATTTCCAAGCTATTAACACCACTGTATAAATGGCTATCTCCTCTGTAACAAATGACTAGAATTAGTATCTTGATAGTGTGCCACCAATCATGTGGTGGCTAACTTCGACAATCTCAATTTACAATCTGAATACATTAGTGTTGAGCAACTTTGAATATTTAGTAATGGTTTGGCCTTTCTATCTTTAACATTGGTATGCCTACTCTTCCTACTATGTCGGTGATATCTTTGTTCTAAAGAATAACTTTCATATTCTATAAATATTTATCAATCTTTCATTTATTTCTAAATTTATATATGATAATAATGTGTTCTTTGAGTTTCATCATTACTTTATCTTGTTAATGACTGACATAGGGGGAGAGTCGTTCTTTTGAATAAAATAGGATTCTAGCCTCGAACGTGATTGTATCTCCAATAAAGTCTATTCTTTATTTGCCTTCATTGGTGAGCAAACCTCCATGATTGGCGTTTAGGTCATTTATGTTTTGAAGTGTAAAAAATATTATTATATCACAATCTCTTTTAGTCTATAATATAACTCCTGAATTTAATTTGTGGCTCTTGTGAGTTAAGAAAAGTCACAGGATATTTTCTTACAATTTTTTATCTATAAGTCACATCTTAAATTAATTATTTTTTAATATTTGGAGACCCATAGCAATAACTTTACATGATGGTTTTCAGTATTACATTACTTTATGGATGTTTTTAGTAAAGATATTTACATATTTTCTCTTACAAACTAGTTAGATTCTCTCCAAAATTTTATTTTCTTTAAAGCTAAATTGAAAATCTTCTTAATTACAAAATAAAGTCTTTTTAATTTGAATTATTTCTTGCTTTCCATGGCATCACTCACTACAATTTTCTTGCCTACACACTCTCGAGCAAAATGGTTTAGAGGAATATCATCATAAGTATATTGTAAAAACTAGGCTTACCCTTATGTCGTCTACCCTAATTCTTAAAATTTTTTGGTCTAATGCCTGCTAAACTGCTTATTACCTTTTAAATAGGCTTCTATCTCCAATCCTCCACAATAAAAATGCCTCTTATATGTTTATTCAAAGTTCCACTTGATTATCTCCATATACATGTCTTTGGATGTCAACATTATTTTTATCTTAGACCATACATTGCTCATAAAATCATATATTGTTCTCAATCGTCTATATTTCTTGGCTATAGTTTTCTTTGTAAAAGTTACAAGTGTCTTCATCGTCCCCAATCGATTCTATATCTCACGTCACGTTATATTTAATGTAGAGTCATTCCCCTTTGCTGCGGCTCAAGAATACTCTCCATCAATGGCGACAACCTTATAGTCTCCCACACACTCACCACCACTCATACTCAACCAACCCAAACCCTACCCAAACCATGCCATCAAATTAACACTATCATCATCTCATCCCAACACCATCGTTGACCTAATAAATTACCCACCTTTAGGTATAAGGTCCACCATTTGGTAAAAGTTCCACCGACAATAAGGAATTAATTATGGCTAAACGTTCAGTCCCATAGTCAAACCTTGCACCATTCGCATGATTCTTGCAATTACCATTTTCAAAGGGTGACCACTTTGTCAATTAGATATTTAAAATACACTTTCATGTCTTCCTTGAAAAAGTATACAAGTAACGACTCCCTGATTTCATTAACTCTCTTCTCTAATCATGCGTGTCACTTATCCAAATCTCTTTCTAGGCTTAAAGCAAGCACCTTGGCCTAGTATCATCATTTAAGCACTTTCCTTTAAAAAATTAGCTTTGTTGGATCGAAAGTAGATACATCTTTATTTATCAAGTGCACACCATATTTTATTTTCTAAATGTTCATTTATGTTAATAATATAATCATCATGGGGCCTTCCGTGCATTCCATTTAGGAGATAATCAATCACCTTTGGTTGCAATTTTTTATTGAGGATCTTAGACCATTAAATTATTTTCTTAGTATTAAAGCTGTAAGATGCCAAATGTCTTTTTCTCTCCTGAAGAAAATATATTCTTAACCTATTACATGGGATCAAGATGGAAGGTATCAAACCTCATACAACTGGCATCTGTAACACTTTTGAGCTCTCACACTATAGTGGTTCTTGAATATTCAATGATCTAACACTCTGTCGAAGCGTTATTAGTTCCCTACAATAATTAACACTAACGCTTTTAGACAATACATTTTTAGTCAACAAAGTGTGTCAATTTATGCAAAATTCATCTGATTAAACATTGTATTGTTGTAAAGAGGGCCCTACAATACTTAGAAAATACATTGTCCTATGGTCTTCACCTTCAACCTTTATCCTCCTTTGTGCTTAGTGCATGTTTTGATGTGGGATGGGCCAATTTCCCTCATGATCATTGTTGTATAAGTGGTTGTTGGGGTTGTGTACTAGAAAATCAATGTTATTATACCTCGATTTATTGGTATAGTAAATTTATCTTTTGAGTTCATTCTTATGGAATATGTTTAAGTTGGTTTGATAGGCATCACCTTTAATGCTTTTGGTGATGGGATTTCATGGAGAATGTAATGAAATTCAATTTTTCTCTGAAATAAATAGAAATTTCATCATCCAAGATCTCTCAATGACATATACATCATATTTTTAAAATAAAAATCTAAATAAGATATGTAGATCTTACCTACAATAGAGACTCTACGGTATAAAATGATATAATATCGCTGACGACCCTTCAACCTAGGAGGTCTCTCCTCGATCTATCTCAATCACAAAGAGATCGAATAAGCTTAAGGCCACTCCTTTAATAGGTGCTAAGGAGCAATGAAAACTGTCCAAAGAGGTATACTACACAAAAGAAGATGGTTTGAAGGAAGAAAGGAGAATGAAGTACTCCTTTCACAACTCTATCTACACACATACTCTCTTTTCACTTTGTTTACATGCTCAAGAGGGGAGGAGTCTTCGGGGCTTCTTTATTTCTCTCCGTTGGGATAGAACTATATATAAATAAGGATGTTAGGATTTTATGGGAGTCTTAATATAGTACACCGCCATCGTACACACAACTTTATAACCTACTATGAGGAAAGTGCGTCGATCCGTATCATTTACGAATGCACTCATAATCTAATACTATAATTATCATGGCCAACCACCAGAGATCTATATCTTATGCTAATCAAATAATTGATCATTCAATCTGAATCATCATGCGATCATTATGTGTGTCAATACAATTTTAATATTTAAAACAAAACTTAAATAGTAAAAATTCTTTGAAAAGTCAATTAAAATATTTTAAGGGTTGAGCCTAACTAAAAAGCAACTTGATAGGTTCCTGATCTAATAGATCTAACTATTAAGTAGTCCCTAGATTTGAGCCCCACTAAAAAATCACTTGTAAAATCAAGTAGGTTCCTTGTTTTCTCGTGCATGAATCAATAGTTCCTGATAATAATACCAAGTCTAGCTATTTTTAATGGTCTCTAGATAGCCTCATAAGAAGAGTCAAAGCCTACCAATTAGGGTCATGATCCTAAAACATCCCCAAGTCAAAGGATTAATCAATTCCATGTCATCATTTAGCAAAGATCGTCATACCCATCAAATCCAGGTCAATGGGCCCCTAGATCAATTACTTGAGCTCGATCTAACCAATGTGAGTGTCCCAAAGGTTCGACCCTGGACCTTGTATTCATAATACACTCACACTCCTATATGGTTAAGGGGGAAGTTACATCGACACCAAGTTGGATCCTTAATGTTGGAGATTGTCTATCTTGACCCAAGTCAATTCTTTCACACAAGATGATCATATACCTCGTAATAGAATCTCCATAGGATTGTCCTACTTACCTATGATGGTCATGGTATATATAGGACATTGAGATTCATAACCTACAATTCTCCTCGTTCAATGACCATCGTATCCAATCTCTAATTCCTAAAGACTACAAATGACTCATTCCTCACTAACTCATATGCATGTAAAAGTTCAAGGTGATGCTGCACGCTAAGGTATATCAAGGTGTCCATGAGGGACTCATGGTCAACATGATTTATGACTGTGATCATCCCCATCTCATCTACATGGCCAATGGATTAGGCTCACATTGACTATTTAGGGTTGATACACCAACACTTGGGCACTTGAGATTGGATATAATAGCTTGGTAGTCATGGGAGAGTTGTACACTATAGATCGCATTGCCTAGCCATGACCATACATTTTTTATTTTTATTTTTTTTTGGATTAGCTTGTTAGTACACACTCCACTGTTAGTACACACTCCACTGTCAGCCACCCCCCACCAGGGATCGATACCATGACCTCAAGTGTTAAAACAAGGTATCTTCTCTCAGTCTACCACTTGAGATATGGATCAAGGTGTGGCCATGACCATACATATTCTTAAGCATACCTGTAATGTCATTTGGATGGTCATCTTATGTGAGGGGACTAGCTGATGTTTGAATGGATAGTCTCCACCAATCAAAACTGACTTGGTGTATGTTTGTCTCATGCCCTACCCCCCATGAATGTGTAAGTGTATTATATGAATAGTTCCTTGGCTTGGATCTTTAGTCACTTGCATTGGCATATATTATTTACAAGCATCAAAATTGGGAGACCTATTGTGCCCAAACTTGAATAGTCTCATGGTTGCATTAGCCTCATTAAAATTCTCACGACCTGGGGATGTGCCAATGGTGAGGCCCTGATTGATCATGCATTGGTATCCTTACGAGGATTCTATATAATTGTTAAAAGTAAGTGCTTGATGAGTTTCTCCATCCGAGTCCTCGAAGTACGCATGATTCAACATGGGATCCACTTAGTCTTCTCGAGACATAAATAATTGCTTGATGTTAATGTTTAAATCATCCATAAGTGTTTAAAGGGCTAGCTAACACCTCTAAGGTTTTCAATTAGTTAACCGAGTTCATCCGTTAACTTTCATTTACTATTGATTTATTATATAACATGCTTGATGGACATTCAATGGTTGAGATATGACATGATCCATACCATGGGTAGTATAAGAATTACCCAAGAATGGTGACCACTGATAATAGACACATTTAAATGGTTAGGGTGCATAAGTTAAGCAGGTATATGGACATCCTTTAAAGTAAGGTATATAGATGTTCCGTAGGATAGTGAAGAACCATATGATGTATATTCTCATCCAATATAAACTTTTTTTTAATATCCTATTCAAAAGGGGAGAGAGAGAGAGAGAGAGCTTTGGACGTCCACACCTCCCCTTTTTTGTGGACATCTCTACCTCTAGAGATAGGAAAAGAGAGAAATTTGTGAGAAGGAGAGAGAGGAAGTGGGCCATGCCCATGCTCTCTTGGATCTCACATGTCCATACCTTACGTGTGAGGTCTACTTTAGGATACCTCAAAGGTTAAATTTGGTCCCTACCAATATTCCAATGATGGTTCTCTACCCTCTTTAGCTTAAATTGATCTGGGAGAGGCTCATTGCATTGGAAGATCAACAGTGGCACTCGATCGACAGTTCTATTGTTAGTATAAACACCAAGGTGGAGATCATATTATGGCATTATCCAAAGAATGAGGCAGATCAAAACACTATGAATATAAACCAATACAAAACTTTTGTAGTCATATGAATCTTTCAATGGTGGTCACTAAATCCCACTGTTTCCTCTCATGTGGCCCATTTAATATTTGGATCCTCCTTATTTTTGGTTGCATGTCCTAAAATGATTTTGAAAAATGGATGGACGGGTTGGATTTATCACAAACATCATAGTGCGCCCTACACAAAATCCTAGCACATGATCTTCCAACAACGAAAGGCTCGCACATAAATTCCTTGCGACCCTATAAAATTTCACGGTTTGTTTAAAATTTTCACCATTCGACGAATAACGTGCCGCCAGCACTCGACCTTATAAAAGGTATAATACGGTCGAGCGTATAGTACCTTTTCCCATATATATATAATATATATATATGGGAAAAGGTACAATGCGCTCGAGCTGATTTTAACTTCCCATGAGGTCGAGCTGTGTGGGCCCCACCGTGATGCGTTTCGATCATTAACACCATCAGTCAGATGCACCATTCCATCATGGGCCTAGGTCTCAAAAATCAAGTCAATCCGTGACTTGTGTGGACCACACCACATACAGAAGTTGAGAGGTGTTGTGCACCATTAAAACATTCATAACCATTTTTTTTGGGCCCACCGAGATGTGGTTTGCAAATCCAGCCCATCCATTATGTGTGTCCCACTTGTATGAGGGTTCAGACCAAGTTTCAGGCGCATGCAAATTTCAGGTGGGCCCCACCAAGTGCTTTTATATGTTTTTAGCATGTCTTCACATGATTTTAGATGGTATGGCCCACCTGAGTTCCGTATATGGCTGATTTTTGGGATATCTCGTAATTTAAAGGGGACGCATCAAATGCACGGTGTTGATGTTCGAAATGCATCACGGTGGGGCCCACACAGCTCAACCTCATGGGACGTTAAAATCAGCTCGAGCGCATTGTACCTTTTCCCTATATATATATATATATATATATATATATATATATATATATATATATATATATATATATATATATTCCATTACTTTTTCAAATCCAATTCATCAGTGGCTACTATTTATACCTTGGCTCCAATTTAATCTCATGCAGTGCTAAAAAACAAAATACCATTTCTCGACCAACACAGGATTTGAATGCTATTGATTATCAATCATATGGATTCAGTCACTTTTTCATAAACTCAGAATGTGGCATTTAGCTCTTCCAATATTATGGTTTGATAATATGGGGGCAACCTATCTCACTGTTAATCTCGTGTTTAACTCTGGAATATATTGAGATATATTATCATTTTTTTAGGAAAATGTATCTCGCGTCATTTAGATGTTTGTTTTATCTTCCCTAAGGATCAAATTGTTGATATCTTTATCAAAGGACTCAGTGCACCATGTTTTTGTGATCTTTAGGATAAGCTAACCATCACAAATTGACAGATTAGCTTGAAGGGGTATACGGAAACTACTTTATCAAAATCCTTTTTACCGGTGATTCCCTATATAAACACCACATTCTCAATCTCAATCAGACATGTAATACAATTGGACCAAGTCCATACCTTTTATTTTGTGAAAATTGATAGTTGTACAAGATATACAATTAGTTATATATGATATGTCAACATTTAAATTTCAATAATATAAATATTAAACAAACTCACTATCCAAAACACGATGATTTTTCCTATTTAAACAATATTCTCTCTTATCTTCTTAGCTTTCACTTGACATGAACAAGGTTTTCAATTAGAAGCATAGTTTTAAGACTCAACTACTCGAAGATTTCAAAAATATAAATATTGAAGAAATTTACCATCCAAAACACAATGAGTTTTCCTGTTTCAACAATATTTCTTGTTATCTTCTTAGTTATCACTTGAGATTTCTAATTTGAAGCATAGTTTTAAAACTTAAATACTTAAATTGACTTATTTAATTTTAAATTGAGTTAAGAGTAGTTAAGAGTGATTTGACTCCTTTATTTTCAATTTTTACTCGTTGTGACAATCCCAAGTGCAGGACTGTGCTGTATTGATAACTTGGTGAGACCAAGATTGTTCCATAGGGATTTGTGGATAAGAACATAATAAGAACTAATTGAGTGGTTTGGGTTTTCATCCACGAAAGAAAATGAGAATTTAAATAATAATTCAAAGCAAGGATCCAAGAATCTCCACTTAATAAATTTCGAAACTTAATTCATCATCTTCAAGTCAATAACTCAAATAGAATTGGATTCCATTCCGTTCTAATTAGAAGATAAAGCTATAAACCCAATCACAAACATCCAACAATATGTATGAATTGACATAGATTGATCTCTCATGTAACTATAGGCAATTGATCACAAGGAATCAAAATCATGTATTATACCCGGAGTTACGATAGATCAATCAATTTTACAGATCAATTCCTTCTCTAATCTAGGAATTCAATCGAAACAATCATAATTCAACATTTAAAAATTAATAACTTTAATTAAATTAAATAACAAAATTCATTAAGAGATTCGTCCATTAGCCTTAGTTAAGAGATTAACCTGACATGTCTAACATCTCAAACAAAAACAAACTAGGAAGGACAAATTGAAGAAGAACAATGATGGAAGAGCTTCGCTTTCACTTCAAATCACCCCCAAAATCCTAGATTGACACTTAGAGACATCTTAGATGCCTTTACTTATAAAATTGCAAGACATAATTTTGCACTGCTGCCTCAGAAAATTCACAAACTTATATACTTTTGTGCACCTTTGATACGAGCCTTCGATAGGATCGAGACCTGATGTAGAGCGGGTTGCGGACAGTTTCATGGCCAAGATGGATCAGAAAAGGCCCGGTCGACGACAGAAGTGATCCGGACTGTTGGACCTTAGATCGGGCGTATCTCGCAATTTGGAATGAGTTACCTGACGTAAAATATATGATTTTGGGGTAGAACGAGCTACTTTAGCCAACCAACGCGGCTATGCTGGGTTATGATGCTCGGAATTACGAAAAACCCCTGGATCGACGGTCGTTTCCCTGCTTTAATTTCGTTTTCATTGTAAATAGTAAGTTTTAGTTTGATTATAACTCTTCATCCGTCAGGCTTTAGGAGTTGTGCCCAACGTGAAAAGAGCATAGAATAATTAGGAGAATGGTTTGGTGAAACCAAATAGGACACTTACTATTTTTGGCCGAAAATCTTGCACACTAGTAGACATCACGATCGTCTATAAATAGTAAGTTTACTATTTATAGTAAGTCACGGATTCTAGGAGTTTTAGTTATAGTTTGATTCTGATTTCTTTCCCATTGCTTGGTACCCCTATTTAAAGGGTTGTGAACTCGTTTTTAGTCATCAATTAATCAATTTTGAATTTCTTAGAATTTATTTCTATTTTCTGCTTTCTTTCCTCGTGGATTCGAGAAGTCTCTGTGAGGAGTCCAGAGAAGCTCCATGGATTCGGAGTAGTTATCCTCATCATGTTCATCCCTGCATCAAGACCTATCGAGGTCCGTCGATGGGATCAAAAGAGCGCTTGATGGCATCAAAGAATACATAAAAATTGTCCAGGAACTAACTTTAAAATTTTTTAATTTTCTCGATGAGATCGAAGTGTCTTTGATGAGATCAAAGAAATAGTTGAGAAAGTTAATTGGAAATTTTAGAATTTCTTGATATAAGGCTTGATCGCATCGAGTCTTATCGCGATAACTTGTCGGTAGGATCGAGGACCTATCGATGGAATCGATAATGACTGATTTTCTTCAGTTCTTTTTCGATCCATTCAATTTTCAATTCCCCACTTTAATACTTTGTTTCCTTCAATCTTTGAGTCTTCAAATCTTCATTTTTTATCTCCAAAATCTTCAATTCTTCAAGTATATTCTTTTAGGCTTTAATTCCATCATTTTATGCACATATTTACTTCATACTTCGAAATCATCCTACATGTTGAAAGCGTACCTAATTAAAGTAATTTAACACTTGAATGTAAGGAAAAACAATGAATAAAATAGGATAAATATGCAATATTTAAGTCTCAACACTCGTGGTGTTGCATTGAATTGGATTTGACCAAATTCAAGTTAACTCATATGAAACCTAATTCTTATTGGACTCATCCAGGTTTTATAACTTTGATAAGTGTTAGTAACTAAGAGTATCCTAAAAAGATCATGAGTGCGGGCCCCTTATTAAGATGTAGCAATTGGAGAACTATTAAGTATCCAAACTATTCGATGTGTAGGACCACAACGCATCACAAGGGCAACTAACAGACCTAATCGGTAGATCTAAAATTCAAAAAATCCAAATATCGACCAATAGTCCATCCCCTTCAAAAACCTTGACCTTAGAAAATATCGAAAGGTTAAATGATAAAGATTAAACAAAATCTTAATGCCTCCTAAAAGCATTCAATGATTCTAATTGGACAATCCTAGACTAAACAAATAAGAATTAAGAACACCCTGATCCATAGCTCAAGTGGTAGACTGAGTGAAAGATACCTCATTTCAACACTGAGGTCTTGGTATCGATTCCCTAGTGGGGGTGGCTAACAATGATGTGTGAGCTGACAGTGGGTGTACTAACAAGCTAACAAAAAAAAAAAAGAATCAAGGAAGCAACCCAACTCTCCAAAGGCTCAGAAACTCTTTATGTATAGTAAAAAACATGTAAATAGAAGAAGTAGATCGTTGGACCGCTGCACGTCGACAGCCACCTGACATGCTTTATACTTAACAAGGATCCTATCCCAACTTCCTATACACCAAAACTCAAACTAAGGGCAGGTGCCATACTGTCAACTCACCACAAATCGACATCTCGACCTATAAATTCAACACCCATGTTGCCATTTTAGAGGTAGAGGGCAAGCTAAAGACAAGGAGGGACCAATAGAGGAGAGAGAGAGGTAACAAGGAGAGAGAAAGAAGGAGAGAAGTGTGGGGGATGTCCTTTTTTTTTTATGAAGAATTTCAAAGATTAATTTTAGGCAACACGAATGCCGTGCCTAACTCTAGAAGCTTAGCCCTGAAAAGAAAATTCACCCAAGAAGCCGACAATGTCAAGAGTAGGGTTAGAATTGGAGATATTTGAATATCATTTTTACATTAAAAAGGGTATATGATCTATCATTTCCTTTTTCACATGTCAGTCAAACTCCAAATGCATTCCATCTCTAATGCAACTGTAATATGCACTGTTATTCATCCTTGTTCGCATCTCAGTTGCTTATTTAATTTTTCTATCTAGGATTTTAAACCCTACGTTGTAAGGCTAGAATTGCATTTCAATTAACTTATTATCGCCTACTAGGAGCCATCTGACTTTGAGAAGTATGGTTAAATATTTCTTACTCTTTTAGATAACCCTCGTGGGTAATGCGAAGCATGACTAGATACCTACACTAAAATTTCGTAGATCCCATTAAAAATTGTAAAACCTCGTGCAGTAGAAACCGCACATTGTGTGGGCAGGAGAGGGTGCCTAACCCCTTTCTCTTCTGTCACCAAGACCCTTACTGGAAAAATCTCACAATTCCTTAATTCGTAAGCGATTCTATAATTTGTAGTCAATTGTAGATTTAATAGTTTCGTTGTTTATTAATAACTCCAAGAGTTTAAAACACATCTCATTCCCAAGATATTGCATAACTAAGGTTATAAAAATGATCCCAATCTAATCAAGAACATTCCACCAAGGAAGTACAAGCACACAAACCATAACAACGATGCTCACATAGATACATGTTTGTGTTGCCCTCAATAATAAGGGTGTGTAAGATTCCTTTGGGAATAAAAGATTCATTCTAATTTTCATCTGGATAGAAATGCCTACAAAAGCTAAAATGTGGTACTCTTTATATTATGCATTTTGAAAAATAATTGCTTTGGTTTTTATTTCTTAAAAAAAAATAAAAAATCAAAGAGATTACAACTTTTAAAATTTTAATTTTACCCAATATCAAATGCTATCTTAAGCCTTTATGAATCTATAGATGAATGGCATGTAAGTAACTTGGAAACTTATTTTAATGGAGTGCACTTGTCCTTATATTAGGTGTAGGTAGTAATATACATGACAAATCCAGTTATGTTGCGTCTTTAGTTTAGGGCTAACTTTGACATAGAGATGGTAATGGGTTGGACTAAGGCCAGGCGGGAGTTGAACCTAGCCCGCTAAGCTTGTCTTCAACCCTAGCCATAATCAGGCTGCCTTAGCCTCAACCCTATCCATACATTGCCATGCCACGGAGAAAAGTGTGAGAATATTAAAGGTTTGAAATAGTTCAAATTAGACGATGAGTCCCATCAAATAATTTGTTTTGATCGCAGAAAAATAGACTTAAATCCAAAAATGTTTTTGAACTCCACGTATATGTTGAATGGGACTCTAAAAAACATATTTACTAAGGGCTCGTTGGCATCTCTACTCTAGTTTAATAAGAGCTTTTCAAATAAGTGCTGCTTTAATAAGCTCTTTTATTATAACTCTTATTTTAAATAAGTTTGTTTGGTAAAATCAAGTTTTCAAAACTAAAAAACTCTTATATGAAATAAGTGTATTTAGTAAAATGTTCAAATAATTAGAGTTTTTTCTAAGGGTAGTTGATATCATTTATAAAGATTATAACAACTCCATTAATTATAAGAGTAATCCAGGTGGTTGGTTTGGAGAATCTCATCATAGATCGATCGTGCCCCCATTGGCAAAAGAATGGATGGCTACAATCTTCATGTTTTAAGACATTAGGGCCGTCTATTATGTTGGACATTAGATATGGATCCTCCATCACATGGAGCTCACCTTTGACATCCACAATCCATCATGTGGGTCTCACCTTTACTATGGACTATCCATCATGTGGGGCCCACTTGATGTAGATGGTACATCATGTGGGGCCACATTTTAATGTGGACCATCTATAATGTGGGACCCACCTTTGATGTTCACCATCCATCATGTGGGTCTCACCTTTGTTATAGACTGTCCATCACATGGGGCCCAATGTTCTATATGGGTCATTCATCATGTGGGCCCACCTTTGATATCAACCTTCTATCACGTGGTCCCACCTTCAATGTCCACCATCCATCATGTGGGTCCCACCTTTGATGTGGGTCATCCATCATGTGTCGCCACACTTTGATGTTGGACATCCATCGTATGGGGCCCACCTTTGATGTGACCATACATTACGTGGGCCCACCTTGATGTGGACCATTCACCATATGAAGCCCCGCTTTCAATATGAGTTACTCATCATGTGGGTCCACTTTAGATAGATTGTAAATAGAAGAGAGGAGAGTAAGATGGGAATTATTTAAACAGTTTAAAAACAAACTTATTTAAAAATTAATAATAATAAATGCTTACCCGCTTAAGATAAATAAGCTCTTAAATAAAAAAATAACCTACTCGTTACTTATTTTTAAGACTTTTTGACTAGTTTTAAAAAGAATAAACCCTATAATTAAATAAGCTAATTTTTTATGCAAATAATTATATAATACTCGGTTGCGTATGGCTCTTGATACACAGGCACTCAGAAATTGTCTACGTCCCATATACACTAAGGCTGAAAGTTGCGCAGGTTCAACCCGACTGACCCGTGACCAACCCGACATTAGGTTGGGCTCGGGCAGGATGTATCGAGTCCAATCTCAAGCTTGGGCTATACAAACACCAACCCGATAAAACTTGGGTCCAATCTCAAATGAATTTTGCATCGAATTACATGTATGTCCACAGTGGAATTACATTGACAAAATCGTAAAGATAAAAATAAAAGAAGTTGACCACAACGTGGTATGTCTTCCTTCGGCTGCGGACGCTCTCGAGCTCGCCTTGAAGCATGATGTGCTTGAAGTGCCTGAAGCTTGGTGTGCTTGAAGTGCTTGACATCATACTAGTCCCAAGGTTCATCAGGAGCCAACACAGGAGTGGCTCGGATTCAGCTGTTACTACCGCTCGGAGCAACCTCTAATGCTGCCTCGGGAGCTGCCTCGGACTAGACCACGATACTAGCCGCCGCGTCAGCAGCCTCAGCCGCCTTAGCCTCCGGACCCTCAGATCCAGCGGCATCTTCATTGAATCCCAAGAGATCAAGGTCGAGAAAGGATTGCTTCATCACTCGGATATATTCGGTGTACCCTTCTTGATACAAGCGATCCCTCTCTTCCAAAAACTCTCAGGACTCCAGAAAAGCCTTTATTTCTTGATCCTTGGCCTGATCTTTGGCTTGTTCGATGGATGCCCCAGCCTCTACCATGACCCGAGTCAACCTCTCCTCGCAAGAGGCATGAGCCTGACGGAGTCACCAACTCTCTTCCTGAGCCTCTTTCAATAGCGAGGCTACATGGACACATTCGGCCTTGGCATCGTCGGTGGCCTTCCTGGCAAGCCCCAAGTCACCTGATAGTAAGCCAACCCAAGCCATGACAGCTTCGAGCTGCACCTCCAAATCCGTAACTCGCTTCTTAGCGTCGGCAAGATCCGAGCTACCCCTAAGCACACAAGGGGTAGGCTGCAAAAGAAAAACTTGAGGTCAAAACTAAGTCACCGAGAAAAGGTCAAGGCTCGAGATAAAGCACGTGATCAAAGAGGTTACCTCGAGTAGCACCTTCGCCACAGGAGTGATAGTCCGCTTCAAGGAGGAGTTGCAAAGGCCGGCAAAGTCTCTCTCACCCCTATGAGAGATGGCCCAAGGGACCATGTCCGACACGGTCCGCTGGAAGGGTGAAAACTTCTGTTGAGTTATCTCCCCTCTAGAGGTCTTCCTTCTCTGCTCCTCTCTCTTCTCCGAGACTTGCTCTGCAATAGGTCCTGGCTCAGGAGCTGCTTAGGCCTCGACAACTACCGCGTCTGCTTCCTCTGCCCTTTCCTCGGGGTCGGAGAGTACGACCACGGTCGGAATGATCGGGGTAGCTGGCCCCTTGGCCTTTGGGGCCGCCTTCAGCTTCTTCGAAGGTCGAGTCTCCGACAGAATTGCCGACCTCGAAGGGGCCTTCATTTTGGAAACAGGTTTCAGAAAGGGCCGAGCCTCAGCCATCTCTACATCAGTAGAAGCACAGTGTTAGACAAAGTTCAAGAAATACGTTAAAACTACAAAGAGTACCTGTCACAGCTGAGTCTAGACCCGAGAGAAGGAGGCGCTCTAGCTGAAGAAGAACCATCCAAGACCGATCCTCTGGACTTAGCACCTTCAAATCTTTGATCCGAGTTAGAGCGCCAGCTTCTAACTTTGGCCTTTTCTTAGGGATATCTGTAAGACATATTCAGTCATACTTAAAGGCATCATAGCAAAGAAAGACAGAGAAAGGACATGCCGAGTCACCTACTTCAGTGAACACTCGGGGAACACGAGGCTCAAAAAGCCTTGGCTCGGTAGTCTCCCAGCGACCACATGCCCAGAGCCATCTCTCTCTCCAATACTTGTTGGAGGTAAGAGGGTCGGTTATCAAAGGATCACCCTTGTTCCACCAGGCGCATAAAAAGTACTAGTCGGTCTGTTGTGGGTTTAGCCGTACTCGATACAAGTAGAGAAACTCGTCAATGGTCAGTGGGGGCTGCTCTGTTTCAGCCCACAACACCGAGCACCCGAACAAGTTACTTCACCCATTCGGGACTATCTGCCCAGGAGCGATTTGGAGTCGGGAAAGGTAATCCCGAGCAACGGGTTGAAGGGGCAGACGCAAGCCATACTGCAGAGCAACTTGAAAAATTACGACCATCCAGGCAGGAGGATGGTTGGGTAACTCACTCGGCAGGGGAAGACGAAGGATGACCGAGTCTGAGACATGATACCCAACTCTAATCCTATCCAAGTCCGCCTCAGTTAAGACCGAAGGGACTGGACCCCTTTGCTCGTCTCCGGCCTCGCCTTCCTCGGTGCCCTCCCCTTCCTCGGCAGCCGATTCAACAGCCTGTGCCGACCTCCTAGTGGGAACCGACTCAGTGGTTCCCTCAATCTCCTCATCATCCTCCTTCATGTCATCTCCAGGAGGATTAGGTCTCCTAGAGGCAGTCACCAGTGACATATCTCCACGAGAAGTACTTGCCGAAGCAAGACGCTCCGCTGAAGTCCTAGTTACCCTCTCCGAATACTGGAAGGCTTCGTTGGCACCAATGGCCATCTCCACCAGCAGCGAAGGCGATTCTGAGACATTCCAGAAATGTCTCGCTTCACCCTCGTCACCAGAAGCTCCCTCCCGGGGACTCTGGGAGCCACGCATTGCCATTGAAATTCAAAAATAAAGGAAGGGAGAGAGTTTGGAACTCACTGGAGATGGCGATACAAACTGGAAAAGAGAGAGAACGGAAATAGCGAAGGGCGAAGAACTGCGAAAATGAAAACGAGAAGAGGAGAAAATGCACCAAAATGAGGAAGGGACGTCCCACTCCTCCTTTTATAGCCCGGTCATGTGGCAGGGGCATGTAAGGAGGAGTCGAATCGACGTCGTTTCGACTCCCTCGCCCGACACGTGGCGCACGCCGACTGATAAAAGAACCGTACTCGCCATGCGTCCAGCACTTATAAGCCAGAAAGGCGCTCCGACGGCTGTCCACACGTGTGGCCTCGGGTAATGAATCGACGCTCGTTATGGACGACGCAAGGAGTATTAAATGTTCCATCATAACATCGGTCTCCAGTTCAAGCCGACTCAACAACTCTTTACTCCTTAACATCAATATAGTTGACACAAGGAGTAAGGGGGCTTACTGTTGGGAAAAAATATAACAAGTCCAGAGACCTGGTTATGGAATGGACCAACTCTATTTACATGGCCCAGGATTCCAAGGCAATAAGCCCGATCAAGGGAAAAGAATGCCTCAAGGAGAGACTTAGCTCAGACAGTGAAGAAACAACTCCAACCAAGGTTTACAGAGTCATGAGCCATAGGCAAATAAAAGACGCATAAAGTTAACTCGGATAATGAGGCAGCAACGTCTAAAAGAGACCGATTAAGGCCCAAATGCTGGAAGTCTCCTGACCGATCATAAAACTGTCCCATATTAGGTCGGTTACAGTGTTGGCTATCAGATTAAGAAAGGATATCGATTACAGACCGACCATATTTCATCCGACAGAAGGCAAAAAGCCTTACCCTTGCAACCAGCCAAGACTCGATTATTACCAAAGTCGGTTAAGGCCAAGCTGAGCAACGAAGAGACGGTGTAAACACAAATATAGTCCCGAAAATCTTGTGAAAGGATTCCTGACTTCGAAGATTTCGGGATCAGGCAAAATCCATAAACCGATTACAATTAATCAAATCTCCGAGGTACTCGGAAGAGAATCCCTACACGACAGGACCCTCCTATTCCTATAAAAATAGGAATTCTCTACAAAAATAGGTACAAAGAAAACTCTCTCAAAAACCCCTTTACACGATCCTGTCCCTGACTTTAGCATCAGAGGGTCCCCCGGCTTGAGCCAGGGTCCCCTTTGTCTCCTTCTTGTGCAGGTGGTAGGACGTGGGAAGAGGACACACCGGTTTTTTACATCAACAGCATCCACCACACAAAGTGACCCATCTCAATCACGATCATTAGAACATGACCTAGATTCAGAAACTAAATTTACAAAGTATCGAATTACATGTACCGGGGCAAACCTCTTAAGATAACTAGTATTCTGTGAGGCAACAAATAAAAATTGTCTAAGTTTAGGTCTAAGTTGCTTTTGCTTGATGTTGGATTTACTAACCTACATATTATTTTTCTTTAAGTAGCAGTTAACTTTTACTTAATTGCTTCAATTAACTTAATTGAAGGAACTTTAAGGTCCCATAGATACCCAAAAACAAGTTTATCTCAATTTTAATTAATAGTAATTGTCTTGGAGGTTACGAGTTCATGCTAATAATGATTTCGTAAGAAATACATAATTATTGTTAATTAAAATGAGATAAACGATCATTTTTAAGCATCTACCAAACAATTGGGCTAGGTATGAGTTTGGATGGATATTTAAACTTAATGTTGATGGTGCCTATAGAAGAATTCATGTTATGAAGGGCACAGATTGTGTACTACCCTGGCCGGGACCGGGCTAGAGATGGATGGTGATGTAGAAAGTGTGACAGATACATTCCTAACATGGTTAGACCAAAAGAAGGTGGTAAAATGATAATAACTTTTGATCCGGGTATCGTTACGGTGGACCAGACCGATTATCATGAACCAAAGTAGCACGAGAACTTGAAGACGAGTTCTTTTGAAGTGGAGGAAACTGATGTAGAGCAGGTCGCAGACACTTTCATGTCCAAGATGGATCAAAGAAGGCCTGATCAGAGGCAGAAGTCATCAAGACCGTCAGAACCTTAAAACAAGCATATCTCACAAACTGAAATGAGTTACTCGACGTACCATATTTGATTTTGGGGTAAGACAAGCTACTTTATCCAACCAACATGGCCATGTTGGGTTGCCCATGCCGAATTTGTGAGATTCCATCATATCGACGGCCGAATTCCATGTTTAATTCCATTTTTACTATAAATAGTAAGTCTTGGTTTGATTATAACTCTTCATCCGTTGGGCCTTAGGAGTTGCGTCCAATGCAAAAAGAGCTTAGAAAAACTTACTTAAGAGAAGACCTCGAGGACGAGTTCTTTTGAAGTAGAGGAGACTAAACTGACACAGGGAAATACATAATTATGGTTAACTAAAATGATATAAACTCATTTTCAAGCATCTACCAAACAACTATGTTAGGGATGAGTTTGGATGGATATTTGAACTCAATGTTGATGGTGCCTATAGAAGAATTCATGTTATGAAGGGCTCGGATTGTGTACTACCTTACCTAGGACTTAGCTAGAGATGGACGGTCATGTCAAGGGCTGTGAGTCCCATAGTGATGCATGTGTTTTATCCATGCCGTCCATCAATTTTGAAAGATCATTTTAGGGTATGAGTAAAGATGAAGCAATTGAAGGCTCAAGTGGACCACAGCACATACTATTGAAAACTCTTCTTGTGCAGTATAGAAGATTTAGATTAAGCTGATACTTATATTTCCCCTTCATTAAGGTATACATGACTTTATGAATAGGTTGGATGGAAAATAAACATAACCGTGTGCTCTAAGAAGTTTTCAATGATAGAAATATTTCAATCCCCACTACTTGTGGTATTGTCGGCTTGAGCCTTCAATCTACCTTTCTTTTAGGCTCATACCCTAAAATGATTTGTTAAAATGAATGGACAACATGGATAAAACATATATATATATTATGATGGTCCCAAAGATCCCTTGACAGGACCGTCCATCTCTAGCTAGGTACTGGTTGGGTTGGTACCCAATCTGCAACTTGTTAGGGAGGGTTGAAATTGTCAACAACGATCAAAGAGATTTTTATTTATTGCTTCTAGTTATTTTTTTATTGAAATTTCACAAAAATGATTGCAGAAAGTAAAACTCTTCTCCAAGGTCTGTGATTTTGAAATTTTTATAATTTTTTGTAGCCTAAGGTTTGAAAGTGATTCTAAAATGTTGGTTGATATGCCATCAAGCGTAAAACCAACTTCTTGGACAAATTTGGCATTGGTGGTCTAATTTTCAAGATTGCTTGAGATTTGGGAGCTGAAATAGCTAATGCTTGTAGAAATTATTATTTTGCCATTGACACTTTGGCTAAAAGTGATATGGAGTAGGACATAGCGTACTTCAAATGGTCGGATTTATCTCCAAAGTTTGCATTTCATGTTTTCGTGATAAATATGGAATTTCCTAATACTATAACAAGTAAAATTTCAAATCTTGTGAAGGGTGGTCATTATCTTTCATTGTCAATTGATGGATAAGTTCTAATCACCCCTCCCTTTGTTTTTGTATTCATTTTCCTTTTTAAAATAAAATCTTGATAGTACCTTCTACCTTCCTAAAAAATAAATAAATAAAATAAATTTTTTAAAAAAAAAGGTCTGAGTATTAGTCAATGTCATTTTTGAGTGGTACAAACCTCACCTATATGTAAAGGTCAGGTCCGTAGCTAGTTGTGTTATATCAACTTTCAGAGGTTCTAGGTCTGACATTTTATCATTAGCACATTGTGGGCCCTAGGGTTCCATTTTAGAACCAGACCCATTAATTATTGGGGCAGGTATAATAACATATAGGGTCCACCACACCCATTTGCAACCCTATCTTCAAGCAAAGTCACATATCTCCGTTGGTGGTTGACCCTAGACATTCTATCAGCTGTGATTGGCTCCTCCCTAAGAGATGACATGGAGTAAGGTCCATGTACGTACGTGAGTAATTGAGCTCTATCTTCAACGGTAATAAAATTAGAGCATTGAAATCTACTAAGTCCATGACTCCTCAACACCACATGATATCGAAGGAGCATGTTTGTGTCCTTTGTTGACTTGGGTTCTCATGCTGAAGAAGAAATTCCACGATCTTGATCAAGTCATGCACATGACCTTGTTTTCAGATTTTGAGTTGAAAGGATTAGACCCGCGAACAATTCTCTCTCTCCCTAGTATGAAATTTCTTCTCATCTTCTCTCTTGACCTGCGAACTACTCTCTCTCTCTCTCTCTCTCTCTCTCTCTCTCTCTCTCTCTCTCTCTCTCTCTCTCTCTCTATCTCTCTCTCTCTCTCCTCTCTCTCTCTCTCTCTCTCTCTCTCCTACTGCACTGCACATGCCAGTTTTACCTAGAGGTGTACACAAACCGAGCTAGCTCGGTTAGCTCGCTCGACTCGAGTCATAAAAGCTTGATTCAACTCGGTTCGAAGTTGAGTTCTAGCCGAGTCAAGCTGATTTTTTTTAGTTCGATCCGAGTTTGAACTTGCCCAGCTCGACTCGACTCAGATTGAACCCAGCTTGAATCGAACTTGGATCGAACCAATCTGGTGACTTGGTTACTTTGATATTAATGTTGCTCACCAAGTGTTTGATGAAATGCCTCAAAGAAGTGTGACTAGTGGTAAGGAAGGTATGTATATGAAACTAACACCCTTTTCTTTCTTTCTTTTTTAATTGATTTTTATGTTGCTTAGAAGGTGTTTGATAAAATACTTGTAAAACCATTTCTACTGTCTCAGATATAATGAGATTTTGAAGGTGCAATTTAAGTGTTTGTGAAAATGCTACAATGGCGAACTCGGCTTGATCTCGGATCGAACTCCGCTCGAACTAGCCCGACTTGTTGATCAAACCGAGCCGAGCTGGCCTATCAGGCTCGAGGACCGAGCCGAGCCGAGTTCGAGCTAAGGTTAGCCGCCGAGCCGAGTCGAGTTGAAGGCAACTCAACTCGATTCGACTCGATGTATACCCCTAGTTTTACCAATATATTTTTACTATGTATAATAAAATTGAACGCAGATTGCATACTGACACTGCTCGCTACTGGATGGTGCTCGGTAAGCCCCCATGATGTATGCGTTTTATACATGCCATCCATCCATTAATTAAAAAGAATTGGTAATTGTACACCCACCATTAAAAACTTCCTAGGGCCTAGGGTAGTGTATATTTGTCATCCAAAATAAACTTGAATCAAGGGAAAACACAAATATCAGCTTAATTCAAAACTTTTATGGCTCCCTAGAAGTTTTTAATGGTGGGCATTCGATCACCACTGTTTCCAGTGGTGTGGTTCAAATGAGATTTGGATTTGCCTCATTTTGGGACTTATGCCCTAATTGAGTTGACGAAATGGATGAACAACATGAATAAAACACATATGTCATGATGGGGCCCACAAAGCACCGGCCCTACTGAATATGTGGATGCAATCCTCATCCAAAACATCAAGGTGCAAAAGTTTATACACAACTACTTTTTCCATTTGCTAAAAGTATACATTTAATTAAAAGATATGTCACAAATATTAAACCACAAAAAGAAGGCATTTGGGTCTGTTTGGATGCATTGAGAAAACCCATTACCCTCATTTTCATTTAAAACCCTTGTTTTGTATCAAAATGAGGGTGTTTTTATATATCGTTGGGTGCTCAATCACCACCAGCCTTGAGAAGTTTTTAATGGTGTGCATCCAATTTTGCAGTCGACATGAGATTTAGACTAACCTCACTTTTTGACTCGAGCCTTAAAATGAGCTGATAAAATGAATAGACAACAACATACATAAAACACATACATCATGGTGAGCCCACAAAGCACTACGCAGAAGAAAGTCTATATATGGCCTTGATGGGTCCTTACTCTTGCCCTTGGTAGACTAACAAGAGTTTCAATACCAAGTCAAGGGTTCCAGCACCCATATGTAGTGAAATCCCACTACGGTGTGAGTGTGTGGGTGTATTAAAAAAATGACATGGGTCTTGAACCACAAGAATAAGGCATTTAAGTTCTGTTTGGATGGATGGAGAAAAACCATGTCTAATAAGAAGCCCTCATCTCGATCTAAAACCCTTATTTTATAGTATGCATGGTTTGGATCACACCCCCAATCTCTAATTTGGGACGCTTGAAGTTTCATGCAATAAACCCTTGTTTCACTACAAATCAATTGGATTGGATTTTGGTGAAACTATGATTGGGTGAAGCCAGCTGCAGGCCAAACTCTCCATTAACTATCATTAAAACCACTTCTCTTCTCTTGCTGCACGTGCTATATTTATTTATGACATTTTCAATACATTCCTATATCTTGGGACGAACGTTTGTATATATTTTCTACTCATGCAATATTGTATTTGCATTTTGTATTGTATTGCATGGCTGGATTAATTAATAAAAGCATATTGCCAATACAACACCATGCAGTCCAAGATGCTGAACCTTGTTGTGGACTGTTCAATAGGGATGATTTTTGCTCAGTTCTCCAATCCATGGCAGGGCTCATTGGATCAATAGCTTGGATCATTTGAGCTGTGGGCCCCACTTGAGCAAACACAAGACTGAGGACGTCATACAGTGGAGTGGATTGGGCTCTGTGGGGGCCACTATGTTTTATCCACGCCGTCCATTTATTTTGACAGATTATTTCAGAGGATGAGCTAAGAAAAGAGACAGATCGAAGGATGAAGTGGACCACACCACAGGAAGCAGTAAGGATTGAAATCCTACTGTCGAAAACATCCTAGGGCAGACCGTGATGTTTATTTGTCATCCAACCTGTTCATAAGGTCGCATAGACCTGGATGAAGGGAAAACATAAATATCATCTTGATCCAAAACTTCTGTGGACCTTAATAAATTTTCAACGGTAGACTTTCAATCCTCACTGCTTCATGTGATGTGGTCCAATTAAGCTATCAAACTGCCTCTTTTTTGTTCTATCATCTCTAAAATGATGTTTTAAAATAGATGGACGGATTGGATAAAATATATACATCACGGTGGCCACCTAACAGGAACGTCCCTCTCTACATATCTCCTGGTGGGGTAGTACCCAATCCGCGTCCATCGTACAGAGGATCTCTGCATACGTGGCGGCATCTTTCAACAGAACACACGTGTTTTCAGTTCTGACAAGTGGGACCATGGTTTGGTGACCTATTCGAAAATCTCATCAGTCATCAGCCTATGTGAGGAGTTTTTCAGCTAACAGACGTTGTATTTTCATTCTTAACCGTCTATTTATAGGCCACAAATCAACGGTCAGTCTCACCCTAAAGAGATATATTTTGAATCATAATCCATCCATGGTGTGACAGAGCAGACCAACCATCTGGATTACATAAACCAAAGACCAAATTGTAAGAATTGAAAACCGTGCGTGTATTGTGCAAACATGTGTAGCTGTGTACCATATAAATACTCTATAACACATTATTCCTCTTTCCCAAGATTCTCAATGGAGTCGACACTCACATGTAATGTCTCTATAAAATGCACATGCGTTTCCAAAATTCCAAGTCATGGCCACGTGGGTCAACCCACTTGTCTGTCAGCATAGAAAAGGAGATGAAAAAGATGGCCCACCTGAAATTCACTTTTGCAAGTACTGTGATGGATGGCCCAATTATCAGCTCCATAATTATGATTTAACAACACTAATTATTATTTTTTCAGTGAAAATATTGCAACTCTTCTTAAGGCCATTGATCAACGTTCATGATTCTCTGGTGGGTGACATTTTGAGTTGGGCCCACTTCATGTGTATGATGGATATCGGTTTATGGTACGGATCTTGTGTATCCAATTTTAAAGAATAAAGGTTGAGAAGGATCACATATAGTATGGGGCCCACTGGTGATGTATGAGTGACATCCAATCCGTCCATTAGATGCATCACCAAATGTAAGATCTAAATCCTAAATTACAGTCTGATTTATAGATTAGATGGGCCACAAAGAAGGAACAATGGGGGACATTGGAGAGGGAGATGGCCACTTTAGAAATTTCAAGATGGAATGTGGGTTCTACCGTGTTGTGAATATGTCATCCAACACAGTCATCAGGTGAGCCCGACAAGATGAAAGAACAGTCCAACACCCAACCTATCCAAAATCATGTAGGCCACAAGAAGTGAATATATATACAGTTATGAGGAGTGATTGGACATTGAAACCGGTGGAATGTCCCTTCTGAGTTTTTGATATGGATGATTATTGGGATGTACGGCTCCCATGAAGAGGCCCACCATATCCACTGTTTGGGTTCCACATAAACATCATAGGTGGGCCCCACATAGCTAAAAAAAACGTATGCTAATCGCCGTACATCCAAACGCATGTGATCTTTCTCCTCATTGATTTTTGTAGGCCTTAACACGTACAAAGGTGCCATGATTTCACAATGTGGGCCGTCGGTTCATGATCTAAATGGTTGATAAGGTGGGTCCCACCGTTGATGGGATGCTCATAAAACCTGTTTGATTGTAAGGTCCCGACCTTCCCATGTTTGGTCTATTTTTCGTGTCTGCTTTTGTATTTGTGTCTTAAATAGTCAATTTCTGGACCGCCGTTCGATCGAGGGTTTAAGATTATCCGAATCCAAGGTGGGGTCCACAAGGGAAAAATTCAGATCCAGTGGGCCCACATGAATGGAATCGTACGACTAATGTAAGCCATACATTTGCTGACTCTCAGGACGTGATAATTGACAATTCATCTGAGGAGTTATAACTGCCCTGGTGCTTAGCAAACGTACAATGTACAGTGGCTAGCTCCCAGTTCCGTACATGCGAGCCCACGGTTCGATGATCCAGACCATTTATGTCATGGGTCCATCGTTATATCAGACACCCAAAATCAGATTAATGGCCCACCAAGTAGACGGCTTAGAAAATTTGTGGTGACGGTTCATATTCAATTGAAAATGGGCGAAGGATGAAAAAGGGTTGTAATCTTTCTATTCAGGAGATGTGCAGATTGTCGCCTATCCATGATGGGGCCCACCAGATCAACTCTCTGGATCACTGAACCATGGGCCCCACAAGTCCTCAAGTTTGCTTATGATCCGAGCCCTAAATCTCATGATTCTTCCATGCTGTCTCTATCATGGCCACTTTTAAGGGATATGATTGCATTCCCTCTTTGGTAAGTTTGTGCGAAATCCAGGCCGTTCATCGACCAGTCATGTATGTCTGTAGCCTGAAAATTAATCAGATTCAGTCGTTTGATGGGCCATATGTGAGCTTCATTACCGTTGATCAATTTCTTTTAACCGTCCAGTTTTCATGAGCTAGATTCTTATCATAGTTATCCACCGTTTAAAAATGGTGATGATTCATTCTCCTCACATGAAGCACTCATGTATGGCTACCCAAGCCATTCATATTGTGGGGGCAATTTCTGGACGAAGAATATCTCCAAAATCACACTGATCAAGCAATCCTACCCATCCAATTTCTGGCTATTAAATGGATGGTTGAAAGTAAAATGGTCAATGGCTTAAATTCCAAGGGAAAAAAATCAGACGGTTATGATCATCTTCTCAGCTAAATTTTTACGTTAGGCTTCATCCAAAATTAGATTAGTGACTTGGACGGTTTGGATTGCTTTACAATTTCCCATGTGTACGGTGAACTATCAGAGGAATCTATCTCCCTTTTTTAAACATACACACGCAGCTTAACCCATGACCGGAACAACGACAGGTCGCACCAGATGAAAGATGCGGCTCGTGTACACAAGTGCTCCATTGACGCGTGTCGGGAAAGTAGGACTCGAGAGGACGCGAACTTTCTGAAACGGATGTAGGGAGCCCGTGAGAAAGAAAGTCTCTGTGAGGCCCACCTTCCGCGTGTGTAAAATCCACTCCCTCTATCATTGGAGTCACCTCATGTTAGAACATGACCCCAAAAATCAAGGAGATCCAAAATTCAAGTGGGCCACACCACAGCAACAGTGCAGATAGGAGACGAACCATTAAAACCTTCCTGGGCCCAACTTGATGTTTACATGCCATCCAACCCGTTCATAAGGCGATTCCAACTAGGATGAAGGCAAAACCAAATATAATCCTTATCCAAAACTTCAGTGGACCTAAAAAAAAGTTTCAATGGTAGACATCCACATCCCCATTTTCCTTGAGGTGTGGCCCATTTGAATTTTAGATCAGGCTTATTTTTACGATCACGTTATAGAATTAACCCTCGAAAATGATGGACGTCGTGGATTTCAAACGCAATTTACGATGGGGCCCACAGCTTTTGTTGCCCGGGCTCAAGGCAACGGAAACTCGCGATCGATTCGAAATTCGAATCTTGCGAGTAGCCATTAGATTTTCTAAACGCAGGGAAGAGGCGAGGCGCGGCTGAAGGAGCGAGCCGAGCCAACCCAATCGGAGCTGCTGACCTCCCGAGTAACGTGTACATCATGCACAGTACGTAAGAACAGACTCCAACAGCTGCAATTTTAGGTGGACAGATCCCTCATGTGACCATCTGTTTTGTGTTTGATGGGACCCATCTCTAATACTCCACGGAGACAACACACCCTCTCACAAACCCCACCACATCTGCACCCCTGAATGGACGAGAATGTCCCCTGTGGGGACCACACACCTCTTTTTTACTTAATTGTCCCTTCCTTTCCTACTTTTTATTTGAATCATGGAGGGCATTTCCGTCCTTTTATCTTGTTCCACGTTCAATGCTTACTGTGACAAATACCGCTGAGATTTTTAATTTGCGCGATATTTTCAAAATATCGACTCTTTTCAATTTTCTCGAAATGATCGCGACGTTACTTTGAAATTCATTAAATATTTCACATCATTCACTAAAGAAACGGAGTTAGTTTTAAAATATACCTAAATTAATAATAAATATTTTAAAATCATTTTACTTTATTTGAGCGAGATTTTCCCGATAACACAAAAATTCGAAAATCCCAAGATATCCTGAAACTCCTCACACGTGCTACCATGCACGTGCCAATGGATATGGGACGCTCATCAGGACAAACCACTCACGAGCTGAGCTATAAAACACGTCCATTTATTCGAACGTGCGGAGCCTAACTCATAAGTATGCTGGAAACAAGCAATGAACGTCTCGGATCCCGCACACGCTTGCTATTATGGCACGCGTGGCGCGTTTTTTGCTCGGCGCTTGGAGATGAGGCGCGTGTAGCAGGTATGTGCGTAATCGAAGTCACGGTGAAGGAAGAGAGGAGAAAGAGAGCCCGGCATCAACCAAAGGTTCCTTAGTTTTGGGGAATATGATTGATGGATTTAAAATCCCGAAAATGACCCTGCGAAATGTTGAAATTACTGGGGCAGTCGACGTAGGTGGGGAACACCCCACCACCCAGTAACGTGGAGGGAGGGGAAGAAAGGGCCACTCAAGCAGGACTGTTTGATGTGGCAGGTGGTGGGCCCCACCCAATTGCTACTGTATGGTCTTGATCATCTGACTCCGTTGGACAGCTTCTAGGCTGCTGGACCGGATCAATCTGCATTGAAATTTGAGTTGATTTTTTCTTTTCTTTTTTAAAAAGGCTGGTTCCTCTAGAACTACAGTACAGTGAGCTTCTTTTAGGGCTCTGTGTCTGCTGGCCCACCATGATGTGTGCATCATACCCACTCTGTCCGTGATCTGGACCCCTCATGTTTCTCCTTTGGACTAAAAAAATGGGTCCCATCTAAAACTCAGGTGGGCTACACCTAAAATCTATAAATCACGTGGTGTGGCCCACCTGAGTTTTTCAATGGCATGAATTTTTGGGTTGTCTATGCATCCCGGTGGAACTCATCTTATGAATGGATTGGATGGCGTATACAAAAAAAAAAAAAAAAAAAAAAAAAAAAAAAAAAGAAGAGTTTCCTGCAGATAATCTGAAATGTGTTAACGGTGAGCATCCATCCCAACTTCTCCCTGTGGTGTGACCCACCTGTATTTTCGATTGGGGCGTGTTGTGATAAGGATTGAAGTTGAAGAACCACACCTTATGGACGGAGTGGATGTGGGGCATACATCAAGATGGGGCCCACACAATTTCAAAATAAGTTAGTTATGCAATAGTTGTACAGAAACCAGCCTCGATTTTTTATTTTTATTTTTTTAATTAATAATTTTAACCGGATTACACTGAAAATGAGATGGTGGAGAATCTGAAAATGGTACACCCTTTCATAGACCGTACATTGGGCAGGGGGACATATGAATCGGGACCATCCATATAATGGTACTTATTATGGATGGCACATGGTCCAAAAATCACACCTGTCAGACACCTATATTCATCATTTAATTTGCACTTTTCACCGGTGAATTTATAACGTCAACAATATTGTTTCTGCCATCCGTTCACAGGGCAGTGATTGGATGACATGGATCATCCATTTAACAGTGTAAGCAATTAGATGGACGGTCTGGATTTATGTGTACGCATGCCAACGTGGACTTAAGAAAGGTGACAGTACCGATTTCTTACTTCACTGGTTCTTTTCTACCGTTGCCCTCGGATAAATTACATGGCCGTGATGCACCAGGACCCAGATTGATTTGCAGCCATTTTCCACCGTGGAATTGAAATCCCAAAATGGAAAATAGATGTAATAACAAAAAATAAATAAATAAAAAGATCATGTGCAACCTCTCTCAAGGTGCCAACATGGACAAGTATGGCAATTTGGACCTTCCAAAAAGTGGGCCCCAGATGGATGTACTACGTGGCGAAAATTACAATGATTGGTAGTTCCACGTGGCAGTACGATGGACTTTTTCCCCTTGGATGTGGACCGTTAACCGCATTGTTTTTAACCATCAATTTGTCCTCCACCTACTAGACACATGGAATCATCCCAACGGCTCAACGTGCAACCAATCCAAAGCCTTACCCTCCAGCTGGACGGTCTGGATCATAGCCCACATGGCCGTGTTTCGGTGATGTACCACCTCAATAAATCAACCCATTAATTTTTTTAAAAAAAACAAAAGACATTAAATTGCTGAACAGAAAAAGAATAAAGAAAATAATGGAAAAAGAAGCTAATTCTACACACGTGTGGGAGATTAATTTGAGCCATTAATCTTATAGAAAGAGTATACAGACAGTTAAAATATTTTGAATTTGATGGCCCACCTGAGGTATTAAATGGTATTAATTTTAGGCCAAAAGACCTAAAATAATAGAAAGATCTAATGTCACACACGTGTTCCACATTCCACATTGGCACGTGTACCTTATGGTGATGTGGAGGGACCCCAAAAAGAAATAGCAAATCTCTAACTAGAAAACATACCCAAAATCAAGTTAGGTGACTTTTCACTTGTCAATATACATAGACGGTCATTATTTTTGGTACAGGAAGAATGCAGGTTTGAGTATTTCACCTACCGTTGATGTTGGTGGGCCCCCTTTTCTTGTACTTGTATTAACTCATTTCTACGGTGATGTAATCCAAATCAGCAAAGCAGAGGGATGCCTTTGTCAATCAAGGTGGGGTGTAAATATCAATCCCTTACTCTTGTGGTGTAGATGTACTTATTTTCATGCAGCATCTCAGACCCAACAAGTGGGGCCCAATGACTTTGATCTGATGGACCCCAACGTTGGGGAATCTCCCAGATTGGAAGATCCTATCCGTCCATTAAATTGCTATCTTTTGCTGAATGTGGACCATTGGTATGTTTCCTGAACCATCCATCTAGAGAGGTCACCCATCCAAGGGTCGGATCATGTGGTAAATTTAGTTCAGTGGGGCCCAACAGATCAAGGGTCATGATCAGATCCTTCTAAACCAAAATTTTATTAATTAACATCAAAACTAAAATTTAAAAAAAGAAAAAGAAAAAAAAAAAATCTCTCTCTAAATTACTCTAAATTACGACATGGATGTAAAATTGATTTAAAAAAGAGAGAGAGAGCAGAAATTAATACAGCTTATTCTATTGTATCTCGAGCCGGCTGGGCCTGCGGCTCAGCGGCTTGCCAAGACGAAGCCGCGATGAGCGGCCGGCTATGCCAGCCCAAGGTGAGGCACCCGCCGTTCTCCTCCACGCAGTAGCCCTGCGCCGAGAAGAGCGTGAGCAGCATGCTAGCCTGCTTGAAGGCGTTGGAGCCGAGGTGGAGTGGCTTGAAGCCAGCTCGAACCATCCGGGCCCTCCATTTAGCCAAGGGCTCGTGTCGCTCGACACGTGCGGCGCCCTCGCAGCACAAGATGTTGCAAATCTCCTTCTGTATGTACATCTCCGCCACCGCCTTCTCGGGCTGCAGCGCGCACGCTTCGAGCGAGTCGAACATGGTCGAGTAGTAGTAGAGCGATTCGGTGAACCGGTCCACGAATTTCGGACCGTTGTGATCTGCTTCCTGTTCGACAACGGTCACGATCTTCGGGTTCAGCCCGTGTATCCAACCTAGCACCGAGTCGATCGGTGCGGGGCCACGGCTCGTGTCTGAGCCGAGAAGCCGGTGGAGCTGCATTACCGAATTGACGGCCACGGCTTCTCTGGGGCCCACCTGGAGCATCCCCGGTTTGACGTCGTCGAGCCGGGACGCCGCGACTCCGCGGAAGGCGAACCGGACGCGGACAGACCGAGCCAGCTCGGCGAGTCGGAGGCCGATCTCGCGGAGGGAGTCGCGGCCGTCAGGGGACGGGGGGCCGATGCCGGTCAGGCGGAGGAACGGCGGGCCACCAGGGCGGAGCGCGAGGGCTTGGATCAGGGCGGGCCATTGCAGGCCGTGCATCAGGTTGAAGTCGATGACGTGGACGCAATCGTGGCCGTGGAATGCCTCGAGGATGGCTTGATTGGCTGTGAAGTGGGCGAATTTGAGGTAGGGGCAAGCCTCGTAGAAGTGGTGGTAGAGGATCTCGTTCTCAAGAGCCGAACCGGAGCAGTCCGGCCCCGTCTGGGCCGGCGAGAAGAGCCGCCGGCTTAGAGCGTCGATGAAGTAGCTGGCGACCTTCCCGATGCCGCATCCGGTGTTGACGCGTGTCAGGAGGAGTCGCATCTCGTCGATCAGTGACCCCGCCAATGCGATCTCGCCACGTTGCATCGACTCGGCACACGTCATCAGCAGGTGCACGAGCCGGATGCCGGAGTCCTCTTCCTCCAAGGCCGCCATGACTGTCAGCTGCTGCTGCTGCATCGGGTCCGTGCAGGGGTCGGGTTGCCACGTGTCGAGCATCGGGGAAGGCTTCTGTGGGTCTGAGAAGGTGGGGAGGAGATGGGACGGTGGTGAATGGTGGAACTCGGAGAGCATGGACTCGACCCAGGACGCTAGGTCGGAGGGGTTGTAGTGTACGGCCTCTGAGGCTAGGTTGGAGATGTTCTCGGGAGCCTGGTTGACCATCGCTGACTCTAGATGCTCTAGCCTCTGAGCCACGTGGCGTAGATCCGACGACCGGATGTGGTAGCCCGCCCCTGCGAGGAGGCCGTCGATCTCCGAGAGCTTGGATGGGCCGCATGGAGAGGAGTTGGTGGTGGTGGGGGAGATTGCCGCGTCGTATGGTCCCATTTCGGGAATGGAGTGTTTGGATGTGCAGATTACGATTTAAGGCCGCATGACGGATTGTGGAGGATTTGGACGGCTGTTGCTGTTGCTGCTGCTGTGGAGAGAGAGAGAGAGAGAGGAGAGAGAGAGAGAGAGAGAGAGATTGGGGAGGAAATGATAGGAGAGAGATGCGTAGGTGGGGTTTTGTTATTGTGAAATAGATCGATGGTCTGGTGGAGTATGGTAATCCATGCTCATGCACATTGATAAGTGGACTGATTTGATTATAATTTTTTCACATTTTTCTTAATCCAGACCATTCAAATCATGGTGATTTTTATGGATTGATTACAACGGACATTTTTAGCCGTTTGATTGTTTCTATCTGGTACTCAACATTGGGATTTTATGATGGTCTAAATTTAGAAAACAAGTGTCAAATGACGTAAGGTTAGGATTTTTTTACTGCTGATATGATTTTAGAGTATACCTCATCTGTAATTCACGGCTTATATTGGTGTGGCTGACGTGTATTGTTACGTACATGCAGATGCCTCATTTATGTGATCCGGACGGTTGACTATAGAGCCCAACTGTTGATGATGGTGACGAACGGATCTCAAACACCGGAAGATCGAAGCCGTAGATCTTCCGTATTGTATTTTGACAGTCTGCTTTTACCACGGATCAATGGTTTATTTTCACCCAAGTAAGTAAAAATTCACGGCATCGCCAATCGAAGACGGGGAACATCAGATCAACGGTTTGAATTGGGAATGCATGACCCACACATGTACTGAATCCTGCGCGTCCATGTGACTGTACAAGGGCAGATGCACGGGATCCCATAATTCAGAGAGGGAGATGACGTCAGGAGTCATGAGATGGTATCCCTGGCTGCCTGCCACTGTCAAAGAGAGAAAGATGCATGGATGCATCGATCGAGGCCATGCACGTATCATCATGCCAACGGGATCATCTCTCTTCTCGGCTACTTTCTTTTTTCTCGAGAGAAATTGAAGTCTCTCCGGGGGATTGGACCGTTCATCAGTGCCTTATACTACCGTAATGCATATCATGGTCTCATGCTGTGCTGCTTCTGGAAAAGCTTTGTGGGCGTGATGTATGTGTTTCATCCACGCCGTTAATCCGTTCCGCCAGCTCATGTTAAGGCATATTCCCAAAAATGAAAGAGATCCCGATCTCAGGTGGACCACACCATAAGATATAGTGGTGATTGAACGCCCATGATTGAAAACTGTTTGGAGACCACAGAAGTTTTGGATCAAGCTAACATCTATGTTTTCCCTTCATCAGGTTTGTGTGACCCAATTAATAGTTTTTTCCTCTTCTTCTTCTTCTTCTTCTTCTTCCTTTTTTTTTTTCTTTTTTTCTTTTTTTTTTTTTTTCTTTTTTTTTTTTTTTTTTTTTAAGTGTTAGCTTGTTAGTACACACACTGCCATTTTAGCCACCCCCACTAGGGATCGCTACCAAGACCTCAAGTGTTGAAACGAGGTATCTCTACTCGGTCTGCCAGACCTAATTAATAGGTTGGATGGAAAATAAATGTCACAAGGAAACTTTTAATGGTGGGCATTCAATCGCCATGGTTTTAGTGGCGAGGTCCATCTGATACGTGGATCTTCTTCACTTCTGGGCTCATGCCCTAAAACAAACCTTTAAAATGGAGGACCGGCAAGAATAAAACACATACACCATGGTGGGGCTTACAAACCTTTTCCGGCGGTTGTGTGCTACACTACCCAATCCAAGTCCTCGTTTAGTGTGCTGCAATTGTAGATTGAATGTGGAGCGTTGGTTACTTTTTTCTGCACCCAATCCAAATGGACCATCTTATGAGTGGCTTTCTGATAAATGGATTGGATTTCTCGAGCATGACAAGTCGTGTGTGGCTTTAGGCCTCGTTTGGCACAACGGATTTGAAACACTGGATTGAAAATCCTTGGATTTGGAATACCTTTATTCAAAATTCCCTTTAATCCCAAAGTAGCTATACATTTAAACTAAGTAATATATTTATAAGAGTTTGAATTTAATTACTAAATTAACTTTAACTTCTCTAATTAGTTTAAGTATGAGATGTTTGACACAATAATTGTAATAAGCCTATTGAAATATATACTTTACTTAAAAATAATAAAATTCCAAGCACCGGATGAGCGCATATGACTACAGCTGAGCAACTAACCAATGATTTTTAACTATTGATTTACATGGATAATGTTTGGACTACTAAGATCATTTTATTGAAGTAATTTTAGTGATTTAGAATTCAATTATCTTGGGATATCATCGATAGATCATGTGCATATTAGATTAGTAGTCTAATGAAACATCTTTACACATACGACACTCTTACCTTTAAAAATTAACAAATTAAATGGATTGAAAATCTAAACAATAGGAATGAATTGCAAAACTCACAAAAAGTAAGGATTTGAAATCCTCTAGATTTGAAATGCCCGATCTAATCCATCCTACCAAACAACAAGATGGATTTGGAATCCCCTCCAATCCCTCCAAATCCATGGTGCCAAAAACTACCTCTTAGCATAGTTTCTCCCCCTATAATATGATTTGTATAAGATGATTCTATATGATAGATTGTAAACTCGCACGTTATATGCATCGGGCTATTATCAATTCGGACAGGCAACAACCAAATCGGATGGGGTAACTCAATATGCTGTAGGGTACTGAGTAAACTCTGTGGGGCCCACCATGATATATATGTCTTGTCCACCCGATACATCCGTTTTACCAGCTTATTTTAGGATATGATCCCAAATTCGAAGCATTTCCAAAGCTCAAGTGGACCACAGCATGGTAGACTGTGAATTGAACACCTACCATTGAAATCTTAATGGGGACCACAAAGGTTTTGGATCAAGCTGATATTTATATTTTCCCTTGATCCATGTCTTTCGTGACCGTATGAACAGATTTGATGACAAATAAACATCACTATGGACCCTAGGAAGGTTTTGACAGTGGAAATCATTATCCTAACTGTTCCTGTGGTGGGGTCTACTTGAGCTTTGGACATGCTTCAATTTTGAGCTCAACAGTTAAAATGAGCGGAAAAAAATGAATGGACGGTCTGGATAAGCCACGTACAATCACTTTGGGCACAACAAAGTTTACTGAGTACGATGAAGCAATCAGCTTTCCGGTAGCATCAGACCCAATTGGATTGTTTAAGATACGAAATCCCTTTAATTAGACAATCGAGTCCATCCAATCGGGATATTTCCCCATTGAAAACTTCACTCAACTTGATCATGTGTTGATCAGTCTAAGTTGAATCGAGGAACTTGGTTGTACCTATTCCATAAAATACAATAAGAGAATTTTCAGTTCTCTCTTCATTGGTTCACTTCAGCAGTCTATTTAATCGATCTGAACCATCTGTTAAGTCCAGAATACATTAAACCATGAAACATAGCGCTGATTGGATGGTTCAATTATCCTTATTTTGGCTTTATTATCTAATCAACATCCCTTTTCCAAGTCATGGATAGAATTGTCATGATTGCCAAATGAAAGTTATTCTTCGAAATCATAAGTAATCCATAATTACCCTAAGAAATAGATGTATCAAATTGTTGATTTGACCTATTTTGTGTAAACAATTTTGGCTGTTTATACTGAAGGTCATTGATCAAATGGTTAATATTTGTTATAATGGTACAGTGTTTACATAGTAGCTCTCATGAAATATGTTAGACCTAATAAAAGGTCTAAATCAATGGATTGTATTATCTACTATCACAAAGTAACTAAGAGCACTATAACTACTTCTTGTGTTCAAAAGTTACTAGAGCATCATCCATATCGTCCTCATCATCGTTATTATTATTATCAAAGCCTTATCTCAACTACCTAGCTAGGATTGGCTACATAAATCCTGTTTTGTCATTCTACTATATAAATGACCATTAGGCACTTCAACCAAACTATATATCATCTAGTATTTTCTTAATATCTCCAACGTATATAATTTTAATCCTTATCTTACCAACTTATCATCAAGGATTTTGGTCCGTCGCTAAATTCAGCGACGTTCACTACAGATGTGTGACAAACACGGGCTTAGCGACGGATTAAATCCGTCGTTAAACTAAGAGATTTTAGTCCATCGCAAAAATATGCCGCAAATTTTTGGCATAGTGGTAGTTCGTGGAGCATCTCTCGTATGAAAATATAAAAGGAGAGCCGTTACTTATACTCCTAGTTGCATTAGTTCCCTTGGACTGTCCATTCTAACAATTTGAATTGTCCTAAGTATCCATTAAGTCAAGAAGATATGTTATGGGATACCATGAAGAATTTTACTAAATAACATAACTCATTCTTAATTTGTCTTTATTTTCTTTACACATCCTTTTTACAGGCCATGGATATGGAATGGCTACGGTTGCCTAACAAAAGTGATTCTTTAGAGTCGGGCAATCCAGGGTGGTCCCTAACAAATAAATGGATTAAATTATTTTTCAGACCCATACATTTTTGTGTGAATGACTTTGACCATTATATTTAAGGCTTTGATTAAATGGTAAGTATTTGTTCAATCAGTGCGATGTTTTGATGGTAGCCCATGAAATATATGTCGGACTTAATGAACAATCTAGATCAATCAATTAGACTGTGTAGGTGTCCCAATGCAACTAGGAGCACTATAACTTATATTGCTCTAAGAGCTACCACTGGAACATTTCGCAATTCTCATCTATAAATATTGGACATTGGAGTCAAATTTCAACCATTTTCATCCAATCTTTTCTAAGTCAATTCATCTTTCATGGGTCTAGAGTCTTGACTGAGTTTTATCCATATTTGTGTTTTTTTTTTTTTTCTTCAAGTCTTTAATGAAAATTTGAACCGAGTCCACTTGTCCGAGTCAACTCAGAACTTTGCTTGAGTTTTTAAACTTTGGTGTGGACACCATTCATCAGAATCACACCTACATCTTAATGTGGTGATGCAGCTGGTCCATACATTTAAGTATGCTATTTTTGAAAATCAAGTATACCAGCTCAGTGCATGCACTCAACACTCTATCATCATTGTCATGGGAGTGATAGACCATCTACACTTCTTAATACATGCAACTATTCTTCTACCCTGAGGAATTAAAATGGTAAGAAGAGTGTGCTACTCTAATACCGAAAGTAGGGTGGCAATATTACTAATTGCATGAGTTTCAAGTCATTTTGGTATATACTTTCGGTCTTCTAAGAATTGCAAATGGAGGTCACTTGGACACATGGAATGAGGTCCTTTTCCTGAAAGTATAATGGATGGGCATGTCTTGAGGAGGTGATTTTGTCACATGTGCTAACATGGTGCACATATTTGCAAGATTTTTAGACCTTATGTCCGGTGGGTAGAAAATGTGAACATGATATATCTCAAAATTTGGGGGTGCATGTATACTGTGTTAGAGCATAGTTGTAGTAATCATATGAAGTACTTGAGTATTTTTATTATTATTATATTTTTTTTGTGAAAATTTTTTATCCATGGAAGCTATATTTCAGATATTATCGGACACAAATGGTATCGTTTAAATAGTAAAATAGAAAATTTTAATTCATTAGATAATGATTACCTTATATCTTATTTTTAAAAATCTTAACGATATATAAGGTTAGTGATTACTTTGTATAATTCATTTTTTTCTTTCATTCAAAAAATAACTACTATCTAATATTGAAAATGTTGCGAGATGTCTTAAATCTGAGTCCTTTCGCAACTGGGATGCGGAAAGGAGTTTCGCGGATTTTGTGTCGCAAGTCCTTTCGCAACTGGGATGCGAAAGGAGTTTCGCGGATTTTGTGTCGCAAGTCCTTTCGCAACTGGGATGCGAAAGGAGTTTCGCGGATTTTGTGACGCAAGTCCTTTCGCAACTGGGATACGAAAGGGAAGTTGCCAAAACTATAAATTGGGGTGCCTAGGGCTATTCTAAGATATTTTAAGACTTCCTAAAGGTATTCTAAAGGGTTCTAGGGTTATCAAAGGGTGTAGCAAGGGTGAGATTTGAGGTTGTTCGAATCGGGTAAGTCCTTTCTCTTTGTAATTGATGCTTTCATAGTGGTGATTTGTCGCTTTGTGCCGTGGTTTTTTCCTGCAAGGGTTTTCCACGTTAAATCTGTGTGTTCTCTTTTCTTGTGTATGTGATTGGTGCCATTGGATTACCATCCTAGATCTAGATCTGTGTGATTCCGCAGGCCAAAAATCCCAACAAGTGGTATCAGAGCAATCGGTTGGACACAGATCTGAATCTGAGGGATTAGTAATAATGGCGAGCGCCAGGTATGAGATTGAGAAGTACTCAGGGAAAAATAATTTTGAGTTATGGAAGATCAAGATGATGAGTTCCTTAATTAAGCAAGGCGAAGATGGTGCTCTTGAGGAGCGGAAGTCCACCATGAAAGATGATGATTGGAATACTCTTGATAAGAAAGCCTTATCATCGATCCGTTTATGTCTCACGGATGAGGTTCTCTACAACGTCATGAGGGAGAAAACTGTGGCTAATTTATGGGCGAAGTTGGAGGATGTTATGCGAAGAAATCCTCTGAAAATCGTCTGCACTTGAAGCGGCAGTGGTATAACTTCAAGATGGCAGAGGGTGGAGATCTGGAGGCTCACATCAGCAATTTTAATAAATTGGTTTGCAAATTGCTCGATATGGATGAAGTGATGAAAGATGAAGAACAAGCATGTATGTTGCTGAATTCTCTCCCGGCGTCCTATGAGTCATTCAAGGATACTATGTGCAGCATGAACAAAACCCTGAGTATCGACACTGTTATCTCAGCCCTTCAAGGGAAGGCTATGAGACAGCTAGACAGCAACATAGGGACATCTTCTGATGCACTGTTTACAGTGGGTAGGAATTCTGAACACAGTACAGGTTCTTCAGGTTCTAGATCCAAATCCAAGGGCAAGGGCAAAGGAAAGGTAAAGTGCTGGAATTGTGGGAAGGAAGGACATGTGAAAAGGGATTGTGAAAATCCTAAATCTAAGAGGGAAGATTCTGAGGCTTCATGCAGGGAGGCTAACACTGCCACGTCAGATGAATCGAGTGGATGTGATGGTGATGTTTTGTCTGTGTCTTCGCTCAGACGGTCATACGATGATCGTAAGGACGAGTGGATGCTAGACACAGGGGCATCTTTTCACATGACTCCTCATCGGAGTTGGTTCACCAGCTATAGGGAGTGCGATGGTGGACAGGTATTTATGGGCAATGACATTGCCTGTAATGTTGTGGCTATTGGTACGGTACGCATCAGGATGTTTGATGGGGTGGAGCGTACTTTGACTGATGTCAGGCACGTTCCTGATTTGAAACAAAATCTGATTTCTCTTGGTGTGCTTGAGGCAAAGGGATGCAAGTACACAGGTATTGATGGTGCTCTTAAGGTATCCAAGGGGGCACGGGTAGTCATGAAAGCGCAACGACTCGATCATGTTTACAGGTTGATCGGGAGCACTTCAAAAGGTGGAGCTACAGTGGATGTAGCGAATTCCGCCTCTGCACGTGTGTGGCATGATGGGCATGGCCACATGAGCGGGCAGGGCAGGAAGGCTGAGACGTGCGGACAGGGATACAGAGCAGGTGGAGCAGCCACCTGTGAGAAGAACCACATGGCATGATTGCAGGATATCGGCAAGGTACATGGACGACTCCAATATTGCAGGGGATTCATCTTCTATTCTGATGGCTCTAGGTGAGCCTGGTGCTGAGAAGTGGAAGGTGACTATGGGCGATGTGATGGATTCGTTGTACCAGACCGACATATGGGAGCTGGTGGAGCTTCCAGTGGGCCGGTGAGCGGTTGGATGTAGGTGGACCTTCAAGAGGATACAGTATAGATACAAGGCGAGGTTGGTAGCGAGGAGTTATTCTCAGAGAGAAGAGATCGGCTTCTCAGAGATATTCGCGCCGACGGTATAGCAGGTATCTATCAGATCCGTGATTGGCGCTGGTTGGCCAATGTGATCTTGAGCTATGATGTGATGCAGAAATAAGAGAAGAGGTCAAGAAGCTACACGGTTGAAGATTGAAGACATGGTAGAGATTGTTGCGAGATGTCTTAAATCTGAGTCCTTTCGCAACTGGGATGCGGAAAGGAGTTTCGCGGATTTTGTGTCGCAAGTCCTTTCGCAACTGGGATGCGAAAGGAGTTTCGCGGATTTTGTGTCGCAAGTCCTTTCGCAACTGGGATGCGAAAGGAGTTTCGCGGATTTTGTGACGCAAGTCCTTTCGCAACTGGGATACGAAAGGGAAGTTGCCAAAACTATAAATTGGGGTGCCTAGGGCTATTCTAATATTTTAAGACTTCCTAAAGGTATTCTAAGGGTTCTAGGGTTATCAAAGGGTGTAGCAAGGGTGAGATTTGAGGTTGTTCGAATCGGGTAAGTCCTTTCTCTTTGTAATTGATGCTTTCATAGTGGTGATTTGTCGCTTTGTGCCGTGGTTTTTTCCTGCAAGGGTTTTCCACGTTAAATCTGTGTGTTCTCTTTTCTTGTGTATGTGATTGGTGCCATTGGATTACCATCCTAGATCTAGATCTGTGTGATTCCGCAGGCCAAAAATCCCAACAGAAAAGAATATAATTTCTTTATCCTTTGGATACTTGATGTTTAAACATAACTAGCAAACCTACATCAAAATTATGAAAACCTTTAATTTCTAGGAATACCTTTAAAAGAGTGAAGTTTGTCACACATTTTGCATTCTAACAAGTGGGGGACATGATTTAGCAACCAATGGTTTGTTGCGTTTATAACATGGTTCATGATCCAAATATCTTTTACATTGGGGATCAATCAACTAATCTTGTGGCTCTTTTTTTTCCAATTGAACATTGATGGTTGTTGTTTTACATTTTCAATAATCTATTTGCGGGCCACAAATCCAAAGGTTGAAAATGTTCTATTGAGAAACTTTATTCAATGGTCAATCCATAGTAGGACCAACATCTCTTAGGGCTTGTTTGGATACCACCAAATAAGTTACTTTTTTAATTTACAACAGTAGATAAGTAACTTATTTCAAATAAGTAAGTTAATTTAGTTTATGATTAGTTATAAGTAACTTTTTTACTTAAAAATATTTAATCATTTTAGTTAACTTTTTTAGCTTTTCTACTTTTCATAAGTTGCTGAAGAGTTTCATTAGGAGAGACGTAAGAAAGAAGCTGATAAGTATATTATTTGTTGAACATACTCATCTTTTTAATAAGTAAAAAAACTAAGACAATTAAGCTACTTGTGAAATAAGTAGCTTATCTTAAGCAACTTAAGATCCAAATTTCCCTTACTTTTAATTCAAACCATGGGATCCACTTGTAAGATTTGAAAATCATGAATGATATGATTCATTTATTATGAAATGATGTGGATTGTGCCCATTAGGGAACTGAGCTGCATGCACTCCATCCAGTACGCCAAGGGCCACGTGCCCGCGTCATCCGTGGAACCCGCGTTGAAAAAGTAAAGACTCTTTTGTATAAAATGATGTTCTCGTTCTTTTCAACCTGGGTCCCATGAGCAAGCACACGCACATGGTGCATTTTTCATTGGAGCTGGATATGACGGGACCAATGCTCTACTTGACAATTACAATTTTAAGTGAGAAATGTTAATTAAAATGCATGGGTCTACATAAGCTCTCACACAAAAACCTCCTTGCATGGCACGTGGCAGACATGTCTAATAAGAGTTGTTCTTGTGGTGGCCATCACATTGATTAGACATGTCCCAAAAATCAAGTTCAGACTACTTTCGTCGCCATCACATGGGTGACTTGCAAAAGAGAGGGTTAGAGCAGTCCAAATTGAACAGTTAAAAATCAAACCAATTGGATAATCAGAGGCGTCCATTCATGGCCATCATACCGTATCCCCATATCAACTGTCCTGGTCACACCTTGGGAAGGGAGGTTGAAAGAACTTTCAAACTGCATGCCATGAGTTCGTTTTGCCCATAACACCACTTAGCATTCCCAACGTGTGTAGCCGCCGTGAGGCCAATACCAGAGATGGTCGGGTGATTAGAACCGTCCACATTCTGGCAGCTGCCTAGATAGAACCGAATTACAAATTTACACTGAAATGACAGATTCTGGCCTCTGATATATGTAATTGAATTCTAGACCATTGAAAAGAATATTTCAATGGTTACACTCAATTAAAGAAATAAATGGTCAGGATCATTCTATACCATACACCATCCAAAATATCACTCACAGGATGGACGCTTCGGATTATTCAATCATCTTTGCCCGTGGACCGTACAGCCACATATGGTGATGCTCCTGAGTAACACCACAGATAAAACCATCTTACTTGAGTTTCTTTGCTTTGATAGATAGATTAGTAATCCGGATTCCTTTTCGGGAAATGGTAAATGGAGATATGGTAGATCAGGTAGAACTGGAATACGGTATAACAATCTCTCTATAACGTACAAAACAGGTTAACAATATCAAATCCGATCCGTATATCTACTGAGACCTTCATTAGATGGGCCTTTTTGAAAAAGTATGCTTATAAGAAATCAATACACAGATCTTGATCAATTTACCACAGTTTAAAATCGACCATTAGCCACTTCTATTTTTTACTCTAGATTTGAAGCCTACTGATCAAATGGCTAGGATCATCCAATCAATATACCTTTAAAATCATCATCCAACCACATTACAGTCCCTAGATGGACGGTCTCGATTGAGACTTAAACCTGCCACGTATGATTTGGTTATGTGACTCTACCATAAAACGGATCTGCCGGTCTATCGCATCTTCTTCTCCGTGTTAATCTATACAAAATATCGTGAAATTCCGCGATAAATCGAAAATAATCGCGATTCGCGACATGTTGCCACTGGGAGAGTGTCCACGACTATTTGATATGGCGCGCTGGATGATGAAGAAATATTTATGGCCCAATATCTGACACTTGGAAGATGATGTAGTGAATCCAGACCGTCCATCTAATGTTCCAAGATTTTTATTGGCCCAATGTTGCAAATCATACCAAACTGACCATCCTATCCATCAGTGTTTTGTCGGATGTACACCATAAACCAGTTTCATCCATTTCTAGGCCAGTTCTTGCATTGCTGGGGAAGCTCTTTTGCTTTGAGCTTCAAAAAAGAGCCATCCTCTGATAAAATCCACTGGATGGACGGTATGGATCTATAGTTCGCCTCATACATATGCACTATTTGCCAAGGAACATCCCTCTTGATCTAGGCATGGAAGCCAACATGTTGCTGGAAGTTTATATCCCTACCGTCCGATCAAAATTCATATGGATACGGTGGTGACTTGATGTAGATCAGGTTATGGACTGCATCATGGATGGTTAGGATTAAAAAAATGCGAACAAAAAGTTGGATCTATGGTAGAAAGTGGTGCGGTTTGTTTAATGACCCCAACACCAGCCATCTAGCTGGTGTCGAAGTTCTATAGGTCCATGACGAATGGGTTTTACCGACCCGGCCTATTCATTTTTCTAATTTATTTGGTTTGATTTAGTTACGTCAATTTTCATATAACTTCTCTCAAATCAACATTAAATACATATATCAAACAACATCACATGCATTAGGATCAGAGTTAATTATAATTCGAAGCCAAAGCTTGGTGGGGCCCGCCATGATATATGTGTTATATCCTGTCCATCTATTCATTAATATAGATTGTTTTAGCACATGGCCCAAAAATGAGATACATTCAAGGATCAAGTGGACCATACTACGTAAAATACCAAAGATTGAATACTAACCATTTAAATATTCTTCCCATAGTGTACTCGACTTGAGTTTTGTATATGTGTTAATTTTGGAGGCATACCCTTAGAATAATCTGGCCAAATGAATTGACAATGTGAATAAAACACATACATCATGGTGGGACCACCATGATGACAACATGATTTATCTGTTTTATCCTTGCAGTCCATTCATTTTTCTAGTTCATTTGGTTTGATGTGATTACGTATATTTTCATATAATTTCTCTCAAATCAACATTAAATGCAACGTCACATGCGTTTGAAAGTGAAAAGGAGTAGCCTTGATCAGATTTTATGATAATTCAAAGCCTCAGTAGGCCCCGCCATGATATATGTGTTATATCCTGTTCATCTATTCTTTAATACAGATCATTTTAGGACATGGGCCAAAAAAATGAAGTATATTCAAAGATCAAGTGGACCATACTATGTGAAATACTGGAGATTGAATACTAACCATTTAAATATTCTTCCCAGAGTGTAGTTGGCTTGAGTTTTAGATTTATCTCATTTTTGGAGGCATACCTTAGAATAATTTGGCCAAATGAATTGACAATGTGGATAAAACATATGCATCACGGTAGGTCCCACCATGATGTATGTGTTTTATCCCCGCAATCCATTCATTTTTCTAGTTCATTTGGTTTGACATAATTACATGCATTTTCATGTAATTTCTCTCAAATCCACATTAAATGCATGCATCAAACAACATCACATGGGATTGCAAGTGAAGAGGCGTAGCATCATATCACATTTCAGGATAATTCAAAACCAAAGCTTGGTAGGCCCGTCCCCACCATGATATATGTGTTATATCTGGTCTATTTATTCATTAATATATACAAATAATTTTATGGCATTGGCCCAAAAATGTGGTACATTTAAAGATCAAGTGAACCAGACTACATAAAATATTGGAGACTAAAACGAACCATTTAAATGTTCTTCCCATAGTATGGTTCACTTGAGTTTTGGATCTGTCTCATTTTTGGAGGCATACCTGGATCTGTCTCATTTTTGGAGGCATACCCTATGATAATCTAGCAAGATGAAGTTACATTGTGGATAAAACCATATACATCATGGTGGAACTCATAGAGGCCATCTCTTTTTCGTACTTAAAAGTTGCTGCTGTAAATGTCATACATCGTCCCTTCCATTACAAATTTTTGTAATAAGTAATTAATGCTTAAAGATTGGAAAATACATTACAATTCCCCTAGAATACATCCAACCAAATAGGCCCTTAGGGCATGGCTCCAAAAGTCAGGCATATCAAACTCTCGAGTGGACCATAACGCGGGAAATGGTGGGGATTGAATGCTTACTATTGAAAGTTTTTTGGAGCAAACAGGAGTTTTGGATCAAATTTATATGTGAGTTTTCCCCTCGTCCAAGTCTTTGTGACCTTATCTACAAATTAGATGGCAAATAAAGATTATAGTGGGTCCTAGGAAGTTTTTAATAATGGACGTTTAATCAACACTATTTTCCTATGGTGCTGTTCACCTATGATTTGGATCTACCCTAATTTTTTTTGGGCTTATATATGCCCAAAAATGAGTTAGGAAATTGAACAAACAGGGTGAATCAAATACATATATTAGTCCTACGGTTTTGTTCACCCGTGATTTGGATCTACTCCATTTTTTGGGGTCATGCCCTAAAATGAGTTAGGAAATTAGATGAACAGGGTAAATCAAATACATACATTATGGTAGGGCCCATAGAGCTTTGACACTAGCTATCTAGTTCATGTTGGGGTCGCTAGCCAAATTGATAGAATACCTAAACTTTGATGATAACTGTAAATGGTCACCCTGACATGTGTTGCGTGCATATAATATGTAACGCAGGGATGAACGTGATGAGGATAAATACTCCGAATCCACGGAGCTTCTCTGGACTCCTCATAGAGACTTCTCGAATCCACGAGGAAAGAAAGCAGAAAATAGAAATAAATTCTAATAAATTCGAAACTGATTAATTCCCCATTAAAAACGAGTTCACAACCTTTTAAATAGGGATACCAAGCAATGGGAAAGAAATTAGAATCAAACTACAACTAAGCTCTTAGAATTCGCAACTTACTATAAATAGTAAACTTACGATTTATAAACGGTCGTGATGTCTACTAGTGCGCAAAGTTTTTGGCCAAAAATAGTAAGTGTCCTATTTGGCTTCACCAAACCGTTCTTCTTATTATTCTAAGTTCTTTTCACATTGGGCGCAACTTCTAAAGTCCGATGGATGAAGAGTTATAATCAAACTAAAACTTACTATTTATAGTAAAAACGAAATTAAAGCAGGAAAACGACCGTCAATCTAGGGGTTTTTTGCAATTCCGGGCGTCGCAACTCGGCGTAACGGGGTTGGTTGGCTAAAGTAGCTCGTTCTACCCCAAAATTATATATTTTACGTCAGATAACTCATTCCGAATTGCGAGATACGCCCAATCTAAGGTCCGATGGTCAAGATCACTTCTGTCGTCTACCAGGCCTTTTCTGATCCATCTTGGCCATGAAACTGTCCGCGACCCGCTCTACATCAATATGTCATTGGAAAGTCATAAAAGTTAAATTTAATTTTAAGTTAATGATTATATATCTTTTTTATTTTTAGTAAATTTTATCATTTTAAAATTTCTCTTTAATTTCAATTCAAATTAAGAATGGAGATCTAATTTAATTATATAAGGGCATAAAAAATATTATAAATACACTTGATCATTCAATAATATCAATTTCTATTTTCCATTGGCACTTCTCCTATAACCATTATGTCATGATTCATCTTCCCGGTGCACACAACAAAGGCCATAAAAACTGAGGGGCGCACAAGTCCATGAGAAATTACTCAAAGATCATACCCGTTCAATCAATCCTAACCATCTAATTCTGGTTATCAAATAAATGGCTAAAAATAAAATAGTTATGGTTCCAAGTTCAATTAGTGAATTCAAGAATTTTTTATCACATGCTCGGTATGAGTATTGTGTTTTGCTCCACCACCTAAGTTAATTGATTTGGATGGGTTTTGGCATGCAACATATTGCCTAAAGCCGAATTACAAATGATCTGATTTGAGCTTGAATGAAAAACGTTGTTAAAATCTCAAATGGTTAGGATCATCTGCTGGGCACCATTCTATTACAGATGGTGGACCTGCCACTTCAACGGTTTTGATCATATAAGAGGAATTACACCGGATCACCATATGCACACCTTGTGCAGTCATATCAATCTTGACCATCCAAATCATGGGCCACACTCTAGATGGGGCATACCTCAAAAAATCATATTGAATGAAGAATGGTAACCATCCGATTTTGCACATTAATCTGGACCTTTGAACATTTCTATATATCTTTAACCATCAGCTTGATAGCCATCAATCAGTGGTTTGTTTGACCATGGCTGTCCACATGAAAGTCCCATATTTTGATAGCTTGGATTGCCGTACACGTACTCCACTTGTACGGCCATTTTCTGAAGTTAATGAAAACTCCCTACTCTTATTTTAATAATAAAATTAAGCGTTTTGGAAACGTCTTGAAAATGACGAAAAATATCTTTAATTTTTTTAAAATTTTTTGTTCTTATCATCACCATCCACTCTCATCTAAAATATGGTTTCTACGTCAGGGACATATTGGTAATTTTGAGGGACATTTATTTATATAGAAATCATGGCGTGAGTTGCATCTGAACGTGGACAGCCCAACAAATCAATCAGGACCATTCATTCAGTCCCTAACACTCTTCAAAGGAGACCAATTAAAAATCTCATCGATAGGACGAACAGAACCATTCAATCATAACCCAGAGAATGGAAGGTCAGTACCATTAAGCGAACAATCACAACCATCCATTGGTGGGCCCCAACTTGGATTACTTATAGTTCTAAAAATAAACATTTGACCCGTTTCCTAGTGATAGGGTCATCTAGTTAGAGCCTGGGGTAGATACGGCCGGTCCTGATTGATTGATTGGACTGTCTCTATGTCTAAATATAAATCGTAGCGCCATAAATTACCGAGAACAGTGGGTTCCATCTAACTAATTTTTCACAAGTTTTAAATAGAAAATTGTTAAAATATGCCCATGCCTATAATTTTAAAAAGGCCTTTTATTTAATACTCCTGCAGAGTACGATATGCAGGTATACCTTGCATACATTAACTTCAATTAAACCCCAGATTGATTGTGAAGCTCCATCAGATTGGTTGAACAATCCTTGCCTCTGATTGGTGGGCCATCGGATTTTTTGTAACCGTCCAATAAATGTCCACTGATTGAAAAGTCATCATCAACTAAGCATATATAATCTTTTAAACTGAGAACCATAATCTGTAAAGATTAATTTGAATTACTTTTACACCACACATGCATTTTCAAAGTATTCCGAAATGCCTGTGTATCATCTGTCACATTCTACTAGAGTATCAAAGTTTTTCTCTTTTATAAATATGGGTTTTTGTATCTATCCAGATAATGACCATTTAACGACCTTTAAACCCTGTGAAAATTGACAGAAAAGGCTCTGAGAATGACATTTTATATCAACATCATTTTTAATATTTAAAAAATAATTTCTTAGCTTTGTATATTCTTATATGCAAGCGTTCGTGTGTGCAAATTACAATTTAATGCTACTTTGCAGTACAATATTTTTGTAACTTCATTGCAGTACACACATATGCATATAATTATATACCCGTCTCTTTCTAAAATTTGGAAATATATAAGATAGAAGTTAGGGTTGGCTTCACCACAAAGTGCGTTACGTTGAATTCATCGCTCAAGCTCATCCATTTTACAAAACTTAAAAAAATATATATATCGTCCATCAAAGAGGAGTGGTAGTTGCCTGGGGCCCACCCATAGGACTAGGGCTTAGCCCATAAACTCCAATGAGGATCAAGATCATACTCAAGCTTGAAATTAATCTAGACATAATGTCTTGGTTTGGCTGGCCCTAACCTGTGATGAAATGGTCTGCTTTGGGCTCATGCCCTCCTCCAATCATCAAGTGTGAAACAAGTATACAAGAAAAATGGACATTTTATAGACATATGTAGTTTAATGGCAATGATAAGATCTCAATATATTTTAATGGTTCAAGTGATTTATACGAGTGGCCTCTATAAATAGAAAATTCTCTCTTTTTTTAATCAGACTATTTTAAACCTTTAATCATTTAAATCTTTTCTTATAGAGCTAGCCTAGCCTGGCTTTAAGCCCAATTATACTTAGGGTCGACCAAGGCTAGGGCTTATGAAATTAGGGCTGGATTAGGGCCAATTCAGACAATCCTACCCCATCCATTGCCACCCATATAATCCAAAATAAGTATTCCTCTTATGCCCACAATTCCACAACTATGATCAATGGATTGATGTAATTCTTGGGTTGTGTTGATTACACGATGGTCCCCGATGACTTGGATTCTCTGTTCGTGATGGATAAACTGCGGCAAACGCACATTATAGTCTTTCAGCCATTCTTGGTATAAACCATCTTATAAAAGAAATTAGGAGTCCACATCTAAGCTTGGAATATTCCGTCACATGACATGTGTCAACATAAAGTACATATGCCATGGCCATGCAACAGTGAGTGTGCAAAATAATGTTAGAAATAAAAAAATATATGTTGGACGTCAGTGAAATAACAGGAGGATTATATTTATGTGAGAAAATGCCAAGTTGGGTATTAAAAAATAGATGGGTGGGATGTGAAGATATGAGTGAGGAGAGTAGTGTTGTGGCTAAGTAATTGAAATGGGATGAAGGTTGGGGGACCAGGAAAGATAGTCCAAGCTCCAAAACCCTAAGTTCTATAAGAGAATCATTTATTGCTTCTTTATTCATGGATAATTTTGATGTGGGCCTACAATCCAATGTGTATTTCTACCAAGTATCAGATCGTGGCAACATATGGATGGTACATGTGGCATACATGCACAGCTGATCAAGACTGTCGGAATCGAAATGGCCACAGTATCCATATAGTAGAACCCATAAATCACGCAAATTGGATGATCATAACCCATCTTGCTATTTTTCAGACGATACAAACTAATCCGAAATTGGTGAGAAGCATTAGATGGTTAAAGATTGCCTGATGAACATACACATATACTAAGAGTAGCATTCGGCCAATTTTATCCCTACAAATAGTTTTTGAGTTGAAGCATTAACGGTGAGTTTTACGAAGTGGCTACCTTTCAATTGAGGGCATTTTTGTCTTTGAAGTCTAGTGATGCCAACTTATCTACTATCACTTTTTCTTTCTTGTGTGCTTTGTATATATGCATAATATTAAGGAGGTTTTTAAAACTCTACCATGATGATTTTGTGACATCCACATCATATACTTATTGTATCGGCTTATGATAGAATGTTAATAAAAAAAAATTTTGGCAGCTCTTAAGTTTGAGCGGCCATGTAGCAAAAAAGGAAAAAAGTGACAATTTATCACCCATTATTGGACTTCTCTGTTTCCCTCTCCCAGTATGCACATTAATGTAAGCACTTAGGGCTTAATTAACTTGAGTTTGGGTCAACTTGAACTTGATTGACCTAACCCGAGTTTAGGTTAGGTTGAGTTCGATCATCGAGGTCCTCAGGTCGAGGTAGGGTTGGAAATCTCCAATCTTATTTGATATGGAGAAAATTAGCATTGGGTTAAGTTAGGACTAATCATATTTAGAGTTGAATGTGAAGGGATTTAGAGCTAAGGTTCCAATTTGGGTCGGGTTGGTTTGCAGGTTGAGTAGTCTTCAAGTCTGGTCTGTCACTCTCAATTATTATTTTTTCTTTTCCTTTCTTTTAGAAGCGCACGCGCAGCATAATGCTAATTCTCTTTCTTTCTCGAGTCAATACTAAGTTAATTGGGTATGATTAATCTATAATGATCATGAAAAAGGAGACCAACCATTCATTTAATAATTTGATGGGTCCTTTTCTTGACATGGCTACCTTGGATTCTGATGTTTCCCTCAAGATCTATATTCCACGTGGCCTGCTTATCACACTAGATAGATGCTCATCATTCACATGAAAAAGGAGAAAATCTCACTATGCTTTTTCTCCATCTTCTCGAATCATGATTTGAAACTATCTACTTTCCCTTGCCTATATAATAACCTTAGGCCTTGTACAATCAATGCTCTCTCTCTCTCTCTCTCTAAATTGTGGTAAGGCATCACATTTATAAAGAAAATTAACGGTCCAACACATGAACATTTGCTCCTTGAATGCAGGTAGATGACCATTTTCATTTTAACTGTTCATTCAATGGCCACCGATTGAATGGTTAGATAAATTCATTTTATCAGCTTGGTTTGGGCCATGGTCTCATTCTTGATTTGTTTCACAATCTACATCCCATGGATTGATTAAATGTATGCTGAATACATACAAAATAGATGCGTGAGTACAATCCACAGTACTCTAACAAAGTATTGTATAATCCCTTGCGTTGAAAAAAAAGAGAAAGCATGTCCAAGTACACAACCGTAAGTATACCATATAATTTTATATAGTATACACCCAACGTACTACTCACCTATTTTTATCCAACTTAAAAAAAGCTTAACTTATCAAATTATATCTCTATCCGTATGGATAAACTCATAAAGACAAAAATACTCTTACTTTTTTTGGTTGCTTTACCCTAAAACTTATAGGTATTTTCATTTAAAACTTTATTATTGTACTTTAAAAATCAACTTTAGTAACATAAGTTTCCGGTCATTTAAAAAAAAAAAAAAAAAAAAGGCAGCATACAACAAAAGAGTCTACGGTGCTAATTTTTTTCTCTGAAAAACCCAAATATATTTTGGCAGTTTGGTACGCACACGCCCATTACATGGAACCCATCCACACGCCACCTCATATGCCAACCTGGCCGAGATCCGTCCTATCCATCAGGTAGGTCCCACTTTGTAGATGCCCCACCCGAAAACCAGTCCTGTCCACTCATCAAATATACACAATGTAAAAATTAAAAAAAAAAAAAAAAAACCGAAAGGATGGCTCTGAAAGACTGGCTAAAATATTCCCACCGTCCATTTGTTTCTTAAACTGTGGCTCAACTGATTTGTGGACAGGCCCAATTTGGTCAATGGTACAATGCATCTGATGGACAGCTTGGATTTAACACGTGTGGGTGAGATCAGCTCCCTTGTACACGCGTGTGGAGGTAGCAAAGTTCTATAATCTGTGCTATGAAGATTCTCAACGGTAGATTTATGTGGTCCTTGATAGTCAGGGATTGTGGGGACCAATGCCCATGGCCTTGTTATTTTCACTTCTACAAAACCCTAAAAAGCTTTGATTACACATATAGAGATATGCATACTCGAGTCCCAACATGTCATTCGGACATGAGATTTACTAATATACATCCTCACGGATTTGAATAGGATCAATCAGCACAATGACCGTTGGATCTAGATCATTCTCAGTGATCCAAACCATTGACAAGATGACCTCACTGTCTATGGATCATAACTAATACTCAAATCTCCTTTCCGAATATTTCAACACTTTAATTATTTAACTTTTTTCCATTGTATGTAGACCGTCTCCGACACCGTTTCTCGTGGGCCAATTATTCAAAAGTCCAATATTATCTGATCTTGAAGATTTTTGAGGCACCCAACTTCATCATCATATAAAATACGACAGATCAACGGTTTGGATCTCCGAAAATGACCCCGGATCCAATGGCTATAGTCTGGGCTTATCTTGCAGCAATATGTAGGTATGTATTGTACCAAAACTCTTTGGACAGAGATGAGGTGTAACTACTAAGGTTTGAATTTATTAAATGAAGGTGGGCCATTTTTGAACAAGATCTTGGGACCAGCATGCCCTAGAATGTGCTGTGGGAGGGACAGACACTTAGGTGTATGTGTCCCGTTATTTTAGCTGACATTATCATAATACCTTTTTACAGCTACATGGGTTTTATGTATATGGTATGTGGAGATAGCCCCTTGTTTTGTAGCAATACTTGTAGAGAAATGCTCCAGTGCTCACTCATAGCAAAAGTCCTAGTTGCAGTGGGACACTTAGTTTAATCTATTGATCTAGACTGTTCATCAGGTCTAATCACATTTCAAGGGCTACCATCAAAGCACCACACTGATCTGACAAATTTTTACCATTTAATCAGTGGCTTTATACATGGATGGTCAAGATCGTTCGCAAAAAAATAATTCCAATAAATGATCTGATCCATCTTTTTATTGGGGATTATAATGGATTGTTTATGTTTCTAAAGAATTGCTTTTGTTAGGAAACGGAGTAATCATTTCATCAATGGCTTGGACAATGTATGGCTATAGAAAATAAAGCCAAATCAAGGATGGATTAAATAATCTGATCAGTGTGATTTTTGTATGGTAGCCCATGAAATGTGTCCTGAACTTAATGGACAGTTCAGATTTATTGATTGTACTGTTCCAGTGAAGTAATGCAACTAGGAGCACTATAACATATCATACTCAGAGAGCATTGGAACATTTTCCTACTTTGTATATACATAAATAGTGTTTGGATGCGCTGTGGAGACCTTTGTTTTTGGTCCCAAACTGCTACTATTTCTTTTCAAAGTTCCAAAAATTCTGCAATCTGCATGTTCAAAGCTTGCCCAAATGCCTCCTTTGGGGTCCCCCACACATGGAAATGTTTTAGAAATGAGAAATGCTCCAGCAATTAGGTCACTTAGACAGTCCAATCAATCAATCTGAACTGTTAATAAAGTCAAGAAGAGAATTTTATATGCTACTGTTCAAAAATAAGACTGATTGGATGATCCAATCCATCCTTGATTTGGTCATTTTTTAGCCATCGTTCTCTAAAACACAGATGGGATGGTTAGGATTGCCTAGCAACTTACGATCCAAAGGCTTCCTTATTAACGGTTAAAAATGAAAAACTACCAATGGTCCTATTTCAATAAGCAATTTGTCCATGAATCAGAGGTTAGGATTGTTCAACCAACCTTGCGACTGTGACTTAGCGACAGTGGCTTCTGTAATTTAGATAGTTTAATTTGAGTTAATGTATCCACCTGTGCAATTTCTCAGTTCCTGCATATCAAGCATTTGCTATCTGTCAGAGTATCAGATGAGCATTCATCAACTTATATGAACCATGTGCGGAGATAGTCCGATGATCGAAACCATCTATCTGTTATAAGCTATCTAGATAGGCCCTGGACCAAATATCATGTCCAGCGGCTGATCATGACCATCAGTTAGGAGTTTAAATTTGGATTGTTGCAAAAAAAAAAAAAAAAAAAAAAAAAAAAAAAAAAAAAAAAAGGAACAAGAACTAGACGTTAATTTGGATGGTTGAAAGAAAAATAGCTAGTTCACCAATCGATGGTTAGCATCATCCATTCAATATGGTTATTGGTAGATGATCCATCCATGCTTAGACATCACAGATGGGTTGGTCTAGCGGACCATCTCTACGTGGTGGCCGCATGGTAGGGGTAGCAATGGGCCGGCCGGGCTCCTTTAAGTGATGTCCTTGGCCCATCCTGGCACTGAAAAAGCCTTGTCCAGATAGTGCGGCTGTACGATAAATATACTTAAATAATTAAAGATTTGAAATAGTCTATATATATATATATGGAAATGGTACTATGAGGTCGAGCTGTGTGGGCCCCACCATGATGTGTGTTGAACATCTACCCCATCAGCCAGATGCACTATTCCATGTTGAACTAAGGGCTTAAAAATCAAGTCAATTCATGACTTGGGTGGGCCACACCACATATAGCAGTTGAGAGAAGTTATCCTCCCATTAAAACATTCATAATAATTTATTTATTCATTTATTTATTTATTTATTTTGGGTTAGCTTGTTAGTACACACTCATGTCATCACACACACATCATGGTGGGGCCCACACAGCTCAACCTCATGGAAGTTCCCCTGAGGTCATATATATATATATATATATATATATATATATATATATATATATATATATATATATATATATAACATTATCATCTAAAAGGTTTGGACCATTACAACATGACTCCACTTGTAATAAATGCCTTTAAACTACATTAGCTCATTGAGTGGGAATCATTAATGTCTTTAAACTGTCTACTCTTTTTATCTAATGATGGACCACTTGATGATTGGACCGGATGGCAAAGTTTGGGGGCCTTGTTGAGCCGTCAGATGGGCCAGGCCACTTGGACCTCTTGATGATTGGACCGGAGGGCCAAGCTCTGGGGCCTTATTGGGATGTCAGGATGGGCCAGGCCACTCGGCCTATTGCCCACCCACCCCACATGGCAATGAGTTTCAAAAAATATATTGTATTGTGGCCATCCTAATAATAGGCAACGGACTCGCCTTTATGTAACTTTTTTCATTTTAGTCAACTCATGTAATAGACTATTAGATAGCATTGCCGGTCCAACCAAAATAAAGGAAAAAGGTTGCTTTAAGTGGCCACCAGCATCAAACTTATACTATAGCTTTCATCGTGAATCTGAAGATGATCGTGATGATGGTACATTCACTTTTTCGTAGTGGACTAGGACACATGGCTTCAGGTCATGTTCACCTGCCACAGCCTAACAGTTACGCATGTCGAGTGTGATCCTATCTGCTCATTTGGATTATTTTGTGCAGTTGATCAAAATAAAGTAGTTTTTAGCCATATGCTTTTTCTAGCCATGGTCTATCATGGTGGGTCCTTCAAGACTGAGCCATTGAGACTAGGGGTTTTTTTATTGTAATCAATCTATGTACCAGTCCAATACATTACAGCTGCGGGGGTTTTGTATTCTCATTGTTGGTATCCAGCTTGAATAAAGGAGAATGGTTGGATCAGATTGGCAGCCAGCATCAAACTCATGCCATGGCTTTCATTATAAATCTGAAGAAGAAAATGATGATGATGATGATACATCGTATTTTTCTGTGGATTGGGACATGTTTTAGGGCCCTTTTCACCAACTATGGCTTAATCTAATCTGCTTATTTAAATTATTTTGTGCAATGGATAAAAACAATGTAATTTTTAGCCATTTGATTTTTCTTGCAGTGGCCTATCACGGTGGGTCCTGCAAGATGACCCATTTAGACTGGGGTTTCTTGATTGTAATCGATCTATGTAGCAGTCTATTACATTACGTTTGTGGGAGTTTTATATCTTAGTGCTGGTCCCTTACCTGATTGATGGAGAAAGGCCGCATCAGCTTGGCAGCCAGCATCAAACTTATGCCATAACATTCATTGTGAATTTAAAGATGGTTGTAACGATGATATTTTCATACGGATTGGAACACATGGTTTAAGGTCCTCTGCATCAACTATGGCCTAACATTTAATTGTGTTGGTTAATCCTGTCTGCTCATTTGAATTATTTTAGGCAGTGGATAAAAACAAATTAGTATTTAGCCATCTGCATTTTTGGGCCATGGCCTATTATGGTCGGTCCCACATGATGACCCATTGAAACTTAGGATTATTGATTGTAATCAACTTTTTAGTTCGTAATAGCAATCAACCCATGTAGTAGTCTATGACATTTTGTACTCTTATTGTTGGTTCCAACCCAAATAAATGAGAAAGGTTATGCCATAGATTTCATTATGATTCCGAAGTAGACGATGATACATTATTGTTTTTGTGTGGATTGGGATGTAAGAATTCTATAAGGTAGGCCTTATTGATCAATGGTGAGGATTGTCCTAAGGGTTGGATGGTGCGAAGTTGTGATATATTATACAACTGTGATACACAAACAGTGTTTTAGTTTAACCGTGATTACCAAATTCGTGTGGAGCATAAGGGAAAGAGTTTTGATTAGTTTCAAGCTCCTCAACCCTGAGGGTTGGTTCCTTAATCCTACATAACCATATAAGCTTTCATTCTTATATCAGTGCTTCTCTAAGGGTGTAAGGTGCAGAGTACTATATAATCAAACATACAACAATGGCGTCTCAACAAGGTATGCTGTTAGACCTTCTTATCTTCATAATCGATGCATAGCAAAGTCTTTTGCAATTCCGCATATAGTTTATATGAGACACATGATTTAAGGTCCTCTTCGCAAGCTATGGTGTAACATTTACATGTGTTAGTTGATCATATCGGATCATTTGGATTATTTTGTGCAGTGGATTAAAAAACAAAGTAATTTTTAGCCAGACGTGCTTTTTCCGGTCATGGCCTATCATGGAGGGTCCCAAAAGGTGACCCATTCAGACTGGGGGTGGAAATGGGTGGTGCTACGGCCAGGCCACGGTTGGGCCAATCCAGGCCCTGGTCCTCTTTAGCCCCGGCATTAGTCATAATGATGCTGAAAAGGGCCTGGCCAGGTCCAGGTCCAAGGCCAAGTTGGGTCAGAGGCTCAGAGCCGTGCTACGTATATAAAACAATCATTTATTGGTATTTGCTTACAGGAGTTTCTGATGCTCGTAGAGTGCTGTAGTTGTTACACATGCACTACAAAATGTACAATTACCATGTATTAATTTATGTTGAAACTTCCGGATTGTGGGACCCACTGAGGGTAGGTCGTAAACCCAAAATCAGATTGTTTGAGGGATCCCACTAGTCATAGCCATTTGATTTTTCCCTTTGAATTGGGACCTTTCACTACTTAAACCATGCATCCATTGTATAGCCATTAATTGGATGGCTAGGATGACTTGATTATTGTGATTTTAGATATATGCTCCATCCGTAATGAGGTCCACAATATGGATGGTCTGGATAGCTGGTTTTACATCAGTCCCACATGTGAAAAGGATGACTGGACACCTTTTTTTTAATGGGGCAAAACTAATATGTCAGTCTAGCCTTTTGTATTGTATGGGAATTCTCAATTGTAATTAAGGTTGTACGTTTGAAGAGTCACTTAAATGTGCCACACATGGAAACATCTGTGACATCTGAGCTTTTTAATCCGATAGACTCCACTGTTAGTATATCTGCCATGAAAATCAGGCCATTTATCAATAGCACAAAACAAATTGGACAGCCAGAAAAGGATTGTTTCAAATGTGGCCCACTTAGAAGTGACATTGCCTGGATTTTTAGGTAAAAAAATAAATTAATTATTTCAAACCTAATGGAAGGATAAGATCAATCTCACATTTTTTTTTCATGTTTGAATGTGTTGGCATGTGATTTTTTTTTTTTTTCAAGTAACCAATAGAGGGGCTAGTGTCATGATATATCATGTAATCAAAGGGGAAATAATTTAGCAAGCCATTGTGTATCATGATAGGTAAGCCATCAATTATTCAGGGACAAGCGGTAGATAAATTCACTTTTTAAGACTAAAAGTGCTTTAAAGACACAAATGACTCATCAAGATTGGTGGCCTACTATATTATGATACAAACAGAAATTATGTATTTCTTTAATGGTGATATGACGTCAATGAAAAAGCATCTCATATGTGTATCAGATAATATTTACAGTGAAAAAAGTAAAATCATTATTTCATAAGAAAAATTTTCTACATAAATCCCACGTAAAACACATGCATGAAACTTTTTCATTGGTGTTGCATATAATTTACATTTTTATAATACACTATGACATTAGTTGACTTTATTTATTATTTGATTTACGTTGGAAGTTTTGGCATAAGTTTGACATCAACTACACACTAACCAACTACCTACATGAAACAACCCTCTATTCATTCATACTAGAGATTGGCAATGAGAGTATACATTCTCACCGGCGCAATGTCATAAGCTATTACATGGACTGATTGTGATCAAGCATTATCTAATAGTCCATTACATCGGTTGATTACAATCAACAAGTTGATTACAATACAAGCAACTTGTGAGTGAGTGGGACTATAACCTATTATATGTACTTGTATTTAGGGAAATTTATAAAATAGTACTTGATTATTATTGAATTTACATACTCTTTTTTATAAAAGCTTTTCAAATTATGTTAGATTTTTCGAGCATTGGGTAGATTAAGTGGGGGTATTTTTTTGTAAATGATTAAACTACGTACCCTTTGATGAAAATGCCCTTTCAATAAACAAGTACTCATAAAAATTCCTATTGTGGCTTCCATCTCACATAATCATGCATGCATGCGTATATGATTAATTGGAATGTCAAATCTTCAAGTGATGGCGATTGATTGGCCATTTACTGAACATTGCCTCAACCGCAGCCATCGTAACCACCAATTAAGACGACTTTCTTGGCGAATGAATGTGAACCTTTGTTGTTTTTTTGTCTTCTAGTATGCATTTATAGGTCACTAGTTAATGAATTATAATCATCCAAATATTTTTATTTATTTATTTATTTATTTATTATTTTGTGGACTATTCATTTCTGAACCTATTTAATAAATATTCTGATCTATTCCACATATATGATACTTGTGTTACATTAACACATTTGGTCACCAACAAATGTTTCTTTGCTAAAGACCATTGAATATTTTCTACTTTTGAGTATCAATTACAACTCCAGTTATTTATTAGGTGGATTGTCAGTTGTATGTAAATTTTGGATTGTGACCCATCAAAAGAGGCCCCCACTGTTTTGATGGTTTATTTCGAGTGACGTGTAGCCATGTACAATTTATGAATTCATGTGTATGAACCATTACACTTTGTCAGTGTATCAAAGCTCAAACTGTAGACATAGTAAAACCTATTGATAGCCAGCAAAATGAAATTAATATAAGAATCTCAGCATCTTGTTAATGGGCATTTGTTTATTAAATCAAGCGGCATGCACCTGATTTTCATATCAGAAAACATCTACAGTAGGCCTCACAGGACCAATGTCCCGGATCACGTATGCATCATGCCCTTTCTCCATCTTAATCATGCAAGTCTCCATGAGTTTCTATCTTAATCACCGTAGGCATTTTAGGGTAGCACCCACAGCATAGTCCAAAAACATGGAAAAGATGCATAGAACTTGTACATGTGATGTTATTCAACTGCCTGGTCCACTGTGTTGTGTGGATGCCATCCAACCTTGGAACCAAGTGAATACCATAACTATGGAATGCCCCAAAAATCAGGTCTATACACTCATTAAGTGGGCCACACAAAATAATCATCATCCAACCTAAAACTTCCTAAATCACATGTTAATCCTCCTAGTGGTTGAATTTGCTTTATTTTAGGGTGTCTCACTTTCTCGGTGGGGCGACCCTTCTAGACGGATTGGATTTCGTACAAAAACTATGGCTCGCCCCACAACCCGAGACGTACAAAAAGCTTTTCATAAAAATGTTAAGAGGACCCAACCTCTTGTAAGTCACTAAAAGATCGTTTATTTTGTTTCGAATCCTTTTCATGTCCTTTAATAATACATACTTTTAGCGATTCAAGAAATTAATTGCATACATATTTTTAAATAGAGGAGATTTAGTCTATTTGGGAATACTTAGTTTATACAAAACATCATGTTTATACCATAAACATGAAATTTGTAATATTATGCCAATCATTCAATTAATCATAAGACTATGTGAACGGATTATAAGAAAAAAATCATAATGGTTGGACAATTCTACTTAAAGGCGGCTTAATGCCTATCCTTGAGGCCTTTATCCTCTTTCATATTAAATTTCTAGATGATGACATTTGGATGCCTATTCTTAAGGCATCAAACTCTCTTTTCATATTAAATTTGAAGTAAAAAACCAAAATACCTAAGTTTTTAAATTGAAAATCTAAGCTTAGGAACCTAAATGCCAATACTTAAACATTTTCCCTTTTCCATGTTAAAAGTTTAGATGTAGGTAATGTTTTAAATATCAACAATATTGGCCGATATATCCCATGATATATCTTGTATCCCACTTGTGTAAAACAAAACACACGGGTAGTGCTGATATATCCCACATGTTCAATCTGATGAGCATTTTTAATTTCTGATACTTTTTTTTTTGTAGAAATTATGTTAAATCAGTGTCAAATGGTTACAAATCCATTGGTTCTTCATGTTTTGTACAAAAAATCATAAAGTTGAATCTTTGATTTCAATATCCATTGGTTCTTCATGTTCTCCATATTTTTTTTCTTAATATTTTCCTTCAACTAGCTGTTAATTGAGATTAATTTCGATGTATTTAGGAGTATTTGATGAAATGATTATCACATACCCTCTAATTTTGAAATTTAAGTGTAGGTGGTATAATTTGATAAAATTTCATAATTTTTTCAATTTCTCCCAAATTACTTGCAATGTTACACTCCAAACATGAAATCAAGCATGTATGAGGCCTCATTTATTGATTTGTTAAGTCTTTGTCTATTTTTAAAAAATAAAAATTATTTTTTAATTAAAATTAATAAAATACAAATTCTTTTTCTAAATTTTCCTTCAACTAGCCATTAATTAAAATTAATTTCGAAGTATTTAAGAGTGTTTGATGAAATGATCATCACATACACTCTAAATATTATGCATTTATTTTGAATATAGTTACATTAGTTCAATCAGACAACGCATAACTTAGAACCCTATACAAAGAAAACCTATTATGTGCATTTTTTTTTAAAGATGTTATGGTTTAAAAGTGTGTATTAAGGTTTTTTTTTAGCCATTACTAAAGTTTCATTGAAAAGTTCAGCCATTTTTCAAATGTTTCTCCATGTTTCCTAAAAAGTGCGATAAATTACCCGATACAAACGATACATCTCGTGCAATAACCGATATGTATGTATATCCCAAGAATGCAATACGTAACACGATACCGATATTTTGAACACTGGATGTAGTCACCTAAATCCATATCTTTAATGCATTAAGCCACCTTTTCATGTTAAAACTCAGACAAAAGGAACCACAATGCCTATCTTAAAGTCATTTAACCTTTTTTCATATTAGAAATTTAGTAAATGCTTTTCCTGATGGCCTTTAACCATGTTTTCATATTGGAACTTTAGGTAAAGGCAAATAAATATCCTTAAAGCTTCTTCTAGTTTCCACGTTAAAGTTCTAGATTAAGACATGTAAATGCCAACCCACCATACATTTAAGCTTATTTTCTAGTTAAATTTCAAAGAAAAATGCACTATAATGCCTATCCAAAAGGCATTTGCCTTTTTTGTCAAATTGAGACTTCAGGTATAGGCATCTAATTTTGCAATCCTTCAAACATTTTCATATCTTCAATTTAGATAACAACACCAAAATGCATAGGCTCTTTTCATATTAAAATTCAAAGAAAAGGCACCAAAATGCCTATATGAAGCCGTCTATGTTTGTTTTCAAATTGAAAATTCAAGGAACCTAAATTTTTGTGCATTTTCTTCTTTCATGATGAAATTCTAGATGAAGGCATCTAGATTCATATCCTTAAGGAATTATGTCCACTTTTCATATTAAAACTCATAGAATTGGCCCCAAAATGCCTATTCTAAAGGCATCTAATTTTTAAATTGTTGATAGATATTTAGGCTTTGGGCTCTGTATAGGCTTGGGCTTTGTTGGACCTTGGCCGAGGCCCAAGCCGTTTTCATTTCATTATCTATAAATAATGGAGGTTTGGAGAGATTAAAATCACGAGACCTTTGCAAGGTTACCTATCACGAGACCTTTGCACGTGGCAAAGGTGAAGTCAGTTAAATTATTTTGTTTGTTGTTTTCCATCTACATTAAGCATTGCATCAGTTGAAAATCAAGAATGCCTTTTTATATGGAAATTTTTACAAAGAAATTTATACGAGCCTTCCTCTCAGGGTTCTCGTCACTTAATTCAAAGGTAAAAAAGGGTATAAGTTTAATAAAATATTTTATGGGCTCAAATAATCTCCAATTGAAATATTCGCAAATTTCATTTGATCTCTTAACCTTTATTAAGAAACAAGAATCTCAAACAATAATATTGATTGTCCATGACAATGAGATGATATTCATGAAGTTGAAAAAAAAAAATCTTACTTCGGCATTTGAGATCAAGGATTTGATCTAACTACACCTTGAGAAATGAAGTTACTCATAAAAAAAAAAATGGACTATATATGTTGTCACCAGATTCTGGCCAACAGATATGATCAATGTAAAATTGAGCCCTATGATGGACCTGCAAAAAATAGGGAAGAGACGGACGTCAGTGGTCGCTTGTGGACCCTCCAATGCCTAAATTAGGTTAGTAGGTAAGAATCTTGGTGGTGTGGATTAAGGTTTTAGATCTTACCTCCTTGTGGTTTAGGATGGTGGTACATATAGGGTTCTCGGGCGGTTTTGAAATCATGTGTATTAATAGGATAGCCGGAGAGTCCATGTTCTGATGGGAAACTACCTTTGAAGATGTCGTCGAGCCCGCCTCGGTCAACGTAATTTTCAGCTGAGATCAGGCCAGATCTTCTTCTTCCGGGTTTGGGGTGTAATCCCCTCCGAGTTACTCAAACTGCTCTAGCGGTGGTCAGCCAGGTCAACTCGGAGTGCGGGAGAGCTTAGGGCTCGAGCTCCTTCCCTTATGGGTGCATGGTTATCCGCATTGTAGACATTCCTGGTGAAGCGAATACTCTCCCGCCGAGCTCTGCATCAAACAACTCAGCTCGAGGACTCGTCTCTACATCAAAGTAACTCCTCGTCATATCTCCTAGCCCCGTGCTATGACAACTTAGCACGACAACTTGTTAAATGGCCCTTCTGCCTAGACCGTTGTCACCTCCACTCGAGGCTAAATCATCCCAGAGGCACATCAGTTGTAGTTGGACCATCATACTTTCCTGTGTGGGGGACCAGTTCGATTTTCCCCACAACAAACTATAAATTGAAGCTTTTTAGTTTTTGAGCTGCGGCTATAAGAAACCACCACACCATAACTTGTATTGTTGTATCATCTTTCCTTTCAATATGCCACTTGTGTAAGACATGCATACCATGGGGTTAGTAGGCTCCTTTGTGAAGATCACCCGGCTCGAAAGTTAGGTTGAACCTATCTAGGTGGACTCTTGTACATTGTGCCATGTCAAACCGTCAGTTGTCCACTGCCCAACTTTTGTTCTAGGTGATCTTCATGATGGGGCATGCAATTTTCATTATACGAAGGTGATGTAGGATGTGGCACGAATGCATTCATAGCATGGATGGACGAAAAAAGGCCAAACGAAAGCGGAAGTAGTCCGTAAGATTTGGGCCTAGTCCTATGTAGGGCATGACATCTGAGCCTAGTCCTATATAGGGCATGACATAACTGGCCCTAGGTGCGTCCAATTCGAAGAAATTCATTTCGAATAGGGAGAAGTTGTCATTCGAAAACCATAAATAGTTTATAACTTTTGATCTGAGTATCGTTATGGGACACACCATCTATCAATCTTTATGTAGTAGGCCATCTAGGGTCAACCAAACCACCCAGTGGGCTGTGTCTATCGGTTTCGCTAGAAAAAACACACTTTCTATTCAAAATTGTAATTTTCAAATAATAATAATAATTTATTTTTATTAATTTTGATTTTTGTTGTATCTCATTATTTTTAAAGTTTTAGGATTCCCTTCATTTTTAGAAATGGCTTCTAATAAACACCGAAGATGCTCCGATAAGGTGTATTTGATGTTTCTACTTTTGACAAATTTAGTCTTTGAGTATATTTTTTGTGATTTTGGGTAACTTCAAATTAGGATTAGAATTTTACTATTTTCGATATTTTGATTTAAGATTTTACTTTTTCTTTATTAATGGTGTAATCGAGAAAATCATATATTCATTATTAAGTAAGATACTCAAATTTTTTCTTATTTTCTTCTAGATTCAAGAATTGATCTCCTTGTGTATTCAAGGTTTTAATCACTTGCACCCTGATCCATAGCTCAAGTGGTAGACTGAGTGAAAGATACCTCGTTTCAACACAGGTCTTGGTATCGATCCCTAGGGGGTGGCTAACAGTGAAGTGTCAACTGACAGTGGGGTGCACTAACAAGCTAACCAAAAAAAATAATTTAATCACTTGAGGATGACATTGATCTTTCTCTTCACTTTTTTACACTCTACCCTTTTTTATGCTCTTCCCTACATCAAAAGGTCCCATGGAAGTGGCATGTGGCCGCAAAGGCAGTGCAACACCACAAGTTGCGGCATCGTTGCTTGTAGGTGATCTATTCTCTTTATGATTGCGAATTGGATGCACTCATCCAACTTAATGTTGGACTCTTTTCAGTTGTTAGTTGAAATGAAATCGAAAGTGGCATTTTTGCTTGCTCTGCCCAACTGCCAAGCAAATGAGTTCCACCAATCATCCAACCAATACCAATTCGGGGCTACATCCTTGTTACATCTGCTTGTGTGGCCCATCCCATGCGTATTGCTGCAGATGGCCCATGATAGAACATGAAAATCAGGGGCGAAAATGGGCTGGGATGGGCCAAGCCAAGGCATTTCAAAGGACAGCATGTTACCTAAATATCATGGCCCAGGCTGGGCCGAGTCCACTAGATAAGCATCTAGTTCAATCCCCTCATTGCGGGCAGCACCGGTCTTTAAGCAGGTTGTGGTGGTGAGGAAAGCATTAGCCGCATCATGCATGATATGATACCTATATAAGTCTGCAACTGATATTGATTTGGGGTAGAAAAGTTATCAGTCCCACCTTCTAGGGACATCCAAACGTACCTGTAACCAATGTTCGAAAGTATCGGTATCGCTACAAATTTCGCTAGCCGGGATACAGAAATAATATCGATATCGTTGATAACTGGAAATGCAAAAAAAACATGGGAAAACGGTAGAAGTGAAAATTCAGGAGATACTAAAATACACATATTTGCACATTTAGAAATAAAAAATTTGCAAAAATAATGTATACACAATAAGCTTCCATTTAATGGAGGTTTAAAAGCATGTGTTGTCGTAAGAAACAGTGTAACCATCCCATTGATCTCATATAACCATCCATCCAAACATCCATCGATATTGCAGAATCTCAACAACTCACAATATTTTGCCAAGAAATCATCAACAACTAGAAAGAAAACAAAAGATTGCGGCCTTTATATCGAGCATGTTGCGATAACAATAATATTGAGATATTATCAATATTAGCAATAATAAATTGAAAACAGCATGCAACAATGTGCTCATTAAAATTTAAAAAAAAAAAAATTAAAAAAAAATTGAAATACAATTTTATTTTATTTTTAATAAACAAATTTTCTGTGATATCTCTACATCGATGATATTATTGAATTATTGAAATATCGCCGATACACTTGTAATACAAGTGCCATTACACAGTCCAAAATATTGGCGATACATTGGCAATACAAGCAATGCCTGGAATTTACACAATTGAAAATATTAGCAATATCGATTCGTTGGCAATACTTAGAGATGCATTGTTGATGTCTGGAATTTCTATTACTACCGGTGTTATCGGTATCGCTACTAGTGTTATCAGTATCGCCAAGTTAGAGATAATGATAATATCGGAGATAATTCAAACACTGCCCATAACACAACTGAATGTTCTGCCAGTTGCGGCCACGCCAGTGCCGCTTACACAGTCTGATCTTTGATAGTGCATAACAAGCCAAATCTGCAATGAACACATTTTATAGCCCTGTGCTGCAGTAGATATTTGTGTTGCAAGTCTATGAAATCCCAATTTCATCTCAATGCTCATTAGATCCATTGTTGGAAATATCTCCAGCCGTAAATTCACGCAAGATTCCATTCATTTCAATCCAACTCTGACCAACTTCCTTGGCAATTTCTTCATCCATCATTTTCCTCCTCATCCTCTTTGAATCATCCCACTGGCCTGCCTCTGCATAAATGTTAGACATAAGAACATGGGCTCCATGGTGCATAGGGTCCAGCTCAAGTATCTTCTTAGTAGCAAATTCACCCAACTCGACATTTCGATGGATTCTACAGGCACCCAATAGGGCTCCCCATACGCAGACATCAACTTCAGACCCCAAGCTTGCTATAAACTCAACTGCTTCATTTAACTGTCCAGCCCGCCCGAGTAGATCAACCATGCATCCCTTGTGCACCATTGTGGGCTCAATTCCATAATCATTCGACATGCTGTCATAGACCCGCCGTCCATCTTCAACCAATCCAGCATGAGAACAAGCAGATAGAACACTTAGAAGGGTGACAGAATTGGGTTTGGTCGATTCTTCTCCTACACATTGCATTTGTTGGAAGAGATTGAGAGCCTCTTTCCCATGTCCATGCATGGCCAGTCCCGAAATCATCGTGGTCCATGTAAACACATCCCTCTCAAATGGGCCTTCAAAAACTTCGATGGCCTTCTCCAAACACCCGCATTTTGCATACATGTCGATCAAAGCAGTGCCCAAAGCAGTATCAATTTGCATTCCGATCTTCTCCAAGTAGAGATGGACTGATGCTCCTTCTTCTAGCAGCCCCAAATGAGAACATGCAGAAAGAACACTGGTTATAGTTACCCTGTCGGGTTCTATACCTTCAACTAGAAGCATTTTGTAGATTTTCATCGCTTCATCTGACTGACCCTGCCTGACATACCCCATAATCATCGTGCTCCATGAAAAATTATCCTTATTGGGCATCCGTTCAAAAAGAAAGCGAGCAGCATCCATAGAACCTGATCGAGCATAACCTGCAATCATAGAGTTCCATGAGACAATATCTCTTTCAGGCATATCATCAAACAGTTTTCTCCCCATATCAACGCTTCCAATTCTTGAATACATAGTGATAAGCGCATTGCAGATTGGTATGTTCAACTCAAACCCCATCTCTTTGACATGATCATGAATCACAATGCCAAAATCAAGCCGCCAGCAACCCAAAATCAAGCTCAGAAAGGTGGCCTCATCAGCTTTCACACACCTCAATCGCATCTCAGTAAGCATTTCTAGGCTCTCTTCCAAACACCCATTCTCCGCAAACCCTGAAATGAACACATTCCAAGAAACGGAATCCCTCTCCATCATGTCCAAGAACAGCCTTCGGCCGATTTCCAAACACCCACACTTCAAATACATACCCATCAACGAATTGCAGAGAATTACACTCATTTCAATCCCCTCTTCCTCAATATAACAATGAATTTCCTTCCCCAGATCCAAATCCTGGGTCCGTCCGCACGCAGAAAGCACAATCGCCAATGTGACCTGATCAACCTTCATCTCCCTCCAATCACTTCCATTAAAAAGATCCAATGCCTCTTTCAGGCGATCATTATTAACAAACCCAGCAATCAAACAAGCCCAAGAAACCTCATTTCTCTTACTATTGGGCATTTCCTCATACACCTGCCGTGCAAACTCAACACACCCAAACTCCGCATACATCCGAATCAACGAGTTTGCAACAAAAGAATCCGACTCCAACCCAAATTTCAAAACATGAGCATGGATCTGCTGGCCCTCTCCAAAGGCCGAAAGATGGGAAACCGATTTCAGCAGGAATGGGAAGGTGTAGGTGTCCGGAAGCCACCCAGATTCCAACATCCGGACATAGAATTCTATGGATTTCTCGGGACGGTTGCTACGAGAGAAGGCTCTGATCATGGCATTCCAAATGAAGAGATTCGGATGATCGATCCCATTGAAAAGGGCGAGAGCGTAATTGAGGTCTCCATTGAGGGAGAACGCGCAGAATGCAATGAGACGGCTTGCAGCAAAGGGTTCTTGGATTAGGCCTGTGGTGATGATCTGAGCGTGGATTTGATGTAGGTGGGCCATGTCGGAGCATCGTTCGAGGCCGGCCAGGAGAGGGTGGTTGAGCTTGAGATTGAAGTTTGGTTTAGGATTGGGGATTTTTTCGGAGGCGGAGAGATGGGAAGGGAGGAGAATGAGAGGGGAAGGGTGGGAGAGATCCATGCTCAGGTTTTGAATTTGAATTTCCGTTGGAAGCAGTTCTTCTGCTACTGTAAATAACCGTCGAGGGTAACTGAGGATCGGTGGTCCATGTCTTGTGGACGGTATGTTTGTAGGATTGGGTCCCACGGATTAGTGATCCAGACCGTTGATATGATGGGATCTTTTGTGGATGGAAGATGCTGCCGTAATAATGTAGGCTGGAAATCATAGCTGTTTGATCTTTGGTCATTTTATTCCTTTGAATTTGGACGTTGCCATATTTCTTTTGTTGATTGTAGTGGTGAGGATGGACGCAATTGGACGCGGATTGGGTCCTACCCCAGTCTGTCCCTCGCTAGGAACGGACAGGATCTCTGAGGGCCCCTTGATGTATGGATTTTATCCGCAGTCTTCATCTATTTTGCCATATCATTTTAGAGTACAAACCCAAAAAGGAGGCAGATCAAAGTAGCCAAGTGACACAGCGGTGATAATGACACCACCGAGTTGAAAGCTTCCTAAGGCCTGTAGCGATGGTTAATTGACATCCAACCCGTTCATAAGGTTACATGGACCTCGTGAATGGTAAACACAAACATAACCTTCATTCAAAACTTCCGTGGGTGCTTAAAAATTTTCAACAATAAGGGTCTGTTTGGATGACCGTAACTTTTTTAAGTTGTAAGAAAGTTACATGTAACTTACACTTAAGTTACAGGTAATCCTGTTTGGATGTAAGTTGTAATTTACTTACAAGTAATTTTGTTTTTATATTTGGATAATCTGTAACTTTGTTACAGGTAATAAGTTGGATATTCACACTATATAGATTTGAAATAGAGAATCGTTAAAAAATTAGATTGACAATTAAAAAAGATTGGGATAAAATTATTCCATTTTATTAAGCCCATGTAAATAAATAGTTTGGCCGATTCTTAAGCTAAACTAATCAACAGGAGGGCTATAAAAGTGGGCCCATGTTTTCAAAATGCTAGTAATGTGGACAAAAAACTTGAGGTAACATATCCAAACAAAAATTTTCATTTTCTTCACAAGATATGTTTACCATACTTTAAGGGAAAGAAAGTAAAAAAAATAAATAACAAATACGGGCAATCCTATCATTCCTCACCTAAGAAATGGAAAGAAACAAGAACATCAATCTTAAATTATCAGAACTCACAAATGGAAACTGAAAAATAGATCCTCATTTTTTAAAAGAAAAAGAAAAGAAGAACATGAAAAAGAAATTCATTACAACAATATCAATAGACCCAGATCTTCAGATCAATACCAAATAAATAAATAAATAAACAAAAGAAGTCATGAAGGCTATGTGACGTGTTATGTGGGCCCACTATGATGTATTTGTTTCATCCATACCATCTATCCATTATTCCAGAAAATTTTAAGTCATCAGCCCAAAAATAAGGTACATTAAAATTTTGGGTGGACTACATCACTGGAAACAATGTTGATTGAACACCCACCATTAAAAACTTTTGGGGGGCCACTAATGTTTTCGATCAAACTGATATTTGTTTTGTTCCCTTCATCCAGGTTTTTATGACCTAATCAACAGCTTGGATGTGAAACAAACATTACAGTGGGCCCTAGTAGTTTTTTAATGGTGGACTTTTAATCATTATTGTTTTCGGTGGTGTGGTCCACCTGAGATTTAGATATCCCTCATTTTTTGGAATCAAGCCCTAAAATGATCCAAAAGAATGGATGGACGGCATGGATAAAACATATACAATATGGTGGGCCCCACAGATCATCTGCATTATCCACGCCACCTCACTAAACTGCCTCTGTCAATGCAGAAGAAGAAAAAAAAAAAAAAGGAAAGAAAGGAAAACGCAAAAGAGAGAAAAGGGGTTCGTACCTTGCGAAAGCTCGATGGGAGAGGGAGAAGTAGACTGAGAGAGGGAGAAGGAGACTTGAGAGAGGGAAACGGATGCAAGTGCGATTCTTCCCGATTTTCATTTCAAAATTTTCAACCGTTACCTGTAACGTAGTTACAAATAACTTGAAAAATGACTCTAGCGCCTGTAAGATTTTCGGCTCTTTCTCCTGTAACTTAGTTACAGGTTGAGAGAAAGTCATTTGTGACTTTCCTCCCCCAAACGCCAACTGTAACAAAGTCACCTGTGACTTACTTACATATTAGAAAAGCTACAGGCATCCAAATAGGCCCTAAATGTTTAATCCCTAATTTGTGGTCCACTTGAACATTCAAACTGCCTCTAGCCTAAAATGATATGAAAAAAAATTGATGGACAGTATGAATAAAACATATACATCATAGTGGCCCCTCAGATCCCTTGTCCGTTCCTATCTAGTATTGTAGGCCCACCATGTATGTGTTTTATCTGCGTCATCCATACATTTTTTTCAAACGCTCATCCGTGTTGTCCATACATTTTTTTCAAACTGCATGACCCCAAAAATGAGGCAGATCCAAATTGTAGGTGGACCAAAAAACAGAAAATAATGGTGATTGAACGCCCACCATTGAAAACTTTCTTAGGCCACTGTAATATTTATTTTCCATCCAATTGTAACGCCCTGAAAATCGGGGGTCGAGCATAAACTCAACTCCCGAGTTCCAACGCATCACTTATGCAACAAAATGAATGATGATTGAATGTTGTCTGTAATGGTGCATTGAACATGAGTGAGATTAAGCCAAAACAGCATATCATACTCTAGAGACAGTTAAATTGCAAGCGGAAGACTGTGATAGATATATAAAATATAAAAACAGTAGTGAGTCTCCAGAGTGTGATAATGTTACCAGGTTAATGAATTACATGTACAATTTTAAATTATACCAAGTTGTGGAAGTGTAATGTTTTCTATCCCAAACACATAGCCCCGTCAATTCAATACCAGGTCTTCATAGACCTGTCAGAGATCTACATGTAGGAGAACTCCTCCACATCATAGTAGTAGTCCGGCTCTGCTTCATAAGCATCGCCATCACCTGAAACTCAACAAATCTGGTTGGTGTGTACAACACCGTCCCGTAACGTGGGAGTGAGTGATCAACTCAGTGGAACAGTAAAGCATAGGTTAACATGTTATCAATTCAGTCAAGCAGTAAAATCAAACACTCCTAACTACTCTTATTAATGCAAGTATTAATGCAGTCATGATGTATGCCCTCACCACACACTCCCTCGTGCGACATCATCTTATGTTCGCGGCATGCTTGCATTCCTCAGTGCTCCACATCTTCCAGGCACATGCAATGCATGATGAGCATGATTACCGAGTTGTTGTTATTAGTCCATTTCAAATAGTAGGATTGGGAAACTAAGGTACCTCTCTTGTATCATTCCCAAACATGATCCATTCTAGGGTCGTCAGTCCTAGTTAATCTCAGACGATGGTGTGTTTTCTAGGTCACTGCAAAGGCTGTCAGGGCTGTTACACACAAAGGTTACACCACTCCCCCATCACCTCTTTAACGATTCATCACTATACAGAAACAGGCCTAGTTCATACTCTATACACCGCGGCAAAACTCTAAGGCTCACCCCAATTTCAGAGTATGCTCGAGGTCATTACAAAGGGCTGTCAGGGTTGTTACGCACAAAGGTTACACCGCTCCCCCATCACCTTATCAATGTAGGCCGACAATATGAATATAGTGTCCCATAAGACCATAATCGGCTCACGAGTCTGGTTGCTCACTGGTCACTACGAGGAGGCACGTGGCCCCAGCGTAGGCCGACAGCTCGACCACGGTGTCCCATACCACCATGCCCGGCTCATGAGTCTTAGTGGATCGAGGTACCATGGTTAAAAGGGATTTCACTGGTAAGTTTGGTACCCTAGGTTCAAGTAGAGGCGCCAAACATGGTGAACATACATAAGACAGATCGGGTTACTTGACTAGCTCGGCTAGCTCGAGCTCACAACAAGTTGAACGATATGAAGCGCATAAGCACTTCGTGTGGCCAACCACTATCGTCAATCGAAGTACGACTCGGGTTCGTCGAACACATCTCACGTAGCGAATGAATCTCAGCCACGAATTCAATCCCGTTACCGATTGACTGGACTATACAATAGCCCCAATCACATTTAATTGCAGATAGGTAAAGCAGTAATGGATCAAGATTCAAATCATAAAATCAAGGTCTGGTATTATCTGTTTAAGGCTGTCAGGACTGTTGCACGGAATCGTTGCTCCACTCCCCCATCACCCATGACGGATCATACAACGTAAACATGAATTTAAACATATACATTACATAGATAAAATCATACAATCAATTGAGCATGTTATGAAGTACAACATAAGCATGAGTGTGTACATATTCAATTCCTAATCACACAGATATCTAAAAAAATCATACACATAGTTAAAGAAGTTGAGAATCATATCTCAACACCCTTAAACATTACAATTTATTACTCATTCAGACATTTCAACAAACACTTTAAAATACATACATCAACATATATGACATATGTTGATCACATAGGCATTAGGCCAAATCCTTTCACTAGGGAGTTGCCCCAATCATAATACGTGTACACCCACGACGGATAGTCATGGAAAGTAGGAATCCAAGTTCCATATTCATTTGAACATTTTCACAAACACTTGGGCTACACATTTCAACATATATAGTGTATAGTGGTCGTGGCGTGATTCAGGGCAAATCCTTTCGTCAAAGGGGTATCGCCAATACAACAATCATATATCCAATGATAATTAGTCATGGCGAGCACGAATGAGACTTCTATACTCATTCAGTCATTTTCACAAACACTTAGAATACACTATTTTAACATACATAGTGTATATTAGCAAAAACATATATTAGGGCGAACCCTTTCGCCAAACAAGTATTTTATCCATATATAATATACTAATACAGCAAATAATCATGGCAAACACATTTCCAAATTTTATACATATACGGTACTTTCTACAAATACCTAGAGTATGTAAAATTCCATATTCTTCATCTTTAATCAAAACGGAAAACAGACAGCACTTTGTACATGTGCAATTGCATGCAGATCATGAATCTATCATTATCTGACATTGAAAGCGTTGAAAACCATAACCTATACACCTAAAGTCCGCACCTTTTATCGTAGAATCGTAACGAATCCAATAGGTTTGCTAAGCTTTCGTATACGGCAGTTTGGTAACCTATAGAACGAAATAGGTTAGCTATTTCATAACCTACAACAATCAAAACTCCAAAACAGGTTAGGGTTAGTGTTTCTTACCTAAAAATGACACTGGAATCGCCAGCAAAGCGATTAGAACGGAGTGGTGGAGCTCGTGGAGAGGCAGGGAAACATGGCAGGGAGATTCTCCCACATCTCTCACACTTTCTCTCTCTTTTCTCTCTTCTTTCTTTAGGGTTTCTATCAAATTCGTATTGCTGCAATGAGAAAGGGTTTAAGGTCCTTATATAGTCTAAAACTCACCGAAATAGACTCCAGGTCAAAGTATACTTAGGTTATAACCAAAGCGGACCTGTTTCAGCTCAACGGAGGACTTCTGGCGGGCCTCCTTGAGCCAAAGGTCGGACTTAAGCTCACCAACACCGGATCTAGGTGGAGTTAAGTTTTCATTTCGGTCGGGATTCCAGATCATGCGTGGCGGACCAGTTTTAGTTCAACGGTCAACGGATCTCGATCGGAGATTCCGAGTATATGTAAATGTGTATGAAATTTCTCCTGATCCGAGGGTGTAATTTGGTCTGATTCTGACGGTCTGGTTGCTTAAAACTGATCCGCAAGCGACACGTGCCAGATTACTATTCAAGATATTTATTTTGTAAAGAAAATAAGTGTTTTTACACTCTCTCGCTCCGGACTCAAGCGAATAGCTGTGGGACACTGTCTGGATTTGATTTCCGAGATGGTTGTCAAGCCCAGCGAGGTGGTCCTAATTCCTTAACCTCGTGTTATTCGGACTTCCGACGTGCGGTCCGGATCTGATACGGAGTTTCGAGATGCTCCCGAGAGCAGCCGGGTAATGAGATTGATCCTAGATTTTAGGGTAACCTAGCGTCAATGATTCTACAAGTTTTTGGTCTTGTAGATCGTATTTAAAGTGATTGGTGCTAATTTCACAGGTACTCTAGTTTAACACTGGCTAATTCTCACCTAATTTCTAAAGGATTTAGTCCTAAGTAATTTCTGTCTGAGGTAGTACTTAGTCCTTTGTAGTTTGTATATAAAGTGATCCAAGTTATACTACTTAACTAGTTTAAGATAGTGTCTAGGGTGAAAGTACTTAGAAAAATTGAAAGATCAAGGTGGTGAAGGGTGGGATTTGTGAAGAAAATGGTTTGAAAAGGGATTTGAGGATTTAATTGAGTGTTTGAGAAGTTAAACCTGTGTTAGGATTGACCCATCGCCTAAGGACGTCTAATTCCAGGTTGGAAAAAATCTGGGCTGTTACACCAATCTGTTCATTAGGTTACATAGACCTGTAGGAAGGGAAAACATAAATATCAGCCTAATTCAAAACTTTCATGGTCCAAAAGTTTTTAATTGGTGTGCATTCAATCACCATTGTTTCGTGTGGTGTGGTCCACCCTATGTTTGAATCTGCCTCATTTTGGGCTCATGCCCTAAAATGAGATAGAAAAATTGATAGATAAACGGCATGAATAAAACACATACATCATGCAGGGTGGGGCTACAGTTTCCACGCACCTACACTTGAGGGGTCACTACTGAATCTGAGTCCAACTTTCTTCCAGCCCTAGGGGCGGAAGGTGCTTGGGACCCATCACAGTGTCCCTGGAAAATCTACTCCGTTCATTTCTCCAACTTGTCGTTAGGCCACGATCCCAAGAATAAGTATATCCAAAACTCAAGTCAACAACACTACAGGAAACAGTGGATATGGAAACGCCCACCGTTGAAACCTTCTTGAGGCCCACCATGATATTTATGTGCCAACCAAATTGTTCATAAGCATAGCCTTATGGGGATGAACTTTAAAAAATAAAATAAAAATAAAAATAAATGAGCCTTTTAGGTAAATCAGAGCAAAGTTTGGTGGGAGTGAGGAAATAATACCACTTTTTGAATCATTATTTTTTTACATGTTAGGACAAGATTTATATATTCTTTTAACGAAAATGTACCTAAATACTTTTTTTTTTCTATGCATATGCACCTTGCATCATTATTTCCTGGTATACTTTCCTTTTACCACCGCACTCCGATGATCTTTCGTTCTTTTCAATTAATCTTTGTCAATCTTTCATACTTTTCGATTACTCTTCGGCATAAACTCCCACCTTAGAAAAACTACTATTCGACAATCTTTCGTGCTTTTTTACTATTTTTAGTAGAAAGTTCCACATTGGAAAAATAGGTTCTTTAAAACGGATATAAAGAAAGAAAAGAGAGTAAGACTTCACTTTTAAAAGTGAAGTTTTTTTTTTTTTTTTTTTTTTTTCTGCAAATATTCCACTTGGATTTGCTTAGGAAGAAATTGTTGTAAGAAGAAGAGAGACATCAAAAACTTCACTTTTAGAAAATAGGTTCTTCTTCTTTCTTCAAAATATTAGGATTAGATAGGTCTTTTGCCAAGAGCTAGACTTTAACTCACATTTGAAATTTTAAATGAGATTATTCCAAAGCTATTTGAAAGTTTACTAAATTATTATTCCAACGAACACGTGATCATTCGAATCCAACATATTACAATGGAGTTGTGACTGTTTTCGTGGGATCGCATGATAATGAAAATAAGAGCGAACATGATTAAATGTTATCATGGGATTTGAGCCCCACTTTTGAATGATCGAACGGTGTTCAAATGAGATGAATTTAAAGTGGTTTAAAATTTTATCAAATTATCTTTCCAACGAGCATAAGATCACTCTAATCCGACCTATAACAAAAGAGTTATGACCATTTTCATAGGATCGCATAATGTTGAAAATATGAGCAAATGAGACCAAACGCCATCATGGACTTTGGGTCCAACTTTGTATGGTCAAATGATATCCAAATGAAATGATTCAAAAGCCATTTGAAATTTCATCGAATTATCATTCTAATGAGCATAAGATCATCATGATTCGATCTATAACGAGAGAGTTATGACTATCTACATGGGATCGCACGATCCTAAAAATGAGAGTGAACGCGACCGATCGCCATCATGGACTTTGGGCCCAATTTTGAATGGTCAAATGATATCTAAATAAAATGATTCAAAAGCCATTTGAAATATCATCGAATTATCTTTCTAATGAGCATAAGATCATCATGATTTGATCTATAACGAGGGAGTTATGACTATCTTCATGGGATCGCACGATCCTAAAAATGAGAGTGAACGTGACTGATCACTATCATGGAATTTGGGCTCATTTTTTAATAGTCAAACGGTGTATAAATGAGATAATTCTAAAACTATTTCAAAGTTCATCGAATTATCTTTCCAATAAGAGCAAGATCACCTTGGTCCAACCTATAATAAGAGAGTTATTGTCACACCCCAAAATTTAGGTAGTTGAGTAGGCCGACTTGGACCCAAATCCTAAGCGTATGAGATGAAATATTTTGCATTGGATTCAATCATACAACTATTTAATTACATTCTAACACACTAAACAATAATTTAAGTACAAAATCATTCCTAAAAATTTATATTCCATTAACACTTAAAATCCAAATAACTAGCTAAAAATATATATCAATATCTTCAACTGTCCTTACATCAACATTTAGTAAAATAAATGAATCCTAAGAATGGAAAATAAACAACTAATCTTAAATCCATATTTGGCTTATTAATAATATCCTGTTTCTTCAAAGTATTTAAGCCTGGTACCTATAGATGGTTAAAATGGAATGAGCCTAACAACTCAATAGGATCACTCCATTCCAAAATAAAAAATTCAACATTAGTACCATAATACAAGTTCAATATAATGACAGGAGTTCAATACACGAGATAACTTAATGAATCGTGTAAATAAGTATATAAAATCCAACATTCACATAATGATAATTAAACTTGTAACGAACCTTTGTAATATAAAAAACGACAACACATCACTGAGGCTCAATTTGACAAGTGTTATGCATGAGTACATACTATCTTCCATTGTGTAGAATTAAGGGTAAGACTTTGTAACACAAACTTAATATGTTCTTGTGTGCAACTTAGGCTCTTGTATAGGGCTCAATTCATCGAACATGGGTGTGTACGTGTTAGTCTTCGTGGGAGCCTCTGGCGAGAGTAAACATATGTCCTTAAACTAGGACCGAGGTTGTTAGTCAACCAATAAAAAACCAACTAAAGTCTATTACAAGAGCATCTGGTGGCAGTGTATGCTAGGTAAGTCATTGTGTAGGCCACCAACATGGGTGTGTACGTGGCAAGTCCTTGTGTAGGCCACCAACATGGGTGTGTATGTGATAAGTCCTTGCGTAGGGCTATAAAGGTTAGAGATGAATCTAATTTAAAACCTTCAATAGTGAATACCAATACACTCAAGGAGAGTCCGTCAGTCAAGAGCGGAGTAGGAAAATCAAACCATTATACATACTTATGTTTGGGATAGTTATTTGAGCATTTTTCTAATTATGCTTATGTGTGATTAGTTAACGAATTTTTTATATATATATATATATATATATATATACAGGATTAGATAAATGATAAGATTTAAATATTTAGCACATTCCACTTACATGTACACTATCGTTTATAGATTAATTGCTTCAATTAAAAAATCATATATTGTACATATGAATGGACTATCTATTGCTTTGAAGCCTTAGAGTTAATTGCCTTAGTTTAAATTGACATATTACTTTAAGTAATTGTGTGTTAATTGACAAATTGTTAATTGGTCATAATCCCCTTCTCCCCCCATCCCTCACCATTCATTCCTTATCTCAACCAAGCTTATGTGTGCCGTGATATACTATTTCATGCAATTTCATGCCCAACTTGGCGTCAGTATGCCTTCGCGCTACTCCACATGAGTGTATTTATCAACATGGATAGATCCTTGGCTTGGGAGCTTTAGTCACTTGTATTGGCAGGATCAAGTGCAAGTTATCTTAGATCAAAATGCCCATCATGTCCATATTAGATTTATGCTTATAGTTTGCACTAGCTCTATTATATTCTTAAGACTTGATGATGTGTTAGCCAACAAGACTTGGTTGATGGTCATTTGGTTCACTTCACAATGCCACTACGTGGTTAATGAAAGTGGGTAATGCTGGGAATTTTCATCAAATCCTTCAAAAACACACATGATCCAACATTAGGTCCACTTAGTCTACTTGAGACACTTGATTAATGGACTAATCATAGAGGCTTGAACCAGCCATCAAGTAAAGGTTGGGCAATGCTTATATGGTTTCAGATTGGTTAATTGTGGATTTTCAATCATTAACTTTGATTTTAACTATTGATTTGTTTTAAATAAACCTAATAGAGATTTAATGGCTTAGATTTATTGATCTGAACCATAGAGTAGCATGAGAATTATTTAAGATTGGTGGCACCGATAGTCGAAGGAAATAGATGGTTGGGGTACATGATGGGAAGGTAAATATGCTTCCTTGGACATCTAAGCTCCTTATAATGCTCCCCTGAAACCTAACATCCTCATAGAATTGTAAAGCCTTGGACATCTAAGTCCCCCTTGGGCGCTCCTAGTGAGAAAGAGAGTGTAAAAAGAGAAAAGGGAGAGGAGAAGAGAATCCCTACCCTCCGTCCTCCACGCACCCAAGTGTGGGGATCTGATCTCTTTTGATATATCTTATCAGCCTTTGGCCCCTACTAAAGAATCTGACATAACTTCTCAACCTCTTAAACTTGTTGTTGATCGGGGAGAAACTATCTACATTACGTTAGAGTACGTTTGGCCACTTGCATTAGGTGGGATTAGATGAGATTGCATTCGTCGTCCTATCTAATCCGTCGTAGGAGTATGTTTGGAGACCATTTTTCAAACCCAGGATAGGGGTCTTTGGGTCTCCCGCCCAAATCGTGGGTCAAGGGGGAAGGATTTAGCAATCCTTCTTGGATTCGCTAAATCCCATTGTTATTCCCCCAAAAAAATGCCTACGTCGGTGAGTGAAAATGTAGGGCTTCGTGGGGCCCACCATGATGTAAACGGTGGTATCCATGCCATCCAAAATTATTTTTGGGTCATTTCAAGGCATGAACCGGAAAATGAAGTCGAATTAGGAATGGAATAGACCACAACCGAGAATGAAGTAGAACCGCTGCATCCTCTGGTGTGGTCCAATGGATCTGGGACCTGCCTCATTTTTTGAGATCATGCTATAAAATAAATAGTAGAAATGGATGAATGACGTGGATATTTATCTTACATCACAAGGGACCGCACCGAGATTAGTCTATGTCCGTATTTAATTTCTTACAAGAGTAGGACGCAATCCGCTTCCACTTCCCCATATCTCTCATGCCAGAATGCATGTGGATTGGATGTACGTGTGCCTAGATGGTTAGTGGGCCCATCGGAAGATGTTTGAAAAAATTCACCCCATCTGAGGGATTGTCCTCATCATTTTAAGATAAAAGCTTGAAAATCTATTTGGGAATCAACTTGGTGGGCCAAGGAATGTTTTAATGGCAGGAAATGCACCCACCGCATATTCTGGATCGTGGGGTTGCCTTAACTTTTGGAAGTACCTAAAATGATCTATACAAACGGAAGGACAGTTTGGATCTTTCATAAAGTTCATGATGGCCCCACCAAGCATTACAACGCCACATGAATGTGAAGGGTACTACATTGTATTTTGTAGCTTGCATTATTATCCTATCTGAGGGGATTGCGTGACATCCGCATGAATTAACCGACTTGGGTGTGACGCCTGAATGTGGGCTCCTTGTGATGTATGTGATTACATCTAGTCCATCCACTCGAATTATATCAGGTTTTTATGTCCTCACCCAAAAAAAGTAGTAGTCAGTTAGAGTCCATGAGGTTTTTAATTGTCATCGTTCAATCACATGAACGCACTATGATGTGGTCCACCTAAGATTTTGTTGAGTTTAATTTTTTCTGATGATGCCTTCTAAATACCTTTGAAAAGGGATGAACAATGTGGATTTATGGTTTGTAAGTCATTGTGACCATCATACAGTGTCTGCATGTCGTTCGCAGTCCACACTTGTCAAACATTTTCAAACACATCTGAAGGATGCGGATTTCCTACGAAAGCCTTTCGCAGGAACTGCGTGCGAAGGAAAGCTAGGTGGGGCCCACTCTAATGTTTATGAGAAATCCACCACGTTCATCAGTTTTTCAACACTATGTTAGGACATGGAACCTGAAATTACGAAAATTTAAATCTCATATGGGTCACACAACAGATGATTGAATGTCCACCATTGAAACATGTGTGGGGACACAGAAGATTTGAATCATGATAATTTTTATGTTTTCAATTCATCTGTTTAGAATTTACTTTATGAATGGTATGGATGGTATATAAAAAACACGGTGGACCCAGGAAGGTTTCAACGATAGGAATTTACCTAAACACGTTTATCTAATGTACGGCTCACTTGAGTTTTGGATCTAGATCATTTTTGTGCCCATCACCTAAAATGATATTGCAAAACTGATGGGCGTGGTGGGTTTCCACTAAACATCACGGTAGGTCCCACCTAACTTCCCATCGCAGGAAGTTCATGCGAAAGTCTTTCGCAAGAAATCCGCATCCATAACTGAAGGAGACTCATGTTGTTCGGTAGGACGACTGAATACAAAAATAACTCGTACTCTTTTCTCATAGACAAAGAAGAGCAAGGCTACCTCTGGCTTTAGATGCCCTATAGGACACACGGCTCGATACATCTCACAACCATACTGTCGCCTATGCTCGTATGGGAGATGATGTTGACGATACATCTCGCTTCCTCCATTGTAGTCAAAGATGGAAGGAGTTACTCGTGTATATATAGCAACCGAAGGAGATGTGGAGACGAAAGAGGCAAACATGCATGTTGTGATATCCCAGGCTAAGGTACGTGTTGTTTCTCTTTCCTAACATGATTCTCTTTCCTTCCTCTCTCTACAGTTTCTCTTCCACCCTATGTTAATGTCAAGGTTATTGGATGGTATCTGTAAACCACGGTGGACGTTCATTTGTGTTTGGACTTCATTTGGGGAAGACTCAATTGAATGTGCACAGGCGAAATCCCATTCTGAATGTCTTTCCAATGATCCTAACCGTGTGTAGGGTCATCTGTAAACCACGGTGGCCAACCATCCATTTGATTATTCAACATATGGATGGTTGGATCAACGAAATCAGTTATATTTTTTGTAATACTCTATCCCTAGTGTTTCCTACCACATAAAATATCTTCATTTATATTTTTAGTTTGAAAGACACTTTGAATATCCTTCTTGTTGTCATCAGAATTCTAGGTATGTTGTGATCACCCCTTCTCGGATTGCTTTAGCCATATGTGTGATTACAAATTTTTCATATCACTTCGTTGTATATGGATCTATTTTATGAATGTATTATCATATTGGGTGTGTGTACAAGGGTGTGTTAATAAAATATTGGACACGTAATAAGGATTATATGAGATTACGAATGCAATTTCATCTAATCAAAGTTAACGCAACTGGACATGATTCGATGATCCAAATCAATGATCTTTTGCAACCCACTGTAGATATACTGGATCCCCAATGATGGAATTTCCTCAATTGGGTGGGCACTGCTACTGCATTTACTTTTTTAACCATGTATTTTTTTTCTCAACAAACTGGTTGGGTTGTAATATGAAGAGATCTTTTGGTAATGGGACATCACTGGTATGATGCAACATGTAGCACAATTCATGATGTTAGGTCCCGCAGATGGACAGTTAATAAGGGAAATGACAAAAGATCCAAATACAATTGAAAAATATCCCCATTAGGGATGAGATCTTCTAATCTGTTGATCATTTGGTTGATCATTTGGAATATACCTCATGTTTGGTCTTCTACCATAAAATGATCTATTTAGATGGACGGCATGATGAGTGGATTTAGATCTCTCATACATATTTTACTCCTGTCCATGAACCTTGTTCCTCTACACCTGTTTGTACCATATGTTTATTTTACATTTTTTTGTGGGGTCAATTGTGATGTGCACCCCAAAGTCTACTAGGCCAAAACACGTGGTTTTACAAGTGGATGGACGGCCTGGATGTAAGTAAAATACATCAATGTGGGCCCAAAGTCGAGTGTTATTATAACATTATATTTTAGTTATAACGTTATATTCATGACAAGGCTGGTTATATAGGATGACCACCAACTCCAGAGTCCACAGGACAATGGATGAGGTGGTGATGGTAACGAGAAAAAGTACATTTTCTCCAAGATAGAACATAAAAAAAAAATGTTTAAGGGAAGTGAATGGCCAACTTAGAAGAGATTAGACACACTCTTCTTGATTGTAGTAAGAGCCCACAATTACCAGCTAGGCGGATCTTAAGACTTCATTATTGAGAATAAGATGCTAGTTAAAGAAAAGGTCTAGAATGACCATAACAAGGTTGCACCCCAAGTGTTATAACCTTTGTTGTTAAACTACATTCTGTTTGGGCAAAACAGCTCACAGCAGCACACAAGACTTAAAGAGAAATAGAACGATGCCTATCAACATTCCACTATTTTTTCCCTGTTGATACTGTTTTGGTACAGTAGTAGCAAGAACTAACTCATTGCTTAGTAGTTGGTTCCAACGTCATTTTCAATGCCCCTATATTGGAAGGTTGGAATTTGTAACTAAGTTTCCATTTATTTCATGATTGGAGAAGTTGAATAAAAAAATTTGTCACCGTAGAGTTGACTAAAAATGACAATCACAATTCAATTACAATCAACAAAAAGCTATATGAGGTCTGAACTGAAATTTTTGGATGATTTTGGATCACTCTGTATCGATTAACAGGATTGCATAAGAGTATTTTAGTCACCCCAAGGTGAATTGCTTTGCAACATCCAGGTGAATTCTTCACACTCTCTTCCCATTTGAATTGCTTTGCAGCATCTAGGTGGGCTCAGCTAAAATCATTGTGCACCATAGGATAGTAGTCCACTATGGATTGCCATTGGTATCCTTTAGTCACCCCAATGACAAGACCTTTTTTACTCTTACCAATTATTTTGCATGCTTATGATGGGAGGACTTTGATTAAGGTGATTTTGGAACCCTAGGTAGTCAATGTTAGACTCCCAATCCGATGCTCATTAGTGATCATGGTTGGACCTGCACAAAAATTCTGAGTTAAATGAGGTATGAAGAATTTATAAAAGATCAATACGCAATGACTCATAACTAATAATATCTAATTTTTGCTCATCATCATCTATGCCTTAACCAGCCTTGTCATGAATATAATGTTAGAACTCTTAAGGACACCAGGATGTTTGGCACACACATGAAGGGCCTTAAAACATGACTTCGAGGACCACGCGCTCATCACAAAACTTTGTTGGGATAGACCACCTAGATTTACAGGTTTTGGGCATGGTTTCACATGGTGTGGCCTATCTGAGTTTTGGATCAGTCTGATTTTTTGGCTCCGTGGAGAACATAAATGGCCTTGCATGATGGATTTTAATGGTGTAATCCTTTCCACCATCACACCACCTGCATGATGGTTTTACACACATGAAGGCCCTTAAAACTGGAGAACATGAATGACCAACCATCATACATGAAGGGCCTTACAAGTGGAGAACATGAAGGGTCCATGCAACACCCGTACATGGTTTTACGTATACTATGTCCACATTCTAACCCAAACTAGATTACACACACATTCCAATAATCACCGATTGGCCACACACATTGTAACACCCCAGGTTTTCAAGGGCCAAGTAGGAACTCGGCTCCCGAATTCCTGGGTGCCACGTATGCCCTAATGGGCTCCAGATTTCAATGCATTTGGGTTTATTTATAAGCAATGACGGGTTTAGCAAACCATAAGCATGAGAATATCATAAAGTGTAAATACGGGCCGCTAAACAGGTAAGATATCCAGAATACATTACCAAGAAAATCCAACCGGGAACTAGACCCATCCAGATAAATATCTCAAAATGACTAGGGCCCTGGCCCATGTCCCACGACCATCCAACCATAAACTAGAAGAAACCGCCGAATTCTAGGAATGTTTCCGCTCCTCCTCCTCCTCGTCTGCACCGACATCGTCCAGCGCGTCCCGCTCAAAGGTACCTACATCTATTCCGAATTCTGGTTGGTGTTTTAGAACACCGTCCCAGAATGGGAGTGAGTAGCTAGCTCAGCGGTACCATTATCAATAAGCCACATAAATTATCATGCATAAAGTATATTTAATAAACAACATACAACATAGAACCCTAAATATTGTTGTTAATGCAAATGCATGGTTCAATGATATGATACATGCCCCTCACCACCAACACTCCCTCAAGCAACGACATCTAACGTTTGCAATGACCAACACTCCTTCAATTGCGACCTCGACTGCCTAATCGCCACAATAATAATACAAAGTCATGAAATATGTTAACCGGGTTGGTTAATTAGGTTAATTCGTCCAACAGATTGGGAAAACCGGAATACCCTCAGTGGAGTTGTTGCCCTAACCTGATCGTGAGGCTCAAGGGTTGTGGTCATATGACTCTCACGATCCCTTAGCCCTATATGGGGTCATCAATCCCGGAAACCATAATCTCAAACGAAAATATTTGGGACTTAAATGTCCTACTCGCGGTCATTATGGGGAGGTCGTCACCCTAGACAGGCCGACAGGATGGGCATAGTGTCCCATACCACCGTCCCCGGCTCACGAGTCTAAGTGCTCACTAGACACTATGGGGAGACTCGTCACCCCAGCATAGGCCGTAAATTACAGTTAATAGTGGGCACAATGGTCTTAGGGTACTTCGGGTTCATACATCGTGATCAAACATGGTTAACGTACAAGGATGGTCGACTTAAGAGTCAATATGCCCTAACAGGCTGAACCGTAGCTAATCAGCCTGAGAACACTGTCTCGTATAGTCCAACTACGATCAACAACCTACAGTTTAGCTATTCGGGCCAGATTCACTTATGGACAGGCCCAACAAAGACCGCCCAAGAAATTTCAGGTAGTCGACCGATCCTTAGGGGAATATGCGTCAATACACAACAAGCAAGGTCATCATTGGATACAATTCATTGCAGGACAGACACCATTTTAGTATAAACAGCACATGGAAAGCAACATATTAAATTCCACCCAATTTTACAAACTATACTTAACATATTCCAGCCTATACAATCACATGGATAGTCATATAACAATACACTGCACTTAATCTTCCATGGACCAACATAAATCACATAATTCTGCCATACATTGAAAATCGAGGAACGTAACTCAACTAGTCATTTAATTTGCAACATCTCATGCCTTCACCCAAGCATAGTTAATCACAAAATCAAGAAATTAACCACCAATCAACAATTTACAGCAATTCATGTCTTCATTCTAAGCAAAATTAACAACTAATCAGGAAATCAACAACCAACCAGCAACAATTTGGGGAAATTCAAACATTTGTATCCTACATGACATGTAAATCAACAAGTCACATGTTTGGGGTATCGCGGTCTAATCCCTTTCCACAATTTCAGCAATTCCTAGTCCATTATCTTATTTATGCAATCCAAATGAAAATTCAGCACATGCGCTAACGGTTCACCAATCACATTCATTAAACCTACGCTAGGCACGATAATCGGCCACCTAAAGGTAATGATCCGCACCTATTGTTGACCAAAAGCCTTTGCAAGCATCTTAACATTGCCGGGTCCGCAAACTCGATGTACTAGGGCCCTTAGATCGGGCGTAGCTCGGTTTTACGGCGGTAGGATCAAAATTTCCAGAGTTGCAAGGGCGATGGGTGCGAGGAGTTATGATCTCCAAGCACCAAGGTGCAATCCTTCACCCTCTCTCTCTCTCTCTCTCTCTCTCTCTCTCTCTCTCTCTCTCTCTCTCTTAGAATTTCAACAAATGAGGGAGAGAGGGCTAGACTTTTATATGTCCAGAATTATATCAGTTGACCCTACAATTTGGTGTAATTCCCCCAATGGCCCTGTGGTCCCATTTTTTATTATTGGGGCTTCCCTGATGGACCCCTGGCACATCTGATTCATGGAACACGTGTCCCATGGCCCGATGAAGGGTTGGGCAAAGTTTGATCGCAAACGGATGTGGAGTTTTACCGAAATGGCCCGATTTACGATCAACGATCACTTATCCTCGATCAATGGTCAAATTTTACGGGCGAGTACAGAAAAATATTTCTAGCCTATGGTACAAATTTGGGTGAAATTCGACGACTGAAATATCCTAATTTATTGTCCTAACTGGCGGGGTCATTTGCTTTAAAATTCATATTTTTGGCCAATACTAGGGAGAGTTGCATTTTACAAGCGTCGACAGGACGATGTAAATCGTCTATTTCTAAGCATCGTTTGAGTCCATCGTTCCTGATGGACCACAAGCCCAGTGAGACGGGCATTACTCTATAATTTTTGGAACTAGTGGCCCACTAACGAGCGGTCTAGAGCTTGTTCGGATAATCGAGGCACTTTTATAATAAATTGGGTAGAGAGACTTCTTGGGCGCAGTGGTTGAGGCATAGATAAATTAAGTTTACAGTATGGCCTATTCAAAATTAAAGAAAATGGTGATTCGGTCATGATCACTCTAAACTGTCGGTTTTAGGCTAAAAGAGTAACTAGGTTGATTCGGTTCATTAATTAAGGTTCGACCCATAGCTGGCTCGAGTTTGAGTAGATCTCTAATTAAGTTACGGTAGTTTGATTAGTCGGCAGTAGGTCGGTTAGATTTGGGCCTTATGTGAACAGATCATGGGGCTGAACTCGATGTTTAAGTGATCGGTTGGATTTATTAGTCTTCTACGGTCGTTCAATCCTATTTGTATGGTTCTTATCGGTACCAACCGTGAATAAGCTCATCTTGAGTGTTAAGGGTCAGTAAGTGATGACGTGGCTAGTTATTTTTAAAAAAAATTTTAAAGGATTTTTGGTAATTCAAAATAACAAAAATTCGGGGTGTTACACACATACATTGAAGACCAACAGTCAGTTAAATTAATGGACCATTATCTTCGAGGCGTAGGTGATAAATAAGTAATGGATGACTTGGATGAAGAAGAAGTGGCCGCATGCATATTTATTCTTGCTGTGAGAGCATGCGTCTCTGCAGTTGGTGAATACTCTCGTACGTACATGTTTAGCCATCAAGACAAGGCAACGATGAACGAACCAGATTCATCAACTCCATCGTACATACTAATGACACGGACTATCTAACTCAACTTAGGATGAGTCGGAGAGGTTTTTTTTGTCTTGCTCAACAGTTACGAGATAAGACACATTTATGTGATAGTAGGAATGTATGCCTTGAGGAGCAACTAGTACTCTTCCTACACACTATTGAACATAGTGTACGTAATCGAGTGTTAGGACACCGATTCATACATTCTAGTGAAATGGTGAGTCGTCACTTCCATCGGGTACTTGATGCAATCCCCTCCCTCTACCCCGAGTACGTTAACCAAGCTGGACCAGAAACACCTCATGAGATAGCTTCGAATCCCAGTTGGGCAATATACTTTCAGGTAATACTTGTACTTCTGAATTTTTGAAACAATAATGCCTTGATTAAATTTCAACACCTTAATATGTAACATCAATAATCTTTATTTAGGACTGCGTTGGTGCAATCGATGGAACCTACATTCTTGCCCATGTACCAGCCCACGACAATGCGAGCTTCCGAAACAAGAAAGGGTTTTCGTCTCAAAATGTACTCCCAGCTTGTTCATTTAAAATGCAATTTTTATATGTTCTGGTTGGTTTGGAAGGTTTGGCTTCAGATGCTAGGGTTCTTCATAATGCCCTCACTCGTATAGATGATCCGTTAATGGTCCCACACAGCAACATTCATGAATAAAAACCAATAACAATCTCTCTCTAATATTTTACTTCTAAGCTCGCACCTAAGCATGTTCATGCAATGATAATTGTAGAAAAATATTATGTTGTTGACACTGGATATGCACATTCGTCGAGTTTTATGGCTCCCTACCATGGTGTTCGTTATCACCTGCAAGAGTATCGGACTGGGAGAGCTCCCGCGAACAAGAAGGAGTTATTTAACTATTGTCACTCACAACTCCGGAATGCAATTAAACGTTGTTTTGGTGTTGTAAAAGCGTATTTTCCTATATTGAAGACGGTTATTTCGTATTTGTACAAAACACAAGTTAAAATTGTAGTGGTGTACTTTGTGCTACATAATTTTCATACGTTTAAAGGACGAGTCTTTTGAAAGCCTTCCTGCTACTGGGATATCTGAAGGAGATATAGAAACTAACCCGACACCGAATGAGGTTTCGTTGAACGATGAGAGACAGTGGTTGGTTTAAGTAACCTAGCACTAGAAGGATGCATGGATTACAATGCACGACGAAATTGCCGATCGGATGTGGGCGAACTCCCAAACCACTAGTAAGAATATATAGGACATTTTCGATATCTTCTTAATAACAGTTGGTGATGACAATATGTAGTATAGCTTCAGAATCTCCTTTGTCACACTATGAAGAACTTAAAAAAAAAAAAAAAAAAAAAAAAAAAAAAAAAAAAAATCAGAATGTATAACATTCGCATGCACATTTTCACGGCATACTATTCTAATTACTATATGTCTTGCCATAGTTAATGGTGACAATATGTAGTATATTTGCTTTTCATAAGTGAGATGGCCAAGTCATGGAGATCACCTTAGAAGACACCTTCACAGTCCCTTGCTAGAAATTCACCTAGACCAACTCGTTGCTCATCGTTGAATATGACTCAAAAGTCCTTAGCTGAGCCTTTAAGTAGAGCGGTGAAAGTGAAATGGACGCTTGAAATGGACAAAGTGTTATTCTCTACTTTACTTGAGCAAATTGCATTGGGACATAAGTCTAATAATGGGTTCAAAAAGTTGGCGTACGAAGTTGTAACAACTAAAATTACAAAACACACAAATGTGAGTGTCACATGGACGAATGTCTCAAATCGGATAAGGTATCACAAAAGAGAATACAATGATGTGAAAGAAATGTTTTCTGCGAGCGGCTTTGGATAGGACAGCGAGCGAATGATTGTGACGGCCCCAAATAATGTTTAGAAATGATGACTAAGGGTAACATCTCGGTCACCACACATTGCATTATATGAATTCCACACATTATGATAATATATACTAGTCATTTGTTTCCTAATCATTAATCCATTTTTCTTTTTCGTAGTCTCATCCACGCGCGGATCGTTTGCGGGGCAAGAGGACAAATCGCTTGGACGATTTAGCTATAATTGTCGGGGATAATATATCAAGCCAATGGACGCTATGTGAAAGAAAGTAGGAATTTGGGTGCCTTGTCATCTCGAGTACAACAGGCTTTAAACGAGGCTTGGTCGGACACGGATGACATGATAATGATAATGTTGATCTATCTTCGGATAATTTGGGTGATTCCAGACTAGATTTACGCTACTCAACCGACAGTCACCATTTTAATTTAAATCGATCATTTCGCAATAGTCCAACCCCACCTTCAACTTCCGACAATACTCGTAGCGGTAGCTCTTCTAAGAAAAGGACGCGACCTATTCGTCCTTGTGAGATACTCGGTGCATCTATAGATAATGTTGCCAATACAATGCGTGAATTTGGCATTTGCATGGGTGATGATAAGGAAGCTAATCGAATGACTAGAGAGTTAAGTGCCTTAGAAAAGGTAGAAGGACTAACACAAACCAACCTATTGAATGTCGGTGAATTACTCTCCAGGGATGAGCGGCTTACTGCCATGTTCGTAAACCTACGAGGACAAGATCAGTATGATTGACTAAAAAAAGTTGCTCAGAATGTATGGGGCCCACCTGGTGGAAATAATCCTCCTTAAGTTCATACACCACTCATCTTAGGATTGAGACACTCCATTTTCTCTATATCGTATAAGACAATTTACAATGTAAAGTTTAGTTGTTGTGTGATTGAGTAAAGGATTTATTTAAGATTTGCTTAAATGGTACGCTGGATATTTAGATATAGTATTAGCATAGGTGGACATGTAATATTTTTAATTATCGTTGTGGTGGATATGATGTTTAGACCTTTTGGACTCGTATAATTTTATATATCATTTTACTGCTTTTTTTTTTTTTTTTTTTACTATCTGTTTACTTAAACTAATTGAATGCACATTGGTTTGACATATGCGTATATTCTTGTATTAGCAATATTGTATGTTTTAATTATTTATGCAGATGCCCGAAGGAAAAGTATTATGTTGTATATGTTGGTCGTTGGCTTGACATATATACTTCATGTGAGGAAGCATGGCTGCAGGTCGAAAGATTTAGCGGCAATAATCATCACTCGTTCACATGTTTGAAGGATACGACGGACAAATGAGAGAAGTTTTTGAGCTCCCGTACATCAATTAGATCAGGCAAGAAATGATTGATGGAGACATCTCCCCTTGCCGACATAGAGTCCTACGTAAATATTCGGACTCCGAACTCGGACATCTCAACCCAACCTCAATGTCAGATGTCAACAACGGTTCCACAAAGTACATCAACGGAAGACTTGAATATGACATCCGGGATGCCAACAACGATTTTAGAGGGTACATCCATAGATGGCTTAAATCCGACCGTTGGGACAACCTTTGTTTTCTTTTTCGCTTCGATCCTAGTTTTTTTTTTTTTTTCGCATTGCATGTTGTGATCAAATTATAGGAACTTCACTTACGCTGTCTGCATGGATGTTGTTATCTATTGCAACTTTTAATTTGGACGACAATACTCTCTGTTATGTTACATGTTTGTGTTCAAGTATAGGTGTCTGTAATTCATGATCTATCTTGTGATGGGCCACAATTTTTACTTCAAATCTCTATCATTAATTGGGTGTTAATATAAATTAATTGCCGAGGTGAGGCGATGGTGTGGATTATGAGCAACATGTGTGGGTCGTGTACAATATAATTGCAATCCCTAGTCTATTTCCAAACATGAATAGGGAGAAATGGGATGTAACTTTTGCAATCCCAAGTCCATTTCCAAACATAACTTTAGTAATTTCGAGGGTATTTGCAAAATGACTTTTGCGATTCTACAGTATCTTTCCAAACATGACTTTACTCCAATCCTGCGGGATAAAAGGTACTCCCATATTTTTCAAACATGACATTACAAAGCATGAGATAAACCCAATCCATAGACAATACCTTACACATGCATTAATTACTACTTTTTCAATTCCATCTACTTTAATCCTACCTAATACAGGTGGCCAAACGGGCCCTTAGGGGGCATTTAGCGCAAGGGTTTAAATTAGATTTGGTGGGAGTGGGTTTTAAGATCCCATGGATCATCCCAACGTTTGTTTGGGACTCACATAAGGTATGGGTTGTGAAGCCCCTTCTCGGAATTAGGGTCGGGTCAAGGGTTTCTGCAATCCTACCATGGGTTTCGTGTAGCTAGTGGTCGGTGTTATTTGGACCCCACCATAATGTATGTGTTTTATCCATGTCGTCCATCCATTTTGAAATATAATTTTAGGACTTGATTTCAAAAACGAGGTAGATATAAATCTCAAGTGGACCACACCATGGGAAAACAGTAGTGATTGAATTACACCATTAAAAACCTCCTAGGGCCAACTGTGTGGTCCACTTGAGATTTGGATCAAACTCATTTTTAGGCTCATACCATAAAATGACATGGAAGAATGGGTGGACAACATGGATGAAACACATACATCATGGTGGGGCCTAGAGCACAAACCATTAGTGGCAAGATGAGTAGCCAATCCGTTTCCCAGACATGAAGTGGGAATGGCCTCCAAGGATTAGACAACACTCCTTGACACCCTGATATCATTACATTTAGGTAATTCCATCCCCCACTTAAACCCATCTAATCCCATGCTCCAAACACCCCCTTAAGATACTCAGACATGTTTTTTTCATCTCAACATACATTAGGAGAGGCATGTTTTTGTATTTAAAACATAACTTAACTCATGACGTTCAAATGTAACTCATATAAGTAATTTGTAATTATTGCACTCTTACATTAAATTACCATGATAATTATCAATCCAAACAAGCCTTTAAATGACTTGCAGTCATTATCAATCCAAACAGGCCCTTGAATGACCTGCAGTTCCCTTTACTTGCATCCAAAACACACCTTGAGATAGTCCTCTGTTCAAGGGAACCTAGACAATCTTTGGGAGGGTATTAAAAGGCCACAAATTCAATGTCCCACGTCCAATCCTAACCGTTAAAAAAGACCGGCCTAACTAATCACACTTATTTACATTCCCTTAATCCCAATCGTGCATGATCAAGAACAATGGACGGCCAATGATCATCAGGACCCCGAACATCGAAGCTTAAGAGCCGACGACAACGCAATGCCGGCCATATTCAGTCCACTGGTCCCATCATCCGGCAGTGGGACCCACGTCCAGTCCTGCCTCTCCAGATCATAACAGAGCCAGATCAAATCCCATATTCCCCTGTAATTAGACAGCAAAACAATCCTAATAATCCCATCTCTCTCCTCCAAACACCCCGTCATCACTCCGTAACGCTTTTTAATCCTCTCCACCAATCTCTTTGGAACCTTTGACATGAATTCCCAACCCCTCCCATCAATGCTCAAACCCCACAGCTCTATACTCCCAAACACCCTCACCCCATCACAGCCGTCCGATCTCACGATCACCATCTTCCCATCGCCGTACACGTGTAATCGATCGGACATGTTGCCCGCGATCAGCCCGACCGCCAGACCCTCTTCCACCACCCCACCGTCGAATCTCGGCCGGCAAACGATCGGTGCGTCATTTCCCGGCCCGGCGCAGACTAGAACGCTCTCTCTCCGCCTGTGAATGACGCTGAGAAAGAGAGCACCCCTTTCGTTGAAACGTGTCAGCGTGTTGTTGTCGATTTCTTTACCTTCCAAAGACTGCCACGTGTCAGTTTCGGAAGAGTACGCGAACAGAACCGGCCGGTTCTCGTACAACTCGGCGAAGAGGAACCGGAAGCTGTCCGAGCCGGGCGGGCCGGCGATCAGCTTCAACCCCGATCTACGCCACGACGACGTGCCACGTGGACCTAACGGGCTGGCCGGGATCTTTTTCACGGCATTCGACGCCAGGTTGACGGCGATCAGCTCCCTGCAGTTGTTCGACGAGAAGAGGAAGAAATCGCCGGAGGCCGTCAGGAAGTAGAGATCTTCACCGGGCGGGACAACGGGTAGTAAGATTCCGGCCACCGGAATCTGGAACCACCGGCAGGACCGATCATTGAACCCGTGGAGAGCAGAAGCGCGAGGCGATCGTTTCTTGTACAGGAAGAGCCATGTCTCGGAGGCGGCCCGGCGGCCATACAGGTGGCGGAAATCGTCGCAGGAGATGACGGAGGCGAGGGTTTTGGAGACGGATTTCAGGCGGAGGATTTCCGGGAGGGCTAGGCGGATGAAGATGTCTTGGAGGAGATCGGACGGGAGTAGGCAGAGGCCGACGGCGTTGGACGTCAGATCCCGGCCGCCGGACATTTCCCCGGCTAGAGAAGTTGTTTGTTTTTCGCGCCCCCCTGGAGGGCCGTTCCGATCGGAGGGGGTTTTAAATGCGACAGTTTCTGGATTTTTGTGAGGTTTTATATTTTTTAATTTTAAAAGGACGGCGATGGTTCATCGTGATGTACCAGTCTTCCATCCACGCCGATCACACCGGTAATACGGTTAATGAATCTAGATGGCCCAGTCTATCGTGATGAACGATAGATTCCACCTTAGATGGCCCATGGATAAAAAAATATCAAACCTATCATGAAATGGTAGCCGTTTGATCTGTGACCTGAAAAACAATCGGCTGTCAATATTCAGGTGGAAAAGGCCCATTAGATACCGCATAGTCTAATCAGCATGGCTTTTGTATCCTAAGTGGTCAACATTAGGCCCACCAGATGGGCGGCAGGGAATCATCTACTGTACGGCTTTAGTCTCCGCCACCAGTTACTTCAAAAAAAGATAAAAATGGTGGTTAGTCCTACCTTGCACTTATATTTTATTCTTTTAATCAAGACGATTGATTTCTGTATTATATGTCTCTTATCTTTACTTCCCCTAAATTATATAAAATGACAAGAATGCCGACTGCCCTACAAAAACGAAATCGGATTGCGTACTGAGTTACTCGGTATACTCTTATCGTACCGAGTGAACTCTCTTGAGCCCAATGTGAATGCAAGAAGTTTATCTACGCCGTTCTTTCATTTTTCCCGATTCAAAATTGATGCATATCCAGAGCTCAAGTGGATTATATCACAGGAAAAAGTAAAAATATTAATTTCCACCGTTGAAAACTTTCTAAGGCCCTCAATGATGTTTATTTGTCATCCAATCTATTTATTATATCAGAAAGACATGGATGAAGGGAAAAAAAAACACATATCAGCTTGATCTAAAACTTTTTGGCCTTCAATAATTTTTCAACGGTAGATGTTCAATTCACACTTTTTATGATGTTGTGCTCCACTATAGGATTAGATACACTTCATTTTTGGTATAAAACCCTAAAATTATCTTTTAAAAGAGATGAACAGAGTGGATGAAATGCAAGAATGACAGTTGGGCCCACAGAATTTACTTAGTACACTTAGCGTAATGATTTACTCAGTACGCAATCCGCTACCCACAAAAACCGGCTAAATATGAGTCGTGCCCCTGCCTGGACGAAATCTGTCCAGGCAGGCGCTCAGTGGGTCCATATTGATGCTGTTCATTCATTTTTTGAGATCATTTTAGTGTATGAACCCAAAAATGAGGCAGATCGAAGATGTAATTGGATCACAGTGTGGGATTGAACCTACACAATTAAGAAACTCCAGGGGGTCTAAGTAGAGCAGTGATCATTTTAGGCTGGACGTACCTGACCAGTGATCATACATTGAGTTGCATCTGCACGCCTAAGTAGAGCACGCGTGCACTTATGAGTATACTAATTAAAGAAGATGAGTCATGCATCATGGACTCCCTCACACATGATGTGGGCCTTTATGATTTTTAATGGAGATAAAAGTTTGATACTCTGGTAGACCATGATGGATCATGTTCTTGCACTCAGAAATTGTACACGTCACACTAATATTACTCGAGTGGAACTATCTAATTTGAAGGACCCGCTTTTGATGCGTTCGTTACAAATAAGATAATGCACTGAAATTTCATCCTAACTGGCCGATTTGTGGACAACCAATGGATGGTTAAGATGGAGAATAATCAATGGATCAACAGATAAGCATCAGATAATCAGAGGTTAGGATAGTCCAAGCAATCCGATTTATGACCCATCTATGGCAGGGTCCACAAGTTTGACGGTTTTCTTTGAGTTATATATATATATATATATATATATATATATATATATATATATATATATATATATATATATACACACACACACACACACACGGAAACGATCACCTGCGAACCAGTTCGTACGATACTACGCACTAACTTTTTTGCGAACCAGTTCGTACGATACTACGCACTAACTTTTTTGAGAACCCATCATACGTGATGGGGATCCAAAATCTGAATCGTTCATGTGATGCAGAACCTCGTGAGACTCCTTAGACCCAAGTTTTACTTTGATCTAAAACTTTGATGGGCCATGAAATTGAAAACAGTTTCCTCCCTTGATTTGCATTTCTCTTTGCTATGGCCCACCAGAATTTTAGATTAGGGTGAAATTTTGTCACATAGGGTTTCATGAGATTCCGCATCACATGGACTGTTCAGATTAGAAACCCATGGCACGTGTGCGAAGGTAAGCACGTGAGTAGGTGCGCAGGGGAGCATAACACTCTCTCTCTCTCTCTCTCTCTCTCTCTCTCTCTCTCTCTCTCTATCTCTCTCTCTCTCTCTCTATATATATATATATATATATATATATATATTATGTATATGGAAAAAGGTAAAATGCGCTCGAGCTGATTTTAACGCCACATGAGGTCGAGCTGTGTGGGCCCCACCGTGATAAGTTTCAAACATCTACCCCATCAGTCACATGCATCAATCCATCGTGGGCCTAGATCTCAAAAATAAAGTTAATCTGTGACTTATGTAGGCCACACCACATACAAAAGTGGAGAGGGACCGTGCACCATTAAAACATTCATAATCATTTTTTGGGCCTACCGAGATGTGGTTTGGAAATCCAGCCCATCCATTATGTGTGTCCCACTTGTATGAGGGTTCATAACAAGTTTCAGCAGCATTCAAAACTCAGGTGAGCCCCACCAAGTGCTTTTATATGTTTTTGGCATGTCTTCACATGATTTTAGATGGTATGACCTACCTGAGTTCTATATACGAAAGAGGACCCATCAAATGTACAGTGTTGATGGTCGACACGCATCACGGTAGGGCCCACGCAGCTCGACCTCACTGGAGCTTACCGTGAGCTCGAGCGCATTATATATATATGCAGCATTAACAATTTCTAGGGATTAAATGCGTATGAACCATTGCACAAGAAAATTACCACTGTAGACCATACCTTTTATTCAGCGTTTTTTATGAAGATTCAAAACTTACCTTCCCAAATTAGACTCTTTATGTAAGGACAGAACATTTGATGCTGAAAATAACCCTGCTTTTCAAAGTGATTTTTCGTTTACCTATAATTACGGATTATAAACTATAGCTAGCGTAAGCAGGGGCATTTTTGTCTTCAAATGCTCTGTCCGTCGTGTAAGGTCTAAGTTAGGAAGGTAAGTTTTAGATTCTTCATAAAAGATGGTGGATAAAAGGTGGGGTCTACAGTGGTAATTTTCTCCCATCGCACTCTGGCAGAGCACCTCTGACAAATAACACCCGCTTTGACCCGGAAGCGGATTGCCTGTAGCACACGTCGCCTGTGGTGGCTCAAGATCTGTGGGGCACACCGTGATATATGTTATCCACGCCGTCCATCTATTTTTTTAAAGATAATTTTAGGGCATGAGACCAAAATGATTAAGATATAGATTTCAAGTGGGCTACACCATTGAAAATAGTGGGATTAAACGTCAACGACTGAAAACTTCTTAGGTGGTATTTGGCGCAGGGCATCAGATGGAATTAGGTGGGATAGAATTGCATTTAGTCCTGTGTGATTCCATCTATCATCTGGAGAATAGGAAAAATGTTGGATTAGGTGGGATGGAATTGTATTTAATCATGGAATTGCATCATGTCTACTGAGGGGATTTCCGTGGATTTTTGAAATCCAATACACCATGTGGGCCTCAATTGATGAGGCAATTATCCTTACTGTCCATCCATATACACCGTTTACACATGACATTATGGTTTATATATGTGTACAAGCGAATGACGTCCATTTTGAATATGGTCAGTTGATTACAATTTCATGGCCCACCAAACATGATTTTGGTTAATCATCATTTTCTTGCAAAAATTTTATTCAGAACATGGGATTTATGTCTACAATACCATGCTATTTCCAGACATACAATCATTGTGCAGTCATAATATTAACTTCATCTAATACAATTCAATATCATTTAATTCCATGGACCAAACATGCCATTAAACGTCTACAGAAGTTTTGGTTCAAGTTTATATTTCTATTTTATCCTTGGTCCGGGTCTGTGTGATCCTACGAACAGGTTTGGTGACAAATAAAACATCAACGTGGGCCCTATGAAGTTTTCAACGGTGGGCATTCAATCCCCACTGTTTTCAATGATCTGAAAAAACGGATGAACGGCGTGGATAAAACACATAAACCACAGTAGGCCCCACAAAGAAAGATGCACCGTACTCATGCACACTAAAATTGTATGTACGGCATACATATTCACTACTTTTGACCGTCCAAAGCCTGGGCCTCATCAAAGATGGGCCATAAGTCAAAAATCACACTTAATGTAAAGGCTAAAACAAGAGATAATCAACGGCTCAAAAGCAATGTCAATGCATATAAAGCAGAGGTTAGGACCACCAACTCAAAACTGATTTTTGAGGTATGCCTATCCATGCATGCCTATGGCCCTCATGTTCTGCCCATGCCAAGTCCTATCGTGGACAACATGTCGTAGGAACCTTCAACTAAAAGCTCTGTGGGCCAACCATGATGTATATGTAACATTCAATCCTGTCATTCTTCTTTACCTGCACATCTTAACAAACGGGCCCCAAAATCAGGACCTGGATTGAATTGTGTACTGCTTTTGCCGGCACTTAGTGTAGTCGGATGATGGACCATGCCTCAAAGTTACCCTCGATAGGACAATCTCAACCTTACAATTTATTATTGATGGACGGTCAGGAGAGAACTACAACAACAGTTATAACATATGTTGCTAGGATCTTCCAACCTGTTATACTGCTGGAACATACTCTGCCCATATCGAAATTGAAACCAGTGCAGGTGTACCGTGCAAAGGTGGAAGTCTCTTCCAAGTTATCGAAGTAGGTCTTGAAAACAGCTGTTATGGTATCTGAGACTTCAAGTTATCTAATGCTTTGAAAACATAACATCTGTACCATAAACAAAGTGATGAGAATGGGGAATACAGATACGAAATTGGCAAAAAATTGCTTGCAACGAGCTTGTAGAATTGTTTGTTTGTTTCTTCTTTTTTTTTTTTTTTAAAAAAAAAAAAAAAAAAAAAAAAAAACTGCCCATTATTTATAGGGCTGTTACTGGGCTGGGCCCAAAATCTTCTTGGCTAGCATAGGGCAGGCCTGAAAAAAAATCTAAAAGTTGTTCATGATGGTTTATGTATTCATGATCAACACAGCCTGACTTAGGATCACTTGCACATTCTAAATTAAAACTCAAATTAGGATCTCAAGTTATTCAAATATAAGTTAAATAGGAAAAAAAAATAAATTAAAAATGCGAATTCAAGTCAATCTTGTATTTTTTATCACCCATATATGTTAGTTTATAAGTACATATACAAAAGCGTAAGCGCATTCAGTGTGCTCCATGCCTTTATCTCATGTGTTTATTTTAATTGAACAGTTGATAGTAGCTAACAAATAAACTCCATCACTAATATATATATAAAGTTATGACAAATATAGGAAATAATTTATAATAATAATAAAAGGAATTTCACACCTGTTTGAAGCTGACTATAAAAGAAGATAAGTTGAATATTTCTCTAGAGTGAGCCATGGACTCAGTCGCTATCTTTTAGATAATTCATGCCCTTCGGTTCGTTTGATCAATGCAGCGGGTTTCTTGACGGGCTAACTCTGGAATATATATAACGTCCGGTGTGGCTATCTTTGGTCTGCATAGGTTGTAGATGAGGTCAACACCCTAACACGAAGAGATGTTTCATATGCCAAGGAAAAGAAAAAAAAAAGAAATGAATTATATATCTTTTTGCATCTGTTGTAGTCGTGCCTCAATGGTAGACTCTCAGGAGTTTCAACAAGGGCAGAGGTTCGAGCATCCCTTGTAGTGCGAGAGCGCATGAGAATGAGTGTGGCAAATAATAATAATAATAATAATTCTATTGAGGGGAAAATTGGGCTGGTCCCTCACATGGGTAAATTAGTGTCATCTCCAAAGAGGTAGGTTTTTAAGTTGAGCCAGATCATTTGGGTTTCAGGGGCTATCAAAGTCCGAGCATAAGGACCATCATCTGGGACGAGTAGTTCCTTTAGCTCAAAGAAGAGCTGTCAAAAGATTGGCTGGGTGGAAATGACTCATCCTGATAGGACTGTCTATAGCAAGGGAAGAGAACCCATGGGGCAAAAGCTCGATTCAGAGCCTCGATCTTCCCCAACATCCTGAGTTGACCAAGTCGACCCCTGCTAGAGGCGATGTAAGAAACCCAGGATCCAACCTGATCCCAGTCAAATATCTTTCCTACAATCAGGGATAAGAATCCTGGACAATCACGAATCCTCCAGCGTAACCAAGAAGGATTTGGAAGCCCTAATGTACTCTAAGGCTCTATATAAACACAATAAGCCTTTAATCAAGGAAAGAGAGGTGACACACCCATGCCCTAACTTCCATCATTGCATTCATCTTCTACAAGCCCTGGCTTGAGCATCGGAGGGTCTACAAACCCCCACCCGCTGCTCATATCTATTTTAGTTTTTGCAGATCTATTGGAGAGCGCAATTCCACATCAACCTCGTATGTTAACCAGATTCTAGCAACAACACTTTTTTTAAATATATATTTTTCGTCAATGTGTCTGTGGAGCTTGTTCATTTTAGCAAGGCTTAGTACTTAAGGTGATGTCTGAAAAGGATTCGGGACAGGCGCTTATGTAGACCACAATGTTGAGGGCCTTGCACAAAACTTTAGGATCTAGCCTTCCTGATCAAACTAGAATTTTGGGATAATAAAGCAATGAAATAAATCAAAGCACAAATCATACGACACAAGAGATTTTTATGTGGAAAACCCTTACAGAGGTAAAAACCACGGGACCTCGTCCAGATCAACAATCCACTAAGAAGTAGAACGTTACACTTGATCACAAGCACACACTGCTTGGATCGAACCTTCTTCACTCACGCAGGAGTGGATGAACAATAAAAGAATAATTAAAAAAGGAGAGATCTCACCGATCACGAGGATGTAGAAGCGTTGAGACATTGACTGCGCAGTAGATCATCTCTACGAACAAAATTCTCCCTTCCGCAAGCTTCCTCTCTCTCTTTTCTATTTTCCTCTTTCTCTTTTTCTCTCTTCCTCTTTTTCTCTCTATCTCACCTTGGCGGTGAGAACCCCTTAAAAATAAAATGCCTTAATCCCGTTTTGGAATCATTTAAATAGAGAACCAGAAGAATTAGACTTAAATAAGGAAATTGCATATAAGCGGAGGAATTAGAGTCAAATAAGGAAACTGCGTTACCTCTCCTTTGAACTGAGGAGAAAAACCCCATCAAATCTCTCCCTTTCCGACTCAGGAGGAATTCGCATTCTTCAAGCAAGCTAGATTTCTACAAATCTCAAACTTGCCATTGAGTAATGCCTTGGTCATCATATTTGACCCATTATCGTCCATGTGGACCTTCTCAAGCTGTAACACCTTCTGTTCCAAAGTATCCCTGATCCAGTGATACCGAATTTCTATGTGCTACGACTTGGAGTGCTAACTTGGATTCTTACTCAAGTGTATAATACTTTGACTATCCCAGTAGACCACGTGCTGCTCCTGCTTCAGGCTAAGTTCTTGTTCACTCCCCAAGTGTAGCGTTGTGATGTAGTAATAAACTCAGTGAGACCGAGGTCGAATCCCAAGGGACTGAAACCTATACATTATCTGAAAATAAATAGATTTAGAACTAGGCTAAGATGAAATCTAAATCGATTATAATTTGAGGAATTATGGTGAAATATTAATGTAAAACTTAAGGAATTTAGGGAAAAGAATCTAGGGATTCAGAGAATCCACTTGTAGAGATCAGGGAGATCTTATGCCTGCATCAAAAACTCAACTGGACTTAGAGTCCATCTTCATCCAGTTGAAGGGTGTAACCATGAAAATGAAACTGAACTTCCTTTGATATAGTTTTCAAGAGATGAAAGGCATATAAATTAGAATAGATTCCATTACCAAACCATGCCCATGAGACAAAGTAAACAATAGAATTAAACTAATTACCAACCAATCAACATGTTATGAAGGTTAGGAAGGGTACCGTCATCCAACCATGCCCAGGAGACGATGGTGAACAACAGTGCTTCCTGATGTCATAAACATGAAAGGAAAATGGAATACTCAAGACATCGCAGATCTATTGTAATGTAAGTCACAATAAACCATTAAAACTAAAGCATCCTTCTATCAAACTAGAATCAAATTTAATTCAGTTTAACATGAATCAAAAAGCATAAGGAAACTCCCATCTTACTGCAAGCTTCACCTCTTAGCCCTAGCTAAGAGGTTTAGCCAACCATGATCAGGCTACGCCTTAAAAGGAAAGAAAAATAAAACAGAAAAATAAAAAATTAACAATAAAAAAAAAACTACAAACTCTACTCTCTCTTGCTCTCACGTTCCAGCCAAGATCCCCTTCCTCTCTCTCTTTTCTTCTCTTTTATAGGCAAGGGTGGTTGTTGTGTAGCCTTGCTGGAGTCGGAGAACTGACTCCCTTTACGCAACAGAGGAGTCGGATAGAGTTTACGCAGCTTCCATTACGCAGTAGAAAAACGGATTCTCCCCACGCCTTTATTTATGTGATCCTGTCCATAAGACGTTTTTGAGTGGCCTACACGGTGGATGAATCATATCAGCAATCCGATCATCACTGAGACCACATCAAAGCACGCAAAAACTGGGCTGCGTCCGAACGCGAAACAGGGATGCGTAGCTGTCCCGCTATGGTGATGGTGGGGCCCACTTGATTGTTGTGTTGATCAATCCAATCCGTCCATTAGCTTAGTTACGAAAAACCACCCGGAATTGGATACTTTTTTCTTAGATTTAGTGCAGCCCACCTATACTTTTACTCCACCATCCGTTTTATATTTGAAAGGCTGAAAACGAATCCTCGCTGCTTCTTGGAAGTTGTCCACCTAGGTCTTGGTCCGGGGGCACATCGGACTCTGATGAACGGTCTGGATCAGAGTTTTGACTCACGATGGTGACCCACAGGAAGGGACTGCAACTCCCTGTTGCAGAGAGGAAAACGGGATTTCCCATTTTAGGAAGGAGGTCGGGTCAGCAGGGACTTTGTGCATTCGGTGGGCAGCGCCCCTCATGCACATGGTGTACACGCCCCTCCACTTGGGGTCCACTGAAATGTTTGTTCGAAATCCGTTCCGTCCATCTTCTTTTACGGCTCATTTAATGGGTTGGTACTCAATTCGAAACATATCCAGGTACCAGGTGGGCCCCACTTAAGGAGTTACGGGGCTGATCTGTCTGTTGGGCCGCTTCTAGAGGTCTCCAATGGATGAAAATCGACGTGTACGGCCAATTCATGATCCTCAGGCCATATATAAAGTTTGGAGCCGATCAGATGGCGGGAACCTAGTGATCTTGCATTCTGGATGACATTCAAACCTCTTTAACGTGAACGGCTTGATTTCCTTGAATCTCTAATGTGTAAATCGATCAATCTTAGTTCCCCAGAGTCCGTCCCTTACCTTGGTGATTCATGAGCATTAAATTCATGCTTTTAGCCGCCTATTTCAATCCCGGCTCGTAAACTCATCCTGCAGCACAAACACGTTTAAAATAGGCCGTTAAGTAGTATCATGTTCGTAATTTCGAGAAATAACTGGGGTATAATATGCAATATTTGACCCTCAACAGTTCCTGTAGGAACCTCTTCATCCAAAGCATCTCTTTACATACCTCTGTGACCGCAATGTACTCAGCCTCTGTCGTCGACAATGCTACAACCTTTTGTAGCTTACTTTTCCAAGACCTCCCCCTGCTAAACGTGAACATGAACCCCGATGTAAACTTCCTGGAGTCTATGTCACCTGTCATATCTGCATCTGTGTAGCCCTTTAACACAGGTTTTTCGTCACCATAGCATAGACTCAACCTAGATGAGCCTCTTCGATACCGCAGTATCCATTTCATTGCTGCCCAATGCTCTTTGCCAGGATTGACAAGATACCGGCTAACAACACCAACCGCATATGTTATGTCTGGACGCGTACACACCATAATATACATCAAACTTTCTACCGCTGACGCGTAAGGTATCTTCCTCATCTCATCCACATCTACCTTTATCTTAGGACACCGCTTGTCGCTCAATTTGAAGTTACCATCCAGTGAAATATTGATCGGCTTCGCTATATTCATATTGAATTGCTCTAGGACTTTCTCAATATACCGCTCTTATGACAATCAAAGTTTTCTGCTGCTTCTGTCGCGGGTTATCTCCATTCCTAGGATCTGTTTAGCCGAGCCCAAGTCTTTCATAGCAAACGACTTGCCCAACTCCTGTTTCAGCATGTCAATCTTCTTGATGTCTTTACCCATGATGAGCATGTCATCAACGTATAATAGCAGAACTAAGAAATCACTATCTGAGAACTTAGGCGTGAACACACAGTGGTCTGACTCCGTTCTGTCATATCCATGCTTTAACATGAACAAGTCGAACTTCTTGTACCATTGTCGTGGAGCTTGTGTCAGCCCATACAAGCTCTTCCTCAGCCTACACACCATATGTTTTTTGTCCTTGACTTCGAACCCCTCTGGTTGGTGCATGTAGATCTCTTCTTCCAGGTCACCACGGAGAAAGGCAATCTTAACATCTAACTGCTCTATCTCTAGATCCATGCTAGCCATCAACCCAAGCAACACTCTTATGAATGTTATCTTCACCACTGGTGAGAATATCTCCTCGAAGTATATACCTTTTCTCTGACCAAACCCTTTCACCACAAGTCTGGCCTTGAACGTCGTCTGTGAATTGTTTTGCTCAACCTTCTTTCTGAACACTCACTTATTGCTCAGAGCTTTCTTGCCCTTAAGCAGTTTCACTATATCATAGGTGTGGTTCTTATGCAAAGATTTCATCTCCTCTTGCATAGCTTTCAACCACTCCCCTTTATACTTGTCGGCTAGGGCCTCAGAATAATCTTTTGGCTCTCCCCTATCAGTCAGCATAATGTACTCATGTGGCGAGTACCTCTTGGACGGCTGTCTGTCCCTAGATGACCTCCTCACCTGTGGCTCAACAGGTGGATTAAGTGGGGGCTGCTCCCATAGTCCATCTTCTAAAGGAACTCCCTCGTCCTCTGTACCTTACTGTACTCCCCCGTCATCAGGCACTACGGGAGGAATAATCAAATTCATGTCCTCTAGCTCACATGAACTAGGCTGGTTCTTCTCTGGCTTACCAATGTCTTCTATACACTAATCTTCAAAGAAAATCACATCCCTGCTCCTGATGAGCTTCTTCTCGGTTGGATCCCACAATCTGTAACTGAACTTTTCATCACTGTACCCCAAGAACACACACTGTCTGATCTTCATATCGAGCTTCGACCTCTTGTCCTTTGGTACGTGAACGGATGCCCTGCATCCAAACTCCTTGAGATGACTGTACGATGGATTCTGTACAGTCCACACCTTCTTAGATACTTCTCCATTCAACGAGGCTGATGGAGACCTGTTTATCAAATACACTGCTGTGTGCATTGCTTCTTCCCAGAATGTCTTTAGCAATTTCGCATGGAATAACATGCATTTGATTCTCTCTATAATGGTGCGATTCATTCACTCAGCTACAACATTATGCTGAGGGGGTCTTGGGAACCGTCTGTTCATACCGTATACCTAGGGACTTACAATACTCATAGAAGTCACCAAGGTATTCACCACCATTGTCAGTGCGGATGCACTTCAATGATCTACCTGTCTCTCTTGATCATAGTATGAAACAATTTAAACACACCAAAGACCTCGTCCTTGGATTTCAAAGCATAAACCTAAACCCTTCTAGATGCATCATCTATAAAAGTGACAAAATACAATTCCCCACCCAAGATTTTTGTCCTCATAGGACCACAAATATCAGAATAAACAAAATCTAATGCATGCACTTTATTAACATGAGAAACAGTTTTAACAAATGAAACTCTATGTTGTTTCCCTAATAAACAATCAATACAGGTTTTAAGAGGTATACCTGTTACGTATGGAAGGAGCCGCTTCCTCGCTAGTACCTGAAGCCCTTTTCACTCATGTGGCCTAGACACCTGTGCCACATGTCAATAGCTGAATCTTCCGCTGCGTTCAACCCACCCTTGCACACATTAACACTTGCCTTGTAAAGGGTGCAACACTTCTTTCCTCTGGCTGCGATCAACGAACCCTTGATGAGCTTCCAACGCCCACCAGCAAAATAGCTTTCATAGTCATCATCATCCAACCTTCCCGTCGACATCAAGTTGAGGCGAAGGTCTGGGATATGCCTCACATCCTTGAGAACCAATGTGCAGCCCACATCGGTCTTCACACAAATATCACCGACCCCTATGATATTCGATACGCCAGAATTCTCCATCTTCATGGTTCTAAAGTCACCTGACTTGTAGCTTATAAAGAAGTCCCTATGTGGAGTCGCATGAAAAGAAGCTCCCGAGTCAATCACCCAGTCGGTGTCCTGACTCGTAGCCGTGAGACAAACATCATGATCTGTTGAAAGAATAACTACAACGTCGCCATCTGAAGCAATCGCAGTAGAGTCTGATTTATCTTCCTTCTCCTTTCATTTTCCTTTCTTGTCGTTCTTCTTACCACGACATTCATGCTTGTGGTGGCCCTTCTTGCGACAATTCCAGCATTCAACATCCTTCCTGGTACTCGACTTGCCTCTTGATTTATCTCAGGCCTTTCCTCCCTTCTTGTTCTTTCTTCTCTTCCGTTTCTATGTCACAAGGGCCTCTTGCTGAGTAGACCCCTAAAACTTCCTTCTTGTTTCCTCATTGAAAAGACAACTGGTTACCTGTTCCATGAAAATCTTTCCGTCTGGCGCGGAGTTACTTAAAGACACCACCAATGTCTCCCAACTGTTAGGCAATGAACTAAGCAATAACAAAGCCTGCAATTTATCATCCAGGACCATCTTCGTAGCGGAGAGCTGGTTTACTTTATTGCTGACCTCATTCATGTGCTCGGCCACAGAAACCACCATCTTTGAACTTGAGATTCACAAGTCATTGTATCAAGAAAATCTTATTGCCGGCTATCTTCTTCTCATATAGCCTTTGTAATTTTAGCCAAAGGCTAACGGCTGAGGTCTCTGTAGACACATGGTGAAATACAGAATCGTAATAAACCCCACCGTCTTCCGGTCAATCTTCTTCCAATCATCATTAGACATATCCTTAGATTTTGCTGATATGCTTAAAATTGGAGAATATAGGTCCTTGCGATAAAGCTAAGTCCTCCATCTTAGCCTTCCATATGGTCTAGTTAAAACCATTGAGGCTGATCATCCTTAATGAACCACCTTCCATAATTCAAAAATAATCCAAATCCGTTCAATGAACTTAGCTCTGATACTACTTTGTTGGGGGCCTTGCACAAAACCTTAGGATCTAGCCTCCCAGATCAAACCAGAATTATGGGATAATAAAACAATGAAATAAATCAAAGCACAAACCACACGACACGAGAGATTTTTACATGGAAAACTCTCAAAGAGGTAAAAACCACTGGACCTCGTCCAGATCAATAATCCACTAAGAAGTAGAACGTTACAACTGATCACAAGCACACACTGCTTGGATCAAACCTTCTTCACTCACGTAGGAGTGGATGAACAATAAGAGAATAATTAAAAAAATGAGAGATCTCACCGATCACGAGGACGTAAAAGCGCTGAGACGTCGATTGCGCAGTAGATCACCTCTACAAACAGAATTCTCCCTTCCACGAGCTTCCTCTCTCTCTTTTTTATTTCCCTCTTTCTTTTTTTCTCTCTCTTCCTCCTTTTTTCTCTATCTCACCTTGGAGGTGAGAACCCCTTAAAAATAGAATGCCCTAATTCCATTTTAGAACCCCTTAGATAGAGAACCGGAGGAATTAGACTCAAATAAGGAAACTGCGCATAAGCAGAGGAATTAGACTCAAATTAGGAACTGAGGAGGAAAACCCCATCACACAAGACATGACCATTTTCGAGGAGAGATGAAACAAGTATGTGTTTATGGCCGTTGCTAAATGTTATTGATGGGTCAGCCGTTATGGACCCATTTCTCATGGTAGAAATGGTTCAACTTTAATGAGCTATACATCAAAGTAATTGAGAAATGGCTATGAAAGGGCCCATAAAATCAAAATTGATTTTGAAAAATATTCATTAAAAAAAATGGTGCCCATTAAGATCCCTATAAAGGTCCAGAGTTAGCCATGTTCAGTGAGCCCTACCATGATGTATGTGTTATATCCACACTGTCCATCCATTTTGCCTTATCATTTTGGGGAAAGAGTCTAAAAATGAGGCAGATCTAAAGCTCAAGTGAACCACATTATAGAAAGCAATGGGGATTGAATGCATGCCATTAAAGACTTCTCTGGGCTTGGCAAGAAAGGCATAGAGGTGGAGTGTACACGATGCGATGATGATGATGTTTAAAATAATATTAGTAATGCAAGGAAGTGATTTTTCTATCAAGGTGGAGATTATTAAAAATCTGACACTAAAATCACTAATGGGTCTATTTACTTTTTTGAGCCCATGTGACCCATGTTTCACATGCTAACAAAGCCCAGGTGTTAGTGGACCCTTGGAAGGTGGCTTTTTGACATTTCTCTCATGAAAAAGGTAGCTTTTAGGGTTAGTTATGTTGGAGTTAAGAGTGAATTACGATTTTATGTAGTTATTTGTGTTTTTTTAGAGCCTTCAAAAGAGAGAGAGAGAGAGAGAGAGAGAGAGAGAGAGAGAGAGAGAGAGAGAGAGAGATAAGGTTTTGACTGTAAGTTTTCTCCATCCTATAATCTTCTTTGAATAGTAAATTGATCGTCGCTTTGTGCCATGGTTCTTTCTTGCTAAGGTTTTTTAGATAAAAACTGTGTTGGCTTAGATTTTTATTTTTTCTTATTTGTTTCAAATCATATTAATTAAGGTGCTTCTACAATGTCATATCTCCAACACATGCTTCAATTTGTAGAGGAAAACACCGATACGCAGTTGAGTGATATAGTTGATGCACAAACACTGAGAAATTATACATACGGTACTTGGATTTTTGGGATCAATAGAGGCATGCTCAATAGTTAATCTTTATTTTTCTCCATGAGGGCCAATTCAACTGCATTAAAAGTTTAGTTAGTGACAGCTTATGTAAGTGAGGCTACATCTTATACTATTTTAGCTTAGTTGTCATGGACTAATTGTTCTGGTTAAGCACCTAAAATATGATTTATTTTAATACATGCAGTGTACATGAGTATTGAAAACTTGGTATATATAGTATATGTGTTGTGTTTGAAAGTGTACAACTACAAATGTGGGGTGCTTGAATATGTATGGTGGCACATGTGTCACATTTAACATGTTTAATAATATATGATATATGTACACCTTAAAAATTGGCACATGCAACACATGAAGAGCATTTAAAGGCTTAATATGGCACTAGAAGATAAATGATAGCATTTATGGTAAAATGATGCATGCAGCACCTATAACACATGTAATACATACGTAACATGCAGCATGTTTCATGTTTTTAGGAATGTCATTTTTTTTATTTTTAATTTTGAAAAGCTTGCTAAGGTGCATCGTCACGTTTTCACCATGGATCCTAACAATCAATAAAATCCATGACTTGGGTGGACCACACCATAGTGAAATGTTTAAAATCACTACTAAAACTTTTAAATTCACGTTTTGTGGCCGACATGACCATTGGAATGTCCTGATTTTGTAGGATTCCATTTATCCTGGTGTGATAAGTTAAATGAGTGGATTGGATGGCATATAAACAAACCATGCTGGACCCATTGATGATTTTAATGGTCGGACTTCCCTTCTCTACTGTTTTCCATGATGGGGCCAGCGAGTGTTGAATCAACCTGATTTTTTAGCCTCTGTGCAAACACATGAAAGCGCACCTAATGGATGGGGTGGGTATAATCCTCATGAAGTCGTTCCATTCATGTACCCTCCGTATCTTTACAAAGTTAATTCATACAGCCAGAGTATCAGGTGTCGTACGGGCCGAGTATTATACAACTCGTCGTCTTGAGATAATTCCCCTTCCAACGTCAACAGAAAAAACCGCCAAGCAGCTGCAGCAATGGCAGCTCCTCTCTCCCCCCTCCAAACCCCAATCCCACCATCACCCACTCAAAAACCTCTTTCCAAAAATACCCCCAACAGCAAAACAATTCCAATCCAATCCCACCCAACTCTACTTCTCCTTGAAAAATGCTCTTCCATGACCCAACTCAAGGAAATCCATGCCCAAATGCTCCGCAGCGGCCTCTTCTCCGACGCCTTTGCCGCCAGCCGAATCGTTGCATTCTGCGCTCTCGAAGCCTCCGGAAGCCTCTCTTATGCCCGTCTTGTGTTCGCCCAAATCCCCAATCCTACCCCCTTCACCTTCAACTCCATAATCCGAGGCTACACCAACAAGAATCCCCTCAAGAAGCTGTCCTCTTCTATCAAGAAATCATCGAGGGCGGCCTTGTCCCTGACAATTTCACGTTCCCGTCATTGTTCAAATCTTGTGGGGGCTCTGATGAAGGGAAGCAGTTGCATTGCCATGCCGTGAAGTTCGGGTTGGCTGCCGATTCGTATGTTCAAAATACGTTGATGAATATGTACGCAAATTGCGGGTGTTTGAGCCATGCGCGCCTCGTTTTCGATAAAATGACTGAGAGGAATGTGGTGTCTTTCGCAACGATAATTGCCGCTTATGCGAATTGGGATCGGCCTGGTGAAGCTGTGAGCCTCTTCCAACGGATGGAGTTTGAAAACGTGGTGCCTAATGAGGTTGCTTTGGTGAATGTATTGATGGCTTGTGCGAGGGCAAGAGATTTGGATATGGCAAAATGGGTGCATAGGTATATGGAAGATAATCGAATTGGATTTAATACGATTCTGACAGCGGCTCTTATGGATGTGTATTGCAAGTGCGGCTGTGTTTCTGTTGCTCGAGAACTGTTTGATGAAATGTCGGATAGGAATTTGTTTTGTTGGAATATCATGATCAATGGGCATGTTGAGGATAATGATTACAAGGAGGCCTTGGTGCTATTTCGCGAGATGCAGATTAGAGGTGTGAAACCGGATAAGGTGACCATGGCGAGCTTACTTCTTGCTTGTTCCCAGCTGGGTGCTCTCGAGCTCGGGAAATGGTTACACGCTTATATTAATAAGGAGAATGTTGAAGTTGATATAGTCCTAAGGACAGCTCTTGTGGACATGTATGCAAAGTGTGGATCCATAGAGAGTGCCTTGCGAGTTTTCCATGAGATGCCTGAGAGAGATGTTATGACTTGGACAGCTATGATCGGAGGCCTGGCAATGTGTGGACATGGGGAGAAGGCTCTTGAGCTTTTCTACGAGATGCAAAGAAGTGGAGTGAGGCCAGATGCAATTACATTCGTTGGTGTCTTGTCCGCTTGTAGTCACGCAGGCCTCGTGGACGAAGGATTTTCGCATTTTGATTCCATGTCTAGTCTTTACAACATCAGGCCTAGCGTCGAACACTACGGATGTATGGTTGACCTGTTGGGTCGTGCCGGTCACATAGAAAAAGCTGAGGAGTTAATAAGGAACATGCCCATGGTGCCAGATTTCTTTGTATTAGGAGGCCTTCTTGGTGCTTGTAGGATTCATGGTAACCTTGAGGTTGCAGAAAGAGCAGCTCGGCAGCTTCTAGAACTCGACCCCGCCAATGGTGGGGCCTATGTGCTCTTGTCGAACATATACGGTTCCTTAGGTAAGTGGGATGAAGTTAAAAGAACAAGAGAACTCATGGCTGAACGGAACATCAAGAAGCCTCCTGGGTGCAGTTTGATAGAGGTGGATGGGGTTGTTCATGAATTCGTCATGGGCGATGAGTCACACCCACAATCCCATAAAATCTACTCAATGGTGGAAGACATGGTGCAGCTTTTGAAGGTTGCGGGATATGTTCCCAACAAATCCGAAGTGTTGTTCGACATGGATGAAGAAGAGAAAGAGAATGCCCTTTGTCGCCATAGCGAGAAGCTGGCAATCGCCTTTGGGCTTATCAGCACAAGCCCTGGTACGACTATTCGAGTCGTGAAGAATCTCCGCGTTTGTAATGACTGCCACACTGCGATCAAGCTGATCTCGAAAGTGTACAATAGGGAGATTATCGTGCGGGACAGGAACCGATTTCACCGTTTTAAGGATGGTTCATGCTCATGTAAGGATTTCTGGTGAATTAATCCCATTAACTAGCAATTTGACTATGGATGCCATTCAGCATTGATGGTGTGGCCCATCAATGCTTAGGTTCCTTCGTCAAATCTGTAAAACATCCATTGAGCAATGATAGGCTTATATCACTTGTATTTACTTTATCCCTTAGAATCATGAGTACAAATAATCCATTTAATTGATTGGATGTTGGTTATGTTGTTTACAGTTCTTCATTCATAATCAGTAGTCAGAAACTCACAATTCCATGTTTATCTTTTGGGCCATTAAGGGTCCATTTGGATGTACCCTGGAATGCAACTGTGGCAGCTTTCCCACTGATAAAATGAAGAAAATCATGTAATTTGGGGCATCAGCAGACAGTAGCATTTAGCGCGTCTCACTATCAGTATTTTGAGGGATGAACCAAATGATTTACATTTGCTTCGCCAGGATTCCTATAGGCGGAGTATCCAAACGAGGCCGGTCCCCCTCCAAGTGCTTGTAAAATATGCTTATTCTACAAGTGCTATGCGTAAGGCCTATCGGACTGTGTTTATGGCATCCATCTTGTCCAGCAGAGCCATCCCACTGTGAAGGTTGGATGCCCAAAAAATCAGGATGACCCAACCATCACATGGGCCACCACGTGAATTTCAGAGGTTTTTGGATGGTTGTCCATTGTTTTATATGACATGACCCACCTAATGATGTATAGGCCTGATTTTTTTGGGTCCTCCCATGACCATGGTGGGGCTCATGCAGTACTCAGGTTGGATGGCATCTACACAATACAGTGGGCCCCACCATAGCAAACAATGGACAACCATTAAAAACTCCAAATTCACATGGTAGCTCACATGACAGTTGGATTGGCTTGATTTTTGGGGTGTCCACCCTGCTGAATGTGTTGGATGCCATATTCACAACCCTGTGGACCCCACATGCATCACTTGTAGGAGTTGTAGAGGAACAGCCTCACATACAAACATCCCCTTATCATCTATACCATGTAATCTCCTAACTTGGGAAAGAAATACTATGCAATGTCTCATACTAAAACTTACATTCTAAAATCTGAATGAGTATCAAATAATAAGAAACATAACAAAGAAGATTAGCTAAACCTACAGCCATGCCTCCTTCAAGACAAGGAGTTCCTCCACCTGTTTGGGGTTTTCTTGCCCTGCACCAGCTTCGCCTTCATGTGGGCGGGCGTCCGAAGCTCTAACCCCATCTCATATTCTCTGCTAAGCTGCTCTGTCCTCTCCGCCACACCAGTGGATTGGAATAAATGCACCCCAAGCTTCCGCCACCTGAAAACGCCTTTCTTCTTCTCCAAAAGCTTCTCCATTTGAATTTGCATGATGTAACACTGACTCTGGAGCCTCATCACATCCTCCTGCAGCTTCCGTATCTCTGTCTGCTGGAACGTCCACTCCCGTTTTGACTGGCACCGTCCTGGTGTCTCGAGTGCAGGGTTTGGGCTGCGGGTTCCGCTAAATGACCCACTCCACTCGATGTGGCGGTTAAGCTTCGCGTGCTCAGAGGAGAGCACTTGGATTACAGCACGGACAGGCAACCGTTCGTTCTGGGCCACATGGAGGGATGCCTCAGGTGACAGCTTTCGGCTGTCGATCAATCTACAGAGAGTCTTCCTTTCTTGCTTGGACGTGTTTGGATGCGCCTGCCGTGAAACACAAGGGGAATTAGTGTCGCTACCATCGCTGACAGCTAGATTAAAGGTGTGTTTGGGTGTAGCCTAAATCAACATTGGGTTCAATACACTCACTGGGGTGACCTCATTTTCAAGTGGCCTGAGCAATTGGGGTGTCATGGAAAACGAAACCCAATTGAACAGATTACCATTTTTCTGCTCTTCAACCCCAAAACAACAATTTTACTCATTTCAACCAATAGTGCAAGGAGTGTTTGGTTGCGCCAAAGATCATGATTATTTCATTATTTTTCGAACCAAACTAAGACTGATTAATCATGAAATAAGTGATCTTTGGCACAGCCAAACACCATAAAACAATAAAAATAGCATTTTGCAAGGATGCATTACTAACAAGATTACATTCTACAATTGAATGTGTGATGTACATAGTCAAAAGATTGGATTATACCATTGGATGTGTGCAATGTAAATACCTTGAGATAGGTATCGATGGCTCGATACAACCCGTCGTCAGTCGTACGTGCATGACTAGGAAGAGCTCCGCCAAGCTCAAGAAACTCTGAAAATGTCAAATTGGTGTCGACAGCAACCTCCGCAAGGTAGCTATCAACCAACTTTGCCACCTTGACAAGGGCTGCTCCACCCTTAATAGCTTCATCCATCTCTACGAACATCTTAACCAATCGACGGACAAGCTCCACATCCAGAAGTGTCCCACATGTGTGACTAAAGGCTGGTATCATTAGCTCCTTGAGCGACGCCTGGTCGAGCTGCCAAGCAACCCGTTTCTCGAGCTCGGCCCGGAAAGCCGGCTCAGTTCCTACCATGTTGGCCACACGGAGTAAACGTAGAAGGAAATTGCAAGTGACAGAATCCTTCTCAGGAGGAAGGATTCCAACCAATGTCTCAACGAAGAAACGTTTCTTCATCCAAATGGTCGTTGCGCTCTCTGGGGAGCCTTTGGTATCAGTAGCACACTTGACAACGATGGTCTCATCGCCGTTGATGTCCGGGAGCCACTTGGATGCGTAGTGAGCGATGATCGAACCGATGAAGTCCGGGCGGACGCCTTTGGCCTTAATGCCGGAGAGCGTCTTGACGAAGTAGTCCATGTCGAGTATGCATGTGTCGTCGAACCAGCATTCAATGGGGAATTGGGTGGTCGGAGGCGCCTTTTCGATGGTGGATTCAGGCAAAGCTAGCTTCTTTTCAGTTGACTTAGGCACGAGCGGCCTCATTCTAGTGTGTGTGTGTAGATAGAGGGGGGGAAGAGTGAGATAGAGGGAGAGAGAGACTACAATAGTAGCTCTTTATAAAAGATTTCACTTAAATCAGGAATGAAGATGGCCTACAAAGAGGTCTTCTCAGACCCACACACGCCTTGATATGCGGCGGCACACACGCACCGTACATAAGATGGGGCCCACAGTATAGATTAAATCAGATTGGTCCACTCATCATGCCGGCCAAACGTACACCTTGAATGTGTATGGTGGGGGTATCCACAGAAAGAAACTGTCCATAATCCATCGTTTTGGTACGAAGGTAGGCTCACCTGATGAGCGTCTTGGCCTGATCTTTTGCACCAGGTAATCTGTCCGTTTCTGTGGTGGGGCTCACCTTATCTGCGGCCAAGATCCTTGCCACTTGTGACACGTGTAAAGGTCCATGACGAGTTGGTGTGGTGGGTCTATCAAACTTCTGTTCACACGTGCTACGGTGGATTGAGCCAAAAAACAAACGCGTGAATCCAGACAACATGTACGGTAATATCTTCAGCTTTGTTACTAGGTTGTGCCGGTCACGGACGCGGATTAGGTGGTGTGGTGATGTGTTGGGCGCTGTGGGGCCCACTGTGATGTATGTCTTTTATATCCACGCCGTCCATCTTTGCCAGCTCATTTTTGGGCATGAACCCAAAAAAGAAGCTGATCTGAAGCTCAAGTGATCCACTAAACAGGAAACGGTAGGGATAACTACACCCACCGTTGAAACCTTCTCGGGACCCACCGTAATGTATATTTGCCATCCAACCTGTTGATAAGGTTACATAGACCTGGATGAAGGGAAAACACAAATATCATCTTGATCCACACAAAAGTGGCCCCCAAGAAGTTTTTAATGGTGGACGTTCAATAGCCATTGTTTCCTGTGGTGTGGTCCACTTGAGATTCCGGTCTGCTTCATTTTTGGGTTCGTGTCCTGAAATGTGCTGGAAAAATGGATGGACGGCTTGGATATAAAACAAATGCATCAAGATGTGCCCCACATAGCCCAACACACACCCCCCAACAATATATGCTTCCATGTTCCACCGTATGACGTGGCATGCATGGAACCAATCTGGACCGTCCACATCATGGGGCTCCATTATGGATCGGGCATGGCCATCACAGTGATTGTTTGATCATATTCATCAGATTTTTGTGCCACAGTGGTTGAAATTTGTATGATGTTCATTGTCCAATTGAATGAACAAAATCAAATGTTGGGACCCTTTGACCAGTGCGGCTTGTGTGGGCCATGATCTATCCATCACAGCCGTATATGAATCATGTATCAGGTTGTGACAAACGCACATGATTATCCAACGGTTGTTACTGGTTACATTTTCTTGGATTGAAAAAACATGGAAGCAGGTTGTTGGGGGTGGTGAGAGATGCTGGGAGGGGTAGTTTGGGAAGGGAGGTCTGGGGTTTTTCTTTTCTTTTTTTTTTTTTTTTTTTTTTACCGTTGGAGGGATGTGAGTTGAAGAGGGGAGAAGATAATGAGAGAGAGAGAGAGAGAGAGAGAGAGAGGAGAGAGACAAAAACGGCTCTTAAATAGAAAGCAATACTCCTTTGTCCATGCGGCAATAGTGACAAATCTCATTGTAGGCAATTTCTCGGCTGGGAGATTTTCAATTTTTGAGGTTTTTCTCCTGATATTATCATTAAAATCTCGTCAAAAATAGAAATATTTTAAAAATATTATTATAAATTAGTAAATAAAATTAAAATCTAAATATATATTTATATAACAAATTCCTTAAAGTTTTCTGATTTAATGTCGTGGTAAAACGCAATATTTTAAAATCTGCTGATATTTTAAAATTTTCACGATAATGTTATATGTTGTATTTTTTATGATAATGTATTATGGAGAGATTTTCAGAATAACGGGCATATCTGTGAGACTGCATGTGACACATCGCAACACATTCTCTGGTACCAAGAACAAAATTCCATGGTAATCATGCTAAGCTTGATAAGGACTTGATAAGGACTCAAAACATGGAAAGACATGCATCTAGGAAACACTCTCTCTCTCTCTCTCTCTCTCTCTCTCTCTCTCTCTCTCTCTCTCTCTCTCTCTCTCTCTGGGGTGTCATGGATGGGAAATTACCTTAGATAAGCTTGTTTATTTGGTAAGTTACTTTATATAAGCTACTTATGACTTAGTAATTTATTTTGGTTTCTACTTGTGTATATGTTTGGCAAACAACGTACTAATCAGCTCAAAATTATAACAATATGTTTGGTTTCAGACATCACATAAGTACTTATCTCTTAAGTTTGTTTGACCTACCCTTAATATCCAAGGTCCGACATGTGGGCTCAACTTTTATGTTGGGCCCACTTGGCCTTGTCTTCAACATGAATTGTCTAACATGTGGGGTCTACCTCAATGTGGACCATCCACCTTGTGAGGCCCACCTTCAATGTGGGCAATCATCATGTGAGTCCACCTTGGATGTCGGTTGTTCATCATGTGGACCCACTTTAAATGCGGAATGTCCATCATGCAGGGCCCGACTTCAAAATAGGCCATCCATCAAGCGAGGCTGCCTTGAATGTGGACCATTCATCATTACAGGCCAACCTTTGATGTGAACTGTCCTCATGTGGGGCCCACCTTGATATGGGTCATCTATCATGTGGCACCCACCTTTAATATCCACTGTCCATATGTGGAGCCCACCTTTGATTTGAATAGTCCATCATGCCAGGCCCACCTTTGATGTGAATAGTCCATCATACAAGGCCCACCTTAGATATGAGTCATTCATCATCGACACCGGGCCCACGTTGGATGTGGATCATTCATCATCGACAACTTTAATGGGGACCACATATAATGTGAGGCCTACCTTGATGTGGGTCACTTATCATGTAGGGCCCACCTTTAATGTCCACCACCCGTCATGTGGAGCCCGCCTTTGGTATGAACCATCCATTGCGTGGGGCCCACCTTTGATGTGAGCCATCGACCAAGCGGGACCCGCCTTGTATATGGGCCATTTATCATTAGGGGTCAACCTTTGATGTGGAATGTCCATTATGTGGAGCCCACCTTGATGTGGGTCATCCATCATGTGGGGCCACCTTTCATATCCACCGCCCTTCATGTGGAGACCACCTTTGACATGTACCATCCATTGTGTGAGCCCCATCTTCAATGTAGATTGTCCATCAAGTGAGGCCCGCTTTGGATGTAGGCCATTCATCGTTGTGGGCCTCCCTTTAATGTGGACAATCCATTATGTGGGCTCACCTTGAGGTGGGTCATCCATAACGTGGGTCCACCTTTGATGTGGATGGTCCATCATGTGGGACCCACCTTTGATGTGGACAGCCTAGCATGTGGGGCCTCTTTAGATATGGACTATCACATGGAGAGAAAGAAAGGCCCTAAGAAGTAGAAGAGTTAAAAGTTGAAAAATAAGAAAAAAATAAAATTTGAAGATAAGTAACTTCCATCATATAAAGTACTTAAACTAACTTAAATTAAAAAAGAAAAAAAAAAGTAACTTATTAGCTTAATATAAATTAAAAAATTAATCATTCGGTGGTATCCAAACGGGCCCTAAGGAGATAGTGACTCTTTCATTAGTGAATGGGCCATGCAAAATGGTTGCACCCTCTGACGGTCCCACTCATTAATGAAACAATGCAAATAATAATAATAATAATAATAATAATAATAATAATAATGAGGATAACAATCAAAAGTGGCTAATGATCAGTGCAATATTCATCTTACATATGATTAAGATCACCCATATGAGTGAAAGTCGATTGTTTCTTAAAAGTTGTAGAAAAGTTAAAAGTTAATCTTAAACATTAAATGAATTTTCTTGGTATGTACGATTTTAAAGTCAGAATAAAAATCATAAAAAGACAAGGGATACAGGGAATGACAGCTAATTTAGAATCTCTCCAACAATAGTACTATGAAAAAAAATAATCATTTAATGTTTAAATAAAACTAAAATTTTCTGTTTTCATGAGTAGAAGGAATTTTCAGGTGTCCAAACAAGGGGTGCATGATAAAGGTACTATTTCATGCATCGCCATCCTGATTTGTATTTATTATTTTTTTATTATATTTTTAAAAAATATATATTTATTGGAGCATCTGTAGGGCATTTCTGGTTAATGAGCTGATTGGATCTTGCAAGCATGTTTGAACCACAGACATGCGAGGAATATGCAATGCATGGCGGCACTTTGCAAAATGTACATGCATTAAAATCTGAAAGGTGGGGCCCATAGTTTGGTAATCCAAATAATTTGTATGTTTAATTCAAGAGATTATGCTTCAAGATTTTCTAAAACGAAAAAATCTTACAACCCATTTGTTTTTCCAAACAAGTAAATGAACCATATTATCTTTGAAATATGTTTGTTAACACTGGAATTATAGCACATGAATCGATATTCAAATGTGGTAAAAAAAATTATAATCATTATAATTTTCTACTGTAAAACTACCTTACTTGCTATATTCTATGGAGAAAACAAACACACCAAGCTTTAAGGGTTGGATTTGGGGGAATTTATAGGGGATTTCAAATTCCATGGGTTTTTTGGCATGAAAGATAACCGGGTTTGAAATCCAAGTTGAGACTTTGGATTGCATCTAAAATCATTCATATAGTTGCATGTGTAACATGTGTATCACTAGACTATTAATCTATTGGACACATGGCACACTAATGATATCCTAAAATATTTAGATTATCAATTGCATCATTATAATTACTTAATATGATGATTAGCACCGTCCAAACATTGTCCATGTAAATCAATGGTTAAAAATCGATGGTTAGCCACTCGGACGTGAACTTGTGCTTGTGGCCCATCTGAGACTTAGAATTTCATCATTTTTTGGCAAAGTATATATTTCAGCGGGCTTATTACAACCATTGTGTCAAAAATTACATAAGTTCACTAATTAGAGATATTAAAGTTGATTTAGTAATTAAATTCAAACCCCAGCAAATATACCATGAATAGTTACTTTTGGATTAAAGTTTATTCTCAGTCTAGGGTACCAAACACAACAAAAGGATTTCAATTCCAGGGGTTTCAAATCCAGGGGTTCCAAATATAGGGGTTTTCAAATCCACGCTCCCAAACAGGCCCTTAGATCTACCTTGTTTTTAAGGCCGGTTTGGGAGCATGGATTTGGAACCCCCTGGATCGGCAATCCTCCCAGTGTGTTTGGCACCCTGGAGTACTGTAAATCAACTTTAATTCAAAAATACCTATTCATGGTATATTTATAGGGGTTTGAATTTAATTACTAAATCAATTTTAATATCCCTAAATAGTGAGATATATAATTTTTGACACTATGGTTGTGATAAGCCCACTGAAATATATGCTTTGCCTGGAAATGATGAAATTCCAAGTCTCGGATGGACTGCAAGCACAAGATTATGTCTGAGTGACAAACCAACGATTTTTAATCATTGATTAATATGGACAATGTTTGGACAATGCCGGACAATGTTTGGACGATGCTGATCATCATTAGTGGGCCATGTGTGCAATAGAATTATAGTGTACAATGACACACATGTTACACCTGCAACTATTGAAATAATTTTAGGTGTAATCCAAGCTCTCACCGTGGATTGCAAACCCCCATCAAAGAAGGGATTAGAACCCCCTGGATTTGAAACCCCCAGTTACTTTATGCTACCAAACAACAAGGGGATTTGAAACCCTCTCTAATCCACAGTGCCAAACGACCCCTTAGGCCCATGTCTTAAAATAATCTAAGAAAATGAATGGCCAGTGTAAATATAACACATACATCATAGTGGAGCCTGCATAGTTTTCGCCTCTATGAGATGATGAGCTTTGCACAAAATCTGAGATGAAATTCTCCCAAATTTTCAAACTTCCTCTCATTATAATGCTTTTACCATAATTTACCTAAAATTTCATCAAGTTATCCATATCCACATTGCGATTCCTTGCATCTAAACTGAAAAAGCTAAGTAATGTGCTCCACTTATTGGGATTTGAAAATCTGTCTACTATATAAACATGTGGCCTACATATTTCATATTATCCTCACTTGTGATTAGGGGTAGCAATGGGTCCAGCTGACTTGCCCTAACCAACTTTTGGGTCAGGTTTCAGCCAGGCTAAATGGATAATAGGTCAGGCTTGGGCTAGAAAAAGTGGTCTGTTTATGTAAATGACCCGGGTTCAGATTGAACCCTTCTAACCCAACCCATCCATGTAGCTTATCAATGGGCAAGCCATATGACCAGTCTGACCTAACCCAAAAGACACAACAAGTTGGAGGATAAGCATAGATACAGATACTTGGGCAAACCTTAACCTTATATTCCATTTTCAACCCAAGCCAGATCGCCAAGTCGAATCCAGTCAGTCAAGCCTGACCCAATTACAATTAAAAGATTTAGGTCAGGTGGGTTGAGTTAGGCCACAGGGTAATAGGTTATTGATCGGGTTTGACGAGACCGGACCGGACTTGAGTCGACCCATTGTCACCCCTTTTTGGGAGGTTCCTACGACCAAAGGTATGTACCTATGCTAGAATTTCAACTTCTATGAGTTCACGGTCTACTCCAACACAGATTGGGCAGGCTATCATGATGATCGAAAATGGCAAGGTGGACATCTCAATTACTTTGGCCCAATTACGCAAGCAGCGAACCATAGCCCGTTCACCCACCTTATGGTCCGATAACATCGAGGCCACATATTTATCTGCAAACCCATCTTTTATACTCGAACAAAACATGTTGAAGTCAATTTTCACTTTGTTCGTGACAAAGTGGCTAAGAAAGATCTTCAAGCTCAATTCATCTCAATAAAAGATCAGTTTGTAGATGTATTAACAAAGGGTCTCTCCATAACTTCAGTCATCTTCACAGAAAACTCACCATCACATCTCTACTGCTGAGTTTGAGGGGTCGTATTAAGGCATCATGAGAAATATATAATTCTTTTAATAACACAACTATAAGTTAGAAATGTATTCAAAATTTAAAATTAAAATTACTCTATATTAATGTATTCAAAATTCAAAATTGAAATTAATGAATATTAGGAATGTTTTCAAATTTTAAAAGGTGTACATTCCCTTTTGAATATTGGAACCTCTATGTTTTTACACACACACTCTCTCTCTCTGGACTGTGACTCATTCCATCAGTGAATGGGCTATAGAAAATGGTTGCACCCATCTAATAGTCCTACTTATTAATGAAACAATTCAAAAAGAAAAAGGGCAACGATCAAAAGTGGCTGGACCAACGGCTAGGATCATTCCATCGGCGCATTATTTAGACCATGTCCCATCTTACATATGATTAAGATCACTCTTTTGTACACATGGAAGTTGATTGTTTTCTTAGAAGAAACATGGTATGATCCTTCCATCTTTAATTTTATTTTTTATTTTTATTTTTAAAAAAAAAAAAAAAAAAAAAAAAAACTTTGGTAGACAGCTGTACGTGTGATTCCAAAAATCGTAGTAAGGACAAGGATTGAAGTAATGACAGCTAACATAGAATCTCTCCAACAAAGAATAGTACTCTAAAGAAAAATCATTGAAGGATTAAATAAAACTAAAGTTTCATTAATTAGTTAATTCTTTTTTCATGAGCTTTACTAAGCTCACACAAGTGTACAAAGGTACACATGGCCAATCATGGAAGGCGGTTGCAGTGAAGCTGGTGATTGCCAGCTGGGTACAAGGTTTTGCTAGGGTTGAGATTTTTCGGGCAAGTATAATTGATTTCATTCATCATTATCAACCATTCTTGTAATGCTATATTTATAAAATACCTCTCAACCTTCTTGTGAAATGGACGGTCACTGGCTCTCCAACAAGCTGATTGGATGAGCCCATATTAAGGAGAAAAGCCGGCATGAAGATTATAATGTGTTGTAACAGCTGTTACGGAAATGTAAAGGTAATGGTGGTAACCGTTATAAGTTATGAAGTTGTAATGGCCTTCATGATATATTATATATATATATATATATATATATATATATATATATATATATATATATATATATATATATATATATATATATTCCCTAACTGTCACTATGATAGTAAAGGCCTAGCAGCCCATAATAGTATGATATAATGTATACACAAGATTTTTGAATTTTATTTTATTTTTTTAATAAAAAAGAAGGTTGTATCGCCGTTACAACTTACAACCCATATTGTAAAAGTAACGGTGGTAGCTATTATGGCCATCGTTTTCATTATAGAGTATCTAAATGGAGGCTAATTAAGGTAGCCTTTTGATTATCTAAGGTGTGTGAGTATAAGTTACACATGGCAAAAGAATAGACCATTAAAATAATTGGATGTGGGAGATGGGAGTTGCCTTTAACTAGTGGGTTACATGAATAAGCTCCATGGGCTACCCATGGTGTTTGTGGTATATCCATATTGTACATTTCGCCAGCTCATTTTATGACATGAGCTCTCATGGCGACCCCACCACAAGAAATGGTGAATAAAAGTGTCCGTTGTTGAAACATTTTCTTAGGCCCACCATGATGTTATATACATCAATGCATTCATAAGTCGATTCTTTCTAGAATGAGGGGAAACCACAAATATCAGATTGATACAAAACTTATGTGGCCCTTAAAAGGTTTCAACGGTGGCGCTCAATCCCCAATCCCTACTGTTTTTTTTTTTTTTTAATGGTGTGGCCACTTGAGTTTTGGATCTCTGTAATTTTTGAGCTTATGTTCCGCAATGAACTTGCAAAACGGGTGGACAGAGTGGATATAAGATAGACATCATGGTGGGCCCCACAGGAGATCTAAGGTGAGTGGATTAGGTGAGGTAGGGTAAGAGCTTAGTGTCAGTGGGTGTTTCCACCATGACCTATCTTGATCGATGTATGTGTTGTACATCCACACCGTCCATCATTTTTTCCATCTCATTCCATGCGATGGTCCCAAAAATCAAGCAGACCCAAATCTCAAATAGACCACACAATAGGGATTGAATTCCCACCACTAAAACCTTCTTGAGGGACACAAAAGTTTCGAATCAAGCTGACATTTTTGTTTTCCCATCAACCAGGTCTCCGTGAGCTTATCAACACGTTGGGATGGCAAATAAACATTAAGGCAGACACTAAAGAATTTTTCAATGGTGGGCGTTCAATGACCACTATTTCCTCTGGCGTGGTCCACTTAAGATTTGAAACTTCTTCATTTTTTCAACCACATACTGAAATGATCCGGAAAAACTGATAGACGGCGTGGATATACAAAAAATACATCAAGGTGGACCCCACGGTCAGATCCTCACCCACTAAGCTGTTACCCGGGCCTCACCCAATCAGCTACAGGTTCTAGGAAGTCAAGTGTCCGAAGAAGGGGTGCATGATCAAAGGTACTACTTTATATGTGGCCATCTTCCTTTTATCATTGGACCATCTGTTGGATAGTTCTTGTTGATGAGCTGATTTATCTTGCAAACACGTTTGAAGGGCAGACATGTGAAATCACTTCGCATTGCAAACACGTTTGAAGGGCAGACATGTGAAATCACTTCGCATGCCTCATCTTTTGGCTTTTTGCTGGTAAGGTATGTACACTGCGCATGGCGGCACTTTGCAGAGTTTACACGCATTTCTAAATCTGAAAAGTGGGGCCCATTGTTTCGTAATTCAAATAATTTGTACGTTGAATCCAGTGTGGATGTACTATGTTTCGAAAATTTTCTATGACCAGACAATCCTAATGATTCTATTTGCAGATTGCAGATGTATGGCTAAGAAGAGAAATACAGTAATGGTTCACCTTCGACTGAAATAGATCCTAGTATTAATAATTGAATCTTTCGAGGGCTGCTTGGATATAAGAAAATTCACACATAAATAGTCTATTTTCTCTTGACATGAGGTTTCTTCCTTCATTAATTATAATAAACTTTAAATTTTACGAGATTACATCATTGTTCATGGGAGCGGATTTCAACCGTGATGTTTTTGAGAAATCTACACTGTCCATCCATTTTTCCATATCATTTTAGGATATGATACTAAATATTAAGTGGATTCAAAACTCAAGGTGTCCATATGAGAGGAAAGACTGAGGAAAAAAGTTTCGTACCATTGAAATCTTCCTGAGATCTAACTTAATGTTTATATGCCATCCAAACCCTTTATAAAGTCATTCCCACTGGGATGAAGTGAAAACACCAGAAAGCTTAGCTTGCCATGAAACTTTGTGGCTATACGAATAATTCAAATAATGGTCATTGTTTCTTCTCATGATGCCCACTTGAGTTTTGGATCCACTAGTTTTTTAGTCGCATGACCTAAAATGAGCTCTGAAAATGGATGGACAGTGTTGATTTCTCACAAACATCATGGTGGGCCCCACCTGGCATCCCAGTGCAAGAACTTCCTATCTCCCCCCTTTGCATCTTAACAAAAAAATGCTAGGGGTTTAGTTAACAAGAGCAAACAGGCCCCTTTTTTTTTTTTGGTTAGCTTGTTACTACACCCACTGTCTGATCACACTTCACTGTTAGCCACCCCCACTAGGGAACCAATGCCAAGACCTCAATGTTGAAACGAGGTATCTTTCACCCAGTCTACCACTTGAGCTAAGCAAACACCCTACTTAAGACTGAAAAGCTCAACAAAGCCTAAAGCCGAAGCCGAAGCCGAAGCCTATTAACATTTAAGATTACAATAAAGCAAATTCAATTGAACCAGAGGTTATATACCACCGCCAAAGGGAATCCCCACAAAAGATGGGAGCCCATCCACATGGTGGGGCCAATTTTATGGCGGGGCTAGGTGAGGTAGTGACATCAGTGAGCATGCCTCGGCAAATATGCCGGGGTGGTATGGCCCTTCTACCCTCACCTTTTGTCCAAAATTACACTTTTTACCCTTTGATCCAACCATCCAAATCATGCCCCACCATATGGCAAGTGATGCATTATGATATAACCTGAGCAATTGGTGTCTAATACCTTATTTCTAAAGATTATAGTCAACTATAAAAATTTGAGTAATTAGCTAGTAGCAACTCCAAGTCCAATATCCAATACTCACACCCACACATACCACAATGGGCACTATTATAGGAAAAATAGACTAACTTACTATTGACAAGTTAGGTCAACAATTTAAACAACGACTAGTGCTATCCATGTTAAGAGAAGTCTTTAATCTGAAGTTTTTGAGGTCGTTCGACCGGTCGTGGGGACAGCCACGACTGGTCGTGGGAGGCGCTCGACAAGTCATAGGTTCGAGTCCTGGCACGACTCAAAGTACAGCGACATTGTGCTGTTTTTCTCCGAGGTCTACGACCAGTCGTAGGTGAGTTACGACCAGTCGTAGGTTACGAAGATTCGTTTTCGAATCCGATGCGGACTGCGGATTTTGGTGTCGCCTTTCGCAAGGGTGCGAAAGGAAAGTTTCCTAAACTATAAATAGGGGTCCCTAGGGTTATTCTAGGGCATGTTAAGGCTTCCTAAAGGTATTCTAAAGAGTTCTAGGGTTATCAAAGGGTGTAGCAAGGGTGAGATTCGAGGTTGTTTCGAATCGAGTAAGTCATCTCTCTTTGTAATTGATGCTTTCATAGTGGAATTCTGTCGCTTTGTGCCGTGGTTTTTTCCCGAAAGGGTTTTCCACGTTAAATCTGTGTGTTCTCGTGTATGTTTGTTGTCATTGGATTGCTATCCTAGATCTAGATCTGTGTGATTCTGCAGGCCTAGAAATCCTAACAAGTGGTATCAAAGCCAAAGTTCGATTGGGGCATAGATCTGAATCTGAGGGACCGCTAATAATGACGAGTACCAGGTATGAGATTGAGAAGTACTCAGGGAAAAATAATTTTGAGTTATGGAAGATTAAGATGATGAGTTCCTTAATCAATCAAGACGAAGATGGTGCTCTTGACGAGCGGAAGTCTACTATGACTAATGGTGATTGGAATACTCTTGATAAGAAGGCATTATCATCGATCCGTTTATGTCTCACGGATGAGGTTCTCTACAATGTCATGAGGGAGAAAACTGCGGTTAAGTTATGGGCGAAGTTAGAGGATGTTTATGCGAAGAAATCCTCTGAAAATCGCCTGCACTTGAAGCGGCAGTGGTATAACTTCAGGATGGCAGAGGGTGGAGATCTGGAGGCTCATATCAGCAACTTTAATAAATTAGTTTGCAAATTGCTGGATATGGAGGAAGTGATGAAAGATGAATAACAAGCATGTATGTTACTGAATTCTCTTTCGACGTCGTATGAGTCATTCAAGGACACTATGTGCAGCATGAATAAAACCCTAAGTGTTGACACCGTTATCTCAGCCCTTCAAGGGAAGGCTATGAGACAGCTAAACGGCGACATGGGGACATCTTCTGATGCACTATTTACGGTGGGTAGGAATTCTAAACAAGGTACAGGTTCTAGATCCAAATCCAAGGGCAAGGGCAAATGAAAGGTAAAGTGCTGGAACTGTGGGAAGGAAGGACATGTGAAGAAGGTTGTGAAAATCATAAATTGAAGAGAGAAGATTCTGAGGTTTCGCACAGGGAGGCCAATGTTGTCACGTCAGATGGATTGAGTAGATGTGATGGTGATGTTTTATCTGTGTCTTCGCTCAGACGACTATACGATAATCGTAAGGATGCGTGGATGCTAGACACAGGGGCATCTTTTCACATGACTCCTCATTAGAGTTGGTTCACCAGCTACAAGGAGTCCGATGGTGGACAGGTGTTTATGGGCAATAGCTTTGCCTGTAATGTTATGGTTGTTGGTTCGGTGTGCATCAAGATGTTTGATAGGGTGGAGCGTACCTTGACTGATGTCAGGCACGTTTTTGATTTGAAGTAGAATTTAATTTCTCTTGGTGTGCTGGAGGCAAAAGGATGCAAGTACACAGGTATTGATGGTGCTCTTAAGGTATCTAAGGGGGCACGGGTAATCATGAAAGCACAACGACTCGGTAACTTGTGCAGGTTGATCGGAAGCACTTCAAACGGTGGAGCTACAGTAGATGTAGCGGATTCCACCTCGCAAATGTGTAACATGTTGGGCATGGCCACATGAGCGGGCAGAGCAGGAAGGCTGAGATGTGCGGACATGGATACAGAGCAGGTGGGGCAGTCACCTGTGAGAAGAATTATACGGCATGATCGCAGGATATCGGCGAGGTACATGGACGACTCCAATATCGCAGGGGATTCACCTTCTTTTCAGATGGCTCTACGTGAGCCTGGCGCTAAGAAGTGAAAAGTGACTATGAGTGATGTGATGGATTCATTATACCAAACCGACATATGGGAGTTGGTGGAGCTTCCAATGGGCCGGAAAACGGTTGGATGCGAGTGAATCTTCAGGAGGATACAACATAGATACAGGGCGAGGTTGGTAGCGAAGGGTTATGCTCAGAGAGAAGGGATCGGCTTCTCAGAGATATTCGCGCCGACGGTATAGCAGGTGTCTATTAGATCCGTGTTTGGTGCTGGTTGGCCAACGTGATCTTGAGCTGGAAGGATGGATGTGGAGTCTGCACTTCTGTCAGGGAAAGTGAAGAGCAGATCTACATGAAGCAACCAAAGTGATTCGAAGTTAAAGGGGCTGAGAAAAGACTTTGCAGGAGGTCGTGGTTCGACCTGTCGCCTAGGCAGTGGTTCGATTCCTTTATGATGAATCAGGAATTGATGACATGTGGATCGCCAATTATGACATGTCTGAAATCAGTGTACTGAAGACTCGGTTAAGTGGGACGTTCAGGATGAAGGATCGGAGGGGGGGGCCTGCAAAGATGGTTCTTGGCATTGAGACTGAAGGAGGAGTAGGCTTTGGTAATCATAGGAGGAATACCTTGTGTGTAGGTATTGATCAAGGATGTGATGGGCCAGGTAAAGCCGGAGAGCGTTCCCTACGCGTCTCTCCTCAAGTTTTCTCAAGACATGTCCCAAAACAGATGAGGAAAAACAGGATATCTCATGAGCCTTATTCGAATGTGTGGTGGTAGTGTATGCCATGGTCTGGATTAGACCGGTTATTTAACAGGTTATCAGTGTTGTGAGCAAGTACCCCGACAAACAATATTCGGTAGCGGTGAGATGTTAAGAAGACTACGTCTTTCCTTTTTTTGAGTAGATAGGAGCAAAGGTGGTTGAACACGTGGATTTTGATCCGACAGACATGTTCACCTAGATCATTCCTGCAGAGAAGTTCAAAGTTCTGTGTAAACTTCTCTGGCTTGACAATAGCGTAAAAGAAGGACGGAGTGTGCACGAGAAGCTATGATGTAATGCAGAGATAAGAGAAGAGGTCAAGGAGTTACACGGTTGAAGATTGAAGAATTGGTGAAGATTGTTAAGAGAAGTCTTTAATCTAAAGTTTTTGAGGTCGACTGGTCGTGGGAGGCGCTCGACCAGTCGTAGGTTCGAGTCATGGCACGACTCAAAGTATAGCGACATTGTGTTATTTTTCTCCGAGGTCTACGACCAGTCGTGGAGAGAGCTACGACTAGTCGTAGGTAGGTTACGCAAATTCGTTTGAATCCGATGCGGACTGAGATTTTGGTATCACCTTTCGCAGAGTATACAAAAGGAGTTTCCTAAACTATAAATAGGGGTCCCTAGGGTTATTCTAGGGCATGCTAAGGCTTCCTAAAGGTATTCTAAAGAGTTCTAGGGTTATCAAAGGGTGTAGCAAGGGGTGAGATTCGAGGTTGTTCGAATCGGGTAAGTCCTCTCTTCTTTGTAATTGATGCTTTCATAGTGGAATTCTGTCGCTTCGTGCAGTGAGTGGTTTTTCCGAAAGGTTTTCCACGTTAAATCTGTGTGTCTCTTGTATGCTTGGTGTCATTGGATTGCTATCCTAGATCTAGATCTGTGTGATTCCGCAGGCCTAAAAATCCTAACAATCCAGTGGCTAGACATCCACCTCCTCGACCAAGCATGGAGAAAGGCTGATCTTGACCTCCTTGACTAAGTACGGGGAAAGGCCGAGCTCAACCTCTAGGCATAAGGTGGAGAGTTATTAATCAACTGCAATCTGAAGGAAGTAAGCTAACTCACCTTAGGTCGGCAAGATCCATCCTTAGACGAACGCAACACCAACCTCGGTTGTGACCCACATCAGACTACTTCGGGATAGATGAACCCACCCTCTGTGGGATCCGACCTGACCTCAACCAGGTCTGTCCGCGTTCTCAGCCAAAGATCATGGAAACTGACTTCTACACGGATCATCCCGAGATTCTAGCCAAGGATCTACAAAGATCCGCCACTCAAAGAGTCTGAATCCTAATATAATCAATTCTTCCCTAAACAAGGATAGGTGCCCTCTACGACACCGCTTCTCCTCACCTATAAATAAGAAAGCCGTCAAAGGTAAAAGATGTGCACAATCTCTAGCCATAAACCCCCAATATTCAACTCGACCCAAATTCATTTCCTGACTTAGGCATCGGAGGTCCCCTACATGAACCAGGGTCTTCCTTGTCTGTCCTTTGTGCAAGTTCGCTAGTCCAGAGAGGGCTAACCAAAATTTTGCATCAATAGGCACCCAAACCCATAACCTTAGCATTGAAACTCTTAGTCTACCGCTGAGCCACGAGTAGGTGCCATGGATCTATTGCAAAATTAGGATATCTTAACCTTACGTACCATTTTAGACGCGAGTCAGGATGTGCTAGGTCGGTTCCAGTCAGTCAAGCCTAACCCAATTACAATTAAAAGAGTTAGGTCGGGTGGGTTGAGTCAGGCCACGGGATAATGGGCAGTGGGTGGTTTTGCGAGACTAGATCGGACACGACCGGACCCATTGTCACCCCTGTTAGGGAGGTTCCTATGACCAAAGGATTTGTACCTCTGCTGGGATTTCAGCTTCCAAGGGCTCACGGTCAAGTAATCCAGACCGTTAATCTAATCTGAGCATCAGGGATACCCATGCCACAAGAATCTTCAGTGGAAGATCCTAATCTACAATCAAGGACCTTTGTTCTGGGCCGTCGTTGTGCTTATGGACCAAAAATTGAAAACTTGGGATTATCCTTACGAGGAAATATTTGGCTTGTGGTTCATCTACAATGGGGTACGGAAGATCAATGGTCTGGATCCCTGAAACATGGCCCTCACTTGCAAGGATAAAAATCAGGTAGTATGCTGTCGGACGCGGATTGCGTCCTACCCCGGTAATCCGTCCGGGCAGGGCTCTGTGGGGCCCACCATGATGTAATTTTTTTATCCGCGCCGTTCATC